>OY986046.1:818573-1490148 GCA_963920215.1 Nineta flava
AAAATGTGAAAAAAATTGTTAAAAAAATTCACATTTCTACTAGGAGAACATAATAGCTGTAAATTTTTTTTTCTTAATTTTCATGTACAAGTTGTGTAGTTTTTGAAAATGACAAAAAATTTCCATCAAACCATGTTTTCCTAAGTGAAAATACGAACCAAATTTATGAATTTTGTCCAAAAAATCATAAAAAATGTGAAAAAAAATTGTTAAAAAAAATTCACATTTCTACTAGGAGAACATAATAGCTGTAAATTTTTTTTATCTTATTTTCATGTACAAGTTGTGTAGTTTTTGAAAATGACAAAAAATTTCCATCAAACCATGTTTTCCTAGTGAAAATACGAACAAACTTTATGAATTTTGTCCAAAAAATCATAAAAAATGTGAAAAAAATTGTTAAAAAAATTCACATTTCTACTAGGAGAACATAATAGCTGTAAATTTTTTTTTCTTATTTTCATGTACAAGTTGTGTAGTTTTTTGAAAATGACAAAAATTTCCATCAAACCATGTTTTCCTAGTGAAAATACGAACAAATTTATGAATTTTGTCCAAAAATCATAAAAAATGTGAAAAAAATTGTTAAAAAAATTCACATTTCTACTAGGAGAACATAATAGCTGTAAATTTTTTTTTTCTTATTTTCATGTACAAGTGTGTAGTTTTTGAAAATGACAAAAAATTTCCATCAAACCATGTTTTCCTAGTGAAAATACGAACAAATTTATGAATTTTGTCCAAAAATCATAAAAAAATGTGAAAAAAATTGTTAAAAAAATTCACATTTCTACTAGGAGAGAACATAATAGCTGTAAATTTTTTTTTCTTATTTTCATGTACAAGTTGTGTAGTTTTTGAAAATGACAAAAAAATTTCCATCAAACCATGTTTTCCTAGTGAAAATACGAACAAATTTATGAATTTTGTCCAAAAAATCATAAAAAATGTGAAAAAAATTGTTAAAATAATTCACATTTCTACTAGGAGAACTTAATAGCTGTAAATTTTTTTATCTTATTTTCATGTACAAGTTGTGTAGTTTTTGAAAATGACAAAAAATTTCCCATCAAACCATGTTTTCCTAGTGAAAATACGAACAAATTTATGATTTTGTCCAAAAATCATAAAAAATGTGAAAAAAATTGTTAAAAAAATTCACATTTCTACTAGGAGAACATAATAGCTGTAAATTTTTTTATCTTATTTTCATGTACAAGTTGTGTAGTTTTTGAAAATGACAAAAAATTTCCATCAAACCATGTTTTCCTAGTGAAAATACGAACAAATTTATGAATTTTGTCCAAAATCATAAAAAATGTGAAAATAATTGTTAAAAAAATTCACATTTCTACTAGGAGAACATAAATAGCTGTAAATTTTTTTTTCTTATTTTCATGTACAAGTTGTGTAGTTTTTGAAAATGACAAAAAATTTCCATCAAACCATGTTTTCCTAGTGAAAATACGAACAAATTTATGAATTTTGTCCAAAAATCATAAAAAATGTGAAAAAAATTGTTAAAAAAAATTCACATTTCTACTAGGAGAACATAATAGCTGTAAATTTTTTTATCTTATTTTCATGTACAAGTTGTGTAGTTTTTGAAAAATGACAAAAAATTTCCATCAAACCATGTTTTCCTAGTGAAAATACGAACAAATTTATGAATTTTTGTTCCAAAAATCATAAAAAATGTGAAAAAAAATTGTTAAAAAAAATTCACATTTCTACTAGGAGAACATAATAGCTGTAAATTTTTTTTATCTTATTTTCATGTACAAGTTGTGTAGTTTTTGAAAATGACAAAAAAATTTCCATCAAACCATGTTTTCCTAGTGAAAATACGAACAAATTTATGAATTTTGTCCAAAAATCATAAAAAATGTGAAAAAAATTGTTAAAAAAATTCACATTTCTACTAGGAGAACATAATAGCTGTAAATTTTTTTATCTTATTTTCAATGTACAAGTTGTGTAGTTTTTGAAAATGACAAAAAATTTCCATCAAACCATGTTTTCCTAGTGAAAATACGAACAAATTTATGAATTTTGTCCAAAAATCATAAAAAAATGTGAAAAAAATTGTTAAAAAAATTCACATTTCTACTAGGAGAACATAATAGCTGTAATTTTTTTTCTTATTTTCATGTACAAGTTGTGTAGTTTTTGAAAATGACAAAAAATTTCCATCAAACCATGTTTTCCTAGTGAAAATACGAACAAATTTATGAATTTTGTCCAATAAATCATAAAAAATGTGAAAAAAATTGTTAAAAAAATTCACATTTCTACTAGGAGAACATAATAGCTGTAAATTTTTTATTCTTATTTTCATGTATACAAGTTGTGTAGTTTTTGAAAATGACAAAAAATTTCCATCAAACCATGTTTTCCTAGTGAAAATACGAACAAATTTATGAATTTTGTCCAAAAATCATAAAAAATGTGAAAAAAAATTGTTAAAAAAATTCACTATTTCTACTAGGAGAACATAATAGCTGTAAATTTTTTTTTCTTATTTTCATGTACAAGTTGTGTAGTTTTTGAAAATGACAAAAAATTTCCATCAAACCATGTTTTCCTAGTGAAAATACGAACAAATTTATGAATTTTGTCCAAAAATCATAAAAAATGTGAAAAAAATTGTTAAAAAAATTCACATTTCTACTAGGAGAACATAATAGCTGTAAATTTTTTTTTTCTTATTTTCATGTACAAGTTGTGTAGTTTTTGAAAATGACAAAAAATTTCCATCAAACCATGTTTTCCTAGTGAAAATACGAACAAATTTATGAATTTTGTCCAAAAATCATAAAAAATGTGAAAAAAATTGTTAAAAAAATTCACATTTCTACTAGGAGAACATAATAGCTGTAAATTTTTTTTTCTTATTTTCATGTACAAGTTGTGTAGTTTTTGAAAATGACAAAAAATTTCCATCAAACCATGTTTTCCTAGTGAAAATACGAACAAATTTATGAATTTTGTCCAAAAATCATAAAAAATGTGAAAAAAAATTGTTAAAAAAATTCACATTTCTACTAGGAGAACATAATAGCTGTAAATTTTTTTATCTTATTTTCATGTACAAGTTGTGTAGTTTTTGAAAATGACAAAAAAATTTCCATCAAACCATGTTTTCCTAGTGAAAATACGAACAAATTTATGAATTTTGTCCAAAAATCATAAAAAAATGTGAAAAAAATTGTTAAAAAAATTCACATTTCTACTAGGAGAACATAATAGCTGTAAATTTTTTTATCTTATTTTCATGTACAAGTTGTGTAGTTTTTGAAAAATGACAAAAAATTTCCATCAAAACCATGTTTTCCTAGTGAAAATACGAACAAATTTATGAATTTTGTCCAAAAATCATAAAAAATGTGAAAAAAATTGTTAAAAAAATTCACATTTTCTACTAGGAGAACATAATAGCTGTAAATTTTTTTATCTTATTTTCATGTACAAGTTGTGTAGTTTTTGAAAATGACAAAAAATTTCCATCAAACCATGTTTTCCTAGTGAAAATACGAACAAATTTATTGAATTTTGTCCCAAAAATCATAAAAAATGTGAAAAAAAAATTGTTAAAAAAATTCACATTTCTACTAGGAGAACATAATAGCTGTAAATTTTTTTATCTTATTTTCATGTACAAGTTGTGTAGTTTTTGAAAATGACAAAAAATTTCCATCAAACCATGTTTTCCTAGTGAAAATACGAACAAATTTATGAATTTTGTCCAAAAATCATAAAAAATGTGAAAAAAAATTGTTAAAAAAATTCACATTTCTACTAGGAGAACATAATAGCTGTAAATTTTTTTATCTTATTTTCATGTACAAGTTGTGTAGTTTTTGAAAATGACAAAAAATTTCCATCAAACCATGTTTTCCTAGTGAAAATACGAACAAATTTATGAATTTTGTCCAAAAATCATAAAAAATGTGAAAAAAATTGTTAAAAAAATTCACATTTCTACTAGGAGAACATAATAGCTGTAAATTTTTTTATCTTATTTTCATGTACAAGTTGTGTAGTTTTTGAAAATGACAAAAAAATTCCATCAAACCATGTTTTCCTAGTGAAAATACGAACAAATTTATGAATTTTGTCCAAACAATCATAAAAAATGTGAAAAAAATTGTTAAAAAAAATTCACATTTCTACTAGGAGAACATAATAGCTGTAAATTTTTTTATCTTATTTTCATGTACAAGTTGTGTAGTTTTTGAAAATGACAAAAAAATTTCCATCAAACCATGTTTTCCTAGTGAAAATACGAACAAATTTATGAATTTTGTCCAAAAATCATAAAAAATGTGAAAAAAATTGTTAAAAAAATTCACATTTCTACTAGGAGAACATAATAGCTGTAAATTTTTTTATCTTATTTTCATGTACAAGTTGTGTAGTTTTTGAAAATGACAAAAAATTTCCATCAAACCATGTTTTCCTAGTGAAAATACGAACAAATTTATGAATTTTTGTCCAAAAAATCATAAAAAATGTGAAAAAAATTGTTAAAAAAATTCACATTTCTACTAGGAGAACATAATAGCTGTAAATTTTTTTATCTTATTTTCATGTACAAGTTGTGTAGTTTTTGAAAATGACAAAAAATTTCCATCAAACCATGTTTTCCTAGTGAAAATACGAACAAATTTATGAATTTTGTCCAAAAATCATAAAAAATGTGAAAAAAATTGTTAAAAAAATTCACATTTCTACTAGGAGAACATAAAAGCTGTAAATTTTTTTATCTTATTTTCATGTACAAGTTGTGTAGTTTTTGAAAATGACAAAAAATTTCCATCAAACCATGTTTTCCTAGTGAAAATACGAACAAATTTATGAATTTTGTCCAAAAATCATAAAAATGTGAAAAAAATTGTTAAAAAAAATTCACATTTCTACTAGGAGAACATAATAGCTGTAAATTTTTTTTATCTTATTTCATGTACAAGTTGTGTAGTTTTTGAAAATGACAAAAAATTTCCATCAAACCATGTTTTCCTAGTGAAAATACGAACAAATTTATGAATTTTTGTCCCAAAAATCATAAAAAATGTGAAAAAAAATTGTTAAAAAAATTCACATTTCTACTAGGAGAACATAATAGCTGTAAATTTTTTTTTTCTTATTTCATGTACAAGTTGTGTAGTTTTTGAAAATGACAAAAATTTCCATCAAACCATGTTTTCCTAGTGAAAATACGAACAAAATTTATGAATTTTGTCCAAAAATCATAAAAAATGTGAAAAAAATTGTTAAAAAAATTCACATTTCTACTAGGAGAACATAATAGCTGTAAATTTTTTTTTCTTATTTTCATGTACAAGTTGTGTAGTTTTTGAAAATGACAAAAAATTTCCATCAAACCATGTTTTCCTAGTGAAAATACGAACAAATTTATGAATTTTGTCCAAAAATCATAAAAAATGTGAAAAAAATTGTTAAAAAAATTCACATTTCTACTAGGAGAAACATAATAGCTGTAAATTTTTTTATCTTATTTTCATGTACAAGTTGTGTAGTTTTTGAAAATGACAAAAAATTTCCATCAAAACCATGTTTTCCTAGTGAAAATACGAACAAATTTATGAATTTTTGTCCAAAAATCATAAAAAATGTGAAAAAAATTGTTAAAAAAATTCACATTTCTACTAGGAGAACATAATAGCTGTAAATTTTTTTATCTTATTTTCATGTACAAGTGTGTGTAGTTTTTGAAAATGACAAAAAATTTCCATCAAACCATGTTTTTCCCTAGTGAAAATTACGAACAAATTATGAATTTTGTCCAAAAATCATAAAAAATGTGAAAAAAATTGTTAAAAAAATATCACATTTCTACTAGGAGAACATAAGAGCTGTAAATTTTTTTTATCTTATTTTCATGTACAAGTTGTGTAGTTTTTGAAAATGACAAAAAATTTCCATCAAACCTTGTTTTCCTAGTGAAAAATACGAACAAATTTATGAATTTTGTCCAAAAATCATAAAAAATGTGAAAAAAATTGTTAAAAAAAATTCACATTTCTACTAGGGAGAACATAATAGCTGTAAATTTTTTTATCTTATTTTCATGTACAAGTTGTGTAGTTTTTGAAAAATGACAAAAAATTTCCATCAAAACCATGTTTTCCTAGTGAAAATACGAACAAATTTATGAATTTTGTCCAAAAAATCATAAAAAATGTGAAAAAAATTGTTAAAAAAATTCACATTTCTACTAGGAGAACATAATAGCTGTAAATTTTTTTATCTTATTTTCATGTACAAGTTGTGTAGTTTTTGAAAATGACAAAAAATTTCCATCAAACCATGTTTTCCTAGTGAAAATACGAACAAATTTATGAATTTTGTCCAAAAATCATAAAAAATGTGAAAAAAATTGTTAAAAAAATTCACATTTCTACTAGGAGAACATAATAGCTGTAAATTTTTTTATCTTATTTTCATGTACAAGTTGTGTAGTTTTTGAAAATGACAAAAAATTTCCATCAAACCATGTTTTCCTAGTGAAAATACGAACAAATTTATGAATTTTGTCCAAAAATCATAAAAAATGTGAAAAAAATTGTTAAAAAAATTCACATTTCTACTAGGAGAACATAATAGCTGTAAATTTTTTTATCTTATTTTCATGTACAAGTTGTGTAGTTTTTGAAAATGACAAAAAATTTCCATCAAACCATGTTTTCCTAGTGAAAATACGAACAAATTTATGAATTTTGTCCAAAAATCATAAAAAATGTGAAAAAAATTGTTAAAAAAATTCACATTTTCTACTAGGAGAACATAATAGCTGTAAATTTTTTTATCTTATTTTCATGTACAAGTTGTGTAGTTTTTGAAAATGACAAAAAAATTTCCATCAAACCATGTTTTCCTAGTGAAAATACGAACAAATTTATGAATTTTGTCCAAAAATCATAAAAAATGTGAAAAAAATTGTTAAAAAAATTCACATTTCTACTAGGAGAACATAATAGCTGTAAATTTTTTTATCTTATTTTCATGTACAAGTTGTAGTTTTTGAAAATGACAAAAAATTTCCATCAAACCATGTTTTCCTAGTGAAAATACGAACAAATTTATGAATTTTGTCCAAAAATCATAAAAAAATGTGAAAAAAATTGTTAAAAAAATTCACATTTCTACTAGGAGAACATAATAGCTGTAAATTTTTTTATCTTATTTTCATGTACAAGTTGTGTAGTTTTTGAAAATGACAAAAAATTTCCATCAAACCATGTTTTCCTAGTGAAAATACGAACAAATTTATGAATTTTGTCCAAAAAATCATAAAAAATGTGAAAAAAATTGTTAAAAAAATTCACATTTCTACTAGGAGAACATAATTAGCTGTAAATTTTTTTATCTTATTTTCATGTACAAGTTGTGTAGTTTTTGAAAATGACAAAAAATTTCCATCAAACCATGTTTTTCCTAGTGAAAATACGAACAAATTTATGAATTTTGTCCAAAAATCATAAAAAATGTGAAAAAAATTGTTAAAAATAATTCACATTTCTACTAGGAGAACATAATAGCTGTAAATTTTTTTATCTTATTTTTCATGTACAAAGTTGTGTAGTTTTTGAAAATGACAAAAAAATTTCCATCAAACCATGTTTTCCTAGTGAAAATATACGAACAAATTTATGAATTTTGTCCAAAAATCATAAAAAATGTGAAAAAAAATTGTTAAAAAAATTCACATTTCTACTAGGAGAACATAATAGCTGTAAATTTTTTTATCTTATTTTCATGTACCAAGTTGTGTAGTTTTTGAAAATGACAAAAAATTTCCATCAAACCATGTTTTCCTAGTGAAAATACGAACAAATTTATGAATTTTGTCCAAAAATCATAAAAAATGTGAAAAAAATTGTTAAAAAAATTCACATTTCTACTAGGAGAACATAATAGCTGTAAATTTTTTTTCTTATTTTCATGTACAAGTTGTGTAGTTTTTGAAAATGACAAAAAAATTTCCATCAAACCATGTTTTCCTAGTGAAAATACGAACAAATTTATGAATTTTGTCCAAAAATCATAAAAAATGTGAAAAAAATTGTTAAAAAAATTCACATTTCTACTAGGAGAAACATAATAGCTGTAAATTTTTTTTATCTTATTTTCATGTACAAGTTGTGTAGTTTTTGAAAATGACAAAAAATTTCCATCAAACCATGTTTTCCTAGTGAAAATACGAACAAATTTATGAATTTTGTCCAAAAATCATAAAAAAATGTGAAAAAAATTGTTAAAAAAATTCACATTTCTACTAGGAGAACATAATAGCTGTAAATTTTTTTATCTTATTTTCATGTACAAGTTGTGTAGTTTTTGAAAATGACAAAAAAATTTCCATCAAACCATGTTTTCCTAGTGAAAAATACGAACAAATTTATGAATTTTGTCCAAAAATCATAAAAAATGTGAAAAAAAATTGTTAAAAAAAATTCACATTTCTACTAGGAGGAACATAATAGCTGTAAATTTTTTTTTCTTATTTTCATGTACAAGTTGTGTAGTTTTTGAAAATGACAAAAAATTTCCATCAAAACCATGTTTTCCTAGTGAAAATACGAACAAATTTATGAATTTTGTCCAAAAATCATAAAAAATGTGAAAAAAATTGTTAAAAAAATTCACATTTCTACTAGGAGAACATAATAGCTGTAAATTTTTTTATCTTATTTTCATGTACAAGTTGTGTAGTTTTTGAAAATGACAAAAAATTTCCATCAAACCATGTTTTCCTAGTGAAAATACGAACAAATTTTATGAATTTTGTCCCAAAAATCATAAAAAATGTGAAAAAAATTGTTAAAAAAATTTCACATTTCTACTAGGAGAACATAATAGCTGTAAATTTTTTTTTCTTATTTTCATGTACAAGTTGTGTAGTTTTTGAAAATGACAAAAAATTTCCATCAAACCATGTTTTCCTAGTGAAAATCGAACAAAATTTATGAATTTTGTCCAAAAATCATAAAAAAATGTGAAAAAAATTGTTAAAAAAATTCACATTTCTACTAGGAGAACATAATAGCTGTAAATTTTTTTTATCTATTTTCATGTACAAGTTGTGTAGTTTTTTGAAAATGACAAAAAATTTCCATCAAACCATGTTTTCCTAGTGAAAATACGAACAAATTTATGAATTTTGTCCAAAAAATCATAAAAAATGTGAAAAAAAATTGTTAAAAAAATTCACATTTCTACTAGGAGAACATAATAGCTGTAAATTTTTTTTTTCTTATTTTCATGTACAAGTTGTGTAGTTTTTGAAAATGACAAAAAATTTCCATCAAACCATGTTCTTCCTAGTGAAAATACGAACAAATTTATGAATTTTGTCCAAAAATCATAAAAAATGTGAAAAAAATTGTTAAAAAAAATTCACATTTCTACTAGGAGAACATAAATAGCTGTAAATTTTTTTATCTTATTTTCATGTACAAGTTGTGTAGTTTTTGAAAATGACAAAAAATTTCCATCAAACCATGTTTTCCTAGTGAAAATACGAACAAATTTATGAATTTTGTCCAAAAATCATAAAAATGTGAAAATAATTGTTAAAAAAATTCACATTTCTACTAGGAGAACATAATAGCTGTAAATTTTTTTTTCTTATTTTCATGTACAAGTTGTGTAGTTTTTGAAAATGACAAAAAATTTCCATCAAACCATGTTTTCCTAGTGAAAATACGAACAAATTTATGAATTTTGTCCAAAAATCATAAAAAATGTGAAAAAAATTGTTAAAAAAATTCACATTTCTACTAGGAGAACATAATAGCTGTAAATTTTTTTATCTTATTTTCATGTACAAGTTGTGTAGTTTTTGAAAATGACAAAAAATTTCCATCAAACCATGTTTTCCTAGTGAAAATACGAACAAATTTATGAATTTTGTCCAAAAATCATAAAAAATGTGAAAAAAAATTGTTAAAAAAATTCACATTTCTACTAGGAGAACATAATAGCTGTAAATTTTTTTATCTTATTTTCATGTACAAGTTGTGTAGTTTGTTGAAAATGACAAAAAATTTCCATCAAACCATGTTTTCCTAGTGAAAATACGAACAAATTTATGAATTTTGTCCAAAAATCATAAAAAATGTGAAAAAAATTGTTAAAAAAATTCACATTTCTACTAGGAGAACATAATAGCTGTAAATTTTTTTTTCTTATTTTCATGTACAAGTTGTGTAGTTTTTGAAAATGACAAAAAATTTCCATCAAACCATGTTTTCCTAGTGAAAATACGAACAAATTTATGAATTTTGTCCAAAAATCATAAAAATGTGAAAAAAATTGTTAAAAAAAATTCACATTTCCTACTAGGAGAACATAATAGCTGTAAATTTTTTTATCTTATTTTCATGTACAAGTTGTGTAGTTTTTGAAAATGACAAAAAATTTTCCATCAAACCATGTTTTTCCTAGTGAAAATACGAACAAATTTATGAATTTTGTCCAAAAATCATAAAAAATGTGAAAAAAATTGTTAAAAAAATTCACATTTCTACTAGGAGAACATAATAGCTGTAAATTTTTTTTTCTTATTTTCATGTACAAGTTGTGTAGTTTTTGAAAATGACAAAAAATTTCCATCAAACCATGTTTTCCTAGTGAAAATACGAACAAATTTATGAATTTTGTCCAAAAATCATAAAAAATGTGAAAAAAATTGTTAAAAAAATTCACATTTCTACTAGGAGAACATAATAGCTGTAAATTTTTTTATCTTATTTTCATGTATAAGTTGTGTAGTTTTTGAAAATGACAAAAAATTTCCATCAAACCATGTTTTCCTAGTGAAAATACGAACAAATTTATGAATTTTGTCCAAAAATCATAAAAAATGTGAAAAAAATTGTTAAAAAAATTCACATTTCTACTAGGAGAACATAAAAGCTGTAAATTTTTTTTTCTTATTTTCATGTACAAGTTGTGTAGTTTTTGAAAATGACAAAAAATTTCCATCAAACCATGTTTTCCTAGTGAAAATACGAACAAATTTATGAATTTTGTCCAAAAATCATAAAAAATGTGAAAAAAATTGTTAAAAAAATTCACATTTCTACTAGGAGAACATAATAGCTGTAAATTTTTTTTTCTTATTTTCATGTACAAGTTGTGTAGTTTTTGAAAATGACAAAAAATTTCCATCAAACCATGTTTTCCTAGTGAAAATACGAACAAATTTATGAATTTTGTCCAAAAATCATAAAAAATGTGAAAATAATTGTTAAAAAAATTCACATTTCTACTAGGAGAACATAATAGCTGTAAATTTTTTTTTCTTATTTTCATGTACAAGTTGTGTAGTTTTTGAAAATGACAAAAAATTTCCATCAAACCATGTTTTCCTAGTGAAATTACGAACAAATTTATGAATTTTGTCCAAAAATCATAAAAAATGTGAAAAAAATTGTTAAAAAAATTCACATTTCTACTAGGAGAACATAATAGCTGTAAATTTTTTTATCTTATTTTCATGTACAAGTTGTGTAGTTTTTGAAAATGACAAAAAATTTCCATCAAACCATGTTTTCCTAGTGAAAATACGAACAAATTTATGAATTTTGTCCAAAAATCATAAAAAATGTGAAAAAAATTGTTAAAAAAATTCACATTTCTACTAGGAGAACATAATAGCTGTAAATTTTTTTATCTTATTTTCATGTACAAGTTGTGTAGTTTTTGAAAATGACAAAAAATTTCCATCAAACCATGTTTTCCTAGTGAAAATACGAACAAATTTATGAATTTTGTCCAAAAATCATAAAAAATGTGAAAAAAATTGTTAAAAAAATTCACATTTCTACTAGGAGAACATAATAGCTGTAAATTTTTTTATCTTATTTTCATGTACAAGTTGTGTAGTTTTTGAAAATGACAAAAAATTTCCATCAAACCATGTTTTCCTAGTGAAAATACGAACAAATTTATGAATTTTGTCCAAAAATCATAAAAAATGTGAAAAAAATTGTTAAAAAAATTCACATTTCTACTAGGAGAACATAATAGCTGTAAATTTTTTTATCTTATTTTCATGTACAAGTTGTGTAGTTTTTGAAAATGACAAAAAATTTCCATCAAACCATGTTTTCCTAGTGAAAATACGAACAAATTTATGAATTTTGTCCAAAAATCATAAAAAATGTGAAAAAAATTGTTAAAAAAATTCACATTTCTACTAGGAGAACATAATAGCTGTAAATTTTTTTATCTTATTTTCATGTACAAGTTGTGTAGTTTTTGAAAATGACAAAAAATTTCCATCAAACCATGTTTTCCTAGTGAAAATACGAACAAATTTATGAATTTTGTCCAAAAATCATAAAAAATGTGAAAAAAATTGTTAAAAAAATTCACATTTCTACTAGGAGAACATAATAGCTGTAAATTTTTTTTTCTTATTTTCATGTACAAGTTGTGTAGTTTTTGAAAATGACAAAAAATTTCCATCAAACCATGTTTTCCTAGTGAAAATACGAACAAATTTATGAATTTTGTCCAAAAATCATAAAAAATGTGAAAAAAATTGTTAAAAAAATTCACATTTCTACTAGGAGAACATAATAGCTGTAAATTTTTTTATCTTATTTTCATGTACAAGTATTGTTGTTTTTGAAAATGACAAAAAATTTCCATCAAACCATATTTTCCTAGTGAAAATACGAACAAATTTATGAATTTTGTCCAAAAATCATAAAAAATGTGAAAAAAATTGTTAAAAAAATTCACATTTCTACTAGGAGAACATAATAGCTGTAAATTTTTTTATCTTATTTTCATGTACAAGTTGTGTAGTTTTTGAAAATGACAAAAAATTTTCATCAAACCATGTTTTCCTAGTGAAAATACGAACAAATTTATGAATTTTGTCCAAAAATCATAAAAAATGTGAAAAAAATTGTTAAAAAAATTCACATTTCTACTAGGAGAACATAATAGCTGTAAATTTTTTTATCTTATTTTCATGTACAAGTTGTGTAGTTTTTGAAAATGACAAAAAATTTCCATCAAACCATGTTTTCCTAGTGAAAATACGAACAAATTTATGAATTTTGTCCAAAAATCATAAAAAATGTGAAAAAAATTGTTAAAAAAATTCACATTTCTACTAGGAGAACATAATAGCTGTAAATTTTTTTATCTTATTTTCATGTACAAGTTGTGTAGTTTTTGAAAATGACAAAAAATTTCCATCAAACCATGTTTTCCTAGTGAAAATACGAACAAATTTATGAATTTTGTCCAAAAATCATAAAAAATGTGAAAAAAATTGTTAAAAAAATTCACATTTCTACTAGGAGAACATAATAGCTGTAAATTTTTTTATCTTATTTTCATGTACAAGTTGTGTAGTTTTTGAAAATGACAAAAAATTTCCATCAAACCATGTTTTCCTAGTGAAAATACGAACAAATTTATGAATTTTGTCCAAAAATCATAAAAAATGTGAAAAAAATTGTTAAAAAAATTCACATTTCTACTAGGAGAACATAATAGCTGTAAATTTTTTTATCTTATTTTCATGTACAAGTTGTGTAGTTTTTGAAAATGACAAAAAATTTCCATCAAACCATGTTTTCCTAGTGAAAATACGAACAAATTTATGAATTTTGTCCAAAAATCATAAAAAATGTGAAAAAAATTGTTAAAAAAATTCACATTTCTACTAGGAGAACATAATAGCTGTAAATTTTTTTATCTTATTTTCATGTACAAGTTGTGTAGTTTTTGAAAATGACAAAAAATTTCCATCAAACCATGTTTTCCTAGTGAAAATACGAACAAATTTATGAATTTTGTCCAAAAATCATAAAAAATGTGAAAAAAATTGTTAAAAAAATTCACATTTCTACTAGGAGAACATAATAGCTGTAAATTTTTTTTTCTTATTTTCATGTACAAGTTGTGTAGTTTTTGAAAATGACAAAAAATTTCCATCAAACCATGTTTTCCTAGTGAAAATACGAACAAATTTATGAATTTTGTCCAAAAATCATAAAAAATGTGAAAAAAATTGTTAAAAAAATTCACATTTCTACTAGGAGAACATAATAGCTGTAAATTTTTTTTTCTTATTTTCATGTACAAGTTGTGTAGTTTTTGAAAATGACAAAAAATTTCCATCAAACCATGTTTTCCTAGTGAAAATACGAACAAATTTATGAATTTTGTCCAAAAATCATAAAAAATGTGAAAAAAATTGTTAAAAAAATTCACATTTCTACTAGGAGAACATAATAGCTGTAAATTTTTTTATCTTATTTTCTTGTACAAGTTGTGTAGTTTTTGAAAATGACAAAAAATTTCCATCAAACCATGTTTTCCTAGTGAAAATACGAACAAATTTATGAATTTTGTCCAAAAATCATAAAAAATGTGAAAAAAATTGTTAAAAAAATTCACATTTCTACTAGGAGAACATAATAGCTGTAAATTTTTTTTTCTTATTTTCATGTACAAGTTGTGTAGTTTTTGAAAATGACAAAAAATTTCCATCAAACCATGTTTTCCTAGTGAAAATACGAACAAATTTATGAATTTTGTCCAAAAATCATAAAAAATGTGAAAAAAATTGTTAAAAAAATTCACATTTCTACTAGGAGAACATAATAGCTGTAAATTTTTTTATCTTATTTTCTTGTACAAGTTGTGTAGTTTTTGAAAATGACAAAAAATTTCCATCAAACCATGTTTTCCTAGTGAAAATACGAACAAATTTATGAATTTTGTCCAAAAATCATAAAAAATGTGAAAAAAATTGTTAAAAAAATTCACATTTCTACTAGGAGAACATAATAGCTGTAAATTTTTTTTTCTTATTTTCATGTACAAGTTGTGTAGTTTTTGAAAATGACAAAAAATTTCCATCAAACCATGTTTTCCTAGTGAAAATACGAACAAATTTATGAATTTTGTCCAAAAATCATAAAAAATGTGAAAAAAATTGTTAAAAAAATTCACATTTCTACTAGGAGAACATAATAGCTGTAAATTTTTTTTTCTTATTTTCATGTACAAGTTGTGTAGTTTTTGAAAATGACAAAAAATTTCCATCAAACCATGTTTTCCTAGTGAAAATACGAACAAATTTATGAATTTTGTCCAAAAATCATAAAAAATGTGAAAATAATTGTTAAAAAAATTCACATTTCTACTAGGAGAACATAATAGCTGTAAATTTTTTTTTCTTATTTTCATGTACAAGTTGTGTAGTTTTTGAAAATGACAAAAAATTTCCATCAAACCATGTTTTCCTAGTGAAAATACGAACAAATTTATGAATTTTGTCCAAAAATCATAAAAAATGTGAAAAAAATTGTTAAAAAAATTCACATTTCTACTAGGAGAACATAATAGCTGCAAATTTTTTTATCTTATTTTCATGTACAAGTTGTGTGGTTTTTGAAAATGACAAAAAATTTCCATCAAACCATGTTTTCCTAGTGAAAATACGAACAAATTTATGAATTTTGTCCAAAAATCATAAAAAATGTGAAAAAAATTGTTAAAAAAATTCACATTTCTACTAGGAGAACATAATAGCTGTAAATTTTTTTATCTTATTTTCATGTACAAGTTGTGTAGTTTTTGAAAATGACAAAAAATTTCCATCAAACCATGTTTTCCTAGTGAAAATACGAACAAATTTATGAATTTTGTCCAAAAATCATAAAAAATGTGAAAAAAATTGTTAAAAAAATTCACATTTCTACTAGGAGAACATAATAGCTGTAAATTTTTTTATCTTATTTTCATGTACAAGTTGTGTAGTTTTTGAAAATGACAAAAAATTTTCATCAAACCATGTTTTCCTAGTGAAAATACGAACAAATTTATGAATTTTGTCCAAAAATCATAAAAAATGTGAAAAAAATTGTTAAAAAAATTCACATTTCTACTAGGAGAACATAATAGCTGTAAATTTTTTTATCTTATTTTCATGTACAAGTTGTGTAGTTTTTGAAAATGACAAAAAATTTCCATCAAACCATGTTTTCCTAGTGAAAATACGAACAAATTTATGAATTTTGTCCAAAAATCATAAAAAATGTGAAAAAAATTGTTAAAAAAATTCACATTTCTACTAGGAGAACATAATAGCTGTAAATTTTTTTATCTTATTTTCATGTACAAGTTGTGTAGTTTTTGAAAATGACAAAAAATTTCCATCAAACCATGTTTTCCTAGTGAAAATACGAACAAATTTATGAATTTTGTCCAAAAATCATAAAAAATGTGAAAAAAATTGTTAAAAAAATTCACATTTCTACTAGGAGAACATAATAGCTGTAAATTTTTTTATCTTATTTTCATGTACAAGTTGTGTAGTTTTTGAAAATGACAAAAAATTTCCATCAAACCATGTTTTCCTAGTGAAAATACGAACAAATTTATGAATTTTGTCCAAAAATCATAAAAAATGTGAAAAAAATTGTTAAAAAAATTCACATTTCTACTAGGAGAACATAATAGCTGTAAATTTTTTTTTCTTATTTTCATGTACAAGTTGTGTAGTTTTTGAAAATGACAAAAAATTTCCATCAAACCATGTTTTCCTAGTGAAAATACGAACAAATTTATGAATTTTGTCCAAAAATCATAAAAAATGTGAAAAAAATTGTTAAAAAAATTCACATTTCTACTAGGAGAACATAATAGCTGTAAATTTTTTTTTCTTATTTTCATGTACAAGTTGTGTAGTTTTTGAAAATGACAAAAAATTTCCATCAAACCATGTTTTCCTAGTGAAAATACGAACAAATTTATGAATTTTGTCCAAAAATCATAAAAAATGTGAAAAAAATTGTTAAAAAAATTCACATTTCTACTAGGAGAACATAATAGCTGTAAATTTTTTTATCTTATTTTCATGTATAAGTTGTGTAGTTTTTGAAAATGACAAAAAATTTCCATCAAACCATGTTTTCCTAGTGAAAATACGAACAAATTTATGAATTTTGTCCAAAAATCATAAAAAATGTGAAAAAAATTGTTAAAAAAATTCACATTTCTACTAGGAGAACATAATAGCTGTAAATTTTTTTATCTTATTTTCATGTACAAGTTGTGTAGTTTTTGAAAATGACAAAAAATTTCCATCAAACCATGTTTTCCTAGTGAAAATACGAACAAATTTATGAATTTTGTCCAAAAATCATAAAAAATGTGAAAAAAATTGTTAAAAAAATTCACATTTCTACTAGGAGAACATAATAGCTGTAAATTTTTTTATCTTATTTTCATGTACAAGTTGTGTAGTTTTTGAAAATGACAAAAAATTTCCATCAAACCATGTTTTCCTAGTGAAAATACGAACAAATTTATGAATTTTGTCCAAAAATCATAAAAAATGTGAAAAAAATTGTTAAAAAAATTCACATTTCTACTAGGAGAACATAATAGCTGTAAATTTTTTTTTCTTATTTTCATGTACAAGTTGTGTAGTTTTTGAAAATGACAAAAAATTTCCATCAAACCATGTTTTCCTAGTGAAAATACGAACAAATTTATGAATTTTGTCCAAAAATCATAAAAAATGTGAAAAAAATTGTTAAAAAAATTCACATTTCTACTAGGAGAACATAATAGCTGTAAATTTTTTTTTCTTATTTTCATGTACAAGTTGTGTAGTTTTTGAAAATGACAAAAAATTTCCATCAAACCATGTTTTCCTAGTGAAAATACGAACAAATTTATGAATTTTGTCCAAAAATCATAAAAAATGTGAAAAAAATTGTTAAAAAAATTCACATTTCTACTAGGAGAACATAATAGCTGTAAATTTTTTTATCTTATTTTCATGTATAAGTTGTGTAGTTTTTGAAAATGACAAAAAATTTCCATCAAACCATGTTTTCCTAGTGAAAATACGAACAAATTTATGAATTTTGTCCAAAAATCATAAAAAATGTGAAAAAAATTGTTAAAAAAATTCACATTTCTACTAGGAGAACATAATAGCTGTAAATTTTTTTATCTTATTTTCATGTACAAGTTGTGTAGTTTTTGAAAATGACAAAAAATTTCCATCAAACCATGTTTTCCTAGTGAAAATACGAACAAATTTATGAATTTTGTCCAAAAATCATAAAAAATGTGAAAAAAATTGTTAAAAAAATTCACATTTCTACTAGGAGAACATGATACCTACCTTGATTATATTAATTTCTTACCTACCTAGATGATATCAATTTTTTACCTACCTAGAAGATATCAAATATGGCCCTTCATCTTTACTTACCAATCAGAATAGACTTATCTCCTGTAACTGAAAATAAAAAACCCTGAAAGAAAATGAAGTGTATTTGGTTTGATGGAATATGAGGATGATGTAATAATGAAGTGTATAGAGGTAATAGATAAATGAGAAGATGGTAATATTATGTTTCAATCACATTTTATTCAACACCTTAGCTACAATCAATTTGAGTTTGATTAATAAATCGTTAATAATTATCAACATATTGGATAGCGCCCTTCCACTACCTGGAAAAAATAAAACAAAATTAAAATATGAGTATTTATTTACACAACAATGGAAATTTATAAGTTAAATTCGAAAAAATAAAATTTTTGAATTTCAATGAATGTTCTTCAATTTAATGCACCACATCTAGCCACAGACCTCGCTGATTTGGAATCACTCTTCTTATTTGTACTATTGTCGAGGTACACTCCCCTATCGACACCGTAGTGTCAGTCTACCAGTTACACTGGCGGGGCAGTGGGTCAAGAAGACCTGGAACTATGCCATCTACGCTCATAGTAGTACGTTCATCAGAGTAATCACAACTAGATAGCGACATCTAATCTTACGCCAAATTGATTGAACAATTTACGAATTGTAACGGTAGCATCGAGATTTGAACCGTGATACTTTCGTATCGAAGTCATGCTCTCTTACCCTACGCCACAAGACGAGATGATTACACCCCCAATAATAATGACGATAAATTCAAGTAAATATAATGACTGAAAAAAAAATTTTTTTTAAGTATATAAATCGAATAGATGTCAACATGTCACTAGTGAGAAGACAAAATTTTTTGGAAAAAATGTATAAAGTATTTATTAACATAGATGTTAACATAAAAAGGTGTAAATTGTTTACCTCATTTTCAAGGAAAAATTGTGTACTTTTTAAAAATGACAAGAAATTTCCATCATATCATGTTCTTCTACTGAAAATTTGAACAGTTATATGAATTTTTCCCATAAATTATCAAAAATGTGAAAAAAATTGTTTAAAAAAATCACATTTCTACTAGAACATAATAGAGTTAAATTTGTTGTCTTTTTAAAAAATATTATTTTTTTAATTTTGCTTACCTTTCACTGACTTACAAAGGATCTCATTTGACTGAATTGATTGAAGCTCTAGAAAGCTCTAGAGTCTAGATAGTCGAATAGAAGTAATCTTAAAATCTAGTCATAATGAGACAACCAATGTCTACTGATGATGTCTACAAGAGATACTTATGCTTTCCAGTAGTTTGGTAAATTGTAGCACATCCTGTACGTACAGAGTGTGTGAGTGTATGATTGTACAAACAAAGCCTGAAATAAAGATTGATTTAGAGTTAGATGGAATGATTTCCAGT
This sequence comes from Nineta flava, assembly GCA_963920215.1. NCBI lineage: Eukaryota > Metazoa > Arthropoda > Insecta > Neuroptera > Chrysopidae > Nineta > Nineta flava. The sequence goes on from OY986046.1 coordinate 838,223, forward strand.
CTTGTTTCTTTTGTATTTAAACTCTTTATTAGTTCTATTTACAAAGACTGTACACAATTACAATATTTGAAAAGTAAAGTTTTTAATTAATTTTATTATTTAATTATTTTTTATTAATTAATTAATTAATTTAATTATTTATTATTATTTATATAAAGAGGCGCCTTAATCAAATCAGTCTGTGGGAAATTAATAAATTATTAAAAATAAATAATAGTAGTAGTGATAGTAATAGTAGTAGAAATGAACGACATACCTTACCACACGTCACGTCACGTCATGTCACACCATACCGTGTGTCACACACAATAACAAGTATCATTTGAACTGATTTTGTTTGTTTATTCAAAAACAGATAAAAAAGCTAGCGTCTAAAAATCATACATTTCATACCCATTTCGGTGGGACTATAATTTTGTCCAAATTTACTTTGGATATGGACGCTAATTTTTTTTAAAAATTGTTACGTCACATATTTCTTGATATATAACCTGTTCACCTTTCTATCCTTATGTTTTCTATCCTTAAAATATGTGACATAACCTCATCAAAAATGACATTTGCATTTTTTGCAACAACAGTTAAAAAAGAATTGCAAATCAAATGAGCTACTATTCATGCGCTTATTAGGATCTGTTTGCTCTGCATGTAATATAAGCTATGAGCTTTTTAATAATCCACAAAATCGTTAGATTAGCTCATGATCAGTGACGAGTGAGTACCAGTACCACACCAACAAATGGAACAAATTGAATTGTTTGACGTTTTTCTAATCAATAAAATTGATTTGTAATAAAAAATAAATATAAGAACAAATATAGCGAGGAGGTAGGTAGAGGGTGATGATTCAATACATCAAACAAACAAACAAACATAATTAAAAACAAATGAATAACAATAACAATTGAGTTCGTTGTTCAACCACCCTCTCCCTATCCTCTACCTCCTAGCTCCCGTGTCTATTGTTTATTTGAGAATATTATGAATGAGCATTTTATGTGTTAAAAAAATAAAACAATAGTTGCCAAATTTTCCGTAACCATTTGCCATTCCAACGGTCACATTTGAATAACTGGTAATAGAAATAGGATTGATAACGAACAAACGGATTGAATGGATTATTTATTATTTGATCGATGGGATGACAGTAGTTTTTGAGTAATGAAAAGAGTATTATTATTGAGTGATTTGAGCATTTGTTTTGACCCACAATGGAATGTAACTAACTAACTAACCACTAATTAGAATTAGAAAGTTGTGGATCTTATTACGAATCCAATTAGATTAGAGAGACATTCTTATTTATAGATCAGATCAGAACGAGAAGCCATCAAACAAACACTTCAAACAATATGAAGCATGAATGGATGGATGTGATTCTAAAGCTGCATTCACATTCTTACATTACATATTGATTGATTCTGTTTAAACATTTTTATATAAAAATATGTGATAGATGTCTTAAACTCGTCTGTCTGTCTGTCTGTCTACTTTATAGTTAAATGAGTAGTGAGTGAGTCAATTAGTTTGTTTAGTTGATTGGAATGCAAAGTCAGTCAACTGTCAATCAGTGAGTGAGTGAGTGATGATTTAAATGACAGTGACAGATATAAATGAATGAATTGTTTGTTTATTAAATCACATTCAATCAAATCAACAGACAGACAAACAGAGTAACAATAAAAACAATGTGATCAAATCAAATGAATTGAAAGAATAGCTGTTGCTACTGCTGCTACTAGGAATATCTAATTGACAGATAGAACTATCTATTAATAATATGTTGTAGTTATAATAATTCAATAGTATAGTATGTTTCAAAACTTTCAACATTTGAGCAGTAGTTTATTTCGAATCAAATCAATTTGTTTTCAATTGGATTGGATGGATGAATGGATGAATGGGTGGTTGATCACTTTTCATTTTCAATTCTCTTAAATGCAATCAAATTCGTTTGCGTAATCAAATCATAAAATCAAATAGGAACAAACAATATATTTGAACATACAGAGGCAGCAGTGTGACATATTTATTTAAAATCATAGCATAGAGGTGCATAGCAGACAGACACGCCACACTTACCACTTCACCACCTCTATCACTGCTCTCTCTCTCTCTCTCTCTCTCTCTCTCTCTCTGTCTCTGTAAATTATTTGATTTATCAAATCAAAATGGTATAACTAACAAATATTGAATATTCGTTAAGAAGCCTCAATCAATCAATCAATCATAGTCCTCATCGTCACACATTGACGCTTGAGCATTGCATTTTATGTTCTATCTTATTCATTTTTTTTTTAAATGATTTTGTTGTTTCTTATTTATGAAGGGGGTGGGTGGGTGGTTGATAAAGTGTATATTCTAGTCTAGAGTTTTTTAAAAATTAGCTTTGATTGAAACATTCTTGTGAAATAAAGACCTTTAAAATGTCATTAGCCATTTGACTATAGATAGATTACAATTTAAAGACGTTTTATTTATTTGTTGATGTTGGTCGACATGATGATAGATATCTCAACGGAGTTTTATTTATCTAATCGATCAAGTAGATGTTTGGTACTTACTTTATGAAAGGGGTCTAACTAACACTCAACTGTCTAATTATTATTTTTACTAATTTTAAAAAATCAATTACTTTGATTCAAACAGCAGCCATCTTTTAATGTGAAAACATCTATCTGTCAGGTGTGACAGTTTGACAATCGACAATGATCGGCATTGTTCCGAATAGAGGATATCCATTCGTGTTTATCAACCCCAATCATATTGCTCACAATAAATGTGACATAGATGTTTATGTTTGTGACATGATATCCGACTCAAAACTTTGTCTATTGTAGTACCTTCCATTCTAAACCATCATTTGTTTTTGTTTCAATGAACACAAACCCCAAAGTCATGTCAACCAACACCATGACCATGTTTAAATCGCTATCAGTCTTTGAATTCTTTTTTAAATTTTAATTTTAGTATATTTTTAAAATATCAATAAATAGAAAGACCAACAAATGGATACCATAAATGTGAACAGTTATTTTTTGAGTAAGCCCTAATAAAAGCCTTCTCTAGATTAGACTACAATACTCTCTCCCCCTTCATTTTTTAGTGTTTTTTCAATTATTATTAATTAACTATTTAATTAAATACAATATTATTAATTAATATTCAGTAATTAATATGTACAAATTTTCTCATCTAATTAAACTTAATTATTGTAAAAAATATTACTATTTAGTAATTAATCAGTAATCAGTAAGTAAAGTAGGAGCCTATGAAATGCATTACCATATTTGATAAGTATGGATTACATTGACTCAACTCGACTACATCGACCACCAACTCAAACATAAATAAATATATATATATATATATATATATATATATATATATATATATATATATATATATATATATATATATATATATATATATATATATATGAAATATTAAACAGCGGCGTTATATATAACGCCGCTGTTTAATATTTCACAACAGTAAAAAATCACACTAATTGTGACGTGACGTACACAATGTTCTCTGTCTCTTTTAAAATGAAGAACAAAATTGTTTCGGCAACCCTAGTTTTTAAGTAGAATTCTTATTCGGTGAAACAAAAATTAGTTTCAAAGTTGTCAGTACTGCAAAATAATTTAACAAAATTATTGATATTATTACGCATTCAAATACATTGAAAGGTGTGATACAGGCTTTAGAAATATCATTCGTCTGTGTTTTTTTTATGAATACTAAATCTAGATCGATCGATTGATTTGAATACTAGAATGGCTAGTCGATCCAAACATGGATTTAACGCGTATTGAACAATTGATCGGATCGGATCAAGTGTTTGAGTGAGTCCAACTAATCAACTTTTGATTGTTTTCTCAAACAATCAAAAGTGATAAGTTAGCGATCTACAAATAGTATGAACATCTATGACATTATTATTTTTATTTTTTGACAAACTAAAATACTTAATATTATGAAAAATGGCGGGATATTTGATTTGTGATTGTTTTTTATAAAAGAAAAATACTGTTTTTTTTTTGTGGGTTTTGTGATTAAGTTCGTTTTCCCATTTTGGAAACAAACAGATCCGGATCAAAGATCACAGATTGATTGACTGTTATGTAATCATATCTAATGTGAAATTTTAGAAATGATCGGCTGAGAATATTGTTTAATAAAATTGTAAGTAACAAGGTCAAGTAAGATAGGAGGAGGACAACTATAAGATCCTTATAGTTGACCACATAGTGTGACACGTACAAGTCAATCATCATTCATAATCTAACAAAACAATTAGATCAGTCAATCAATCAATTAATCCCAGACCCAGTTACAGTTATGTTAGGAGAGGAGTGTGGATGCAATTGGATGAGGCTGGTGACGGATATTATAGTAAATAATCGTTTAAAAATTGAATAAAAAAAGTGATGATTTGAAATAGAATAGAACAGAATAGAATAGATAGTCTAAATAAAAAGTGTGTGACTTGATTGTTGCTCTTACAAACAAATATAAAAAGTTTATAATTAATTATAATACATACATTATTTGAGTTCAGTAAACATAAAACTAGGACTGGACTGGACTGGACCAGACCGGACCTCCCTCCCTTATCTATATACAAACACAGGATTCAAACAGGAACAATATTTATTTATTTATTAACAGTGTTTTATTTATTTTTGATTTTTAATATCTCATTTGTTTTTCATTAATTAATGCGAGGTTTTTCAATTTTCAATTTATTGTTTTTTTTTTTTTTTTTTTAATATTTTTATGTTTTTTATTTATTTTTTTTTTGATTAATCAATTTTGTCGAATAATGATTTTTCGAAGATGATGGTATTCACTCATATTTAATTACAATTTGTTTTCTTTGAAAATTTAAAATCGTCACTCGTAATCGGTAATCGTAATCGCAATTGAATCCAAAGAACTTCTTGAATTGAAACAAACACAAATGTTTTATTTGAAATGATCCTTAATTGAATTTAATTGTACGTCATTTTTCTGTTAATAATTAATAATACAATTGTCCGTGTTCAAAATTTAAAAAAAAAAAAACAACCGGTAACTGTTATAACAAAAAGTATGTTATAGCAAATGTTTATCGCATTTGATTAACAAAAATCAAATTGATTTGAATAAGGACGTGAAGATTCTTTAGATTCGAAGAAACAATTAATTGGACGATCTCAAATGTGATCAAAAACATTTTTGTTGATGAAAAAACAATATTTTGCAAAATTGAATAATGAAAAATAAGTGAAAATCGTATTTTAAAAGTGGAGATAACACAGGAAGCAATCTATCGGAACGGATAACAATACTTGAATAATCTCTAAAAAAATAGTAGCCAAATTGAATGAAGGGTGTGGTGTATACAATACAAAAATACTGCGTTGGGTCACACGACCCATCCAATATTGCCATCAATCATTTCCTGTGTATCCCTTTTCCCTTCATTCAATTCGATTCGATCGATCACTTGATTGGTCATCAGATCGAATAAAAAAATCATTAAAATTACTCAAAACTTAAAATACATTTTGTCCTCGGAGGACGTCGACGTTTGTTTGTACATCGTCAAGTCTTGTTTCAAGGACGTTCGAATGAATCATACATACATACATACATACATACACACCCACACACACACAAATGTTCATTTGTTTTAATGTAAAATGATTGACATTGACATTTCTTCTGCACAGATTCACATCTAAAAAATAAAATAAAACTTTTGAATCGATAGAATGTAAATCAAAATAATAAATGATCGTTCATTTGTATAGTTTTGATTGTGTTGGTTGGTTGATTGATATAAAATTAAAAAACATGATTATTTATTATTTAGACGGGATGGAAACGATTTGGATGGAAACCGTTGTGTTTGTTGTCTTCTCGTATTCTCTAAAGAGTTCATTGCTCATTCAAGATGGTGTAAATAATATCAAAGTGTCGTCGATGCAATACGATACGAAAATCACCGAGAAAGATACATTTTGATTGAAATGGGTTTGATCTAATTCGACACACTTTTCTGTATATTTTCAACTCAAAAGATTCACGTATTCTCATACATACATAATAGAGTCATGATCCAACTAATAGGACGTTTAACCATCTAATCGTCCTACTCAACTCAAAGTCTCACTATTCAAATCAATCCGTTCGTCCGTCCGTCCGTCCGCTTATTATTTACATTCAGTTCATACATAATATTTTAACGAAATGCGTGCAATAACGAAAACTTCGTTTAAAATTTCTGTTTCTCTGGTTAGAAATTTCAAAAAAAAGAAAATAAAATAAAAGTTAAAAATAAATAAATAAAATAAATATAAAAAAAAAATTCGATAGTTTTTGAGAAACATAATTTTGGCGCCAAAAAAATATTTCCAATTCCATTCCAGGCACAATAAAAATATGTTCAAATTACAAGGAATCACGCGCGCGACGTCCGCCATATTTATTTATCTTACTTACAAAGTTGTTTGGGACTGGTGTTGTCATGGAGGACAAGTATTGATGAATTTTGTAAGTCGATGATATGAGGATCAATGAGAATCAAAGGGGATGGATGATAAGGATGAAGAGGGTTGTGTAGGAGATATAAAAGTATTCTTTTAGATTGATTAACACTGAGAAGTGGTATTTAAATTAGATGTAGTCGTTGCTTGCTCTTGTGTGGGAGGCTCCTGTATTGAAATAAAACCGTTGACCACACTACTGTTTGGTTCAGACTTGTCATGATACGCTGCTGTTAGGAAACTGGAACCTGGAAAACTTACACGTCCTTCACGCATATCAACCGAACCATCTTCAACCAGATCCTCTCGATCCGAACAACTGTCCAATGAGAATTCATCTTCATCGGCGGTGTTTGTAGGTCGTAATGGAGTTGTTGCTTCAGCCTCATCTTGAATTTGTAAAGCTTGGGCTGCTAATGCTTCTTGACCCGCTTTTGTATAATAAAATGCTACCTAGAATCAATCCAACAGAAACATATGATTATTAGTTTAGTCATATAAATGTTTTAGAGTTCTCGAGATGACGACTTAAACAATGTACTAATTACTAACTAACTATAGATTAGACTATGATCGATCCATAACACTTCACTCAATAAATTAAATTTGATATAAATAAAGACATTTGTTATTGAGGTACTTTTAAAAGTGCAATCAATAACTCATTAACTATTGTCGATATCTTAGTCGATATCTAATAAATAAATATAAGATAATTATCGTTAGATCGTTAGATAGATAGGATAACTTAGTTTGTTTAAGTAATCAGTTAAAAAGAAGGATAATGATTGATTGATTGATTGATTGAACAAAGTAAAACTAACCTCTCTAAATTCAGTAGATGCATCAGGTAATAAAATACTTGCTAATTCTAAAAATGTGGGTCGTGCTGATGACTTATGTTGCCAACACAGTCTCATTAGTTCGTATAATTTATCTGGACAATTTTCAGGTCTTTCCATAACACCACCATCAATCACATATCGAAGGACCTTTTTAAAAAAACAAATGATGAAAGTGAAAGTCAAAGTTGAAGTAAATGTTTATGTACCTGTTCATTAGATAAACCTTGGTATGGTTGAGATGCCAAAGTGGCCATCTCCCACAGTACAACACCATAACTCCACACATCACTGCTACTTTGAAAGACACCATCTTTAAGACTTTCTGGTGCCATCCATCGTACTGGTAACAAACCTTTGGATCCTTTACGATAATAATCTGTTTCATAAATGTCGCGGGTCATTCCAAAATCACCTATTTTTACCGTCAAATTGTCAGCAACCTAGATAACAATATTGAATTTACATGTTTATAGATCTTAATTATTAAGTCTTAAGTTGGTCTGGTTGATTAAAACGATTAGACTTATTAGAGACCGACCCTTAAGAAGTAAATAAATAAACATGTTATAGACTGACGACTTACCATACAATTTCTGGCAGCTAAATCTCTATGAACAAATTTTTTAGCTGTTAGATATGCCATACCATCAGCAATTTCAATCGCCATCTGTAGGACTCGCTTCAACGATGGTGGATTCTCACGGCGTGGATTACCACCGTTGGCATCTTGCTCTTCCGGTCGATGTGATCGCAAATACGATTTTAAATCACCATTCGACATGAGTTCCATGATGACTAGAGTCGGTTGACCTTGTGACACAACACCCAACAATCGTACCACATGACCCGTATCGAATGCTTTCATAACAGATGCCTCATTTAGGAATTCAATTCGTTCACGATCGGTTGCATGTTCGTTCACTGTCTTGACTGCACATCGCATCTGTGACACACCTTTGACCACATCATGTGCAACCCCTTCATACACCATACCAAAACTACCCTGACCTAATTCTCGTAATAGTTCGATCTTTTTGCGTGGCACTTCCCAATCGTCTGGTACATATGCAGTACTCACGTATTCCGGATTCACGGATGCGATTAATTTCATATTTGGTACATTTGATAGGTAATATCGTCTAAAGTATAAAAATAATGCAGCTAATGTTATTATTACCTAGAAATTGAAAACAAATCATTGAAGGTTGGATTCGATTCATAACGTTTGAGTTACGTTTGAGTTGAGTTATACTTACAATAACAACACTGATAATCACACCCAAAGCCACTTGAAATGTGGACGAACTGGAAGCTGGAGGTATATAAAAGTATTTGTATGCACTGTAGCTGCCTTCTCCACCCAAAGACGTTGCACGCAACCGTAAACTATAATTGCCAGGACTCAAATCCTTGATTGGATACGAGTTCCTCTGATCACGAAACTTTTTACGTGTTATACATACAATTGTTGGTTTAGCCTATAAATAAACACACAAATTAATAATTAAATGTTAACAAACAAGTGATCAAATAATAGATCTAAAACTAAAGATATTCCAAAGTAGTTTTGTGTTTTGTACTTACATTTTCAATATCAAGTTGCTTGTACTCGATCTGATATGTTTGTATAACTCCATTCGGATCGGATGGTTCGTTCCACGTTAGTTTGACAATACCTAAACTTTTGTTAGTAGTCCGTATCTCCAATTGAATGTTTGTCACATTGTCCGCACCCGGTTTCGCTAACGTCCGTTGCGTTTTAAAAGCTTCAACACTGCATGCACGCGACTCATTGTCGTTAGCACCATACAATTCACGACACGCTTTTACTTTCACCGTATACTCCCGATAATGTTTTAAATTCGGTATCACAAACGTTGTTTCTGAAATCTCATACAAAATCGTACCATTCTCCTCCGATTTATTGTTCTTATCCCCACTACTACCCCCTTCCACTCTCGACCCATTCGCATAATTTAAATGGCCATTGTTGATTTCACGTTTGTTACGCTCATGCTTATCTAAATTGTAATCGGATCGTTTCACAAATACCCAATTTTGTAGGGCATCTTCGAATGATGCTGCCGCTTCTGCTTCCGGTTCTTTATCTTTTAGACCCGATTTCGTTTGTTTCTTTTTGTTGTTGATTTCACTGTCGCTCTCATTTTCGTATGTCCGATCTGGTGGTTCATCGAATCCAATGATTGTCGATTTGTCCGGACCATCTTCACAATAGTTCCGCTGATCCGGTGATGTTGGTTTCTCCACTTCCAATTTGATTTTGTAGTGTGTGATCTTGCCATTTGGCTTCAATGGAGGGTTCCATGATATTAGAAGGTAACTGCTATCATTCGATACAGCACTTAGATTCGTCACACTTGTAGGAACTGTGAAATAAATAGAATGAAATAAAATGTTTGTTTTTGTTGAACTCACCCTCTCCTTATCCTTATATTTAAATAAAAGTAAACTAACTCTACTTACTTACCTCCAGGTAATGTACGGAAATAGATGATTTTACTTTGTGCACCAACTGGTTCGGATGCAATCGTATATGTTTCCACATAAACCGCATAATTTGTATACGATTCCAGTTTGGTCAATGGATGATAGATAAAGTCATCACCAGTTGGTTTCAAAACATCTTCCACATTCCAGCCATCTCCTCCGCATGCATCACGTGATTCATATATAGATATATTCTTGCGATCCGTTTTCATCCAATAGACAACATAACCTAATAGATGACGTTCATCACCTTCGATTTTAAAATGGCGCCATTCGAGGGTAGCACCAATCATGTTCAACGTACAATTGACTGGCAATTCAACTAGATTGCATGCGATCTTGTCACCGTTCGTTTTACGTTGTATTTCATCTTCGCGGACATTCTTTAATCCAATCATTGCGACCAACTTATCTATTTTATCCATACACAGTTTTGGATTGTGATGGAACTGGACACGACCATTTAATATTTGTAATTTGTGAGTATTGGTTGAATTCGAGAAGTCCCATAGTTCTTGTAAATTTTGATTATCTTTGACAATTAATGAATATCTAATAAAATAAATGACAACAATCGTTACGTTACGTTACATTACGTTTGAATTAAATAAATACAAATACACATACCCATTCTGAGCATCTACATGGTAACCACGAATAATACGTAAATTTTTTAAGAAACCAAGTGACATCAACGGATATGAACGTGTTACTTTTAAATAACCAGTGATTTCAGTGATTTGACCCAAGTTTTCAGTTAACTCATGCACGATATCTGTAAAGAGAACATCACACAAGACAATTAAACATGAGTTGGATAACAATGTGGGAGTGGAGTGACTCACTGCCATCTCGTAATTGGATATCTAACGATCCATTTATTATGGTACAATCCTTTAAACTTTGTGCGGTATGAATACTGTTAACACTGGATGCAGGACAACGTTTTACACATTTACCTAAAACACATAACAATATGTAAGTACTAACACTTATTATTATTTAACTATCAATCAATCAATATATTATTATTTGTTTACCTTCACATTTTTTACAAGATAATTGGCCGTATATTTCATCTTCTTCATAGCCCAATGGACAATCTAATAAACAAGAACCGTTGAATGGTTTGTGTGGCTTGTTGCGTCGATTTAGATCTCCTTTTGGTTTTGTAATATTACGACATTGATCAGCACTAACACAACGTCGATTTAAGTACTAAAACAAATCATTAATTAGTTAATTAATTAGTTCAATCATTTAAATCTATATATTTATTTTTGTTTAAATAGAATTCGTTGTACAGAAGTCAAATCAAGTGTTAGTGAATGTGTTCAGAATAAATAGCATTATTCTGATCGAATTCGAAACTGTGACTGTTGAATGATGGATGGTGATCGTTTTCGATATCAACAAGAACCATAGTTAGTTAGTTCACTATAAACTATGACACTTGTTAAATATAAAAATAATAAAGAATAAATAAAAGAATGGAAGCCAATGACTCCAGTTACCTTTTTGTTTTTTTTTTTATTAAATTTTAAATAGTTGAGGTCATAGACTCGACTACATACATTATAAAACAACAATTATTTCAATTATGTACTTACCACATAATTATGAGTAGACGGACATTTTTGCATGCATAGACTTTCACCATCACGCCAAATACTTAAATTTTTGCAGACTTTACAGCGATCTAATTTCTCACCATAACAATCGCCTAAACATTGATCATTTTTACAGCATTGTCCTTTGATATTACAAGTGTTGTTGCCACAATCTTGTGGACAAACTTTCTGACAATTATCCCGATTCCAACATAAATGACGACCCGTTGCTGGACTATGTTTACCCGAATATTCATGATGGAATACCACAGGACATATTTTGACATGTGAATCTTTTTCAATATCGTAGCCATTCTTTTCATCTCCACGACACAATCCACACTCATTTTCAGCTTTGTTGAACTAAAAGTTCAAATCAAAGTTAATCTACGTCACACCAAACTTACTAAATAATCTAAGTATTTACAGTTATAACATTATTCGCAGATCCTTGTTTTACAATTAATCCCCAATCGATTGTGGATGAAAAGCATAAATTTGGATTTTTTGAAATATAAACGGCACCCCTTTCTATGTTTGTCAATGAATACAAACCAATTTCCTAGAAAAGTATCAAAATTAGTCAGTCAATTGATTGTTTTCTACTTAAAACTATTTCAATTAAAATGTTTAAAGAAATGAAACACACTGTACCTGTATTGAACTCAATTCAAAAATAATAAAGGCGTGATTGTAAAGTAGTTCACGGCCACGTATTACAGTTAAGTTTGGAAACATTTTACCCAATGTCTCCAAACCTTCAACACGATACAATAGTAGGAATCCAGTGATTTCCGTTAATTCGGGAAATGTAACATTTAAAAAATCCTTGGGCGTATAGTGATCTAGTAATAAAATATGGACGTTGCCTTCGACCACTCGACATCCTTCTAATTTCTTGAAATTTGCTGTTGTACTTCGTATGTCAACACTTCTACAAACTGCAAGCGAAAATTTACACAAAAATGATTGTTAACGTTTTGGAAACTACCTTTACACTCTTAATAGACCTAGATCTAAATAATTTATAAATATTATCTTAAAAAAAAAAAAGTCGAACACCTTATTCATTCAAAAATCAAGATATCTTCCATCTAGATATTCAATTGTCAGAGTTCTGTTTTTGTTTTAATAGACCACCTTATCTATCTTATCATTTCATAGCTATTTTCTGATTCATTTTCAAATCATTTTTTTATTACAAATGTTTTGAACTAAAGAATAACAAACATGTCTGTCTGTCTGTCTGTCAAATATCTAATCTGACATCATCAATTAATAGTGGTGGGGTGGTGATGAGTCAAGGTTCAGGTCAGGTCAAACATACATTTCTAGTGTAATAGAAATAAATCCAGATTTGCTATTAAACCTATAATTATCACTTTTTTTTTTTCATAAACAACATATTTCTACAGCTGCTTCATATATAGAATGTTAATACACATGCTATACAATAATTAGGTACCAAATACAACACATCTAACTCGTGTAACTGTAGAGACACATATGTGTTTAACTTAAAGTTTAGTGTAGTGTAACCAACTTTGTACTGGTTAGAAATATGCATCGTAGAAAACAAATGATGGGTACAGATGTTCTAATGATTTCATTCTAATCATCAAATTTGATATGTTTTAGAGCTAAACAGTGCTAAACTTTAAATTGATGGATCAATTACCTCGTTGACACCTTGTTAGTTTAATAAATCTAATTATTAAATTATAAGTAAATACAAAAATAGTTATAAATTTTGTGTATAAACTGGTTGAACAGTTTGATCCCAATTTGAATAGAAACATCTTGAATGAATGAATGACTCTCTGTATAGATTTACAGAATACAGAATCATGTGTTCACTACAACACATATTGTACTGAATACAGTACCTTTGTGTATTCATTCACTTCTCACTCAGAGTTCAAAATGTTTCGAATGAAAGTTGTTGGTATGGTATATTTATAATGAACAACCAACCAACCAACCAATCGAAGCATCCGCTATACATATTTATTTTTTTGAAACGAATCAATGAAGAAGTACCTACAAATCAAATCAATAATAAAATTGAAGAAACAGTGAGTGGTACTTTAGTGTCCCATGTGTATACAGTGTATACAGTGTGATTCATGACTAGTGATGACCGACCACACATAGATGATTAGTATTCATAGTAAGTAGTAAAGAAGAGTTAATAACTAACTGAACAAGTTAAGATCAATCACTAGTCAGTAGTGAGTAGTCGAGTGTGACATGATGACATATTAAATATCAAATAAAGTGTTGCTTGTTATCTTTTAATAAATGAATTTAATTGATTTCAATTAAGTTAAATTAAGTATTGATTGGCATTTTACCTAAATCGTATTGGTATTGATATTGTAATACTGTAATATTGGTATGAATTCTACTCTATCTATTCTATATATCAACGATATCAATTGTAATTGTTTTTTGTATAATTGTCACACTAACTAACTTGTAACACTTAATCAATCATCTTTGTTTGTTATTAGATGTGGACCAGCCAGCAGTACCTAAGTAGAAGTGACAGACAGACGGACGAACGAGAGTCCTCTGCTGCTTCTGTTTTGTTTCTTTCTGATATCAATTTTTATTTTATTAAAATAATAATTCATTTATTGATCAATTAATATACTTAAATAATTATTTTATATATTTTTATTTTATCGATCATACCTATATATCTATCTATCTATTATAGCACCAATAAATAATAATAATAACTTGAATTGTTTAAATACAGGGTGTCACACACATCTACATCTACACAGTCAGTCTACTGTAACAACTATTGTGAAATCGTGTCTCATCATTTTTTGAATTCATTGATTATTAATTATTATAAATAAACAAACTGAGTTCAGTGTTTAAATACTCTCTATATATTAAAAGTTATTAATAAATAATAGTGTGTACTATTTATTTGACTTGTGTGTGTGTTTAATATTGACATAACACATTGGTACTCTATTTTACTTGATTTACTTTGTGTATGACACACTGTAGATCATACGATTCAAGTAAATACAGATGTTTGAGCTGAAATACAGTGGCTGGACTGGCTAAATTATTGAATTTATGAACAAAACTTATTTGTTTTCAAACATTTATTTATTTGTATTGAAACTTTTCATATCATATTTCTCTGATCGAATATTATGACGAGATATTGGTTACAACAACCAATGGCGAGCCTACCTACTCACGAGATCGATCGAAGCCCTAGAAGTTTCGGGTAGTTTACGAGTTACAGTGTTAACTAATTCATATCTGGAAATTTAGTTATTAGAAATTTATGAACATCTGCACACCAAAAATTTGGTTTCCAGAACCAATTATCAATTTGATCCATTCAAATCAGTTTTTAGCTCTAGATAAAAGAATTTCAGCTCGTTTCTGAGTGATCGTATTATTATCAGAAATAAAATAAAATAATTAGGACATTTGAGGGAGGTACACCTGTATTTTTATTTTCTACAATCCATATTTCTAAATAGTTGTCATCAAAACAACTGTTGGAATAGATCATGAATTGCAGTACTAAATTTTACAATGTACGATCAACGGTCCACGTTCAGAGTTACTACACTTAACTAAAAATTGATTTTCTCAAATCATTCACTGAGCGAAAATTTCAAAAAACCCTATATTTCATGAAAATGTTCCTAAATCTGTTTTTGGAAGAAAAACAATTCCCATACTAGATACATCTAGAACACCCTGTATTAGCATGATCATGTCAAATGAAATAAAAACAATTAAAAATAGTAACTAAGGTAATTACTTAAATATCCTGTATATACGGAGTTTTCAAAAAAGTTTGAAACTAAGTTGTTTCTTTTCAAAAAAAAAGAAATATTTTTCGTTTTTAAACTATTTTTCTATCTCGTACGGTTTTATTGATGGAAATAGTATCCTTCCCCCTTTCTTGGCGGGGGAATCACGGTAGGATTTTGCCCATTCACAAACTTGACCTTATTTTTCGCTCTTGAACACATACACACAATTTCAGGTCGTTATCTCTTTTCGTTTTTGAATGATCCCGAATGATATGCGGAATTGGACTAATTAGATCATTTGATGAACACCTATACCAAAAATGTTTTTTCTGCGATCAATATTTTGAAAGTCTAGTTACAAAGTCAGAACTGACTATATAGTTGATCAGGGACTAATAGGGACTGAATACACCTTAGTATATTGTATATTATATATTTACAAGGGTATAAAACTCGCGTAGAATCGAGTCGATTGTCGCAATCGGTAGAAACGTAAAGGTAAATTAAAATGAAATAAATAAATAAAAGATTGTTAACTTGTTTTACTTACTTCCATTATTGTCAGTATTTGATGAGTAGTTGTCAGCATCAATTAAAATGGATAAAATTCCAAAAACAATTAAAAATATTCGTAACTGTTGAAATATCTGACAACAGCACAAAATCGCATTCTTACACGAAACAAACATTTTCAAACATCAAACAAATTCAAAACACAATTTAATATTCGATTCGAATCGATTCAATTCAAAAACAAACAATATTCATTTAAAATTCAAATTTAAAACAATAAAATTTGTATTTGCTATCTACTACTCCGATTACTCCGAATAAACAAAACAAACAAATAAAAAATAATCGAAATGAGTGGTGAATTTTGAGTATCAGTTTGAAATAAATGTGATGACAACACGTCGTAGTAGTAGATGATTCGCGGCGTCGTATCAATCAAATGACAGTCAGTAATCTCACTTCAACTTCAACTTTAACTTGAATTCTGAACTGTCTCCAGATGTTTTCGACGACTTTCGACGACTACTTCTCACTTGTTGTCACTTACATACAACTTTTCACTTGTTGTTTCTTTAACTTTTATTACTTATTTAATAATAATAATAATAATTAAATGTTGTTTAATAATAATAATGTTTATACTATATGTATTGTACTACATTCACAACACACACCAACATAATACTACTAATACTCCTAATTACTCCTTTGCAGTTTGCTCCTTTCTTCTACATACAAACAAACAACATAACGTACCAATCTACAATTCAATTTTAATGTTTCTGATCTTTGTATCTTTTTATCCCGATGTTTTGGGGGTCTTCTATTATTACAAATATTTGGTAAATAGTTCATAACAATAATTCAACGTTCTTTTGATTTTTACATTTTTAACACACAAATTATCAACTGTTTGTTGTCTACTGTTCACCACCGAATCTGGGTTCGAATCACCGCCACCCAACCAACTCAACTCTGTGACAACACTCGCATTTTCATTTTCATCATTTATTACTGCTAATGCCAATAATAATTGTTGCATAATAGATCTGGTTCGTAGCACTAAGTAGCGTAGCGTAGCGCAGCGCAGCACACCACTCACTCACTTAACGATTTGGATCGGACACTTCACATTTTGTTTTTGTTGTTATTCTTCTTCTTCTTCTTCTTCGAAGACGAAGATATTATTTTATACTTCTGAAATTCAAATATATCAAACACAATTAAAATTTATTTTTATTAACAATGGTGGTAAGAAGGGTGGGGTGTGTGTGGAGGTGGCTACTCTCTGTACAGAAAATTATCAATTCTCAAGAACAGAAAAAACAATTGTTATTGATGGAATTGTTTACATTTTATTTGAAATAAAAATGTTGGGAGGTCAGCCAACTTCTTCCCTAAACGGTTAGAGGTAGAACAAAACTTTTAATTACAAACTTGTTTCTTATCAAAATACGAACAACTTTTGTTGGAAATACATTTTCAGAAATCGAATAGATTCGCCTCAAACAAAAATTGTTATTATTATTATAAAAAAAAACAACTTCGAAATTAGAATTCTCAACAGTAAAATCCATTTTGGTGAGACTTTCACATAAATAGAATTTTTTGTATGAACTGTTCCAATACCTCAAAGAACTTTAGTTTGAAACTTAATGAATTGGCCACAAAAATATATATAAATTATACATCCAAAAAAAAAAATAATCTAAAGCTCAACAAATTTGTTGCTTCAATATATTTTACAAAAATTCCAACAAAATCAATTCTATTCTCCCAGACTATAAATTGCCAAAAAAAAACATATAATGTAAAAAAAAATCATTTATTTACTTGACTATATGTATTTGATAATTTTGTATTTCTTTAAGGGGGCTAAATTTGGGTGAAATTTTTATCAATGAAAAACAATCATATCTATCATATTCAAAATACAAGTTTTACCATTCAAATTGAAATGTAACGAACACCAATTTTACAAAATTCTCTGAAAAAATACGTACATGAGATTCAAATCACACATCCCCACAGGTCTCAGACACAGACACTCAAATAAATGTGACAGATATCAAAAACAAATTTTGCATTTAAAAAAAAAAAACAATTTTCAAAACAATCTTATTTTGCATCATTTCTATAAAAAAAAATTTTTACAAAGTCATCCACACACTTAGTCCGAAAAATTCATGAATGAAACTTCTAAAACGTGTGCGAAAATGGGGTTTTACTACTAAAAATGTACTCTGAATATATATATATATATCTGAATATATATATATATATATATTTTAAGGTTAGATTTTTAAAAATACATAGACATATTATAACATACACAGACTCAGACTCAAATATCAATTGACGACTCCAAAACAAAAACAGATGAAGACACGATCAACTAAATAAAAATAAGAAACATTTTTAAATAAGTAAGAGCAGTAAGTAAGTAGTCTTTTGTATTTTTGATCGTATTGTTTTGTTCAATTCAAACAATATCTTGAATCGTACGTAAGTACGTAGATAGATACGATGATGATATGATGATATATTATGAAAACAAAATCGCATTCATATTTCTATTTCTAAATAACTAAATAAATAACTATAAATATACATCATTTGTTATGTCTAAATAAAAACAAATGAACATGATAGATAGATAGATAGATATGATGGCTTCAGAAATCAGAATCAGATCAGATCGTTGTATGAATATTATTCTGAATTTTAGATATGTATATTCTAAATATTTGACTAGTATGATAGTATGAGGAATAGAATCAATGGACAATAAACATAATAAAATAATAATTGATAGTATAGAATAGAATAGAACGAACACACAACATACATTTAGTTTGATTTAGATAATAAAATGCACGATGCACGATGGTTTATTTTGATTTTGAATACACTAAACATAACACACAGTGAACCATGCCTGATGCCTGATGCCACCACTAAATAACACTATCTATCACACTTGCACTCAAAATGTAAACATCTAAATAAACTATACATCTATCTACATAGTACACTAGCGACAACAACAACATCATTCTCTACTATACTACTACACACTATTGTATATAAAGACCAATTCACACTAACCATCACTCATCAGTCAACAGTCACCAGTCACCAGTCATCGTGTACGATCATTTACGTTACGTAATGCTTAATGGGTACTGCATCCATCACTACTCTCTTGACATTTGTTACGATTCTAAACCTCAATATAAGTGTTCATTAGTAAATGTCCGTTTTACATTAATGCGATAGTCCAGCTTCAGAAACGAGATTACGAGATCGAATTTCTGAAGCTTGTTCTAAAAATCCAAAAATTACTTTTTGTCAAATCGAATTATGCATCTCCCGACAAAAATCTATTTTTTCAACCGTGCGATGTAGACGAAAAGTGATATATTCGGTTTTCGAAATATCTCAAATCAAAATTTGTTCCTTATGGACTATAAAAATTAAACACTTTTGATCGTGATAGGACTCAAACTTTTATTGTTTTTTTCAATGGTGTAGCTCAAATTCCGATCTGACTCAATTTTATATATGACTAAAGTTCCAATATTGTAATGGTTGGAAATATTGATCGTAGGAAAGAGGTTTGGTAAAGGTGTGTATTAAACGTTTGAATTATTTTATTTCCGGATATCCGTATATCAGTCGAAAATAGATAACGAACAGAACGTGTTTTAAAGATCTAAAAGTGACTTATTGTTGGTGATTTGGGTCAAATAATTCTATTTATAAATATCTTTCATTAGAGTCGTAAAAGACAGAAGAATTCGTAGTGGTACTATATAAATAAAAACAGATTTTACTACAAGTATTATCCATATATTGAAGCTGCAATGTTTGTTTAAGTGATGTAGTCAGTGTGTAAGTGACTTTATAAAATAGCGTATATTTATACTAAAGTCTAAACACATATTTACAACGTATATATATATATAGTGTTCTCTTTCTAACTTATACAATTTGATGAACACAAACATTCTAAATAGTGATAGGTTTGAACAGGACGACGCATCGCATCCATCCATTTCATATAGCATCTATATATCTATATTCTATCTTTATCCAATGCACCCACTGTACCTATCTATGTATCTTCGTCATATTTATTCAAAAATTTTTACTATCATTTAAAAATCTACTCTAGATCTGCAAGAACTAAAAACACATTCCAATCATTTATTTAAAAAATAATAATTTGTTTTTTTTTTAACAGAAAAATCCGCAATGAAACATTTAGAACCTTGGAAGTCCATTTAAATACCTTAAAAAAAACTGCACATAAAATCAAAATAAACGCGTGCGTACTTGTACGAATGCATTTAAGTTTGCTACACACGATACAATTTATAGGAACTCACACTAAACTTATAGTATAATTTACTGATTTGAATTTGAATGATTTTACTACTTACTATATGTAATAATTTGGATTTTAAAAAAATACCAAAATCGTGTTCATTTGATAATTTAGATTAGAACTGTAACTGAAAACTAAGAGATCTATTGTGGCATTTCCCCTCTCTATTAGGATCCGCAGACAAGGTAAAATTTCAAGTTTTTGCCTGGGTTAAGCTGACTCACTACGTTTGGTAGGGTGAAAGCTCCACCTAGATAGTTCAGCCTTTTCCGGACGACAAGAATTATTCTCGATTTTCCGATCTTCTTAAGGTAATATCTCAGTGGTTAGATGATCTCAAACATAAAGGTGTATGTTTGGTGATAGGATCATTTTAGTTTTTCTCGACGAGTGGTCTATGAAGAGCTTAGCTTTTTAAGTCTTTGCCTTACCCATCCAAGACGCTAGAGCTAAAGCGTCCTTAGAGTATGATTCGATCACCTCATAAGATCGGATCATATTTGTATGATCATCTCATCTCTGATCAAGACTAAAATTACCTGAAATTTGAAGGTTTTGCAAGTTGCTCGGCATCACTATTATAGGACATGACATGCATAGGACGCTGATTATCTCGATAAATAGTATCGTGTGTAGTAAGTAGATTGAACCTGAACGCGACTCATGCATGACAGTCACAGTCACAAAACAAATAAAAAAAGTTAAAAAATAGGCGGGTAAATGAATGAAAAAGTTGAATAAAAGTGTCGTAACTTTTAAAAACGTGATCTTTTTGAAAAACAAGCGGCCATATTATTTTGAATTTGTTATTTTTGATATGAATCAAACAACAACAACATAAATTTGATTTAGATTTAGATACGCATTGTATTGAAACCCATCCATATACGCAATAAACATGTAAAATATAATTTACGCATTACAAAAACAACTTACACTTAAAAAATTGAGTACTGTATTATAATCTCACATAACCTCCGAAATGGCCTCTGGGATTACCAATACCTCTGGGAATCTCGTGAACACTTGATCTCACTAGCAGTCAGCAGTCAGCACTCTGGTCTGTTGTCTGTCAGCACTAAAAACGAGCGTGTTTTCTTTTCAACATAACAAATATATTTTTTATTTATATTATTTTTAAATAACAAATTTGTACACTAACGAACCACAAATGTGAACTAATAATACATAATTATTAACTGTTTACATTAACAATACTAACAAACAAATCAAATTAAATCATATAATTATTATTATTATTGTTAATGATCATCACTAACTAATTAAACTAATTAATAAATTTATGTTATTTTAAAAATAAAATAGATTATATATATATATATATATATATATATATATAATTTATTTGTAAATTATACTACGCATCGTAAAAAACTCAACATTTCATTTAGTTGAGCTTTAGAGTTAAGAGTGAGAGTCAGACCTCAGCTAGTCAGTGTCAGTTAGTATCAGTACTACATACACTTAGATAGTAGATAGTAAAAGTAGATATATATAATATGTACTAGTAAATATAAAATATGGTGTAGATTGATTCGTATGATCTCTGTCATATTACATTTGTAAAACAGAGATAGATAAAAAACAAACGACAATCTACTTCAACTAATAACTAACTATGTACTTATATACAATTATTATTATTAAACGTTCTTCATTCATAATTTCAATGAATCATTTTTGATAGACGAATCTGAAACTGAATCAACGATTCAGATAAATTGTTTTATGAATTCAACGTTGGATCCACAAATTGCATTAGCTGCCTTCAATTTAATATCTAATTAGAATTTATATTTATTTCAAATTTTAATCTAAACTGAACTAACTGCAGGACACTTGAAATTCGAATCGAATACATTTCGAAAGAAATAGAAAGTCACATTTGAAAGTATTATGATATGTAATAATAAATACATAATACGTACGCGATACGATGCGATAATGTTTCAATTGCTTCAATTTTTTTGCTTTGAACTGTACATAAGACAGGCAGGACAACCAAATTTCGAGTCAAGAAAAAGTACTATCGCGAACAAGTTTGCACTTCACTTACATGGGCCACTAAAGTAGCGAGCGCTCTTTTCTCAAAACTTCACTACTTTTGTGGCCGATTGTACAGTTGATTTGTGTCAAATCCATTCAATTTTCGAAAAAGTTGTTTAGAGTCAAAGTTGTTCGAATTTTTATACAGAATAACTTTTGTTTGAAATATTCTTTCGAATACCAACTGGTTTTGGCTTAGATCGAGTGTAAATTCAAAATAAAGATGAAATATATATATATATATACAAGGGTAGTATATTAGGCCAGAATATGTAACTAGACGTTCAAAATAATCCCAGAAAAAAATTATTGCTATAGGTGTTCATAAAATGATCGAATTAAATCATATCCTCATGCACGTCCGTCCATCTGTTCATGAGCACGATAACTCAAAAACGAAAAGCGATTACGAGCTGAAATTTTGTGTATGTCTGTTCTAGAGCTAAAAAGTAAGACCAAGTTCGTGAATGGGCAAAATGACGGAGGTAAAGAACGACTAAGTAAAAGGGGACAGTTTTCTCAAACGTAAACGTAGCTTACTTTCGGAATTGAAAGTTGAGCCTAAAGATTGGCACACACGGTCACAAAAGTAGCACTGATTTATTAAAATTTTCTAATAGATTTGTACCTACCTTATCCATGATTCGGTTCAAGAAATAAATACTTCGGATAAAAGTTAGTCTATTATACTAACAACTTTGATTTGAAACATTTTGCTCGTAGTACGTTTATAGTGCACAGGCCGAACGATTGTCCCTTTCCATACAATAAATCACAATGAATGGTTTTGAACGATTTGGTCGTAGGTACGTTCAAATTACGTTAGTATGATAAAATTGATTTTGAAGCTATCCGACCAGTATCAATATCTTCGTTCCAGTTCCAAACGAAATGGAACTAACTACAGTAGATCCTTGAAAATAACCAACTAAACAATAAACATGCACTGTAATGCTGTGTTGTGCTGAAGACCATGGATTACTTGCACTTTAAAGTGTAGTGTCAGTGGTCTGTATTTAAAGTTACTAAATTAGTAAAAGACGCATAGTAAGACCTCTCTTCTCTCTTCGTTCAACTTCATAGTAGATAGGTAGTAGATAGATATAAGTTTGAATTGGTACTCCAACAAGGAAGGAGTAGATAGATGGTGTTAGATACTCCATACATTCATATGATTGTTACCTACCTACGTTCACGCACGTCTACTTTAATCATTGATTATATTGATCTAATACTAATTCAATCAATCGTCTGTAAAACTTATCTTACTTAACATGATCTTGGTCTGTTGTCTGTTGTACGTAGCCCGTAGGTAGGTAGTAGACGAATAGAAATAGTAATTTAATTTAGTTCATGTTCAATTATTACCTACCTCCACAGTTAGTAGTTACTTCATTTAGATATAAATGAATGAAGTTAATCGTCTTCTTTGATCAAGTCTTCCTGCTTCTTGTTCTTGTTAATGAGTTTGTTAGTTAGTTAGTTCTTGTAGAATTGAATTGTTCCAGTAGTAAATAAAAACGATGAACCTAACTAAACTAACCTAAAGCAACTAAACCACTCAAAGTTTAAAGGAAAGATTTGTTGATGGATAAATAAACAAAACAAAATATTTGATTTGTTTTTATATTGAAAATAATGAGCAGTCTATAAGAAAAGAATTGGGTTAAGTTGATTAAGGTTATGGTTATTATTTTTATAAGAAACAAAATAAAATAGGGTTCATATGAACAATACTTAAACTTAGACTTAGATTTGAATAATAGAACAACACATACATCTCATCTCATCTCATCTAATACACAAATCATCATCTCCAATTAAAATTTAAAAATAAAGATCTGTTTTATATAAACTCTATTATTCAATTCAATTGAACACTTAAAGTAGTTTTGTTGTTTTCTAAATAAACAATCTTTTATTTATTCTCTAAAATATTGTAAAAATTATTTTGAATTCTATTGAATCCAATCCATAAGAGTTAGATTTTGTTGTTTCTAATTACAAAACAATTATCAATTCATTCATTATTATATCCTAATCTATCCTAATTTTATTTAAAGAATAACTTTATTCAGTTTTAGAAGTTTTAGAAATGTACAATTTATTGAAGGGAAAACAAGTTCACGCCATTCAAACGTGCAACCTTCACAAAAAGATGCAATTGTTTGGGAAGAAAGGCACAGACAGGCAGGACCAAGTTTATACGTCCTTTTATCTTATTATATTTACATGTACGTTTTTAATTCTGATTCTACGAACTATATCTGAAACATAAAATTATGTCTGTCAACTAAATTGTAGGAGGACTCCCTGTATACTGTATATGTTCCGTTGTAAGTCATTAGCCCTGGACCACCCAGTTAAATATTCATGAACTTTTCTATGTGAGTTTTCTTCCCTCTATTATTTAAAAATTTGACAAGTGATGGAATTAATAAACATAAGGGATTCGAGTGATAGTTCCAAAAATTATTGACGACCATTTTGAAGTCTTTTTGTGATAATTTTAAACTGAATATGAAATGAAAGGTGATGATTTAATTAGACACAAATTAAAATATCAATGCCCTAACAAAAATCTAATTTTCCAGAATAATTTTTTCGTAATCTTAATTAAACAAAGATATTAAATTTTTTGGAGGCTCAATTCATGTTTTATTTACACTAAATCTATGCGAATGTTAAACTTAAAAGTAAAATAAACAGTACACACAAGTACAGTTCCTTATTTTGATATAGACAAAATTAGATTAGATTTGATTCCAGAACAATAAAATTGTACATTTTTAGTTTCGAATGACTCGAATTACAAAACTAAACAAAACAAATCAAAAAGAACGTTTTGTTTTGTTTAGTTTAGCTATTTGATGATAATATTTAAATGAACCGCCGCGTCAACATTATTTCAACAGCGTAGTATTGAAATGATTTAAAAAAGTTTATCAAAAGTTGTAAAGTATGTATTTGTTTGTTTTGAATGAATATTGCTTTATACGTCATGTTTGTTAATAATTAAGTGTACCAGTTATTATTATTTATACAAGTCAATTAGATGATCAATTAGATGCACAAGAATCTACTACGTCCAAATGTTGGTCTCATTCCATTCAAAACATATTGATCCATCATACAATACAGACAGCATCAGTATCCAGCACAGCAGTTAGTTAATGTATGAGAGAGAATACTTACAACAAGTGAGAAAGAGATCTGATTTCACTCATTAATCAATTTAATAACAAAGAGTAAAGACACCTCACATCTGATACAGTTCTGATAGATACATAACAACACACCACTCACTGTATACAAAGGATATTTGACCAATTAGTTGTTTACTCTTAAAAAAAAAACACATAAAATGATCCCAATATGTTTTGAATGACCCTCTAAATGAAATACTTGGACAAGAACTGATGAATTTGAACGAAGTGGATCTGTGCGTCCGTCTGATTCGTATTAAGGATTTGCAATCCATATTAGTTAAAAGCTGCCGTAAAATAGGATTATAATTCGAACACATTAAGAATATTTCTAAAATATTATTGCAATTGTTTTTAAAAATTGTACTTAAGAAGTGAGCCGAGCCCAACCCAGCTCAGACCGCATGTCCACAAACAAACATTTGTTGTGTATGTCCCTACACAAATGATTCAGTTTTAAGTAGGACCCTTGTACCGTACGTACGAACCCCTTCTTCCTTATACACATAGTAAGTAAGGGTAAGAAGTGTGAGCTTGAACGATATTTATTTGAAATTCGAACCCCTAAAGATGAATTCCGATTATTGCGATTGAATAGAAGAACATTCATTGAGTCCAATCAATCAATACACAACATTTTGATAAACAAACAACTTAGTTGATTAACATCAAGATTAATCAATTGATTGATCTCCTCCTAACCTAATAAATATTTTAAAAACTAATCCAAAAGACTAAAATTGAAAAGGTATCTAAAAATGTTCGTTGCATGTTTTTGTATATTGATTGGACTCAATATTTTGGATGGAATGTTCCAAAGGATGAATTTAATGTGATTCAAGAAGAGACGATGTTGTGACATCATTGACCACATGATTTGCTGGTAACGTGGACGTGGTCATTTGTTGTGCTTGTGTCTGTAATGTGTCTGGAACCGGTAACGGTTTAGCAACACCGATTCGTACAACACCACGTGGAGCACCTTTTAGCGCTTGTACAGCTTGATCTAAACTAGCATTCTCTAGAATTGTATCGTTCACAAACAGTAAACGATCTCCGGGTATCAGACGTCCGTCAATTTGAGCGACACCACCCGGCACCAAACTACGTATTACAATGACCGTATCGTTTGGATCGATTGGATCTTGATAATCGAGTATCGAGAATCCAAGTCCACGTTCACCTTTGATTAGTTCGATGACTTGGGGCTCAGAACTCCACATAGCTAGACCAGTTAATGGTTCCAATGAACGTGAACGCATCTTACTCAATAGACCGTCTGTTCCTGGGATTGATGTTGCTAACGATCCATCCGACTTGGCTTTGACTAAACGATCCGTTGTTGGTAATAGATCTTGTAAGCTGCTGGTACGACCTTGAACACCAGCAACGCCTGCAACCGCTTTAGCACGCGGTGAACGTCCACATACCATTCGAACGTTCACTGGCAATTCCTTTAAAATACTTACGACTTCCATATGATTCATCCCTAATAAACGGCATCCGTTTACTTCTAATAATTCGTCACCAGACATTAATGTACCTGCAAACAAAGATGTTTTGATGAGCGCTTTACGAGATATCGTCGAGAGAGCAGTTAAATCGTTTTCACATACCATCACGGCCAACAGGACCTTCTGGAAGAATTGATCGAATATAATGATGTGGACGTACTTCGCGGCCATCTTCAACGTCCACAGTGCCTTCTAAACTGATACCTAAGCCACCAGATTCACCAAATTTGCGTAACTCAGCAATAACAATTTCCGTATCGTCACCAACGATATTCTTCCATTTGGTGATGAGCGCATGCTCTTGCGTGGACGTCAATGGCGTTTGAATTTGTAGTCGATGAATAGGAGGCGGTTGATGTTGATGTTGATTGTCATTTGTTGTTGCATTATGATTAGCGATCACATGAAGGTTACTGGCTTCGATCGGTCGTAACTGCTCTAGAATTGGATCATCCACATCGTTTGGATCATCCAACGATGTCGATGAATAACGATGTAAGCTGGATGTGGGTGGAGTCGACGGTGTTGCTGGTAATTTCATTTCGTTGGCTGCGATTGCCATTTGAAGTTGTTCATATTTGGGTCCGCGTAGATACCGTTCTAAGCAGAGGGTAACAGTGTTGCCACTACTACGTAATACTTCGACAGCCTCATGATTTGTGTATCCTTGTAAGGAACGTCCGTCCACAGCCACAATTCGATCGTTCACCTGAATCTTTCCACTTAAATCGGCTGCACTTCCAGCACTTATACTTTTAACAAATATTCCAGATAATTCCTCTTTTTCACATACATAACCTATAAAAATACAATGCATTTATATCGATATAAAAATACTAACATTTTTGGACCTAATCGAATGGATGATTGAAAGCATTGCGTCAATTAAATACAAATTTTACCTGCAATTGTAATTCCAAGACCGTTCGCATCTTTCTTCAGTTCAATAACAAATTTTTCCATTTCATTAACCGGTAAATTGAGTTCTAGATTTAATCGTTTGGAAGACGGTGAACCAGGTAATCGTTGTACCACACTTCCAACTCCAGTTGTACCTACAGCTCCAACTCCAGCAGCTCCAGTTGCAGTGTTATCGTAATGAGGTAATTGAAAACTTTTATTGAACACTTCGGAGTAGCCTTGTTGCATTAAATATCGATCAATGTCCGTTGGATTGTTGAGTAAACGGGTCGGCACGATCTGTGGATGTGGTGGTTCGGCCGGCCGTGCCACCACCAATTTAACACGGGTACCTGATTGACGTAAAACTGTTGCCACTTGCTCTGATCCCATTTCATGTAAATTTACCTAAAATCAATCAAATGTTCATTAACAATTGATTCAAATCATTCAATTGATTATCTCGTTAACTAACAAATTAACAAATAGGACCGACCTAATGCTAACCTCAATTTGTGATCGATTCGATTGAATTCTTGTCATTGTCAAATCAATCAAAAAGAAGGATAAACTACAATTTTGAAGCAAGGAGTCCCATTAAAAATAAATAAACAAACCCTTGTGTAAATGGTTTTATAAATGTAAACTTACATCGCCAATTTGTAAAATATGATCACCACTTTTTAAGCGACTATCTCTGTCGGCCACTCCACCGGGTAGAATTGTTTTGACCACGACACCCATGGTCCGTCCACCAATGATTCCAAATCCTAGACCTGTTCCATCGTTTATTAATTCAATGGCTTCCACCTAAAAATCATCAATTTGTAAGAATGGGTGTTAAGTTAGGTATATTATATACCTACTACTACTACTACTACTTACTTGTGCCCATTCAGAATTTAATAAA
This sequence comes from Nineta flava, assembly GCA_963920215.1. NCBI lineage: Eukaryota > Metazoa > Arthropoda > Insecta > Neuroptera > Chrysopidae > Nineta > Nineta flava. The sequence continues at coordinate 867,025 of OY986046.1, forward strand.
CAATCTGAACTCGTTTTGGATGTGTCACTAACTGCTGACGGTGATCGATGTACCACTGTGTCATCATCTTCCAGACTTTGTTGATTTGTTCCTCCCGCACTTTGATTCAAGTTTCGTGTCACAACTAATTCAACTAATCCTCTTGATTTTTGTAAACTAAGTGTCTACATACACATAATAACAATTTTAAACAGGATATGTAATCAAATATGAATGAAAGGATGATCATTACCTGATGTTCAGTGGCTGCAATCACACTATTTGTAACAGTAGTGTTTGGTCCACTGGCTGCTGCTGTACGTCCTCCCAATATAATGTTACCTTGATGATCGATTGGTGTGATACCATTTGGTGTGACACCAGTTGACGACACCGGTGATAATGGTATCATATGACTGGTGAATGTGCTGAGTATTGGTGGTGGTTGTGGACTACCAGGTGATAGCTGTGCAGATGGCACCCGTTGTTCATCGTTACGATCAATTGTACCGCCAACAAGGAGTGTACCTTGTGAGTCCAACAAACAACTACTACGAGCACTGCCGTTACGATCATGATAATGCGATGGATCATATAGATCCACTGATGATGGTACATTTAGAACTAATTCACCTATAATCAAATTTTAATTTAAAATACTACAAATCATCAGACCAACCATTTAATTCCCAATAGAATGGGACTTACGTACTATGAGGTTGCTGTTGGTTAGTGACGACCGAACAAAACATTCAATTACAATTCAATTTGTTCCTCATTCAAATACAAACAACTTTTGTTCCAAATCAATTCGGTAGATATCGATTATAAAAATATTATTTGATGTAATAAAAAAGAAAAGTTTTGAACAAAAGTTGTAAAGAACTGTTTTCAACCTAATCAAATTTATATGGCTTGTTACGAGAAATTTAACTGTAATTAGAGAGGTCTACCAGAAAAATGAACTTTAAAGGATTCCATATTAATATAAATGTGGAAAAATAGGTTCTTGTTCAGATTCCAATAAGGAGATAACAACACAACACAATACACAAGGTTTAATAGTTAAGTTAGTAGTACTCAAAATAAAATTAAAACCATCATGGAAGTAATATAAGTACAATCTTTGATTGATTTAAGGCAACAACAATTTAAATATGTAATTAGATACGAATCAATAATAACCAAATTAGTAAGTATAAGCGAGTAGACCCGACTAATATGTATCATCTACAAAATATTTAAAATATTCAAATGTTTATTATTCTCCCTTCAATTACAACAGATAAATGAAATAGTTCTTTCAATCTGTCTGTCCCGTTCAGTTTTGAGATATATTTTGAATAGATGTAAAATAGTGAAATAAACAAACCTGATGTAGTGATATCAAAATCGACGGGTAATATTGAGGGATGCTGTATTAACTCTTGACTTAATTCACTTAACGAATCCTGTACTGTGATAATGCCACGGAATATTGGATTCTCTAATGTTGATATCAACAGATCCATATCCTGATATGTGTTTGTTAATAATTTCGGATCATCTAGATCATCCACAACTTGTTTGATATTGTGCAATAATTGCAATGCACTCGATATATCAGCATTTAAATGCATTCTGTGAACCGTACGTACGTAACACAACCGTTTTGACCTTATAACCGTATTACTGTCCTAAACCTTAACTAACAAAAATCAAATATCTGTTTTCACTAAAAATAAATTTAAAAAATAAATATGTAAGAACAAACTCACTTAATCTACTGTCATATGTAAAACGAAAGTAAATGTCAAAACTGATATGTTGTTTTGATATGCGGACGTTCAGTGACATCTAGTGGTCGGCTGCTGTACGACTATCACTTCAAATTGAAAATGGTTCCGTTCTACATCACAACCAGAGCACCAGCACACACTCTTCATCGCTCACTCACTCTTTATAATGAGCTCACACGTGTGTGTGCTCATTATAAATATGTTTATCTTTTCATGCTAATTTCACAGAGATAACCCCTAATCACTCAAATCGAATCCATTATGACCTTTTCGAAAGATTACACAAGTGGGCCGTTCAAAATTGTGAAAAATAATTTGCCAATAAAAAATTCGCATAAGTTTCCCCTAATCTTGACTAATTTAGATTTAACAAAACTGGTACTTGATTACAATGCGATCCAATTTATGGAATCCAAATTTATCCTTCACAGTATTCAAATTTTAAAACTTTAGGCTGGATTGCAAACCTAATACCTTGAAGCACGTAGATCGGACATTCACCGGATTTTTGTAATGTTTGGGTACTTGTCAGTGTATAGGGGATAGGGAGGGGTTTGATAATAAAAGAATTGATCTCTTTAGTAACAAAATGGCGTCATTAAAGTTATTTGAGTTCAATTTGGAATGCATGGTTGCCCATAATGAACTAAATGATGATTAAAAAAGCATATTATTTATTAAATATTAAAATTAATTAAATGAATTAGTACGATCAGCGGTTCATAGACGTTCAATATTTGTGTCATTGGTTATGTTACATACATTACATAAATGTATAATTTCTGTTACAGCACTTGACGCACATACACCTATAGTTTGTGCTTAGGGTTACAGTTACATACGATTGTATTCAATGTCAATGAATGTAACTGAACATTGAACACTGAACAGATATGTCTATGTGGGGCCGCTGTTATATCTATCATTCAAATTCGTAATAGCCTCTATTCAATCGTAATAATAATTTTAATGTTGAACCAACTGCATCTAAAATTGAAAGATAAATAAATGAAAGTTATGTATAATTAATTACAGTATAAAAGAAAAAGTATATTTTCGTATCCATCCACCCCGTTCAGTTATTTACCCCAAACAATAATGTACCCTTTATAACCCTTATCAAACACAAAGATATAACCCTGATTTCCCCGAATATGAACACTTTGAATGTGAATAGGATGGATGGATGGATGAATCGGTTGCTAATATTTACTTGGGTAATATTTTTAGCTGCTGTAAAATGATCATAATAACTTTTAGTGAATTCAATCATTGAATCTTGGGTACATTCTGGTAATTCACGACTACATTTGGCAGGTGAACCTTCAAATCGCATATACGATGGTACAGTTGTTTCTGGTGCCAACACGGCATTGTCAGCTATCACGCAACAATCTTTTAGCACACATCTTCGACCCTAAAAAATACACAACCTCTTGTAAATTAGTAAGTTTGTAGCCCTAAAGCCCTATCCGAATTATACATACAATAACAACATTATTTCCAATATAAACGTATGACCCAACGAAAGCAGCGTTCACTATTGAATTTTCACCGATGTAAACATGATCTCCAATTTGTAATGGGAAAAATGCAAGTCTGTAAACAAAAGCATACAACTTTGAACATAATACAAAATTGATAAAGACAAAGATAGGTCCCATCACCACAGTATCCTTCACTTACCCTTTACTAAATTTTTTAAATGGGGGTCGTAAAACCGAATTTCTACCAATCACACAATATCGACCTGTTCGTACATTCGTTAGATCGCCACGAATAATTGCATCGGTATGTACGATTACTTTACCATTTAATACAATATTTTGTGAGCCACACAGTACAGTTTGACGACACACTTTGTTCCCTGAAGCCTGAAACAAATGAAATTATTCGGTTCAACAAAGTTAATAGTACCTATTGTAATGTAATTAATTGTCCATTAATTAGAATTATCGTCCGGTAAACTTTAGATCTGAGGACTCAAATCAAGAGAAATATAAAAACAATCGATGCACTTCTAAAAAGTAAAACGGTGGGCGGTATTCTTACATAAAATGTGATTCAAATAGAAGTAGTGATCGTAGAGAAAGCTTTACAGGAACATTACGATTAGCTTAAAAAAGTGGAAGTAATCTAGGTTCGTATCATCACTCAAAAACTAGAACAAGAATCTATTCTCCTCGATCATTAACCTTAATAAATAATTGTTAGCATGACAGACAGGATATATTTGAGTAAACTTACTGTTTCAACATATTCATTTTTATCGAAATAAATATCTGGTAGCTCCATAGCTATTTTCGGTTGGTTTTGATTCATGTAAGTCGACATTTTTTTTATAATTAATTTCTGCTATAAATGTTTTGAATTGAATAGCATGTCTGTCAAATATCATTTGACAATAACTCGTGGCTCTTGGGGTGAGTTCACCAGTTCACCTTAAACATACAAAATCACATACCAACACTTCAGTCGACTCATCACTTTTTTCAATTCAGGATTTCTGGCCATTTCCCTTTTGAAGGATCTTGAAAGAAAAATTGTATATAATAAAAAAATAATTTTTGTTCCCAATTCAGTTGAAACTCACAAACGAACTATAGGACCTAAAATATCGGCAACTATGCGTACAATCGTCAAATCAAGTAGATATTTGAGCCCAATTTATCGATAAGTGTATTTTATGATTTTTTCTAAGGAGTGTCTTGAAAAAATCCGCATAAAAAATGAGGTTGAATTCACTCCATAAGATAAATTGGACCCAAAACACGAGAATAGTGTTCATTTTTAAGATTTGATGAGCAGTTTATGAGAAATCGTATAAAATTGATAGATTTTTTCACTTTGCTAGAAATTATTTACACAAGATCCTAACTTTTGGTCTGGCAGTTCTTAAGATTTAATTAAATTTTTCGTTCAGAAAATTCATCCGATTCATAGAAAGTTTTGAGCCTGCAATGTCCAATAAGTATTCCAACCAGAAGGTTTATATATTTTCAGACTGATGTCGCGGCGTTGTACCCAGCTATGATTTGTTTGACTTTATCTTAGTTTTCCATTTCCTATTCATAGACTTATCCAACCATTTGTTTAGGACAGAAGTAGTTTGTCTTCTAGTTATTCCTAGATATGGTTCCGATCCTTTGAATCGAATGGTAATTTCATGAATTTAAACAGGATTAGGATGGAACGCCATCTAGGATATCGGTTAAAAATAAAAAGGTTGATTGAAGAAATATATTTACTTGCATTAGATTTAATACATTATTATAAAATATATCTAAAAATGAACATAAAAATATTTGAATTGATTTGAGCCACCCTCACATTCATACTCATTGATCACTTGAATGAAGTAATACTTAGCATCATTTTTATTATTTTAAATGAATGGATGGCAATTTATAATTAGTATCCAAAGATTTAGATATCGATTTGGAAAGTTTAAACCATAAATTTAAGTTAGAACTTAGAACTGACCTACTACCTATCTAAAGGTATCTTAGATTCAATGGTTGTTACTTTAAGCTCAAGCTGTAGTATGATGAATGTGATCTGATCTGATCTATCTTTATCCACACAATTATCCTCTTTGTTCAAACATTCAATTTATAGAAGATGGAGGATGATAAATGATAAATAAGTACCATTTGATTGATTACTTGGTAAAGAATTACTAACGAAATAATTTGTGCAATAAAAAATGATTTGATTTGATTTAAAACTAAAATTAAAACTAAATTTAGGTTTTGTTTTTTTTTTGTTTTAAGTATAAAAATAATTGTTTTATATCAATATTGAATACAATAATATTGATTGATTTATTTATTTTAAAGAAATGCTGTTGGTTGGTTCTTGGTTCTTAATTGTTGCTTTTTATATATTTATTTATTATTATAAATAACACTAAAATCATTTGATTTTGAATCCTAGAAATGGGAAGAATAATAATAATACGAACAATTTCCATATTTATAACAAAATTATGAATCCGGGGTTGTTTTTACTGTTTAGTTACTGTTATCGTCCCCTTTAATACTTTGAATGATCCACACTGTAAACAAAAATCAAAAATACATTCATTATTTTGATTATAAATCACAATCAACCACTTCTAAAACAACTCAATAGTAGTGTCCTGAGACCTGACTTCTCACTACTTATGTTTTATGTGATACCGTTTAAAAAGAGGCAAAAATAATGAGTAACTATTTTGAAGGAAGGAAAAAGGCATCACCTAAATAAATTTAATTATTATAACAAAATTAAAAAAAAACATTTATGTTGCCATCCTGTTTACATATGTGTAGTATTACATACTGATTGATATATACTGATCCAATGTGTAATAACAACAGACTACAGACTGTACACCTTGTAAAATAAATATCAAATATACAAACCTAAGAGAATAATAACAAAGAATGTAGCGATTGCCCCTAAAATGATCATCATTTTTAAATTTTTCCACCACATTTTACGTTTGATGCGTCCAGCCTGTTGTTCAAATTGATTGGCACCTTCCCGTAACGCATCCGCACGATTATCCAGTTCACTAATTTTTTGATCGCGTTCCAAAACCTTTTCAACGTTCACTCTCATGATGCCAACCACTTCGTCCACTTGCGCTTGGGTCTGTTGCAACCGTTTATTTGTTGCATTGACATTGCCGCTCGAATTTGCACTATTATCCATTTTGGATATTTCTAAACATTTATACAAAACAATCGTTTTTTATCCACAATTCGATCCAATCAATAATATTGACAATATTAATATCAATCATGGAAATTTACATGTTCATTCACATTTCATTATTTAATTGTTTTTTACATTCAATTAATTGTGCTTAAATATCCTATATAAATACTCAATTTATCAAACAAAAGTTGTTTATTTAAAAATAAAAAACCAACATTTGTTTAACTTTAATGTTACGATTTCAAAGATGGATATTACTTTTTAGCTCTAGATTCTAGAACACACACAGACAATTTATCTCTTTTCGTTTTTAAGTTATCGTGCGTGTCCATGAACAAATAAATTAGGTCATTTTATGAACACCTATACCAACAAATTCTATCATTTCTTCAACCTTTAATTACTTTAAGTCGGGACTAAACTCAATATACCTTTGTATATATTATATATACCGATACTTATATATTTAAATATCCCCTCTAATTTCGTACGAAAAGAGCTATCATATAAAAATTGGAATTCTTATATCAATAACGGATGGAAAATTTCCCTTGTGGTCAAAATTTTAAAACCGGAAGAGAAACTTTATTACAAACTTTCTCAGAGAAACTATAATTTTATTATACCAAAATGTAGATCTCGGGTATTTTAATCAAAAGAGAAAATTTGAAAAAATTAAAATAATCGAAAAATCAATTGAGTTAGACCCCACTTTTGGAAAACTTATCGATCCCAGATACCGTAATTTTATCATTTTAAATTTAATGCACAATTTATACCAAACACCCTGTATTTACGAATTTAAAAACAATATAATTTTTGCACACAAAAAAGCAAACTGATTAAAATATCAGCGCATATGAAACTCCCGATGAATCCATGGAAATTCCCATAATGAATATTGTCATAAACAATTGCAAATAAAAATCTAGAATTAAAAAAATTGTAAAGATTTTCCCCTTACACTTAGTAAATCCATTTTGAGGTAAAAGCTAGCTGTTAACAATAATGATTTGTTTTTAGATCGCTCTGAATAGATAAACCAAAATTTAATCAGTAAAATATTTAGCGATAAAACATACAAAAACACCTATTCAGTAATAATTTGGTGTCATCAACTCAAATCGTAATAAAAATTACATAAAATTAAGTCCAAAAATACTCAAAAACAATACTAAGGCTAAATAACACACACACAAAACACTGACTTAAGTCTAAGTACAGTAATTTATGGTGATTAATTGTCTACGTAAAACACTTCAAATCATATAAAAAAATGAAATCACCCAAAATAAAATTGTTTAAGATACATACGGTTAAATAATAACGAAAATCAAACAGAAAAACGTGTATTCCAAAATTAAAATACTTGTCAAAATTGTCAATTATCAAAAAAAAAAATCAATCAATTGATCTACTCGTAACGATTGCGATTGTGTGTGAAGGTTTACAGGTTCACTCCTTTTGTCAATTGACGAATGACTTCATGTTCATTTTTTTAATTAAATCCCTCTATTATCAATTTGAATGAACACTAACGCCATCTGTTAATCAAACATTCAACTAGATTCAACTACATTGTAGCGGGACTTTTTACAAACATATTCTTATCATTCAAATATTTAATGATTTTCATCCAAATTGAAATCATTCCAATTTACAATTTTTTTAAAGTTCATCCCTTGATTTGTCGGTTTATTTTTTTTATTTATTTTATTCCATTCAATGTATATTTATGGGGATATTGTTGAAGAATCTCTCAACAAGCCGCGTTCAAGATTATGTTTAGAATGATTCAAAATTTAATTATTCAGAAATTCGAGGCTAAATGAAAAAAGTAATTTCTGGAAATCAAAATAATAAAGGGATCATTTTGTGAAAATAATCAAAACCTTTCCTCCGTTTTTTTTTTAAAATCATTCAAAAAATAAATTTCATTTAATCTAAATTCAAACTAGTTTGAATGATTTTCCATAAATGATTCTTGATTGATCAAACAATTAAACATTGAATAACCTCTTTCATGGTTTAAAGTTATGCCGTAGTCGAGTAAAAAAAACAACAACAAACTATTAAATAGAATATTCGAATGATCTAGTCTTGATTTGAAAACAGTTTATTAAACATATAAAAGTATACAAGTATATAATGGTGTGTAATGATTAGTCGGGAGGTGAGTGTAACGAATGACGGATAAAAATGAGTGATTCATCATATAGAAACACAAACACTAACAGTTAGCTTCTCTTATGTCAGATATGAATGGATAGAATGGGGTGTGTTCAACCCTACACATAGATAGTAGAATGGTGACATCCATGGTGGTACATTCCAATTGACATGCGTATAGACGAATAACAAAAACGCCGACGCCGTGCGCTAAATATGACGTCACAAATATCAATACTTCGATACAAAGTAGTTACATACAGTTAGTTCTGTGTAAAAAGAAGAATTTTTGTGATCGAAGTATAATTCGCGGAGCGGACAGTTTTCACATAACAAACTAAGTGTTTTCAAAAAGTAAAATAAAAATAGCAGCAACCAACCAAGCAACCCATTGTTAATCGTTAATTGTTGATTTTGATTTAAAAAACAAACGAGTTCTTTCAATTAATTATTCAAAATGTAAGTTTATTCAATTTTTATTTTGAAATATGTGTCTACGATGTATAAATGATATATACGATGTACGATTTACGATTGTTATCAAAATGTTGGATTCTATATCACTTTTCTTAACAAATGTGTGTTGAATGCTTTTGTAATGGAGAATTTCGATAATTCGCCTGGTCTGTCGTCGTGGTCATCGTCATCGTTATCGTCATCATTGTCGCCATACAATTATATTTTTAAATGAATTGTAATTTAATTAATCGTAGTTAGTGTTCGCATCAAATCGCGTTACAGTGAAATATTTTATAAAATTTAAATTTAGTGTTCAATTATATTTATCAAATATAATGGAGTATGTATTAGAAAGAAGGACATTTATTTGAAAAGATGTTTATTCAAACATCCCTTCAAGTTCATTCAAAATATACGTTTTTTAGTAGTCATCTATCTATCCCACCCTTCAAATCAAAAGTACTCATTTTATTTCGAAAACGCTTCAAAACTATCAATTTTTGTTCGAAACAATTTTATCGAAAATCTAATCGATTTATGCTTATTTGAAAAAAAAAATGTTTCGAACAAAAGTTGTTACGCAATTTTGAATAAAAATATTGTTCAATCTTTTACCATTTTCGACAAAAAAAAATCACATTGAACTTGAAGAATGTTTTGATAAATTCTCAACGTAGGTTTTTGACCGAATAGTAGGACTATGTTATTCTTAAAATCAAAGCTTTATTATTTATTCGATTTATGATGATAAATAGGGCTGCCCCAAATCCAGCAGGAGAGGGTGTAGGCGCCTCTGAACCAGGAGCCGATGGAATTGTAGGTGGACCCAAAAATCCACAACAGGTATTAATTTTGTAGATTTAAAACAAAAAAACAAATCTAAAATGAGTGATTCCAACATTCTTCTAGGTGGCCGCACAACGTAGGCTTCAACAAACGCAAGCCCAAGTAAATATTGATACAATTAATTACGATTACGATACTTTAATGAATGAATGAATGAATTCAATTAATTATTATTCGTTAATTAGGTAGACGAGGTTGTGGATATTATGAAAACTAACGTTGAAAAAGTATTAGAAAGAGATCAAAAACTCAGTGAATTAGATGATCGAGCTGGTAAGTTCTTTAAAGCTAGTTTTTATTGATTGTATATAACAATAAAACCAATAAAAACCATCATGTAATACAGTAGAACTTTGTTCAATTGAATTGATCTCATGGACAAACGTAAATTTAGTCCAAACATGGTGTCGTAGATCTTTTTTGGGGCACGAAACCAGTACAGAATGTGTGAATCCCCCCCGCTGAAGAACAGCTCTAGCTGTTACTGTTCATTTCAGTTTGAAGTACTCATACCTTGACCTACCTAAAGAATCAAGAATTCATAATCTTTAGTGAAGATTATTTGTGGTGAATTCGAAAGGTTTTCGATAAAAACGAACCGTAACTAATTCCGCAATTGATGAATTGATTCGATTCGATTCAATGAAGTTCTATTGTAGTGTGGGTGTGTGTATGTAGTTATTGTTTGTCTTTCTAAAATATCATTTTCCATAAACAGATGCCTTGCAACAAGGTGCATCACAATTTGAACAACAAGCTGGAAAACTAAAAAGAAAATTCTGGCTACAAAATTTAAAGGTAATATACATAGAGCGTTACATATATATATATACAGAGTAAGCCAAAAGTCACTTTACGATTCAATTCAATTGTGATTTATGTCAACTAATTACCATTTTTAGAAATATCTAGATTTAGATCTTGGTCATCAATCTTCTGCTTCTAATGATCAAACGCATGATTTGAAATCGAACAGTTCAAATTTTATTGAATTTCTCAATGGTAACCAAACTTTTGGTTCTTTTTACATAATTTTATAATTATTCATTTCTGCTGCTTTATTCATGCGATTTTGGATCAAATGCTTCGGGTAAAAGAAAGTTGATCATTTTAAATAATATCAACAACTTTTAATCGAAACATTTTTATTCTCCAAAACCCGAATGAATATGCCGCTACTTTTGTGGACCATAGTAGTACTATTGCATTCAAAAATGGTGTTCACTTAAATACAAATAATTTGAACCAGTTGAACCATTCCAAGTTCAGATACTATGTGTATTGTGTAGAATGATTACAAATCGTAAATACTTCGTCAACTTTTAATCAAAACATGTTATCTAAAATCAAAACTGACTTCGACCTAGACAGCCAAAATTTTAAATATGAACATGTGACTTTTGATTGCAATTGTACTTTTGTATTTCCAAAAAAAAAAAAAAATCCAAAACTAATAATCTGTTTTTTCTTCTGGCACATTTAGATGATGATTATTATGGGCGTTATTGGATTAATTATACTCGCCATTATTGTCAGTACGTATTAAAAATTGTTTTTGAACCAAACGAATATAATTAATTAATTGTTGTAATAAAACACATATTTAAATTTAAAAAAAATAATAATAAAAGCTCCTGGCTATGCTTTGGCCACTCTTCGAAACGAAACTTTGATGTGGGTGGACCTAGCTGGCTGGGAATTAAATATTGAATTGATCATTTAAATTTAAAGAATAATAATAAAAGATTTCTATATATGTTTCGATATCGGCATCGGTATGAAAACAAAACCTGATTCCGTATATTTTTTTAGTGAATTTCATGTAAAAAAAAAACAAATTTATATATAATTTAACTACCAGAAGCGGTCACAAACATTTCGTAAAAATAAAAACCAAACCAAAAACAAATCACAATCTTTTAAAAAGCTCAACTTAATATAAATAAACAAAATGTTTTAAAAACTCAAAACTATAATAATAAATAAAAAGCAAAGCAAACCAAATAAATAATAAATAAATCAAGAATATGAATAGACAAAACAAAACATTATTTATTTATAGAGACAAAAGAACGGTAAATGAAACTAATGATTGATAAATGTCAAATATGTAACTTACGTGTTTAGTATTTTTCTGTGTCTTTAAGTACCTATATATTTCTCAGATTCAAATTCATATTATACATACAGTTCCGTTCAGCATCAGCATCAGCTACACATGCGCATACAACACATACCATTCAGGATACTTTGATCAATGTTCTTCTTACTTTTACAATATTTTATTTTTTTATTGTCTAATAAAGATTTTAAATCAGTCAGTCTACTCTATCTATACTAACTATCACAACTCTATCGATATGAGTTAGTTCACTTAGTTAGGTTAGGTTAGGTTTAATAATGGTTTGTTCCACTAAACGCTACCTTTACACTTGAACACACCTGTCACGTGATCCTCCTGCTGGTGTTTGTGTACTACTTGTGTGTTAAGTTACACAAAACACATAATAATTTTTATGACAGCCACAGCCAGCTCTGTGGATTGAACCATTTCATTTCCAGCTTCGTATAAAGTTCATTTTCTTTCAAGTTGAAAATGTGACAATGCTCAAATGATTAAAAAAGTTATTTATTTTTAAACAAAATAAAGTTTTTTTTTGTATTTGAACTTTTCTGGTTTGAAAGATTTTATTGGGGGTTGTGGGAGAATGCATGGACTGATTTTGTGCATCCGCGAATTCGATGTCACTTTTCAGTTCTAGAATAACACAGACAATTTCTCTTTTCGTTTTGTTGTAATCGTGTTGACGGTCAGACAACTACCATTGTATGAACGCTTGTTCGATCAATCAATTCCAACCATTACAAACTAGGGACTAAACTGATAATACTCTTATACAGGGTATAAATATATGGATATTTAAATAATTAATCAGACACGTGTTTTGGAATTTTTTGAAATGCCATCCTTCTTTGGAATGGAACTATGGGGCTAACAAGGACGATAGCTCTACTCTTGGCTACAATACAGCTTCCTGGTTTACTCCCTTGCGATTATTCGACGTTGATTAAAAGTTACCATCAATTGAAGTTTGAATTAAAAAAGATCTTGTTCAGGTCGCAAGATTTGATTTTTGTACAGATGGTCATTGACATGACCAATAAGGAGCATTATTGTGAATATCTCTGCCCTTTAATGTTTAAAAATTTCATAATAATGTTTAAATATAGACAACAAAAAAATATATATATACTCTAAATTGGAAACGTAAGTGGAAAATGAAAAAAGATCCGTAAATATGGGTATTTCCAAGTGTATGTGATGTGTATTTGTTTAGGTGTCTCCTCAAATTTTCAGAATTTGATTCAAATGCGATTGAATGTGGATCAATGAATAATATCTAATACCAACCAAACCATATCATGATGCAATGAATGACGTGTCGTGCCGTGTCGTGGTCGGTTGGTTGGTTGGTTAGGGGTAGTTAGTGAACATTGATTTTGAACAATTCTGAAAATAAATATTGATTGTAGACAATTGTGCAGCTTTTAAAGAATTCTTTCTCATCATACTTTCTATTTTAAATCTACTTTCTCATTTCTATTAGTTTATTAACCATATTGTTGTGAATATGGCCCTAACCCTAGCTCTAATCCTTCTGTTCTTAAACTAAACTAACTAACTACTAGTATATTTAAAACTAAAACAAATACATATTTTTTAAATAAAAATTATTATATAAATATGTTTTAAAAAACAACAACAACAACAATCAATTGTAACTTTAAGAAAAACCTTCATCAACCTTTATATTGTAACCACCACCCACCCCCCTATACCCTGATAATAACCTTCCGATTAAAAGGATTATTTGTATTTCTCCTTTTATTCACTAGATGGTAATATATGTTCATAAATATTTTTCGTTCATTTTTTTTTATTATTCTGTTGCGTTCAGAAATTCAGTTCAAAATGTCAAACTAGAATGCATTGATCCGTTATCGGGAATTTGATTTGCAAAGTTTGTACCGAATCCATTCGTTTTACAAAACAAATGTTTCGAACAAAAGTTGTTCTTTATAAAACTACTAACAGCTTTGGTTTCTATTTTCGAACACCTAATGAATTTGGCATAAATTAACTAAAACAATTTGAATAATTATTAGCAGTTTTGGTCGACTAGTAAGAGCTCTTGAAGTAACCCTGAGCGAGTAAACTAAGTTGAATGCTTGAAGCTCGAAGCACACTTTACAAAACATCCGGCACCGTCAACCAACGTACATATTGCTTTCAACATTAATAAAGTGATGAGATGTAAATGTAAAGTGTGAATCGAGCTTTATTCGGTTAATTGTTACCACACAGATCGATCTATCAACTGAACTTCTTTTGATGTTTACTCAAGAGTCGAACTCGAGTATATCAGGTAAAGTTGGACTCGCTCCAGATGTTAGGGTTACCAAAAATACTCCACTTACTTGATTCTTTATGGCCGCCGAGTTTATATGAGTATAGTCAACGTGCATTGATTGACCGATTTGACAAACGTAAAGTAGCCTTCATAATTGATAATAGAAGATAAAATTTTGAGCATGTTGAGTAAGTTTTACCAAACTATGGTTAGTGAATAATTGATTTAGTCATTTTGACAATCGTTTTTAGATTTAGAACATTTTGAACGTACATTTCTGAATACAATTATGTTGTTCTGTTATTCTGTTCTTGCTGGCTTTTTGTAAATAAATTTGAGTTACGAGTATTATGCATGATTTCTTGCACCATACTTGCACCTGGCTTCAAATGCTTCTTTCAATTATTTTAATTATTAAGTGCATGACGTGTTTTAAATTTATTAGTGACGTACCAACACTACCAAACAAACAATTCAATCATCCCAATGATCCAACCACACATTTTGTTTGTCAATACATTCAAGAAACACATTTCATAGGTCAGACGTCACTGTCACTTGTCAGTCTGTGAATTTGATTCAAAACAAACCATAGTCGTTTATACAGGTCTGGATTCAAGTCAATTATAGGGTGCATTCGTCTTGGACGCTCACACTAAGCGTAAGCGCTCAAAGCGTGTGAGCGTCCAAGACGAATGCACCCCTAGTTTGTCAATGGTGGCACTGTACTCGATACTCCTCGATAGCAGCGCCACCACTATACCCAACGTACTCAAATTCACTCAAAACTTTAATGAGTTTCAAGACTCAGATAAAGAACTGTGAATAAGACCTGACGAAATTGGAAATTCATTCAGAAACGCATTCTATATTTTAAGGGCTTTCGGATGCCAATTAAATCTCAATAAAATGAGCAATCAGACGGCGTCTTCTATTCTTACAAGTATGGGAATTTGTCAAATCATTCCTTAAAGTTAATCAAATCTCGGGAACGTTGTTGTAACAAATTCCCAACGTTACGAAAATGTTGTAGGTCAAAGCTTATAGGGTCAAAGGATCCAATTTCAACAGATATTGATATGAAATGCGTTTCTTTAAAACAATTCGGTAGTGTACGCCACTGATAAAACATCATATTGTTTTCGGACAATAAATGGGCCCGTCCAGTCCAGATATTATAGTCTAGCTCTCACAAACAGCTCTCACCATTTTAAGTTAAATAAAAATAATATGCACTTGTTGAGTAATGAGTAACACCACTTGTATGTCGCGCAATTTATTCAAATAAATTTGATTTTGTTTATAATTTTTTGATTTGAATGAAAGGAACAACCAACAATTCTTTTGACTTATTTTCTGTTTTTCTTTTTGCCTCCAGTGTAAAGGACTTATTAACGTCGTCGATTTAAATAAAATAAATACTGTTGAAAGAAAGTAAGTTTGCTGGACAAGCCCATTACAATTTAATACGATACGATAGATACAAACAATCACATTCACAACCATTACATTATGTACTTACTTACTTAATAATAGTGACGTCATTAAGTACATGACGTATTGAATACACAAAAAAGAACATTTCTATAGTAACATTTATTATGTAGTATACTGTAACCGTACATACATTGTGTATATATTCAAAATTAATTTATATATATATATTCAAATATTCTTTTTTGTCGATTGTTTCAAAATTTAATGTTATTTGTAGTTATTTGAAATTTTTTTGTAGTTTTAAAAATATAATTGAAATGTAATTCGTTAAACAAATATATATTTGTAATTTCTTTTTCAGCATCAACATAAATTCTCTAAAACAAAACCAAAAAAATCTCAAAGCTGACATTGTAAAAGATTACATATTCAACTAAAATTATAATATTAGATAATATAAATTTCCATAGATACAAATGCTTAAAAAACATGAATAATTAGATAAAATACATATTTAAACAAATATCGGTCAGTCATATCGTCTGTATAGAATATTTTAAAAGCAAAAAATATTATTAAAAAAAAACAACTGATCACTTCTATGAATAGCAAATGGATTTGTAGTGCGCAAGTGCAGTTAATAGTTTCAGTAAAAATTTTTTTTGATTTGATTTGATATGATATTAAGTATTTTCGTACTAGATTTTTTAGAAATTGTTAATATTTTGTAACGCAAGCGTAATATGATGCGTTATATTGTTTTGTAATAATCCCAAATAAAAAAAATAAAAAATATAGATTGTTAGTTATCATCATTCTATGGGGGCGCTTCTTGTACGAAATTATCAATAAATATATATTATTAATAAAAATATATCATCGAAAACGCCTTTTATTGTTTTCAATAGTACAATAGTACAAGTACAAACAAATCAATCCGTTTGACACATGCGCACGAACATTTTGTTGCTTGAAAATCAAAACTACTTTTAACGAATATGCATAGCTTTAAACAAAATTAAAAAAATAAAAACAAAAAAAAGTTAGATTTTAAAAAAGAAGGACTTGAATTTGTCTATTCAAAATAAATGTTGTTAAATAAAACTATTGTAAATATTTAAATAATATGGTCGTATCCTATCCTCCTATTATTAAACAGAATAGAGATGCTTGTTTTTTTTTTGTCGTTGAATTTTGTAAATAGATAATAAATATACTATAAATGTCATGATGTCATGAATGGAACCCAAAACGTACATCATGATCAGATCAAATCAAATCTAGAATTCAAAGTATTTCTCTTAAAAGCATCTACATCTACACTATTCAATTTTTTAACGTGAATTCATGTACAATTGTCATACTTTAATCGTTGAACGTTGAAACCTTTAATTTTTTTGTCTGAAAGATCCTTCTTCAAAATGATGTACAGCATCAATCATTTTGGAAAAATCTTTTAAACGAATAAATAAAAAATGAATAGTGATGATTGGATGGTGTGCTCAGCAACAAGAATACTGAACGCACCCATCATTTAATAAATAGTTTAATCGTACGTACCCTATAAACTTAAAAGATTGGGTACTGTGTAGATAGATACTTTTTAAATAAAATAACAAAACTTATACACCGATTGTATAAAAAAAACAAACTATTTAATTTATTTTTAGTTTTATTACTTTTATTTAGAATTTTAACTGACCAATGACGTAATTGTAATTTTTTTTATCAAGAATTTGTTCAGTATGATCAATGAACTTCTTAAAAGTGGGTATCCACTACTGAAAAAGGGAGCGTTCTTATTAGCATCAATGCTCTAACACTGATGTGGTGAATACTCATTAGAATGTCTATAGGCGAAATGCTTCAACAGCGATTGCACCGCCAGTGTGGCGTTATTCAAACTATAAGGATTGATACATTTAAAACTAAGTAACGTTTCGTAGCGTTTAGTTTTTTTGACGATTTATGACCTCACTGATAAGTTACATGCATTTTATACCTCTTAATCAGAAGTCCTCATGTCTGCAAGAATATAAATGAACAGTTTTTGCATTTGTCGATCTTGTATGGACAAGGACATTAGAGCAAGAGATCATTGACATATTTTGAGCATGGTCTTTTGTGAGTGAAATAAAAGTTTGAACCTTACTGGAAATGTTTGAATGGAGTTTTTAATAGATAACGGTCTATTAGTTTCTGATTAAAAATTCATAAATCTCTACTGAGGTCCTTGTTTAAAAATATTCATTAGCAATCAATACTTTTAGTTAATAAATCGTGTTATTTTGCCTATAATATTTCATTGAACATACTTATATAAACGTCTCATCATAAATTTTGTAAGTCTATGTTTTGTAAAAAAAAAGGCTCTTACATAATACTTTTAGATCGAATTTTGGAAGACGTGGTCAAAATACTGGACGTAAGTGGGTTTGCATGTTTATTACTTTTTTTCTACTAATTAACACAATCAAATTTTATTCTAGATGTGTTCAAGTAAGCAATAATACTCGAACATATCTTTGTTACATATTTCGTTATTATTTGTTTACTTTTTTGAAACTAGCATTCAATTTTTGAAAAACTTTTTCTTTTTAATTTGTAGCTCTAAACATTAATTATTGTTTTATCCAAACGAATACAAATATAAAACATTTGAACATATCCTTATCCATATCTTTATCCACATCAGATGAAATTTAGGGCGATATTTGATACGCCATACATACAAAAACTTCCGCTTCTGGTCCATAATTATTGAACTTTCTATGTTTTTTCTATCGATCCAACCTTAAACAATCTCTAATTCAACAAAGAAACACTATTCAAAATATACTGTGGTGAATACAGAACACAATTTACCATCCACCAACCCCAGCCTAAGACCACCCCTGTCTCTCGCTAACCACAATTAAAACAATACAAAAATGAATTTCAAGTCCTTTCTATCATGTTCAGATGAAATTATACGATAAACTTGAAGACAGAAAGAAGTCCATATGACAGATGGCCACTAAAAAGTTTTATTTTCGGGATAATAGAGCGTTAAACGCCCAGGATCGATATAATTTCTCAGAAATAAGAAATCGTTGTAAATATAAAATTTATTTCATTGCAAGAATACGAAACAATTGATATAAAGGACTTAAAAATGTTTGAGAAAATAGTTTCAAAATATACAGTATGTTCAGAAAAATAGTACAAAAATTTATCAGAATTATAAAAAAAGTTTGTTTCCGAGAAAGGACCTAGTGAAAAAATTTTTCGTTAATAAAAGTTATTTTTTTTGTTTTTTAGTAATAAACGAGTTTTAGTAACATTTTTTAATGAACAAGTAATTATTCCAGTTTATATGTAATTTTTATTCGCGAAAAAGGATCTTTAGGACTGAATCTTGAAAACAAATAATTTTTGATAATGTGGTACACCCTATACATAAAACATAAAACTATTTTCCAAACAACAAAAACAAAGACAGGAATTGTTAATAAATAATAAATGAATACTCTCAATGTGTTTTTAGTGAAATTTATGCCAGACACCCCTCCGCAACAGCCACAGATGATGTATCAACCACCACCTGGTATGGCACCAAATCAAATGGTGCCACAATCACCACCTCAACAACAGAACATTGTGGCCGACAAAGAAGTTGGCGGTGGACAAGCAAAATCATTAACAACATTACGACTCTCAAATTTATTGTCTTTAAATTAATAAATTTTTCAAAAGAATTCTATTGATCAATTCATACAAATGTTCAATTCACATAACTCAGCACTCACGCATATCTTTGGCGTAATCGCATTTTTACAACGAACTAACTCATCACTATCTGTGAAAAGTATTCGTTCACAGCTATGACAAAGATATGTGCGTAGGGTTGTGTTCTTTATATCTAATCTTTTTGAAGACATCTTCAATCTGAAAAGAAGCTAACGAACACGGCCGTGCGATTGAGTGCGAGTTACGATTCTCTTCATAAACCAAACAAAAAACATCGCGAACATTTCTAACTAACAAACACCATTTCAGTAAACACTTACTGATATTTATTTACTGTTTCATAGATAATATTTACTGTTTAAAGGAAATTATCTCTAATATGTATATAATAATAATATTTAAATAAGTAGAAAGAAAAAAAAAACAAACAAAATTTGTTTTTAGCATAAAAAACAAACATCCAAACAAAAATCTGAACACGTTTGTAATTTGTAAAAATCAACAATCTGTCGCTCGCTGCCGTTTATAAGTAAAATTAGTATTGCTATGTAATTGCTTCTTAAAAACAAAAAAAAACAACAAATTATATATTTCAAACCAAACCAAATTGACCTTACACAAGAAAACAAAATACACACTTTTTTATGTCAATCATTTTTCAAAAGAAAATCGATAAAACAATGATAGATACTACCCACACATTCACTGAACAAAAATACAAAAACGTAAAGAATGCAATATAATAATTATACTCTATGAATTCTTTACGAAGTGTACTCGTGTGAACGCACTCTAATTACTGTGACATTTGAGTGTATGTATGAATCATTCCATTGAAAATCATTTAACAAAACTAGGTATTGTAAGGATTTTAGGTTAGAATAGAAAAATATATGATTCAGAGATTTATGTTTTTGTCTAAACTCTCAACAGCGAATCAATGACAGAAACTAGTAGTTATTTACATGCGATTTACTACGTTGTTGCAACTGACTACTGAGTTGATTTAGGTTAGGATCTACGCTTAATCTTACGGCTTATTTGTAATTTTGATGAAGTGTTATTCACTTCAAATCTAAATCACTACAGTATTGAAAACCAACACCAATCTTTGAAAAGATTGCAAATTTGTTAAAATTCAAGGAGAACCTCCTTTGTTAGATTCAATTAACTGAATCCTAATTAATTAATAACGGTATCAATTCTATTTCGAAGACTGAATGAGTTTGATACAAATCAATTGATTTGTGTCTATTGTGTCCATTCAATTTTCTAAAACAAGTTGTTTTAAGGAACAGTTATACTCTTTTGTTGAATTTTTGGGGATTTCTCAACAAATTCTCAATCTTAAAGATGGAATTAATTTTGAAGTGAAGAATACTTAGCGTTCAATTTAGACGTATGTATATAATATCAGTTAGACCTAACTCATACTCATAAACTAGTACTAGACGTAGACGTATCTATCGTTTGTAAACACTAAAGAACAGAATCAGATGAAAGGACATTTTATACTTAAGTTGTTACTGAATTGGATGGTGGTTCAATTCTGTATTGTAGATAGGTTGAATATATATTTTAAATATAAATTTTGTTAGCTCATTTGTATAACAATTCAATTTGAATGTACTACAATACACATTAGTAACGTAACGTAACATAACATTACGTAATATGGTAACATATACACAACACACATTAAATTAAAAATCTTATGTACAAACAACAATAATATTAGTAGGTACCAAACCAAACTGGAGGATTGATTCTACAATCAAAATGATCGATATTATCGATACACTTTTTTGAACAAATCATATTTGTGTACAATTTTTAAAATAAAAAGCACCTTGAATAGCAGCACTTGATTTTTAAATTAAAAACAATAAATAAAACAAAATCAATCAATTAATTAATTAATGAATTGCACTTGCAAAAGATTTATTATTGTACATACAGATTTATAATATGCAATACTTTTAGTTATTATTGATTGGATTGGGTTTATTACGAACAAACCTAATATTTATTTATTTATGGGCTGTTTAATTAATAAAGATATATTTAATTAGAGTTTGTTCTAATAATAATAATAATATAGTTTTAGTCATATTATTTAATTAATTAAATAGCCTTTTATTTATTTATTTACACTTCTTATTGTTGTTCAACAATCACATTCAGTTTTTGAGTGTATTAGTTAGTAGTCAGTCATCAATATAATCATTAATTAATCAATAATATACAACACTACACGTTCAATCTGATTGTTGAACAATCAATCAATAAGATCAATACTTTTATTTAATTTGAACGACCGTTGTTACATTTCAAATAATTATGTATCGAGTAAATGAGGCTTTCACTCGAAACAAGTGAATAATCATCATCGTACGTAGCTCAGGTCACCTCAGGTGTCAGTGTCAAGTACTGACTGATATACTGACTCTACATAACTTTATATAGAGGTCAGTGATATGTACGTACTACGTATACATTACAGTTACAGACCAAATAATAGACGAGTTCAACAAATTACATTGTCAACGATATGTGACATGTGACGTCATTGTGTAGGAAATTAAACTTAAAACTAACGTACGTTCAGTCTAAGTCTCAGTTCATCTACATTCGTCACGTTATTTAGTTTGTTGTAAAAAGAGGAGACCATATTCAAAAAATGAAACAGTTCGAGTATTTTGAGAGGGGCAGACATATTCATTTTAGTTTCTCTAGGATAATAACTTTACAGAATGAGAGTTTACTCTGAAACTATCTGTTTCAAAATCAACTTCATAGAAACTCCGATGGTTTTAATCGAAAGAAAGTAGAAGGCTATAGAAAAACGTACTGGTTGTCTTTAAAGTATACTACCTTGAAAAATTTATAATATTCAAAAGAGAAACTACATATTTTTATCCAAAATTTTGGATCTTCTTTAAAAAAATAAATAAATAGTTAATTGATGACTAACATAACAAAAACCTGGTTGTCGAAAATGAAAGACTATGTATGTTTTTTTGTAAATATTATTTGTGAACTCGTCGATTATTGTAATTTTGTTCAGTTTCAAAACAACTGAATTTGACCCCTGGATCCCTGCTCTGCCCCTATTCTCTGTGTATGTTACAAAACAAAAGATAAATCCAAAAACAAAACCAACAAACAAAAATGTTATATAAAAATAAAGAATTACAATAAAAAATTATGGTAAAATAAAACAAAACAATTTTAATTAAATGTACTTAAATTAGTTTACTTACAACAAAATCATTTCAGAATATTTGTGCGGTTGGATGTTGCTTGTGGATCTAAATTTTGTTGTGAATGTAAACTGGTTGACATTTAATTAAAATATGAATTTATTTAAAATATGAAGGTTTTAATTACCAACATAATTAGTTATGTAAAAAATGTGTAGCAAAAATAATTATTGAAATATATTATAATAATAAATCATGAACACTATCTTTTATTTATTTATTTATCACTCACTCAATCAAAACAATCATACAACTCAAACAACAACAACAACGTCTTCACTTAAAGCTTTACTTTTAAGACACTGAACTCTACTGAATGTACTAACGGATTCAAAATATATCAAAAATTGAAAGATGTTGAATCGTCATTATATCAACAGATTTTTAAGTGTTGACTGTTGAGGTCCTCCTATGTCGAAAATACATTGTTTATGTGTGAACTTAGATCAAACATAAGTTATCTCCAACCCAAAAAACACTAAAATCTAGTTTTAGTTTGACAATTTGTTACTTGATAGATCTCTTGATAAATCTCTTAAGAATGGATGCCGGATGCCCCCTTTTTATATGATCTGACACTTGTTTACATTTGATATGACTTGAGACTTCTAACTCAAACTAATTGATAATCAACAATAATTTGAAATCAAACAGTTTTGTGTTAATAAATAAATACAAATCACAGTTTGAGCATCCCTGATTCTCAAATGTAACTAACTAACCTTCACGATGCGAACTGACGCGAACGATCTCTGAATACCTGAATCTTGTGTGACATGCGCACATGCATTTATCAGCATCTGTCATTGAACATGTTATTTCTTATTTATTTTCATGAAAATTTCTACATATTTGGAAATTTTTTCAAATAAATTCATTATTATTTTTTACAAAAATATTTATCAAATTTGATTTGATTGTCGTGAAAATTTTGTGAAATTGTTCAGTTGCTCGCAGGTAAATCCAAACAAAATCCAAAAATAAACTTCTGTCAAAATACTAATTGTTGACAAGTTCTAATTGAAAAATAAAAAATTTGTTTGTATGTTGAAAGGAATGACCGTAATGGCAACAATTTCTATAAGTGAAATATGTGAAAATACCAAAATGGCACGGGAAATGACCTTAACTGGAAGCTATGAGACAGCTGGAATTTATTATCAAGGTGTCATACAGATGACAACTCGTTTGTTGCAAATTATCGAGGATCCTTTACGTAAAGCTAAGTGGATGCGGGTCCAGCAGGAGATCATTGAGGAATACGAACATTTAAAATCAATGCAATCTGCATTACAAATGATTAAATTGAATACAGGTACGAAAGAACCTCCCACGAATCCCATAATATATACATTTAGATTATTCCCTATGGAACACGCTTGATTTGATAATATAGATTACAAACAACATGTTGCTGAAATCATAATAAATATTTACTTACAGGTACAGATCGTATGATCCAGAGTAGTCATCAGAATGTGAATATATTTGGACATCAAATGGATGAAGCACCAACACGGGATTCTTGGTTGGATCCAATCAGTTCACAACCATGGCCAACACCAAATCACGATCCAGATGTTTGGCCAGCACCAACACCAAACGATCATTCGAAACCGATACCAATATCGATGAAACTATTGAAACAAAATCAATCCACCAAGAATGCAAGTAACGCAAGTAAAAAAGGTGGTAAACCAAATCAACCGGCGAATCGTAAAGATGTACGAAATAATGCTAATTTGAGTAGTCGTGGCAACGAATTCAACCGTCCCAAATCATCCAGATCGGATACAAAGATTGATTTAAAGGATCGTGGTGGTGCAAATAATGATACGAAGGATAAAAAGGATGATAATTCTACAGAAGACAAGGATAACAATGTTAATGAGGAGGAGGAGAAACGTTTCGAGTGTACCGGACCGGATCGTGAACTTGTTGATATGTTGGAACGGGATATCGTTCAGAAGAATCCAGGCATACATTGGGACGATATTGCTGAATTGTATGAAGCAAAACGTTTACTTGAGGAGGCTGTTGTGCTGCCAATGTGGATGCCAGAATTCTTTCGTGGCATTCGACGACCATGGAAAGGTGTTTTAATGGTGGGACCACCAGGGACTGGTAAAACAATGCTTGCGAAAGCGGTGGCTACTGAATGTGGTACAACGTTTTTCAATGTATCCTCATCTACTTTGACCTCGAAATATCGCGGTGAAAGTGAAAAATTAGTACGCTTACTTTTTGAAATGGTAAGTTTCGAGTATTTGATCCAAATCGTTTTAAACTGCTAACTTGAGTTAGTAGCATTCATTCATTCCTAAGATAACTGAATCTAATCTAGTCTATCGGATGCTAACTAACACCATTGACTGGACTATCTAGATAATTGGGTAAGATGCACATAGATTAGTACAGTACGGTGGGTCAGTCCAGTCAATTCTATATTGTAGAATTATGTCAAATAATTGATATCGAATCAAATTTTAATAAGAGTTACATGTTTTTAGGCACGTTTTTATGCGCCTAGCACAATATTTATAGACGAAATAGATTCGTTATGTTCGCGTCGAGGCTCCGAATCGGAACATGAGGCATCACGACGTGTTAAATCTGAACTACTAGTCCAAATGGATGGAATTACTCCAAATCAAGATGATCCAACCAAAGTTGTTATGGTATTAGCTGCAACAAATTTCCCATGGGATATCGATGAAGCATTACGTCGACGTTTGGAAAAACGTATTTATATACCGTTACCAAATGGTGAAGGACGTGAAGCACTTTTGAAAATTAATTTGCGTGAAGTTAAACTAGATCCGGATGTTGATTTAAAGGACATTGCGAAACGACTCAAAGGATATTCTGGAGCTGATATTACTAATGTTTGCAGGTGAGCAATTCAATTCTATCTCTATGTCATCAATTCAATCCAAAAGGCCATCAAAATAAATAAATCAAAATTAAATTCTCTAACAAAACAATAAAGAGAAATAAAGTAGTTTAGATTTGTGTCTGTTTATTTTAGAGATGCATCAATGATGTCAATGCGTCGAAAAATAGCTGGATTACGTCCAGATCAAATACGACAATTACCCAGAGAAGAATTAGATTTACCAGTCACATTTCAAGATTTTACTGAAGCACTAGAAAAATGTAATAAAAGTGTTTCGAAAGAGGATCTAGATAAATATTTACGTTGGATGAAAGAATTTGGATCATCATGATACTATTGTTAAGAAAGATACTACTTACTGACTTGACTCTTTTAATACTTAACTTGACTTAACTCAACCAACCAACCAACCAACTTTCTTATTTCATCCTCACTCTCACTCAAATCATCTAAAACCATAATCATCACTCGAACATGTTTAGTTTTTTATTTTTAAATCGAAACAAAACAAACGTTTGACGAACGACTATCGACAATGTCATCAAAATGCACCTCACTTGGATTTAAAACTATACTTTGATTTATAGAAGCCATCTTTTAACCACATGACAAACTACAGTTGAGTTTAAAATCCGATTCAATTCATTTGATATAGAAAACAAAATGCTTGTTTTAAATTATAAAGTTAGAATCAGAACCGGATCTAGGCAATTGCTTGTCCGGAGCATCGCAAAACTATAGAGAAGGAACTCTTTTGAGAATTTCCGTGAATAGAAGACCTTCAAACAATTTTCCTTTTTGGTAGCAATAGAACGGTGATTGTCATTTTTAAAATTTAAGGAGGTAGAAAGTTGAGCCTCGCTGTGGAGCTTTCGACGGTTATTCAATAAACAATAAAAAAAGACATGTTTGTTTGTGTGAAAGGATTATTAACATATCGTTTTTATACTAAAACACAGCCTACCACCCACCCCTATTAACTAACCCTATAGAAGAGAGAGAGAGAGAGAGAGAGAAGAGAACCTTCAATTATTTGTAACTGTTGTTAGTGTTCTTGTTTTTGATATTGAATCATTTAATTTATTCATAAATTATAATTATTTATCAATAAATGCTTTGATCATGAATCGTGATCGTTCGTTAATCGTTAACTTACTAAAAAAGAATTTGTTTGAAATAAAGTGTTTTTTACAATTAGTTTGTGTGTGTTCTTATTTTATAAGTTGAATCAGGTCCTCCACAGTATTCCTCCTTCCTTAATATTCCTATTTTGTATTGGTTTTTGATAAGATGTTCTGTACTTACAACAACTAGTAGGATCTAGTTAGTTAGTTACTAGTAGGATCTGATTGAATTGGATACACCATAGTACACATAGTACACACAGTACAGGAAGTACAAACACTACTGATTGTATGTATGATAGATATATATTTTTAAAATCGATTCGCATCACTTTTTTGTTTGTTTCATAATTAAGTTAATTTGGTGTAAAATAAAAAATAAATTAATTACAATCAATCAATCAATAATTTCTAAACAATGATTCAAATAAAAATAAAACTACCATCAATGAATAATTGATAATTAATTAATTATATACAATCTGGTACATCTTCACTGCTGTAGCTGTAGATGATTTGAATTTGAACTAGGTGACGTTGACGAACCATAAAAACTAAACGACGATTGAGTTTGTTGTTGAGCAGATGACGACGCACTACTTGCGCTGGTGGTCGTGTTTGTGGAATTCGTTGAACTGTTGTTTGTGGATGTGATAGCTTGCGGTCGTAATGGGACTGGTAATGCTCGTACTGGTTTCCTGGGACGTACCACACCTCTGGTACCTTGATTACCAGGACCGACCGGTTTTAATCGTGGTCGACCTGGACCTCGTCGAATTGGCTGCAATGATTTCGTTTCACCTGAATCGTCAATCATTAGAGCAGACTCCGAAGATGAACCATTGTTACCCACACTGGTATCACTGTCCACTCCAGATGTTGGTGTGCCTGTTGGTGTCGGGGTGGTTACAACTTCTACACGACCTTTACTGCCACTACCACCACCACGACGGGATCCACGTGGTCGTCCTCGACGGGTTCCACCACGCACCACTCGCTTATTGCCGTACGGCGAGTTAAATAGTAAATTTGTTTGACTGGAGTTGTGGACCGGAGTCTCAACATCTAAGAGACCATCGTTACTAGAATCGTCATGTCCATTTGTTTGTACCGAATTCGGATTCTCTTCAATTTGTACTGGACTTGATATTTCACTACGACTCTCCGGCGTGAATACACCACTGGTTGTTGAAGATGTGCCACCTGTACCACCACCTGTCGGTGTATTCGGCCATTCTTCTTTTATACGTTTACTTGGAGGTGTACCATTTTGTGTACCACCATCATCACCTCCCATATTATATGGCTACAACAAATTTCCAATAAAACTTTACTAGCTAGCTTTAAGCTCCGTTTTAACGTTTTTAAAAGCCGTTGCCACACAATGATTTGATTTGATTGATTCAATCGCTTCGAATGGCAACCACTTTTAGATAATACTTACATTGGACATTATTAATTGTTTTCGTTTACGATCACGTTCCTTTCTTTCGCGTACTTCTTCCCAATTTTTCCGTTCCTCCGCTTTTTGTTTATCTTTAAATAAAAATATAAAACAACACGCTGTACATATAAGTACTATATATATATATAAATATATAATTACTTACATTTCATTTCAATTTCTTCATCATCAAGCAACAATGAAACAACTTCCTTTGGTTTCAACGTATCCGGTTTAAAGTTGCCGCCACTGATGACCATCCGTTGTATTTCACTTTTCTCCCTGGCCCGTTGTAAAATACGCTCTTCAATTGTCCCCTTACAAATCAACCGATAGACGGTCACTTGTTTTGTTTGACCTAAACGATGCGCCCGATCCATAGCTTGTTGATCAACCGTTGGATTCCAATCACTGTCGTAGAAGATGACCGTATCGGCAGCCGTTAAATTGATACCTAAACCACCGGCTCGAGTTGATAATAAAAATACAAAGATGTCGGTGCGAGCTTGAAAATCAGCGACCATATCTCGACGTTCGGATATTTTCGAGGAACCATCCAATCGCATATATTTATGTTTTCGATGCCACATGTACTCTTCCAATAGATCGATCATTTTTGTCATTTGCGAATAAATTAAGACGCGATGTCCTTCTTGTTTCAAACGTTTTAACAGCGGATCAAGTACTGATAATTTACCAGCATCCGTTACTAGTGTTTCTTTATCTATGAACACATACATATACATATATACAGAGTGTTCCTCCTCCAATCTATTCAATTAAGTACTACTTTACTTTACTTACCAGGTACAACAATATTAAACCATCCTCGTAATGGTTGCGCCATTTTAATATGTTTCACAATTGAAGCTGTCTGTAATAATTGATAATTGTTGTCTGTGGTGTTGTTGTTGTTGTACGCATGCGTATCATCAATTAGATGCATTTGATTATGTACACGTTGGTTATATAATGAGGATTCAATACAACTGCAATACAATTGGATCGATTTTGTTTCCACTTTTGGTATATAACAGAATAAAAATCGTGGTAGATCCATATCCTGAATATTTTGATAATCTTCTGGCATTGTTTGTAAAATGTCATCATTTGAATCGTCCTCCCTTTTTATTAAACCATTTAAGTAACCATTTTCCTAAAAATAAACATTTAAAAAACTTAAGTAAGTATTAAACTGCCGATGTCGGGATTCGAGCGTAGACATAACACCTTAGACCGCTCGGCTACTTGGACTTAAGAGTTAAGAGTACACTCTTTTGATAACTTTTCAAAGTTAGAGTATCAAGAGTTACTTACATGAATGTCCTCCCCACCAAACGCATCCAATAATAATTTATTATTAAGAGATGCATATGTATAGACGCGACTTTCTGTTTCGCACACTTTTGTAAAGAAAAATTGACGAAATCGATGCGAATATTTAATATTTGGTGCATTAACGGTCCAACTTGGTGCAATCAGAAAATTTGTTGGTGTATTCGATGATGTTGGCCACCAAAATGAGCGATGATATAACTTGAAATTTGTTTCTAAAGATAATAAATATTGCTTACATCTAAAACAAACAAAAAAACACACACCGCCATCTTTAAAAAATACACGCACAATCGTATACAGACAGGGTGTCAGAATAAAATCAAGCATTTGAATCGTTGGATCATAGTTTATATTTTATTAAACAGTGTCGGTCGATTCTAAACACTTATTTGGACGGGGATATTACGATAACCATAGAAATTACACTTCGATTGTATAAGCTTAAGTGCAGTGTTATTTGGAGTCCTCTAGCCAAACAAAACAACAAATAAAACTATTCTAATCCTATAATATCTATCCAATCCAAAGGTTTTGATGGAATTTAGTTAAAATAGTAGCCATAATGGATGTTATGGCCTAAGCGTCTAAGTGTGTCCTGTTCGTTACAATCGTGTAACACATTCAATCAAAAACAATGAAATTAAAACGAACACATCATAAATAAATAAATAAAATGAACTAAATTGAATAAAACTCGATTCTTCATATTTAAAGTAACAAGTCGTCACTACGACGATTCAAACTCTATCTACTTGTAACGTATGAATGTTTTTGCACTCTTTATTCCGAACACTCTGTCTGTTACTGGTCGCTCTACTTACAATTCTAAAATACCATATGTAAATATCATGGACATGTCATTCGGTGAATAATTGATGAATCGTGTAAATGAGAAACAATTATAGGAATATGACGTCATATTAATATTGTTGTTGTTGTGTAATGTACGATGCATATATTCAGACGTCCATATATATAATTGATTATATAATATATGTAATTTACTAATATCCTTTGACCATGCGTAAACTAATTTTGGTACAACATAATTTGTTGATTGTATGTGCATTGGTGATTTAGCATCGCGACGTTCAAACAATTCTGGATGATTACAAACCTGAAAATATATTCAAAATCACCAAAATATTAAAATAATATCTCAATGAGAGCACATTGATGATGTTTGTTTGTTTGTTTTTACGTTACCTTACGAAATTGCATAACTAAATTCATTAAATTCGATGTAAAATTTTTATCCAATGTACTTGTATCGCCGCCACCGACCGTGTAATGTAAGAGATCCTCTATTCGAATCTTCTTCTTGAGCGCCATGTAAAGTAGTTTCTGACGCCGTGTCAATGGACAGTACACCATCACTTCTATCTTATCTGACAACTCATTCTCCACATCCTTCTTGATACGTCGCAACATGAACGGTTTCAAGATCATATGCAGACGGGACAAATGTTCTACAACATAAATCTGGGTCATACCGATCCAATGCAACCCATCTAAGTTGTCTGGATAGATGCCATTGATGTGTTTCACATTCAATGTGCAACTTCAGAGTCTTTTTAAGGGAGGCTGGTCACTATACACGGACACAAGAACCACCACCTCCTACCGGAACCAGAACCAGAGCTCTACTGTGGATTTGAAGATCACTAAAAAAGATCTGTCCTATCCAACATATTCTTTCAACTGTCCTTCTCTCTTTCTAGAGGATTTCTGTCCAAAAGTGATGGCTTACCTTTAAAAAGACCCTGTATTTTGTTTTTAAATTTTGATTTGTTTTTTGGACAAGTCCATTGTTACAGTTGATTGGTACAAATAAATACTTACTTTCATCAATTCCAGTTTTATTCTCAACATGATTCTCAATATCTTTCGAGAACCATTCGTTAAATTCATCATGTGAATCGAACAGTGTGGGCATAATAAAATGTAATAAGGCCCACAATTCTGCCATACTATTTTGTATTGGGGTACCACTTAATAATAAACGATTACGGCAACTGAACCCTAATAACATTTTCCATCGTACACTGTAACAAAGAACACACAAATGTTTTTGTAAGCAGCTCCTTCCTTTTGATCATATAATTTTAAATACGGCAAACATTGTATAATAATACTTGTTAACATTGAAATAAATGAATAATGTATATGAATCGAATCGTTTCCTCAATCAATATGATGAACTCAAGTAGTAATATGATGAATTAATTCAACAACTATTACAATACAAACTCACCTGCTAGAACTTTTGATAGCTTGAGCCTCATCCAAAATCATGTACTGCCATTTGATCCGATTGAAGTATTTGAAATCGGTGATAATGATTTGGTAGCTCGTGATAACAACATGAAAACTTGCTTCTTTTGTATGTAAATCTTTTTGCTCCCAAAATTGTCGTAAAATTTTTCTTTCCTACATCAAGAGCAGCATTAGATTGTTACTCACACTTAATTCAGATTAGGATCCATACTTACATTAGGATTACCCCAATATGGTACAACACGAAAATCTGGTACAAATCTAGCCATTTCTTGTTGCCAATTGTGTAATGTTGACGCAGGTGATATTACCAAAAATGGACCCCAAACAGCTGCAAACAAGCAGAATAGAATTAAAAAAACAAAAACTTAGGTATCTATCTTCTTCTCTTCATAAATAATACTTACAATATTTTTCGGCTACATGACAAAGAAATGCAATCGATTGAACAGTTTTGCCCAAACCCATTTCATCGGCTAATATTCCACTGATACCTTGATCATATAGATTCGCAAGCCAATTCATACCTTTTAATTGGTAGCCCTTCAAATGACCTTTAAAGAGCGACGGTTGAGGATGTTCCTCATCGCTGTTGATATTCGCATCCTTTAAATCCAACTCTTCGACATCCACATCGGTGACAGGTTTGCCCGTTTGTTTATCAAATAACTTCGTACGGGCCCGATCACTTTCGATCGCATCGATAACATTCTTTTTCGCTTTCGCTTTCATCGCATCACTGTTGTAATCATCTAACGGCAACAGTCGTGTGATTTTCTTCTCCTCCAGCTGACTTAAGATTCGCAGCTGTTCTTCGGGCGATGCCTTACCCAATTTACGTGACATAAAATGTGCGTACAATTCGGTTTGTGTGATTAAAAAATTTAATTTACGTTGTTGCCGTTTCGCTTCAATCATTTCCACATCCATTTTACGTTGTTCTTCCGCTTCCTTCTCCATACGTCTGCGCATCTCACGTTCCACCCGATCATAACGCTTCCAATACGATTGCATTTCACGTGTCAAACGCTTACAACGCCAGATGGTCTCCTTCATGTTCTTCTGCGATTGCATTGCCTTCTGACGACACACTTTCATGCACAGTTGCGCCGTCCGCTTACAGGTCTGCAACTGTTCTTTATGATTGTTCGCCTTGGCACGCTGTACTTTGCCCATTTCCTTTTTGCACATTAATACCCACAATTTACGACGACGTATTGCCATTTGTTCTGGATTATTTGATGCATTATTACGTTTTGTTGATTTTGTATTGCTTGAATGATGTCCACCCATATTGCGACCCCCTCCTAACTTTGCCATTCCAATATCTTCGTCTTCTTCTTTGATCATTCGATCATCATCGCACCAATCATTTTCATCATTATTTACTGAATCATCCTGTAATCAAACAATCAAATCAAATACAAGTAGTTAGTTACTAGTTACTGGTCTATTGACCATTGGACCATCAAACTTACCATATCGTGTAGAATATTTAATTGATTCTGTGACTTTTGTCCAATTAATGATTTTTTTGACATTTTCTTTAAATTATTAGTTTTGCTCTTCATATTTTTGTCCGCTCGTTTCGGTAGATTGTTGACGTTATGCTTTTGATTCTCTGCATACATATCTAGTTTTGATAACAAACTGGCACCATAATATTTATATTGGCCATACTGAAAATAACAATTGATTTGGACATTTTATTAATCATCGAACGAATCATTTCATTCAACAACCGTCGATTCTATTTGAATATCTATTAAATATTGTTTTATTGGAGCCACGCCAACTTAACGAATGATACTATCCCTTGTCCGAACGATTTGCCCATAAAAGAATTTGTCCTTTCAAATACTAAAAGTACCTCACACATCAATCAAATTTCATTAATATAGTACTATATGGTACTACAATAGTACTATAGAGATAAAAGTAAATTTAAAAAAACAAAAAAAAAAAACAAATGACATTACTTTTGCTTTTTGTTTAAACAATTTCCGATGTTTTTTCTCGAACAGATGTTGTTTAAGTAAATTCTGTAGATCGTGTTCGGTAACAACATTCTCATCTTGATATTCAGGATCATCACCAGTATCCTCCACCGATAATAAAATATCACGTAACCATTTTCGATCATCTTCAACATTTCGAAAATTATAATAAATCGATTGATCGATTTTCTTATCTACAAAACAAAAGACGATTCATTGAATAAAACAAAAACAACAATTATATACTTAATTGTGAATATTAATATTTGATTGTCAATTGTTATTTTGTTTTTAAATACCTTGTTCAAAATCTTCAGTATCCTCATCTTCAGTATCATCCTCGTAGGATTCTGTATCGGAGACAGTAGTTAGTGGCTCTTTCATTAACTCATTTAAACGATTTTGTGTGTAATTTAAGAATGGATTTAAGTCTAATGATTTTTCTAAAATGCGTACATGCATCGGAGTGGCCCCGACTTTATTTACATCACTTTTAAAATTGCCCTCATCAGCCATACTGCTGTTGTATGATTTAATTATTTTCACCATTTTCTTATGAACTAAACATCATTTCATTTAAATAATGAAAATGCTTTTTTTTAATTTATATAATTTTATTGATATTTGTACACTGAATTTTGATTATGTTTTCTTTAGTTTATACGATAGAAATTCGTAAAACGATTGTTTAGACTTTTAGAGCGTTTATGGTTTGCGTACAGGGTAAACGTTATTGTTTTTGCTTCAATTGTTTACATAAACGTATCATATTGTTAAGAAGGTTTATAAATTTTTTATGGATTTTCCCTGGCAGCCATAATAACTAATTTTCATTTTAAGTATCTATGCTAGCTGGCACCTAGTGAAATAGAATATTATCGTATTTAATTCATACATTGGTGATCTCTCTCTGGTTTACCTTCAGTCCGTCATTCATTTGTTTTGATTATGAATTGTATCTACACTTATATGATTATATGATTTTCATTTGTTTGTTAGAATAATATCGCATTCAATTGTCTAAAGGTGCATTTTCATGTTGTCGCTTGTCGCTGTTTTTTACCAACAAATGCTTAATGCGGTCACGTGGTTAAAATTCAACATGAACGCCATCTGGAAATATTGTAGCGATAAATCGCAGCCTTAAATGACAAATTTTAGCAACAAATCACAAAGTAACAGCTGACAATATAGAGTACTAAAAAATAATATGTTATATTTCTTAATGTTTATTAGTAATTATCTCAATACTCGTTGAATTTAGAACATCACAAAGTAACAGCTGACTGATGTTTTGAATATATCGATACGATTTTTCGAGTTACGTTGACGCTGATAGAATCCGACGAAATAGCTAAACAACGTTTAGCTTTTTCGCTACAATATTTCCAAATGTGCATATATATGTATATATATATATATATATGCAAAATTTGAATTGGATGACATTCCTGACATAAAATGAGTGTAAAGAAAAGTAGTTGGCTCAAATTTTCATTTTGAGTGATTGTTTCTTTTGATTGAGATAATGTGGCGCATCGTATCATCATAACCTTGATAAAAGCATCTATTTTACGTCATAGTGACCTCAGATTAAACAAAATATGAAAAATTAAAAAATACCCATAAATCTAAAAATAAATCGAAACTGAATCAACAAAATTGAATAAAAATTAAAAAAAAAAAAGAAGAAAATCATGTGAGCCCACATGATCGTAATTATTCTTGTCGTCGGAACAATTCTACATTTGTGTAACCCTCTTTGAGAGAGAAAGAGAGAGAGAGAGATACACAGTATATTGTGTATTCGTTTTATTAAAAGAATGAAATATTTTGCAGTGAGACTTGGAATTTTAATAAATATCAAATTTTTTTATCTATAATAAACAAAATAGCTGAAGATTTTAAAAATAGTGTTTGAATCTGTAATAATAAATAATTAAAGATGGTGTTTGTGTGTCGATTAAGATGAATAAGATGGTGCACGGTGGACAGAAGCAGGACGTTGTTTCTCAATGCATTTGATTTGTGATTGTTTTACAAAAAAAAGAATAGTAATACTAGTATACTTAAATTGTTTTTTTTTTGATGTGGCGTATAAATTCATAAATAGATTTCTAAGTACTCATAATTCCGCTAACTAATGTATTCATGGTTGTAATGTATTCATATCAAAGTTCTAACGTTTGATAATTATTCGAATTTATTATATTTTTAGTGAAATGTTGTAAGTTTCTTTAATATTCTCCCTTTTTGTTAAATTATAAATTCATTGTTTTTTTTCTGTTCATTTTTTTGGTTCATGAGTGTATTTGTGTATTTATAAATTTATTGCGTGAATGTTGTGTGTCTTACGTATATATATATATATACATATATATATATATATAATTTCAAAAAATTTTTTTTTTGAAATGTAATTCTTAGAAACATCAATTCTCAGAATGGATTTTATATACGTTCATGATATACAAATTTCATTTTGGTTTTTTCATGTATACAAAATTTAAAGTAATTCTTTCACTTGATCTTACAAAAACTTGTATGAATTAAATTCGTTGTCATAAAATTAGTTAGAGCTAAGTTTTCTAAAAAATGTTGTTTGATAACCTTTCTCATGAACTTACTTCTTTTGCGTAAGATAACCAAACTTTCCTCGAACAAAGTTAATTAATTTTATCAGAATAAATAAAAAAAGCTGCTTTTTACTAACAAATTAAATTCGTTGTTCTAAAATTACTTGGAAGCTAAATTTCCTAAGAAATTTTGTTTGATAACCTTTCTCATAAATTTAAGTTACAGTAAAAAGCTTTCTTTTTTTTAAAATTCGAACCGCTTTTATTTTCTTCATTCTTCGAATGTTGACCATATGAACTAAAAATTGTATATAGTACCGTCATTATTATTTTCTGAAAAGCCTTTAATCATATTAGGGCCCATATAGCAATGATCTTTGAATTAGGGAAAACGTATTCTATATAAGTCGAAATCTTGAGTGACAGTGAAGTGATCAAAATTGAATGCGCAATAGACCCATTCATGACACTTGGAGCATTGAAACAAAAAGCGGAAAAAAACTGTAAATCTAGAGCACGGATGAGCGCAAGGTTGGGTTTAAGGGGCATTTGGCCTTCTCACTTCCGTTTCCTTTGATAAATAGTTTACTATCAAATGTTTTATTTTAGAGTTCAGAGAAAATTTTTTGGAGATTTTGAATAAAATTTAATATATAAACAGCTTTAGTCAATACGTCCAAAAATTTTGATATCTCCGAAATCAGATGTCGAGAAATCGTTTTTTATTCAAAATTTACCTTTGTTCATAACAATACTTTTTGTAAAACGAATTTTTCGCGTACATTCTGCTTCCTTCTTATCACATTGTGAGATCCCCATACATTTGCAGTTATACTCATTCTATTCAGGTGTGGATCTATCTACGATGAATCTTTTGTTGCGTCAATGTGACTAACGCAATACTCGTTCAATGATTATTATATCGTTCGATAATCGTTGGTTTGTCTGAACGATTTGATGATTTGAGAAAGAAAAGGTTGTGATTAACATTAACACCGAGTACCGACACCGTGTAGTTCAGATCAGATCCAAATAAATGTTCTTCAATTGTTTGTTTATACTTATAATAATAAATAAATAGGTAATAGGTTTCAAAATATTATGAAACAACTATTAGTAATCGATATCAAATAACTGTATAACAAAAATATACTGTTCGTGCTGCTTGTGACATGTTCAATTCTGATGTATATTGAATGCGCGTTACTTACTGTAAGTATTCAGATCTGAGTTAATAAATACTGTAAACTGAACTCTGTAGACAAGAGTTCAGTGACTATTTCAAGTCACAACTCAACTCAAATCAAAGTGTTAGGGAATTTGTTGGTAATTCGGGGCTACAAGACACGCAAAACTACATGAAATCAAACGATAATTCACTTCAAGGTGTCGATCGATCATCACTTTCAATCAACAAATTTATAAATCAAAGAGTCGTTGAGATTGAGAGGCGAACTACTGATTCATTCGTAGTTGAATCACCTCCGGTTACTTTCAAGTGACCCTTGTCCCGTTCCTTTTGTATTGGATGGACTGGAGGACGCTCGTTATGTCGTGAACAGTATTCTTAAGAATGGTTGCACGTGTGTTATTGTCTCTAGATTCTAGATAGAACATAAATAAAATAATATTATGAAATGATTGTGTTTGCGTGTACAATATTATTATTGGATGATTTAATATATATAGGGTATAGGCAGGCTGCAGGGTTGATAGACTACTAGGTAAACAGTGGGAGGGTGGGTGTTGGCGATGGGTGGTATAAATAATGTATAGCACAAAAGAAAATACAATTAAAACAAATATTTATAATAATTGAAATAAATGTGTGCATAAACATTGTACTGTTTATGTAAAGTATCTTTTCGTTGCTTGTTTTCTTCATACATGTCGGTGGCATGTGTTAGTTAGTAGGGGGTTAGAGGAGTTAGGGGGTTGTTTCAGTGAGTACTGAGTAGGTGTGTATTGTCGGATGATTGTGACAGGAAAGGTTTATTCAGGATATTTATTCATTTTATATTATCAGGCTTGTATTTATTAGAAATATATACCTAATAAATAAATAAATAATAATAATGTAAATCTTATTGTTTTTTTTAAATTTCACACACAGTTAGTTAGTATTCGTATTAAAAATCGGTCAAGTGTTAATTATATTTGTACAATTAGAGTTCCGTAGAATATTATTTAGTAGAATGAGATGTTTATTTGAATCTTTTGTCTTTTGTTTGCAATGGACAATCCGTACGTAAAACACTTTTGTATTGTGTTTAAAGCACTCAAGTTTTCATTTCAACCTAAGAACACTCACTGCTTGCTGTGTACAATACTTTATAATATGATATTAGTTCAGACTTTATAATTAGAAGTTGAATATATTGATCGTAGAAACAGAATTTGGTAAAGGTGTTCATAAAATGACCTAATTTAGTCCATATTTATATGCCTGTGGACACCAACTCAAAAACGGATAGCGATAACGAACTGAAATTTTGTGTGTGTGTTCTAGAGGTAAAAAGTATGGTCAAGTTTGTGAATGAACAAAATAGGACAGTGCTTCTCCCCGCCAGGAGAAAGGGATATCTATCCATCTTTGAAACCGTAAGAGATCGAACAAAAAATTGTTCCTTTTTGAAATAAACAGCTTTTGTTATAAACTTGAAGTTGATAAACTCAATACATAGCGGGTATTTATGCAATAAACAACAAAGTGAGTTAGTTGTTAGTAAATAAAAACATTGCATTGGAGGGCCTATTGGTTGGGATATGATGATGCTGATGCTCGTGGTGGTTTGTTTCTAAATGATACGATCCTGCACTGTACTGTACGGTACGGTACTAATACATAATTATATTAAATAATAAATAATAAATGGAGTAATGTGTATTTAGTTTAGTAGAATTGGAATAGAAAAGTTATCTCGCAATAGATAGAATAGAATAGAATTCGTAATCTGTATTCTGTATATGACAAGACAACGTGCACTTTTTTCATAGCGATTTCTTGGAAACAAATTCTGTGTATAAATTGATCGGAACAATTGGGTTTCATGTTTATTACATTCTGATTCTGGAGGCAGCCAGTCCTCTCTCTCGGGCATCATTGTTTCACAACAATCAAAACAAATGTTACTCTTTGGAACATTTATTGTTGTCTAGTTGAGCAGAGTATTCTATATTGTATCTATCTACGGTGGCACGCAGCTACATGCTAATGCTAGCTAATGCTTTTGAATGCTCACAACATATTGTATTTATTATATTGTTGATTACAAGTGAATCGTTTTTAAAAAGTACACTTTTGTGAAATTCATTGTTGAACTCCATCATCAAGTACCACCATCAAGCAAGTACCTACCTGTATTTTGGAACCTGTTTGTTCATCTGTTCCTGTTACATGGTGACTTGTGACTTCCAACACGATCCAATCAGTCACCAGTCCATTTATTGCACCAGCATCAATGTAAGCTAATTTTAAGCATTCTTTTATAGTTTAGTATCCAAATTATTTGTTTACGTAGGCTTTTTGGATGGGGGGAGGTGTGTGGAACATTTAGATGCCATTCAATACAAAATTTGAATGAATATTGATTTACATGGTAAATTTGATCCAATAATCTAGTTGATTTGATGATCAAATTGTGATCAGTTTATTAAAAATAAAATTTAAACCATAGACCTCTCGTTAAGGGAAAGTTGTCTAAGCTGTTTGACGCTTGAAAAGTGTTCACAAAAATATGTAGAGATTGAGCAAATTTTTTATATAAATAAAATGTTGGGTTGTTTTGAAACCTCTCTGACAGGGTGCTTAATATTTCAACCTACTTGCTGGAGTTACTAAGTGCTGGTTCATCAGAGTGCGACCAAGAAAATTGTTGATCCAAGGGTGTTGGTATGTTACACTCGAATGTTGGGTTGGGGCATATGAGAAACATCAACCTACTCTACTAGCTCTAGTTTATAGTTTACCTACCAGAGAGCAGCACATCCAAGTGCTAGATCCCCAATCAAAC
Source organism: Nineta flava (assembly GCA_963920215.1). Taxonomy (NCBI): domain Eukaryota; kingdom Metazoa; phylum Arthropoda; class Insecta; order Neuroptera; family Chrysopidae; genus Nineta; species Nineta flava. The sequence continues at coordinate 907,466 of OY986046.1, forward strand.
CTTTTCTAAAATTTATGCGTAAATACTCGATCTAAATAAAACACAAATCTTTCAATTTTATAGCCTGACGTAGCTTAGTGTACAGCTATAGAGGTTGTGTGGTGATTTTTTAAAATCAAATAAATGATTGAATTCTAACAAAAATATTAACATAATTGATCTGAAAATGCGGAGGCCGTAGACGAAACTAAATGTTGTGGGGTCACCAGATATGATTTCCCGTTTAATTATTAAAATTTATTTCCTACAAGCAATTTTCGAGTTAATTAATTTCTCTGAAAATGATCGTATAGAAGAAAGTATGTTTTTTTTTATACTTGGAACACGGTGTAGACTGTAGACTGTAGGTATATATTAATTATATTGTGCTAGACGTGATTTTATATTCTTAGCGTTCCGTACCAAACTTAAATCAGGTGATTTAGACATGAGGTCATTCTATGGTCATGGTCATGGAAATTGGTAATAAAAGTGTGATGTGTTGGTTGGTTTTGTCACATACTTTTGGAAACTAAAATCTTGTTTAGAAAGATTGGCATTATGATAGACAGGACACGAACAAAGATCATTCAGATCATTAAGATCGATATCATTCAAAAGAGAACTGAGATGTAATTATTCAGAGGAAATTCGATAAATTGACGCAGCTCATGCGCAACGCATCATCCGCTCTTGTTTAACCAGAATTACCACGTCATCCGAGTTTTGTTTTTCAATAAAATTAATTGGACATGTTGTGTATCTGGATTCTGGACTGATTTGAAAAATAAAATCAAAACTAAAAAAGAAAAAAAAAACCTTCGTTACGCAGCAGGAGCTGCGTCAATCTTAGCACAGAATAAATACATCACTTCTCTTTTGAAAATAGATCTTATACCCACCCGACCCGATATATATTATTGTGCAGACTTACTGGTTCAATTTTGATGAACGCGAGTGTACAGTTTTAAAGATATATTTGCGTCGTGAACTCGAATTGCGTCATTCTTTTTCTTTCAATAGGAAGGAAGGAAGGAAGATATCCCAAATAGAGTGTTCTCCCCATCCCTCATAATGATTCAACAACAAATTCTGTGTACTAAATGTAATAATAATCTAAAATGGTATGTTTTCTGAAAGGATCTGAACAGACAGACAGACAGACAGACGGACATAAATGCAACAAATAGTTAATTAGTTAGATGATAAAAATGTTGATGATTTCTGGAAAGCGTTGTCTATTTTTAGATGGTTGTTGGTTATTTTTATTTATAATTTTTAAATTTCTAAAAACTGATTACAACATCATTGTTGTAAACGGTTTGATCGTTCTTTCACCAACTTATATTTAATAATTATTTGCAATAATCATTGTAAAATTCTTAAAATTCTGTTAAAGCTTGCATTGCACTCAAACCACTTCTCATAAATTTAACGATTATTTCAAGTATTGGGTGTTCAATGTTCGATCATCCGGTCGTCAACCGTTACATATTTCAATTTCACTCAAAGAAAACGAAACGGAACTATTTCGTTTTTGATTTGTTCCTCCTCGAAAATGATTGTTCCAATTTCTAACTCAAAATTATTTATGCAAAGAAAAGACGTGGGAAATTTTGAAAATAGTGAATTTTGATATTCTGGAAAATACAGATATATACAATTTTAGACGCGAGAATTCCTCAAAAAATTAGCAAATGTACAGGTATTTCGTGTTTTTAAGGTCCAACTGTCCTTGAATAGGGAAACAAAAATTATTTTGATTTCTTTAAGATATACCTAAGAAATACAATGGATCCAAATTGGGGATTATAGGATACAATCAATACAGTTTATTGGACAGATAGTGATAGTTGCTGACTGAGAAATGCCCTCTTTGTGCCATTTTACGCCTCCTTGTATACGATTTCAGATAAAAGGTCGTAAATGAATCATGAAAACGTCAAATAAGTTCTGCTACTATTTTGTGAGTGATTTTGTTGTTTTTTTTTTTTGCATGATAATGCAAAACATTGAACAGAGATGATGGATGGATCATGAATGGACTTACGTTGTGGTACACACTGTACACTGAATGCATATATTAAAAGAATTTGATTTGACTATTTTGAATGGATAGCTATTGTTTAATATTTAAGTTTTCCGTAATAATTTTTACAATACTGAGAATTTCATTTAAAATTAGACAGAATGTCCCCCACCCATCACCTGTTCTCTAAAAACTTTTGAAAATGTCATGGGGACACCTTGTCTAAGATCCCTGGACAGAACAGAACTTGAACCAAGATTCAAACAGTTATTGTACTTTAAACACAAATGTTTTCTGTTCTAAAGCTTCAAACGATTTAATCATCCACATTCTGGTATCAAGCTGCTCTAAAAACCTTGTTTGTCGCTGATACCACCTCAGAGGTAGTCAGAGATTGCCTAGACGAACTTCTGGAGCAAAACAGATCGATGTTAAATTAGCATAGAAAGGAGTCGAAATACCTTTCATAGGCCTAGAACCTATTTTAGGTTTTCCAAAGACAGCTTGTAAACAAGTGACCAACGAGTGGATCGACTTTGATCACTGGGAAAATAAACCGCTACCAAAACTCGGTAAAATATTGTTTCGGAATGCATGAAAGAAGATGGTGCCTTTAGATGCGTGCGATGCACTCAACAGACAGTGAGGTGATGTGATGGGATGGGACACTCTGTCTGTAATAAAGTTCTTTATAAGATTTATGAATGGAATGATTTTGATTGATTTGATCAATGAATTGTTTGTTTGAATACCAACAAGTATTCAGTTATTAAGTGTTAAGTATTCAGCCATTAAGTGTACTGTTACTATTATTTTGTTTTGATCTTTTGATACATTGATTATGTTTTGTTACAGAAAATAATTGTATAAAAATGAAATGGTCTCGGAGCCAAATAAGGGGATGTCCCCTCACAACTCAGATATTTTTAATTGTAATATATATTTTATGTACGGCAACGGCATCAGGAGAGCAACTACCCGAAGGATGTTTACGTTTTGCAAATTCATCCGGAAGTAAGTATTCCATTTTGAATGGTCAACATTAAAAGTTCATCATATCCTCTTATCGATTTTATCTAATTTGACTCTTTTGATTGCGGATTACGATTCTCACATCATTCACTCAGACTTCATTCCAATTGACCTTTGTGACCTTTTGTCGTATGTTCATTTACCTAGTGTTATCTAGAATTTCATTATTAACCAACCATTAGTGTACGGATCAGAAGGAAATTGTAGGGTAAGAAGGATGATGGGGGTATATATAGTAGCTTGTTTTATTTTATTTTAAATATCAATAAGAACATAATTATGTGGATTTTAGAAATGATCACATAGCCATTTGTATACCTAACTGGTACTGGTACTAATACTAGTACTTGTACTGTTATGTAAAAAAAACGACAACTCTTTTTATTTTTAAACAAAAATTTTAATTTATAGAAAATTCTTTGAAATTTTTATTGCATCTTTTTTTTTTTATTATTGCAACTTTTGCACTTTTTATCGACAATAAAATTTACATTTTTTACATAAATAATAATTCTAATATTCTACATGTGATTCAAGAATATTAGATATATATATCTATATGTAAACCCCCCACCCCACCCCTCATACCTTCTAATTTCTTTCTCATCCGTATATATAGATAACTATGTGCACTGATTCCTTGGCAATGTTGTTTGAATATTGCTTGTAGGCATTTATTGATTTGAAAATATTGCAATTATCAGCAAAATCAATAAAATTGCATAATCAATTATTAAATACTACCAATACAACCCCCCCCCCCTAATCCCTTCAAATTAAAGATTAAAACTTGAGTTTTGAACGGAAACTGTCAGTCCAAAATAAATGACAATTGGTGGGGGTAGCCTTTGATGATCCAATAACTAGAATGTAGAGCTAAAGATTTGTAAGATGTGCTTGTTGTAATGTAGATAAATAAGAAGATAAAAGATAATAAAGGATCGTGTAAATGATTTATTTGTGTTTGTTTAGCGACGATACCGTCAGGTGATATTATACGTCAAGAAGGTGAGGATTTAGAGATCTACTGTACACTAAGAGAAGAATGGATGATGCAGAACCATAAGAACTCATCAGATATCGTGTTTTATCATGACGCGACCAAGCTATCACAGGACATTGTGGAAATTGTAAATGAGACATCCGTTCGATTACATATCAAGAACATCACACGTTCGCTCAGTAAATACTACTGTAAATTAAAAAACAGTCGTACTGCTGTCTGCTATAATATAGTTGCTGTCGATGGTAAGTCACAGTCTAAGTCTAAGAGTCAGTCTCTTTTTAAATCTCATCACAGTTAATAAATAAGATACAAAGAGGCTGAAGCTGAAAGTGAAAACATGAATCAACTTTAATCAAATTCATTTGATATCTGATTACAGTCAAACCACTTCATATTCCAAAATCAGATTTTCAATGTAAATCGTATAATTGGCAAAATTTAACATGTAAATGGCGTGTACCAGAGCATTATGTTAAAACGAATTATACGTTAACATTGTCGGTGCCGGGACGAGTGGCGTTTGGTGTGCATCCATGTCCGATTAATACAGTGACAGACCTTGGAAATAATGAGTACGAATGTTCTTGGGGTTCAAACACAACACCACATTATCGAACGGGACACAATATCTATAAATTTGAATTGACTTCCAAGAACCGTTTTGGGGAAACTAACGATTATTATGAGTTCAATCACTTCGCGTACGGTAAGTCTTAGAATTGTTCTCTTACCAAAACTGTTTTTTCCTTTATTAAGGGGGTAGTTTAGGGCTTAGTTATAATTAGGGCTTAATAAAAAAATACTATTAATATTTTTGGTATCCATTTTTGAACCATTGATTTATTGATATCATGTAAATATATAAAGAAAATTCAAGGACTTGGAGCGATTTAAATATGATCATGGTCGATATGACTTTGAGGTTTGTGTTCTTCAGAAACAAAACAAAACGTCCTTCTTTTAAGGGCATATTTTAAAAAGTCTATGCTTTCAAATAAAAGTGTTTTTTAAAGTTCTATAGACTAGAATTAGAATAGACAGACTTTCTTAGTCTTTGTTTGAATGCCGTAGACGTAGTAATACATGAATACAATTGTTTATTGTTTATACTGCTTGGACTACAGAATCCAAATTTGATAAATATATTGAATATTGATTTGATTTAATTGATTTAAGTGATACCAAGTGCCACAGAAAACTTAACTATCGTTAAAGAGAGTTTGACAGCACATTCAGCATTACTGGAATGGAATTGTAATATAGGATTGAAGCGATTCCCACCTGGTGTAGTTTATCAATTGTCGATTCAATCGGAGTTCGATGACATCGACACATGGGAGCAGCCCATTGAATTCCGTATGGACGAATTAAAAGAGTACACAACGGATTACATATGCAAATATAAGTATCCGTTAAATAATTTAAAGTATGCATACACGATGTACACCGTCAACTTACGATCACGTTCGTTTATTGCACGTGGAGATTGTTGTTGGTCCGCCAATGTTACACTTTCATTTCGAACGTTGAGTGCTCGACCAGATCAACCGCCAAGAACGGACATCGGCAGTTTTGAAATATATGAGAATCCGAACAACAATTTACGAGATGTCTACATTTATTGGCAACAAATCAAATCGTATCAAGAAAATGGTCCTAATTTCACATATTCGGTTCGGACTGTACGTAAGAATAACAAGACACCAGATATTAAATCACGCGAACGTGAACTTGTAACCAAGTGGTCTCGTTCTTTTGCCAATTTTACACTGGACTCCCATGAATATCTTTTTGAGATAGTATCCACTAACGATGCCGGTAATTCGAATTATAGTTCATCTGTTCGAGTTCCAAGTCTCAAAAATGGTATGTACTATCGACTATGGGCCATGGCCACAAAACTATCGCTCAGTTTTGACACTTATTTAGTTGGTATTGTTTGTTGGTTTGATTATTAATTTATCTGCCACTTTTTGGGATAAATAAGATTGTTTCAAATACGAATACAACTTTTATTAGAAAACTGAATGTATGGGAATGCAATTATCAAATTTAAATAAATGAGCGATACTTTTGTTAAGTGGTCTGGCCTGGCCATGAAATTGGATTGTTTCGTTTCCTAAATTGTTATTTATTCATTTTTAGTGATTTCTGAGCCACGATCGTTAACCAAAATTGTTTATGAAAATAATGTATACGAATTATCATGGAATGAACCGTTAACGGACCATCGAATTAAAAACTACACCATATTTTGGTGTAAAAATTTAAAAGATCGTCCCTATCAATGTACTGTACGTATCCATTATTTGATTTGATTTGATGGTAGATAGACCCAAATATAATAATTGTATGTAATGTTGTTCCAGGGTTATTTGAATTGGACTCAAGTCAACAGTAACGTCACCATATGGAATCGGACTATGGAAGATGATGGCACTTATCAATTTGCAATCTCGGCAAATACAGAAACAAGCAGTAGTGGAATGGTTTGGACCACTTGTACTGTCATCCATAATAAACGTAAGTTTGAAGTATATTGTAATTAATTAGTTACTGACTAATTAATTTAATTGATTTGTTTGTTTGTTCCAGTTAAAGGTAAAATGAAAAATTTCAATACAAAAGCAAAAGGACCCAATTTAATTGAAGTTAATTGGAAATTGGAATGTTCGGATCGAATCGGAATTGTGAGCGGTTTTAAAATTTATTATTGTGCAATTGAAAAACAAGAAGATCTCGAATGTATAGGTAGGTAGAGATACTTAAAGATCTATCGCATAAATCATATTATCAGAAATCGTAGACTAAACTCAATCATTATTTTAGAGAGTGAAAAGAATATAACTTTGCGGGGTGACTCGGCCACCGGATTTGGTAATATACAAAATTTAAAAGCATTCACCTTGTATCGTATCTATGTTGCTGTTATCACACGTAACGCACAAGACCAGCTCGACGAAGGGCCTAGAAGTGATCCCAAATTTTCGAGAACATCTGAAGATCGTAAGTATCATGATATCTATCCATTAAGAAGTAGATAATAGACAATTGATTTGTGATGTCCTATGTCCTGATAGGTCCTGGTAAACCTTTGAATGCCAATATCATCGGTGTGACAAACACAACGATCAGCATTGCATGGGATCCACCGAACGTTATCAATGGAGTGCTACGACATTTCGAACTTAAATATAGATCGGTGTTGAATATGAGTGACACGGGTGCAGTCAATGTTACATACGACGAAGATGCCTTCATTCATTCATCAAATATAACAGTCAGTTTTTTATTTTACGTATCCATTATTATTATTTGATAACAAACAAACAAACAGTGTTACAGATCGTTTAAAACAATATATAATAAAAGTAACATTTATCTTTGAACCACCTAATATTAATTAAATTAAATGAATCGAACACATCATCATCATTATCAACACTGTTTGTTTTTAAATACTATTTAATAAGTATTTGTTTGTTGTTGAGTACAGTGAAGTAAACTAATTTAAAATACTTTATAGAAAACTATATCTGGTCTAAGAAGTTACACCAGATACAACATCGAACTGGTAGCTTGCACTGTTGCATGTTCAGACATCGTCTATTTGAATCAAACGACACTCTATGGTGGTGAGTTTTAATTCAACAAGTATTTATTTATTAATTATCAATTCAATTCAATTAATTAATTAATTGTTTGTTTGTCTTATTTTAGTGCCAGATAAAATCATGAATAAAATCACCACTAATTTGGTGAATGATACGCTTGTGTTGGAATGGATTCCACCGTTGACACCTGGTGGACCAATTTTCTATGAATTAAAAAGTGAATACAAAAAAGATGGACACGAGTATAATAAAACATATGATATCGCTGGTGGTAAGTACGAAGTTCTCATCTAAACTAACAGGATATTTAAACTAACTGTATTGTTAATTGATTCAATCATTATTCATTCATTGTTTGTACCAATATTTATTTATTATAGATAATAATCAGTTTCGAGTGATCGATCGTCAAGTATGTGAAAGCGATACTAAAATTAAGTTCAAGTGGCAAATTCGAGCTGTTGTTCTGGTGGATAATCGGACAGGTGAACGTTTCGAAGGACCATGGAATGATCCAATAACTGTACCATGTGGAAGTCCACCACCGTCTCCGCTTCTCATGTATTGCATTTTAATAATCTTTTTATTGATGGCAATTTGTTTGTTTACATTCTACGGTAACAAGTAAGTAATCAAGTAGAATTAGGTTAGGGTTCAGTAGCATTCACTTACTTATACTATTTATATTGTTATAGAGTTTGGATCCATTGTAAAGATATGCGTAATGTAGAAGTTAAACTACCACCAGGTCTAACAACAGCTGGTGGTGGTGTGGTGGGTGACACCACACACTGGAATCCACAAGATTCTAAATGTATCATGCCACAACATAAACTACCCAAAGATCGTCCCATCACGGACACGGCACACCATTTAACGCACCATATAATGGCTGCTGATGAACAACTGTTATTAGAGAAGAAACGTGGATTCGATTCGGAATTGACTGATTTGTCAGTGAATCAAAGTATGACCATGACCATGAACTTGAGTAACAGTGAAACGGCAAGTGTTTGCAACTCGAGCAACGAGTCTGAGATCAGTTCATCCACACCAATCACAAACTTGAATCTATCAATCGATAACAATAGCAGCAGTTCATCGGATAAAGATAACTGTTCGTTGCGCTTGCGTAATGTACAAATGAAACCACCAATGGGCATGGGTATGACTGATTCACAGAATCCAGCTCCATGGACTAAAGGATATGTGACGTTACCTACACCCGATAAAAATGACCAATTTGCATCGGGTCCATGGTCCAAAGCAATGCAATTGAAACCTCTGGATGGATACTCTCAAATTGGTGTTGATGGTAAACAAATGCAAGCACCACCACCGGCAGGTAGTGGCTATGTTCCGCATGCAGCTATGTCACAGACTGGAAACACACCAGCCCCATCGATGAGCATCTCCAACATTAAAGCATCTCCACAGTCACCGGAAAATATTACAAATACTGGTGTCTATTTGTTACCTAAACCAACCGATGATCTAGTGAAAACACTTGCACTTGATGACGATGACAATGACGACGACGAAGAGGATGATGACGATGATGATGATGATGTTTATAATTTATCAGAACAAGATTCGCCATTGGTCGATTTGGAGCCATCGAGTGGTGAATTTTCATCAATTGAAACAGACGATTTAATCAATATTGATGAGAGCGGGGTTAGTACACTCAAAATACATACAAAATACGTCGTTTGTTTAGTCTTATTAGGTCAGATCTTAGGTCTTAGGTTAACTGATACAGTCAACAATCAACACGTTATATCTCATTCTTGTAGCATCGATTCATTCATACTTAAGTTCTAGATTTGTGATCGTTCCTTCGACACCCACCCTTGTTAATAATAATTGTTTTGTGTTCTAGATGATGTACGATGACGATGACGATGATGGGGACGATGTTGATGTTGATGTTACCACTGGCACTGCACCAGGACAACCATCAACTGTTACCAGCGATTCAACAACACCATATGTATCGTTAGCAACAGCCATGTCTCGTAGTGCGTCACAGCGTGACCAATCCAAGTTGGCATCAATTGTAGATAATGCACAACTAGCTGGGGGAGGAGGAGGAGGAGCAGGAGGATCGGTTGTCCAACCAACGCAATCATCTTCAGCGGCTAACAAACCCACAATACCAAATCCATATTCGAGGATTGGTATTTGGGATAATAAACCAACGTCCTGGATTCCACCAACAACAACTGGTGTTGGTGCAGGTGCAGATGTTAGTCCAATTGGTGATGGTAGTGGTGGTGGTGGTGTTATTGAGAATAAAGAGTTTGTTTTAGCAGCACAGCTGCCAATCGATGGTACGCAGCTGGTGGTTGATAAAACACAGCCAGCTTCTTCGGCAACGACAACAGTTGCTGATCATCGTCCTCCGGTGACTGCTAAATCGTCCGGTTATGTACCTTACAGACAATTTGATTGTAAATTATTTAAAGAGGATTAAAATTGAGTGAAGATGATGTAATTCGAGGAACACGGGGAACAAAACAACAACATTACCGAATCACAGACATTTTATGATTTTTATTTATTATTATTTGTTTGACGACCGACGTGTACGTACTACGTACGGAGGAGGAATACGGTTCTTTAATCACTCTCTCTACAGTCTACATTCATTATAGTCCAAACTCTTTTTTATTTATTTGATGTTTTTTATTGTTCAAAACAAAATGATTTTAATCAAACACACAAACAGTCATCTATCTCTTTTTATTTTATTTGATTTTAATTAATGTCTCTCTCATTTCACTACATTTTTTAATATACGCTCAAGTCCAATTGACAAACTCAATCAATTGTTATTTTTAACGACAGAAATGTTTTCTGATACGACTTTTATTGATTGATTTTATTATATCGATCGGCAACAAATGATTGTAAATCATATGTTTGTAGCTAAATAATATGTTGGATAGCTACACGCTTTTTATTCATTACGTAGAATTAAATTAGAAGCAACTCTGGCTGGTTCTACGTACTACTTCTACGTAACTTATTTTAATTTATTGATTTATGTTCGACATTTTAAACACGTGTTTTATATGAAGATGATAACTAGTTGAGTCCAATCCAATTCAGTCCAGTCGTATCAATCTAAATAGAGGTTGTTTGAATCACATCAACAATATAATATCAAACAAATACTAATTACTTATCTGTAATAAGCACAACTTATTTAACATTCTTCTTCTTCTTAGTTGATTCTAGCATCTAGCAACCAAATCATAAAAGTTGATTTTGGATGGATGGATGGAGTGCACTTATAATAAGTGTGATGTGTTGTATCTATCACACTATTTAATAAAATATTGTACAGATAACAAAGTTATCTTTGTTTAATTGAATTGTATTAAACGAACATACATGACCTCCTCAATTCGATTGAAGTCTTCTTACACTGATATGATAAATGAATGTAATGTAATGTAGACTTGTAGAACATGTAAACTAAACATCTATCCATCCGTACTATACCGTACTGTACTGTACCGTATCGTTCGTTATATTTAAAATAAATAATATGTTGTGCGCATTATCTAAAGAACACATTAATTATATACTCTTACCATAACATAAATATAACATAAATATAATAAAACATAATATAATCGGTTGTTAATATTCACTTCTAATCTAAATCTAAATCGTAATCTAATCTAATACACATGCTAATTTCAAAACAAAACAATAGACTGTTAATCAAATAAAACATTTATTTACGTTGAACGTTGAAGAACATTCACAGTTAACAGTTACAAAGATGTAACGTAGATGTTTAAACGTTATCGTTATTAAATATTTGTTAACAAAAGATAGATAGATAGATATATGTATTATATATTTGTGTGTGTGTATGATTTGATGATGATAATGATGATATTGATGATGCTGCACACATACATAACATACATACATGTATGTATGTATGTATGTATGTATGTATGTGCTGCGGCAGATGATGATATGATGATGTATGGTCTGTTGTTGTGTTGTTGTCATGTATGAATGGTTTTTAATTTGTACGCATGTCTTGTTTTTATAATTATATGAATGTTTGTTTATTTGTACATCTTTATTTTAATTACGTTATTAGTTAGGTTTTAAACATATCAAATACTATCTATCAATCATCATTTACATACATACAGTTGTTTGATTCGACAACAATGATCCATGATCTAAGATGCTCTACAATCAATCTATGATCATTGTGTTGTGGAACATCAAGGAGGATCAGTGTCGTCTCAAACAGATCAATATCATTCAATTAAAAACACATATTTTTATATATTTAAATAATTGACTTGATTTTTAAACAAAAATTTAACATTGATTTAGAACAAATATATGAAAACTTGTTTTATAATTTCCCGCCATTTTATCGAAAGTTATGAAAGATTTTGTGTTGATGAAAATGTGAAAATGCTTTTGTTTTTTGTTTTTTTACTTTGTAGGTAATAATTATTTGTTTGTTCATCTTTGAAAAACTATTTGGAAATATTAAAACAATTAAATATCGACGTGTTCGATAGATCTCATGCACTCGATAAATGATAAATGATAATACATAACGATCGGTCGTCAGTCGGAATGATTGATTTTTATGGGTCCGTGTCTATGTTGAAGACTTTCAATAGCAGATATTGCACTATTCTCCGAAATAGAAAGACCCAGCTATTATAGATAGCAAATCTATAACAGGCCATCGAACAAGGGTGTGATATATAAGTTTGTTCCATACTTTAGGGGCTGTTTTTGAGTAGTGCGTCTTACAACTCTAGTAGATTACTAACTCCACGCAAAAGCCTGTTCCAATTTGCATACGGACCCACACCTTTGTCGTCTCCTTTTAAAATACGAAATGTACAAAATTAAGCCGGGAACAAAAATGAATGAGAGTCAAATTGATTTGATCAAATAATTTTTCAAAGTATTTTTCATTTAAATAATTCTTGAAAGCTTTTTTGATATCTCACACGTAATCCATACAAATTTTTATATAATATTTTCAAAAATATAGATGCTACATATTTTACGTATACGTATATCATAGAGCTACATTCACACGGTACGTGAGACACGTCACGCATGTGGTTCGTTCACATAGACAAATGATGGCTGGTTTATTTTCGTTAATAATGGAATTGTCGTTATTTATAGGATTCAGGATCGTGATTTTACGTACCGTGTCAATGTAACAACATAGAAATAGTTGAAAAATTGTAAATACAACAAAAAACTTTGTTAGCCAATCACAAACATAATAATAAAATCGAAAACAAATACAAATCATTCAAAACAAAACCAAAAACTCTGTAGTCAATCACTAAATCAATCTAAAAATAAGAACTCAGAACTAAATTTTAGTATTTGATGACGTCATAGTTTTTATAATTTTGACAGAATTGTAAATATATTAAAAAAGAAAACAAGAAAGAACATTGATGGATCAGTTCGTCCAGAACTGTAAGTATGTCACAGTGACTGACAACTATGGCAAATAAATAATTGAAAATCTATCTCTGCTGTTGAACGAAGCTTTAGAAAATATTAAGTGGCCGGTGGTCCTCTTCACGTCTCATGGCAGTCAGACAGGTAGTTTCGAGTATAGTTAACAATGTTTTTTGAATTGATTCACAATTTGAACTATGGTTGAAAACAAATTGAAATGCTTTTAAAAAAAAAGTAAAAAGAACAATCTTTTTGTAATTTTCCAAATGGTACTAATAATACAATAGTTTTTGTATACACAAAACCTCTGTAGTCTGCTGTATATATATAGAGGTCAAAACTAATTGAACAGAAAGGACACAACGAAAAATATCGAAAACAGAAAAACAACATAATTTTGTTGTTGAAATAAATTTTTGTAAATGAATTTTAATAAATTGATGTTAAGTATAGTAAAGAAATACAAGCCTCAACTAAAGTAAAACAAAAAACCCCATTCAGTTTAGGAAATGGAATCTTGCCTTTGTTACTTATAATTTATGAATGTGCTTAATCAAAACTAATTGACAGACCTGAGATCGATTTGTTTTTGTTTCGGGGGCACCATGTCAAACAAATCAATATGGATAAATGAGTTGGATAATTGATCACGTGACGTCTTTGTACTTCAGCTCTTATTACATACAAAGTTCAACAATCTACCCCTGTCCGTCCGAACCAAAAACAAATATCGATTGGGTTGATTATTATCCTCAAAATATAATAATATCTCTTTGTTTTTTATTTCGACAGATTGAAACGCCGTCCGTTTTTAAATTTTTAAAACAACTAGTACCTAATCAATAGCAAATTGAACAGTGATGCATGTTTGAAAGTTAGTCTCTGAATCGTAAGGATCGATATACATATTTGAGAGACATATATTTTGTATGACCACCTTTTTTTCGTAAACTCTAACATTTTTTCTTTCAGTTTGTTCCTTTTGGAATTCCAGAACTAAATCAATACGTCGTACCGTCCGTACCAGATGGCCACAAAAGAAGCGTTCTAATTGTTTTAGCGCTTTATTCATTCGATTTTAGAAAAAATACTTTGGATCAAAGTTCATTATAAATATACCAACCAACAACTTTGATTCGAAACATTTACCAAAAAAAAAGGACTGAATCGAATAAATACAGTTCCGTGGACCGTTGTTATTCAATAGCATCCAATTCGATCGACGTAGCTAGCTGCTGCTACCTTCGATCTATCTTCTAGAGGATCTCCTCAAGGTCAACTAAATAAATGTAGCCGTAGAACTACGACTGAAACAAATGAATGTTAAATGCGCATATTCAATTAGTTCTACAATTTTAATTGAAAACAACTTAAAAAATTAATTGCCTTATACAGAGTGTTTCAAAAGTTTTTAGGTGATTTCAATAAGATCACTTTAAATATAATTTTGTTAAGTAAATTCGTGAAACCATTTATTGAATATTATATGATGAATAAAAAAAAAACATATATATATATATTTATCGAATCTTTATGGTAATAATTTAGAAAACTATTACCGTCGTTAGCTTTTGGGGAACATATGGAACAATTATTGATTGTTTCGACTGAAGTTTGCCATTAATTAATTTTGTATAGTTAAGTTGGGTCTATATATACTATTTACATAAAATATATATATATATATATATATATATATATATATTTAAAAAAGAAAAGAGAGGGGAGTTATTCATGGCAACACCCCCCCAAACTTATTATTTGGAATTGAATCAATTGCTCAATTAAATGCGTACGTGTAGTAAATAGTAGTTTAGTTTGAATGTTGGGAACTAACTGATCATACTTAGAAATCCTTTGAAACCTAGCCAGTAACAAACAATGTTCCCAATATGTACTTGCCTTTATTGAAATTATACAGGGTGGTTTTTGTAAAAGAATGTAACAAATTTAAATTAACATCAAATTGAGATATTTAGTGTTACTATTGCTGTATTGACTGTACTGTGGCCTTCAAAAGTAATATCCCTTGCTTGAAGTAATTTTTCAAATTTAGTTGAATTGCATCTTATTGATACGGTTCAAGAAACAATGTTACAAATCAAAGTTGTTAAACTTTTATCTGAAGCATAACAAATCAATAATATAAATGAGTCCTATTTTAGTATTTTTGTGGCCATGTGTACCAATCAATATACTACTTTCATTATTTTATTGTTTAATTGACAACTTATCACAAATGTACCATCAATATTTCTTAATTTGTTTATAATCAGTTTGTAACACTCTTTCGATAACACTCTGTATATATTTGTTGCCTGCTCAGATATATATATATATATATATATATATATACTCGCTATGTTCGCTCTTGATCCCCGGGGTGGCCTACGGCCTTGGCTTCGCGTCTTAGAAAGAATACAAAACACCACATCTTTCTAGCATGTATAGAAGTAAAAAAAGTATTTTTGGAATTTTTTTTTCCCCATTTCTGGGGTGGGGGGGACATTGCATTGAGAAAAATAGTTATCCCTTTTTTACCGTAAATTTGAAGTTATTCCGCGTTGAATGCAAAAAACCGCATCCTGTAAGTGGCTTAGATTTTATATAGATGAATGAGTCAGTCAGTTACACAAAGGACTGTATACATATTATTAAAAAAATGTTTGTTTTTTTCAAATTATTTTCTTTTCTTTTAAAAAAAAATGAGAATTATGTAAATAAAATATATGAAATGAAAAGAATGAATTATGTTAAATGTCAAATTTTGTCTGTAATTAAGTAATATGTTATAGAGGATAGATATTATACAAAATTATTTATATCTCGACTGATGATGATATGAACAAACAAAACAAACAACAAATAAATAAAACTTTAAATATTTAAAAAGTGAAATAAAAAAAACACCAACAAAACAATCGATTTCAATTGATTCTTCTTGCACAGGTGTCTTGAAGACTACCAGACCTCTGACTTCACTCTACCTTACTTTACCTTACCTACCTTTGTTCTTATACAAATCCAAACCAACTGAATTGTAGCTCAATCTACTAAGGGCAGGTTCATCAGAGTTGAGGACGTTGAGGTAAGTTGTAAGGGGTTCTTTCTTCAGACTTATTGTTTGAGAATTTTCAGTGTCCCTATATGACATTGTTATTAGAATATACATAGAGATAAACAATTGATATGATATAAAACCTCTTTGTTTTTGCTGATAACGGATTCAATGATAAAGGAAGCCACCAGAACATTCAAAAGTACTGAACTATATAAAAATACGAATCAGTCTTGTTGCAAATCTTTTGTTCGGATTCAATGTGAGTGTGAAACAATGAATGGAGTACATGCTTTTTGAACGCACGGTATCTACCACCTATTTATTATGCCTACCTACTACTCCTCGAATACCTGCATATCAGAATATTACAGATTAGATATTTAATTATCTGGAAACAAATTAGTTATGAAAGCTCTTTTGCGTCAAAATCATTTATTTTCCGATCTGTTTAATTCGATTTCATATCAACAAACACAAACGTTCGATATAAAAGTGGTGGACGAACAACTAAAATGGACGAAGAATTATCTAGACAAATTGATGAACGTGAAATTCAAAATTCACGTGCTGATCGTGAACGAATTCGTCAAGCTTTAGCATCACAAATATCATCGTCCACAGGTAAAATGGTTTTTTAATGGCTGTGTGTTAAGTCGATTGTTCGACCTTAAACGTTAAACGTACTTAGATGCGGACAATCGGTTTAAAAACACTTATTTAATATTGAACCTTACTGCCGTTTGAGTCGCTTATGTGTTATCTTCAGAGTGGATCTATGTAACCGTTTCCTCATTCTGCACTCAATCCGATACTCTTCAATACTTCTACTTTCTACTGCTCCTACTGGTACGGTAGAATTAGGTAATTAATAGTTCTATATGATGAACTTTGTGCGTGTAAGGTTCCTTATTATGAATGTTATTCTCGTGACGCATGCGTGGTTTTGAAAGCTAAGATTCTTTACATTATGATCTAGATTGTGAAGAAGTCTTAGAGATGGCATCTTATATACCCACAAATACCCTACTTCCATATCTAACTACTACCCAAAATAATGGTAAGTCTGATCGAATTCAGGACAATGATTATTAATGATTATGCGGGTATTGTGTGATTTTAGAATCGTTTCCTGGATCGCGTCGACCCATACCGGTCTCCACAATTGAATGGCAATCAACGAATCTAACACAGATGATTCCAATGAGTGGATTGGATTTTCTTGGTGGCGTGGAACAAGTTTGTATTCAACAAACGGTTGATCTTAATGAATGTTTGTAGCCAGAACAATCGTTTCAATATGTTTACCCGCATTTGATACTCAAATTAGTATAAGAATTACTGTAATAGCATGTATATTAACATGTATCATGTAGCTTGGTGTGATTGAAATAAGATATATTTGCCGTGCTGTGAAATGGACGCGATACAAGTTGTGAGCAAATGCGGGTAATCAACTCCAATTATCGATCATTTAAAAGTTCTAACATTTTTTGCAGTGTTGTCAAATCAAGAATCAGAAAATTTATATACGATTAAAGTGCCGCATGGAGAGACGCTTTATTTGGCAAGTGAATCGTCGACATCATGCCATCGGACCTTCTTTGGATCAAATCGAGCTTTCTCGTTGCGTGTGTATGATCATACACGGCAAGAAGCATTCCAAGTACGCAGACGGCTAGCGGGCAGTTGCTGTTTATTTGGCTGCTATTTACAGGTATCCAATCACTTTTGGATTCCCCCAATAATTTTAACAAATAAACGCCAATGAGATAAATTTGTTTGTATTTATAAACAGAAAGTTGAGATATGGATACCCCCAGGTGATATGATTGGTACGATCGAACAAAATTGGTCCATCACCTCGACTTCGTTTACTGTGGTCAACAATGTGGGCAACGCTATTTATCATATTGAGGGGCCAACAAATGTTTGTCCTTGCGTTACATTAACGGAATCCAATTTTAATGTAAGTCTAAGTATGTTTTTATTACATTTATATGCAATCTATGAGTATAATAAGTAATATTTTTAATATACCTATACTTTTGGAACATTCCTTTCGAAGATTAAGTTTCTTTTTACTGCAGCCCTGATTACATTTACCCTAATGAGAAAGAAGGAAGGAGATCTAGAGTAGAGTCTAGACCTGCACATATAATGTGAACTTTGATTGTTGACAGATTTTAAGCTCAGATCGAATGTCAATTATTGGGAGCATCAAACATCAATGGGATCATATTTTGGTGGCGAATACGTTAGTTGTCAATTTTCCAGAACGTAATTTAAATGTTAAACACAAGGCATTACTAATTGGGGCAGCATTTTTATTGGTTAGTTAGCGTAGATCATATTTGAGTATTGTTGCATTTGTTTCTATTCTATTCGATCTAAATTCTAGTCGTTTTTTGTAGGAATATATGCTGTTTTTACAAACTAGAAAATGTACAATTCGATGTTAACGTTTGAGGTTGAAAACTGAGGCGAAATGCTTTCAAATTGCAGCGACATTCAACAATTATTATATCCAAATCAAATAAACAACAAAATTATTCTGGAAGGTGAGATTCTTCAATTTTCACCTAATTCTGAAAGATTGAATTGATCTCATTCATATATGTATTAACAACTATGAACTGTAGTTTGGACTTGGGAGTATATCCATCCGTATATATAAATCTCTAAGTCTTTGAACAAAATTCAAGGGCTGGATCTTTAGATAATCAGGGACATCCATACAGGGAAATCATTTTCGAGTGACTTGACTAGTCCAGTCGATAAAGATTTTAACTAATATTGGGATTGAATTTGGGGTCCACAAAGTATTCCAAAAAATTGTATCAAATTAAAATACTTTTATTGTAATAAATAATTTAAAAATATGAAATAATAAAATTTTTCTATAAAAATAATATCGATAATAATTAATATTTATAAATTTTAAATTAATTTTCTAATAAATCGTTCCATTCCGTTGATTTATTTTAAATTCCCGTCCATCGACAAGTACACCTAAACAAATAAATCATAATTATTGAAAGTTGATTAGTTCTTAGTTGCAACCAACAACAGATCTTACCGGCAATGCATGCTGTCATGAAACAAACGATTGAACCAGATATAAAAGCTCGTATCGCTAATGCTGTTATTGTTTCACGTGAATTTGGCACCAACGTTGCTAAACCGCCAACCATAATGCCAATTGAACCAGGATTTGCAAATCCACAAATTGCATATGTGGCAATCATTTCAGAACGTGGCTGAAACATAAAGCTGGTCAGTCATATCAAACAGATTTAGACGGACAAACAGATAAAGTTAAAAGCTTGTTTACATTTAATAAATCTTTCTTCTTCAGTTCACCCAGCTCCTTGTATGCAGCGAATTCATTAACAACTGTTTTTAAGGCTATTAAATTACCAACATATTCACATTCGGACCAATCAACACCCATGATCCAACTAACTGGTATGAATATTTGAGCAACAATGTATTGAAATGTCACCCCTTCGAAACCTTTTCGATAATAATTTTAATCGACATTTTTTCTAATTTGATATATCATGCATGAAACGACATGGACATATCGTTAACTCGTACACATGGCCACATAAGTAGCGCTTATTATTAAAATTTTATAAAAGTTCTTCATTAGGATACTAACAATTTTTATTTGAAACATTTTCCCGAAAACCGAATGAATAAGGCACAAATTAAGTATATTAAAATTTTGAAAAATGAGCGCCAATTTGGTGGCCACTTGTGTAGTTTCTAATATGACGGTGCCGTCTCATATTAGACTATAATTCTTACCAACACGTTCGGCAAACCAACAAACTGTTTCATTCAAAAATGCTACAAATGCCACAAATGCAATTACATTTGCAATGATTCCAAGTACAATAGCAATTCCACCATTTGCCCCTCTTGTTGCCGCATCAATGGCAGATGTATCATCCCTGTAAATTCAATATTATCATTGGATATTGTTTCCTTTTTGTATGGTACGAATGTTACGACGCAGTGAGTACTTGCAGTATTGCGACAATCCTAAATTCCTAGACTGGATTCATTCATAAAAATTTTAATTAAATCAAAATATTGAAATAAATTGAAGCATTTCCCTTTTTAAAATTGAAAAACATTGTTAAAAAAATTCAATAATCAATAGTTTGATGAACGCTACTTTTAACTTGATCAGAGTGTCGCTGAACGCACTCACAACTCTGTGTAATGTTTGGTGGCGGAGCCTGGTGGTGATTTCAACAACTAACCACGCGTTGGTTTTTAAAAAAATAACCGTTACTGTTAGTTTAATGTTAGCATCTTTTTAATTGAAATGCATTTAAAAGTAGTGAATGACTGATTTAATTAAATATAAATGAATGTAATTAGATGTTATTTATTTATTAGATGTCAGTTTGTTAGTCTCAACTGTCAACTTTCTTTTTTCTGTGATAATTACATCAAATTTTAATAAACCACTTTGTGTGAGTATTTTAATTAAAAAAACGAATCTACATTTTTAAATAATTTAACAACATTTTTATTTAATTACAGGATGGTCGAGGTGTTGTAAATGAAGGAGTCTTTGAGATAATGGATTTAAATCTAGATGGATCGATGGGTGATCTTCAGCACTGATGTACTACAATTGATGCTGTAAGTGGTTTCGTGAGTTTTTTCTAATAAAATTTTTGATTTGGTTTCAAATAAATAAAGTACTGACATCAGAAATGTTTATTGATTGTTTGATGTTGTAAATCTTCGTTTCAACGAATTTCTACAATATCCACCCATTTTTATTCGAAATTTCCTTCAAATTTTTTAAATCAATATCCCCAATGCTTTACTATTTCCAATTATTTTATTGACTTGATCCAAGTGTAAACACCAAGTTCAATTCTACAAATATTTTCCTTCTGAAATTAATTTTCCAATTTCGAGATTTCCAAACTTTTCCAGAAGACCCGTATTTTATCAGGATTTTCAGGTATCCCATTACACTGATCTTTGTTTCAATAATAGAGTGAAGGAGGATCCCACAAAAGGTAGGGCTTAGGTTATAAGAATGAATTTTGATGAAATGAAATGCAATACATACGTTTTTTCAATGACAATCTCCTGAGTAGCCATAGGGTTTTCAGTTTCTGGATAAATTAATTTACTGAAACATAGCGCAGCTGGTGCTGACATTAAGGATGCGGTTAATAAATGACTTGGTTCAGCTCCAAATGATATGTACGCTTGTAGAACAGTCCCTAAAATTGATAATTGAATAGTAGGTATTCAGCTTTACCGCTATCCAAAACTCGAATGTTAGCGAATTTCCTCTGAATGAATACAGAATAAATTTCATTCCACTCGGATTAAAACTGAAATCTGGTGAACATTTTTGACATCAACTAGGTAGGTTCGATCGACGGACAATTGTCAGTTCCGGAAATTTTTATGGAATTCGCTAAAAGGATATCTAAAGGAGTTTATTATGTGGGTTTTTTAAAAAATAATCACCTGCGACTGTTGCAAAACCTGATGTCATTACGGAAAATAATTCGGATTTTGTTAAATTCTGTAAATACGGCTTTAACAATAGCGGCGATTCAGTCTATAAACAAAATGAATGCGATTATTGCAAGGGCAATGAATTGTATAACTACGTTTGGCTGACTTACCATCCCTAAAAATATATTTGCCGCTGAATTAACACTTTCACATGTTGAAGTGCCCATAATTGATCCTAATGCCCAACCCAGCTTTGTAACAATCGCTTGCATCACTCCATAATAGTACAAAATATTTACCACAAAACTAACAAAGAATATTGTGGGTAACGTCTGGAAAACAAATCAGTTTTACATTAGTATCTCTAAAGTAGGGGCTGTCAAACATAGTTTTAACTATTCTGAGCACTGAATGTGATTCATTGATCATGAAGCATTCAAGCTGCTAGCAAGTGTTCTCAAGTCCTTACAAAACCTTCAGTCGCTGTCGGTTTCGAATTCCAGAAATTAATTAATATTTCTGTTCAGAATGAGATTTCGGAGATCTCTTTCAGATAATATTTTCGATTTGCCACAATCTCGAAAGGTACCTTCAGAGTACAGCTCTTTTGTACGAAGTGTCAATACTCGTTTTCTGTTCCTTACCACACTTATTTGCTAATAAATTTGTAACTTACGGCAAAGGCAAACACTTGTGGGAAAGTATCTCCAAGACCATGGACCAACGGACCACCATAAATAAATTCAGCACCATATGTTGTGTAATTTAAAAATTGTGTCACTTTATCACCAACCACTTGGAAAATATCACGACCTACCGTCCATCGAATTGTCAGTATTCCAAATAACACTTGTAAAATTAGACCTGTTATAACTGGGCGCCATCGGATCTAATGGCGACACATCACAAACAAACAAATAGAAACATAAAATCATACTTTTGAACTAAATAACTTTTGATGAGGGGCCATTCTGTACTATTCAAGTACATGGTATTCCTTTTTCAAGTCGATTCGTGACGTAATCTCACGTATTTCGAACAGAAGTTGTTCGAATTGTGTTAATTTTTACAACGTACGAACACGAACTAACTTCTATTTGAAACATTTTTAATAGATTCGGTACAAATTAGCTGTAAAATTGGAGTCGATAGGATCTAAATGGTATAGATAGGTATGATTACCTTTTTATGGTGTTTCGAAAATACAAAACCAATGAATAGGAATGTTCCTAAACCAATTAAACATTTCAATCGATATCTTTCTTCGGCTGTGTCGATTATTAGGAATACAATGAATCCAATTAGAAGGGCTGCTGTTATAATATATTTGAATATCTTTGAGGTTTGCGAACGTCTGAAATTTTAAATACACTTTATTTTATTTTAAATACAGATATATAACTGCTATTGATATGTTTGTTTGATTAATATTTATTTTTAGTTTTTATTGTTATTTTTGTTCTTGTTATTATTTTTATTATGTCCATTTCGTTCCATTCGTGTTGGAATGAATATAAAACGAAAACAATAGTTTTGGCATATGTTCACGTATTAAGTGAATGTATTTGTTATTGTCGGTGGAGTCTGTAGGTTGATTTTGAATATAGATAACCAATTAAGAAACTGATTTTTTAATCTTGAATTTGGACTATATGCTCTATGAGGCCCTCCTGTGGGGAATAATTGGACATTTCCAGCCTACAGATATAATTTTAAAGTATATGGAGTCCTTTATTATACGATATACTGGGTGTTCGATAAAAGGTGTTACGAAAAAAAAAATTATTTTTTAGTTTGAACGTACCGTTCATTCGAATTGAAGCATAACGAAATTTTTGTAAAAAATTTATACCAAAATGTGGATGAAAGATTATACAAAACTAGAAAATATCCAAAAACGTATAAAATTATTAATAACCCAAAACCATTTGCCCAATCAATTGAAGAATCTGAAAAACAAAATTATAAAGCTTGGTTTACACTAACAAAGTACTACATGCCTTACTAAAATAGTGACAATGCTAGATTTCTTCAAAAGACCCAAATCGAGTGTACATCACGCTCAATGGCTCGATCAGTGTATCGTCTAGCATGTCTAGTCCTAGTGCATCCTTACCTGATTCAATTTGTAGAAAATGTATGGTCGCAAACAGAAAATACAATAATATTACAAGATGTAACAGGATTTTAAAAAATGTATGAAATTTCGTTTTGTTTGTACCATACATGTTTTTAAAATTTGCATAGACACCAGTCGATGGTTTTCCATTTCCATTTGTTTGTATTTCTTTTGGTTCAACAGAAAATTGTTCGGGATAATTTTTCGATTGTAGTCTAATTTCATGTAAATCATCCTACGAATAAACAAAATAATATAATTTTCTGAACATGCTTTTGGCATTTGAAAGGTCAAGTTCGTTAATGAGTAGAATCGGTTAAAGGAACAGACAGAACTTCTTTTCGTTGTAGAGAAAATTTCTAAGAGTTAAAAATTGTCATTGCATAAAAGGGCCTACGTACAGATGGACTCTTAATGCGGATAAATTTTGAATCCGAGGATATTTTTGAACGTGTTGATGCTTCGTCTGGGATCAAATCGTGTTTTCAAACTTCAAGTGGTGTGATCTCGAACAGATAAATAGAATTGTTCACACTTACCGTTGAGTACTGTTGAGTATCGTCAATAAAATTTTGATTGTCGTGACCCTCCATTTGGTACTGTGGGGTTGTTTGATGTTTGATTTTGGGCTAAACTAAATGAAAATTGAATTAAAACATTTATATTGTTAAAAACGTGGTTTCGAGATGATAACAACTGATTA
The DNA here is from genome assembly GCA_963920215.1 of Nineta flava. Classification (NCBI taxonomy): domain Eukaryota; kingdom Metazoa; phylum Arthropoda; class Insecta; order Neuroptera; family Chrysopidae; genus Nineta; species Nineta flava. Next base: position 931,998 of record OY986046.1, read on the forward strand.
CATTCAATTTTACAGTAGTTACTTTGTTGATTTTTTTTTTTTTTGGAACTATCGATCAATATTTAAAATGTAATTGATTTGAAGTAGGGGAAACTGGGCTCATTATCCACCCCACTTCTTTCATAAATAAATGGCCTCAATTTCAAAAATTAAAGTAGACCGCATTTTTCTAAATTTTATTGATGATTTGTTTTTGTTGATTGATTCGGTTTTTTGATAAATAATTTATAACTTTTCATCAATAAGATTGTTGGATGAGTTTGGGAGTGGGCGGATAGCTTCAAGTGACCGCAACTCATTATAGTTCGATTTTGGTTACTGTATGTACAAGTGGTCACAAAATAAACGCTCACTTTTCAAAATTTTATACTTGATTTGTGTTTGATTCATACGATTTTGGAAAAAAATGCTTCGGATAAAATTTATTTATTATAAATATACAAAACAACTGTGATTCGAAACATTTGCCCAAGAAACCGAATCGACGAGACACAAATCAACTATTCAAGCAGTATTTTTGTGGTCCAAAGTACAATTGTCCACATGTTCCCCTACACATACTGTGTGCTAATTCATTCAAATTATGATGATCAAAAATTTATCAAAACTAATCAAACGCCACTGTTTTTTTTTTTATAAGTAGTTGTCAGTAATCAATTTTTTTGTGTCATTTACATAAATCCACTTGAATTGATTGGGTAACCGTTATCTATTCAAACACCCACATCATCAGCCAGGACCGAATTTATAGCTTTAGTTCTGGTCCAGAACACTTCCTTCTAGAAATTCACGAAACTAAGGTGTTTGGCACTATTTCCACAGGGCTATATCAAGCTTTTTTTGGAGATACATTCACATGATACTTGTTTTTCTTATTTTGACCAGTTTTATAAAATTTGTGCAGCATTTTTTTCGAACACCCTGTATTGTATATAAATATATATTATGTACAATAAATGACCTTCCATATTTAAAAAAAGTTAATGTACAGGCAAAAGAACGCTTCTGAAGCTATAACAATGGGCTTGGATCGACGCATTGTTAATCCATACCTATGAAGCAATGTGAGTATTCCGAGTATTGGCTAGACAAAACACTGAACTGAACGTACAGTCGACGCTATATTCGCTAGATAAGTCTAATAATTGATAAGCTTGATTCGGAATTGATTTCTTAAAATTATACAAATGTTAGGACGGTTCAACGAATGGATGGATATGCTTACGTTAAATACTGTGATCCTGATCACTGGTTAAATATTAACTGGTCATCAAAAACTGTATCTCGGGAAAATACTGTTACGAGAGACTGCAGTCTCGATGGTTGATGCAATTCAACCTGAACATCGAAAGGTTACCGGACATTATCAGTTACAAAAGCATCTGCAGTCTGCACACACAATAGGACTCCACGATGGATCCATTATGTGCGGACCAGACTGAAGAAGTTTTACTGTTTTGAAGTCTTCAAAAAATATTTCATACGATCAAATTTTTGAAACATTTTTCCGTAATGAACTCATTTGCGAAGGCATTCTACAGAAAAATGTTATCAATTATTGTATGAAAAATTTCCCATCAATATAAAAATTTGTATTATCATTTTTCAAACCAGATTCTTCCAATTTACATTTTGTCTCTCGAATTATTATTATTCAGGAAAAACCAGATTTTTAAATAAAATATTTCTTGAATGTATACATAGTTTAAGCAGCGACCTTAACAAGTAATAGCGGTTTGTTTCGGTATTTTTTGGGTGTTTTCCCGCTGTATGATCAGATTCACGCAGAGTTGTCTAGGTAAATGATTGGAGTCATGTTGTATCCACTATACTATAAAGCTAGAAGTGAAGCTGACTTACACATGTATACAAACTCTAAGGCACTTCTAGATATGCTAGAAAGATGCGGTTTTTTGCATTCGACGCGAAATTGCTTGAAACCGACGGGAAAAATCGGAAAACTTCAATTTTTTGCAATGCAACCCCCTGGAAAAACACCCCCCAAAAACTTTTATTACCCCGAAGGCCGCCTCGAGGGTCAAAGGGGGTACCCCCCCTTGCGAACAGAGCGAGTATATACTATGTAAGCACTATTTTTTGTTTTTATGTTCTATAAAATCGGAAGCAGTGTTAACGGTCGTCGCATCGCGTACATTTAAAAAATTACCTCAAAATAATGATTTACGTGAATTTGTTCGTATTTAAAGGATACGAATCTGACTAGTTGGAGGATAAACTAATTATGATAAGGACAATTGAAAAATAAAACAATGATAACAACTTTAAAATATTTCAAGGGTATTTATTTTACTTAGAACAATGCAAAATTTATCTACTAAGTTTATTTGATAAAATATTAACCAAAAAAATAAAATAAAATTGTTGAAAAACTAAAATCTAAATCATTATGGCGTTGTGATCAGACCCAAAAATATACTTATCGTTAATTTCATACAAAATATAATTCTAGTTTAAACTACCAAACAAATCTAATAGATGGCATTAAGACATATACGTAATTAATTACCTTTTGTCGCAAATTCAAAATAATAGAGCCAAGAACCAACCACTGATTGACTGATTAATTGATTGATTTCACTTGAGCACGTAATCGTTCACGTTAATTATAATAATTAATTGTTAATTAATAATTAAATGAGAGGTATTTGTATCTGCATGTTTTAATGTTTATGTTTGAATTGATTGTTACGTGCGTAACATAATGTGACGTGACGTTACGTGACCTGACGTTACGTGATGTTCTATTAACTGAGTATCGGTCCTATCTAAAGCACATACATTGGTATCGGTAATAAATTAAATAAATACTACCTATCTTATATAGGTAGTAGGTACTTGATTATACAATTACAAGTGTGGTGCTGCACACGAGTTTACAATGTTTAGTAGTGCTCAGCACTCAGTACTCAGTGCTCACAGTCAACTGTAATGCGATGCGATGCGATGCGATACAATACAATACAATGTGATCCACGAATATGTGTAACTGAAGTGAATTGAACTAGAGTGCACTGTATGTACAGCTACAGAGTACAGACAGTTACAGGTAATCAACATACAGAACCTGAGTTCTATTCAACTATCACTTCACTGACTGTACTCAACAAAGCTACACTTTAATCAATTCAATTATATACTTACTTACCTACTTACTTTATCTATAATCTGTAATATCTACAAGACGAAACACCGAAAAACAACCAATATCCATATTGATGAATCAGTCGTGCTTTTTGAATAGACAGGGTCGGAGCAATTGAAAGTATACCAACAGTACTCGCATCAATTCATTATATTTGATTTAAGGAGATAACAAGTTTACGTTTAGGGTGTGAAGTCCTGATGTACTTTCACATCAGGATAACGCAAGCATCTAGGAGTAGACTAGAAACTACGGCACCTCCCATGCAGATTGGAAGAGGATGAATCTCAAGAGTCAGCAGTATGTTGCTTTTCAACATACTGCTTGTGAGAGTAATACTTTTTTAAAATTCATTATTACGTTTGATAGCAGACAAGTCCATCTATGTAATGTGATCGGAACTCGACTTATTCGAGTAATTTTCTGTAATGCAAATGTATGTATGTATAGCTATGCTATAGGTATACATTTCGATCAGATAATGGAGTTAAATTTTTATTGAACACACGGTACCCACATATAAAATTTGATGGTTATTTATTAGATTTAGATTGTAACTTTAGTTTGTAGCGGTCGGTCATTCCATATGGCAGTCTCGTGATTTTAAACATAAACACTTAATTAATACTTAAATTTTCCCATATTTTAATATACTTTTCAAAAAGTATTGTCTGTCTATAAATAGGTAATTAATATAATTTAATTTCAAGCAACGACTAATTACAAATAAATAATTCATACAAATTATTGAAAACAGTCAGTTCTTACACAATGGAATAAATGAATCTGTTACAAAATAAATATTAAGGGGGTATTCTAGTCCAGTCTCTAGACTCTAGAGAGCGATCATTTAAGTCTCTTTTCAGGGTTTAATCAAAATAATTACTATTGATATTTTTGGTATCCATTATTTGATAATCGATTTATTGATATTGTAAACACATACAAACATATTTATAAAAAAAACGATTCAAGTACTTATAGCGATTTACAAATGGTCGTCATGGTCATGAAAAAAAAGTGATGTGTTGGTTGACATGGTTTTGGGGTTGTGTTCAATCAGAAACAAAAAAAAATCTTGTTCAAATTTGAAGTCAATTGGATAAATAAAGTTTCGAGAAAAACGCGTTTAAAGTCAGGAGCGATATCTGATTCTGTACCGTATTCAAATGGCTACAACTTTGCCAATTTAAAAATTGTTAAATTCTTTTTTGGGGGCATATTTTGAAAGGTCTATACTTAAATAAAAATGGAGTTTTTCAAAATTCTAGACAAGAAAACCCCCTTAAAGATACGACCTACCAATCAGTTGACATCGATTTGTTTATAATTGTGGCAAACAAAAAACCCATTTAAAATTTCATTGATCCGGTAAATTGATCAGAATAAAATTTATTAAAAACTTTCAATAACGATGTGCTTTACGATAAAAAAAACCCTTTCTCGTTATCATCCCTAGTTTACAACTACACGGACATACAAATTTGGACAATCTGGACAAAACGAAATTCAATCAAGGTTTTTGTTCACAATAACATCGAAAAATCGATGTTAATTGGTTTGAACTGTTTCGTCAGTTCGATGATTGATTTATTCATTTTGATACCTTCGTTCGTATATTACTTATAGTATTTACGAACGAGGGTATAGTTAGTTCAGTCCCGAGTATAGGTGTTCATAAAATGACTAAATCGCGATTATCATTCAACTATTTGAATGAATAATAAAATAATAAATACTAAAACTTTTTTATAATTCCATTGTAAAGTGGAATTATGCAAAATTATGGCATGGATTAATTATTTTATGGATATGATCCACAAATGAATACAAAAAATAATTTAAAGAGATAATACCTTGTATTTGTATTATAATAGATACTACTAATAACTAAAATATACTTACACTAACACGTGCACGTACACACCTACACACGTACACTAACTATTTACAGTATACAGTCTGTTATCTACAGTCTATCTACAGTCATATTCATTATAACTGATACTCAAATGTTTTATTTTATGTCGGTAGTCCTAAAAACACTGACCATGAATAAAAATGACCTTGAAAATATATTAATTATAAATAACCTTATAATACTTAATATATATATATATATATATATATATGTATTATAGTCTAAATGTAACAACTAACTGAATTCATTGTTTAAATACTCTGTATATTCTGTTCAAGAATTGCAGTTGTACTTATTGCATATAAAATCAACAGATTGTTGTCTCATTGGTAATTGTTTATCCTGACGCGTCCTAACTTTTCGGAATTTGAATTTGATGATTCACCGAACGAACCTTAATTTACGGCATGGGAGATGCCGTAGTCTGTGTCTTATCTCGTAGATGCTGGCGTTGTCCTGGTGTGAGAGTAAACGTTTAATAAAGTGGGTATACCTGTCATATGATATGAGTGCGTGCGTGGAGTGTTTATTTCTCATATTACACCAGAGTATTGTACAGGATGGCCGCCGAGGTATCCGAGATACTTTGTACATGAATTCTATGACTAATTTTAAGCAAAAATCATTCTATTCCAATTTTGCGAATTCCTAGCCGTTCTTGAAATATCAGGGTTCAAAGCTATCAGGTCGTTTGGATAGATGATAAGAAGTAAATTACATTGTTACTTAGGAAACAATCTGATTTGAACACAACTGACACAAAAAGTAAAAAATGACCAACTGTCAATGATAACAATGAATGAACTGACAATCAATAACTCTTGAATCCACTATTTGCAACAATGTTATTAACTTTTTAGCATCTATCTATACCATACGCCCTGTCAACTTCAAACCCCGATATTTCAAGAACCATCAACACTATTGTTTGTTTTTAAAAATCTGAATACAAACTTATTATTTGCCATGTTAAATGATCTTCAATCAATCTCTAACAGATTACAGTTTTAAATTTGAGAGCTTAAACCGTAGCATGTTTATGATTGAATAGCTTAGCTACTAGCCAGTAGCTATCGTTTTGGTAGACTATGATTGAACACAAAAGAGTTAAAATGTACACATGTATATCAAATCTATATAAATACATAATATGTATGATAATGGACGGACAGACGGGTGTTTCTGTTTATAATAATGAAATTTGGTCATTTGCAAAGTATACTTAAAAATATGTAAACATTTAAAAATATGTAAATATTTAAAAATATGTAAATATTTAAAGACGTATTAGTCATAATAATATTGATAGACAATCAAATTATCAATTCCAAGGTAATGAATATAATAATTGTATAACGATAAGAGAAGAGGTATTCAGGATCAAAAAACTAACCACCAATCAGCAAACCTTTCATTGCAACGTTTCGCTATTTTATTTATAGCTTCCTCAGGCTCTATACGAAAAACCATACATACATTAGATGTAGCTTAGTACTTGTTATTATACAATTTATATATATATATATAAATTTTATAAATATTTTTGTATGTTTTATCATACTTCCATATGAGAAGTATGATAAAAAATAAGTTTGATATATATATATATATATCAAACTTATTGTTGTAAAGGCAACTCAAGTTATTAGTATCCATCTTTAAATTCACTGCGTTTTTTAAGTAAATTAAGTTTAAGTGAATTATAAAAATTTTCATTCAATTCGGTCTCATAGTTTTCGAGATAAAAGGTGGACAAATGGGTTAAAAATTTGTGGGTAGCTTAAAGTTAGAGCCTAGTAGGTAAACATTTTTTGACGACGTAATCGAAATTTATTAAAGTGATGTCAATAATTTGCCAGAAGAATTGAAAGGAGTCCTTATTGCGCTTTTGAGTTTGAGATGAATATAGAAACAAATAACTATGTATTGTGTAGGACAGGTTATCTACAGACATGCAGGCGTGGTCGAAAATAAAACATTGAAATTTTTATTAGTTAAATTGTTTTTATTTATAATTTGCAAATTTTTAGGAATACTTATTAACAAAATGTACATTTATTATTTTAAATTAAATAAAAAAATATATATTTTATATATTTTTATTATTAATTGATTATTAATTAATTAATTAGTCAAGAGACAAGACAATTGATCAGGATCATTTATTAATTAGATAGCGATACGATAACTACATATAAATCATTTCCGTGTTTATTAATTAGCGAACCAATGATTTATTTCAAAGTGGTATCGATCTAATCAACAATAGGTTTTAGGTCTTACATCATTACGAATAATCGAACAAGTTGGCAGCCCAAAACACCTCCGTCACCAAACTCAACTGTTCCTAGTTCCTACTAGGAACCAACTAACGAGGAATGTCTATTTTATTTTAAAAGACGTTGTTCCTTGTCAAAAGATTCATTTAAATATCGAATGGATTCAACGTAAATCGAATAGAAAGTTGTTTTTTATTTTTACAAGCTTTTATTTAACTTAAGTTGTTAGATTAGCGAACAAATCATCTTGGTTCTGACTTTCCGAAGCACTGCTATACCTACTTAAATAGTTACTTGTAAAAAGCTTGGTGTGCTTTAATGAAAGTGTTTACTATAAACTTTATAATTATTTTTTTCTTCTTACTGCATTCATTTGTACTCACTAATCAAAGCTTTTATCAATTTTTGAAAGGAACAATTTTGATGTGTAAATAAAATAGACATTCTTGACGAGATAGTTTAACGAACCCAAATCGCGTACGTAGGTTTCTGGTCTGACAGCTTTTAAATTATCACTGAATTCAAATGTATTGAAATATGATGACCTTGTTACATTAAATATCACCAACAATTATTGTCTAATTCTATAAGGATTAGGATAAGAAGGAGAAGCTTTTTATTAAGGATGTACCAGCATACTACCACTTTTCGACAGATTTTGCTCATTTTTTTTTCAGAGGCTAAAAATAATGTTTTCAAATAAATCCCGAAGTTTCAGAATTTTTTACCGTTTAGAACGCGAGATAATTAACATCAGAGTTGTTATATTGTGTCTCACTCTCTCTCATTAGAAGTATGTAAAACTTCATGCCAGCCCAACTATTATCTGTTGTATTAGAAAAAATAATCGACAGAATTTAAAAAACTAGGAGAGTAAAGATAAATATTTATTATATAAATTAAATTTAAAAAAATCGTGTGTTACCGTTTTGTTTTTGAAATATAAAAGTTTAAATTTATTTATTTTCTTCAAATCAACATTATTTTGTATATGTGAACAGTGTATTTGTGCATCAAACCGGTTTGGTGTGCAGATTGTATAACACAGTGCTGGTACGTCCTTAAGAACATGTGGGGCTCTTTAAGACAGTGTGAGTCCCACACACAAGTGTATAGAAGTAAGACTCATCCATTGTTGGTGGTATGAACTCTATTTATTAAGTAATATCATTTATATTCATATTCATACATATTGCTGCTAATTTTAATAAATAAGTAAGCCACATATTTAGCCAATAAATAAATAATTATACTTGGAATGCAAATGCAATGTACCGCAAAAACAAACATCTAAATTTGTTCTTCTTTTATTTTATCATTTGTTATCAAAAATTAATTCATACAAAAAAAACAAATTTTTAGGAAATAATATTTAAAAAAAATTCACTTCGTGTCATCAACAAAACAGTTTCTTTTCATTTTTTTTTTTGTAAAACGAATTATTTTTAAATTATTTCGTATACAAATTATTTAAGGGTAGAGGAAGGGGTGGGGGTGGATTACTTGTTTCACAACCTTATAAAATATCTTTTTTTTTCTTATAACTCCCGTCCGAGTCTCCCGATATAGTCTATGAACGTTATTTTTTATCAAACTCGTATAAATTTTCTAATTTTCTTTGGAATTGTCAAAGTATACAAAATTTTTGTTAAAAACAATTAGATTTAGATTGTTCTCATGGAATATTCTCCCCCCTTGAACGTAAAAACAAAGATTTCTGAATATTTACAAAATAAAAATGAGTAAACAATGAACGTAAAACAAGTTTAAATGGATCAGATATCACATCGTCAACAAATATCAAAACATTTTATGAATTAGTACGATGGATTCAAGTTTTCACTTTTCAATATCAAACGTTCGAAGCTTCGTACTATTTCAAAAATGAGCGCTGCTTTGGTGGCCCATAGTAAAACATATCAAACATCTTTGATAAAAATTCGTAACGTTTGAAAATTGAACATCCAATAGATTTAACTCGAAAACATAAGACAAATGACAGACATTTTACATATTAAAAAAGAAATAGAAAGGGGTTTAGTACTACTTAGTACTTAGTTGCAGATGGGAGACGGACCGGGCCGTCACAAACTAAAATTTATTTCCTCTAGATTTGTGCTGTGAAAAATATCATATCTCCGATTTTCACGATTGTAAATGTGATGTTTATGATAGAGGTCGTACTATATGGACAAAATAGACTAAAATTTTGCTTGATAAGGATCGATCCCATTTGCAATAAATACGTGAGCGATACTCCCCCCAAAAAAATGTATACTATCAGGCTTTTGTCAATTCCCGTATTTTAAGTGATTATCTTTCAAATTTCCAAACATTCGTAATATTATTTCCTACCGACATTGGTGGTCTCAAATCATCCTGGAAGTTTCTGAAATCATTTAGAATTTCTGAACAAGAGTAGAAAACACACTCAAATCCTGTATGAAGTCAGAGATAAAATGCGTACTTCAATTTTCATTAAAAAAATTCCCGGGTGCTGGAGAAAAACTCTCGTATTTTTTGGATAGTTTATCTAATGACTATTTCTTGTTTGCAACAAGATGAAACTGTTGCAATGCTCCAACCTGGCAGCATATGGTTGGTTTTTGGGGGATTTGACGCTCACATAGTAGGGTTGCAACACGTTTCCCAATGTTCCTAAACAACGTAATAAAATAAATAACTCAAATACTGAACTTGTTCAATATTTTTGAATGTGCTATTTTTTTTAGTGATTGTGAAATATATTTCTAGGGAATATTTAGTTTTTTTTTTTGTGTATGTACAAAATTTTTTCAAAATATTCGCGCAACCGAATTCGGGGATATTTTGAAAAAAATTTGATCATATCCACTAATATGAAGTGAATAAGGTATGGACTAGTTTTTCTCTTTTATAAAATGGACAATTTGATATATTTTTAATTATTGGAAAAATTTAATACTAACGAATGTATACAGGGTGTTACTTAAACAAACACATGACGATTTCGTACGAACCTTTTCTCAAAAACTATCAATAGATGTCCGATGAAATACCACTTTTTTAAATATAAACTTAAACTAAAGTTGTATACTCGACTTGTATCAAATTCAATCGATAGGTACTAACAACTTTAGTTTGAAAACATTTCAATAGATTCGGAACAAGTGGCGATTCGACACAAATCTATTGTGAGTTTGTTCAAAGACTATAAACCTATAAATCTTCATCACGAAACAATAATGAAAAGTAACGTGTCGTGTTCAAGATTTCACCCTATATAAAATATAGAATTCCATTCGAATTTCGAGAACTTTAATAAAATTATCTATTGAAATGGAAGTTAAATTGCAAAGTAAGTAATTGTATCACTATATTTAAATTGCAATAAAAAACCAGAAACTTTTTATATGGAAACTTAACCGAATCGATTTGTTGATTTGAGGGGGAACTGGAATTTTGGAAGGTCGTATACAAACTTAATCTATACTCTTAATCGAACGATTGCACTGTGAGTTAAGTAAGTTTGTACGCGACACAATTGGCGAATGATGAATTACTAACTTAAATATATAATCTAAATTAATTAAATTTTACGTCCAACTTTAGCGATTAAATCGTCACAAATACGGGATAATTCCTCAGATTCTTTACTGCGCTGATCAACAGCAGATTTCAGTGAACTATTCGTCAATTCTAATTTTTTGATGGTGGCCGTTGCACGCAACATCTCATCTTCATAATTCTTCTGCATTTCAATTAATTCGTTATTCGCTCTTAAAAAAATTTAATTTAACTATTAGTTTAACTATGAAAACATGTCACGGATTCATATTTTATGGTCATAGAATTCTATTTAATCGGGGTTTAATATGTAGCGGTGCGGAGGTCGAACGAAACCTGGCAAGTATTTCACCGACCCCTAAAGAACTTTGACTTTGATAGGAACTATGCCGATATTCATCTGGTGTAACCGGGCTTAGTGTGACTAATTAAGTTTTGGTTATAGATGATTCCAATTATATAATTATGAATCCGTTACAGTGTAAATTGACTTTTCATTCAGCGGATTATCAAACGAATAATTCGTTGAAAATAACCATTCGAGCTCATATGGAGTCCGAACAGAGGTAGGGGAAACAGTACTTTTTCCAATAATAAGTGTCAAGTATTAAAATAAGAAATACTTAAAGTGATGAGTACCAAGTGTAAGTACTTGTACTTTGAAGGAGGTACTTAATAATAATTTCAAATTCACTGAATGTCAACCTTATTTATAAATAATGAATAAGTAAATAAATAACAAACTTTTCTAATTGGCCCATAGCGTGAGTTTTCAATGCTTCATATTTATTATTCAATTTTAATATCGAATCTTCATTTGCTTTGATTGTTTCATTTAATATCTGTTCATTGTTTTTGAATCCTTCAATAATAACCTTACATCGTTCGTATTTCCTGTAAACGAACAATCAATCTGTTACATTCTGTACCATCTTTATTATTTGATTGATATCTTACTTATGCACGTCAGAGAATGCAGCTTCTACATTTGCAAGATGCACTTGAAACGTATCACGATCTTTAATGATACACGCATTATCACGTACCAATTTTGCAATTGTTTTCTCGTATTCAGCTATCACAACGCTGAAATATATATAATCATAATCATTTTGTTAGGATTCTGTATTTGTAGAAATGAGTTCTATCTAAATTCATTTCCACACATTTTTTAAATTAAAATACGAAAACTGAAAAAATTCCTCTCTAAATTCATTAACAAAACCAGAAAAATATACCAAAATTTCAGTATTCGATCGCGCTGTAGAAATCGTTTATTTATGGGTTCTAAAGAATGAAAATCAATGGAAGGAAGATACCAAAGAAAGTAAACCCTTTCCAAAAATACATTAAATATTTTAATTAAATCAAAATATTGAAATAAATTGAAGCATTTCCCTTTTTAAAAATGAAAAATATTGTTAAAAAGGTTCAATAATCAATAGTTTGATGAACGCTACTTTTAGCTTGATCAGAGTATCGCTGAACGCACTCATAACTCTGTGTAATGTTTGGTGGCGGAGCCTGGTGGTGATTTCAACAACTAACCACGCGTTGGTTTTTAAAAAAATGGCCGTTACTATTAGTTTAATGTTAGCATCTTTTTAATTGAAATGCATATAAAAGTAGTGAATGATTGATTTAATTAAATATAAATGAATGTAATTAAATGTTATTTATTTATTAGTTGTTAGTTTTAGTCTCAACTGTCAACTTTCTTTCAGTTTTTAATGATTTTTTAGTCTCTGTTATTTACTATTTTTGTGTGAGTATTTTAATTTTAAAAAAACTTAAACGAATCTACATTTTTAAATAATTTAACAACATTTTTCCTTATTTACAGGATGATCGTGGTGTTATAAATGGTGGTATATAATGAAGGACACTTTTGGATAATGGATCGATGGGTGATCTTCAGCATTGGTGTACTACAATTGATGCTGTAAGTGATTGAGTATATTTTTTCTAATAAAATTTTTGATTTGGCATCAAATAAATAAAATATGTACATCAGAAATGTTTATTGATTGTTTGATATTGTAGATCTTCGTTTCAACGAATTTCTACAATATTCGCCCATTTTTATTCTAAATTTCCTTCAAATTTTTACAAATCAATATCCCTAATGTTTTACTATTTCCAATTGTTTTATTGACTTGATCCAAGTGTAAACACCAAGTTCAATTATTATACAAATATTTCGCTTAATTAATTTCCCAATTTCGCGACTAATATTTCCCAATGATTCCAGAATCCTTTAATATTATCAAATTTTTCGGTAGGTTACCCTGTTAGATTATTTCGAATTTAATCATATTCTTTTAGGGATGATTGTATTCATACAACTGTACGACTTTCATCGAAAATTTATAAATATCATCCCAACAACTCTATTTTTCAGTGCAATCCTGAAATTTCTCAATAAAAGTCCTGAGATTTCAATATCAACCTATTTTTTCCATTGGTAAGTCAACGGTGAAATAATCTATGATCCGATTAGAGAACTTATATTTTTTATGGAATAGAATGCAATTTTTTGCAGCGCTCCCAACCCACAAAGAATAATCTAGGCACAGGTTGTTTCTAACATACTAAAAATAATGTACAGACATTGCATCGAAAGTAATTTAAACATTTACTCTAGTACTCTTCGTTAGAGATTCTTGAACTTTGTTGCAGACAATGTTTACGATAAATATCCTAATTTCTTAAAGGAAATTATGAAAATTTTCCATGAAATAGAGAATATAGATAATTATTTTCAGTAAACTCTTGTAAAAATTGATAGAATTGATAAACATACTTAAGCTTTTCCTCGTTAGTTTTCTTCGTATTGACTTGCTGAACAAGATCTTCATTTGTTTTACTATTTTTAGATTCTACAGCATTTTTCATTTCTATCACATTATTAAATAATTGGTTGACTAACATCAATGTCTGCAAATTACAAAACAACAATTATATATTACATTCAATCAGTCCACTTCGACTCAAATAATCACTCAAACTTGAAACATTCATTCTAGCTAAACCATTATCTTGACCCGATAATTTGGGGGGCCCAGTCATTGGATAGCCACCTGTAACATCCCTGTCGAAGAAAATACAGATCAACGGTATTTCTCGGAAACTATCTATTAATAAATTAAACCAATTAATTTTCATAGAAATTCGATATAAAAATTCCTTGACTTATCCAGATCGCTTGCCATCTTGGATTTTAAGGGTTATGTTAAGCCGAAAATCAGATTAGAACGTATAAACTGACTATTGTAAGCGTGCTAAAATCAGTTAGATTTAATTCGAAATTCAAGCCCATTTAAAATTGTTTTCCATACATTTGCAACGTCAATACGGCAGACGGACAGATACATTTTCGAGTTTGTTAGTTTTAGGGCTCGAATTAGAAGGTTAAAAAGAACAAAATAGACTTACATTAGAATCAAGATCATCCCGTTTAGAAATATTTTTAACGAGTGCATTGACACCTTCCAAAACTTCGGCATACTCTAATATTGGATTTGTTGTGTCAAGTAAATGTTTCTCTTGTTTAATTTCTGCGTCTGATGCAGTTGTTATGGGTGAGGTCACTAGTTGTGAATCAGTCGGTTCCTGATTCTTTTTGCCATCTAATTCCGACATTGTCAACGGCGAAGTCGACGATTTCGGATCGAAATTTTCTGAGTCGGGATTTGTCGTATCTAACAAGTGTTTCGTTTGTTTCTCCTTATCTTCTGCTTCAGCCATGGATTGTCTACAAAAACAGAAAATAATAACATAATTCTCATAATGACATTGGGTTATGAAAAAATCGTTGTATCGTTAATTTACACCTTTGAATTATCTGTTTAAGATGATTTTTTGGCCAAATAATATCATTTGATCGATTCTTACCTAAATCAAGTGAAAAATTCGATCCAAATTGATTCGAGGGTATGACATGTGCTGATGTTCTTTCTTGGTTACATACAAACTTGCTTTTGTTATTCATACATCATACACAATCACTATCCATTTATCCAATCCATAGACTTACAAAGTAATCACAGCATAACCATATAACCATAGACCTAAAGAATGCTGGACTATTCAATAGTCAACATAACTAATACCTTTGCAATTGCAATACTAATAACGTGTTATTGTTCAGCTTTACATAATTTTAATTCAGTTACTTTTTTAAAACCCACATTGAGTTCTTTGTCATGTATGTACCATGTACTGTAACGTTTATTAAGATAATCAAAAAGAACTCTAGGTTTTTTGAAATTAAATTTCTAATTTTGCCATAATTTCTAGAACAATTATTTGTATTTTATAAATACGTATTTCGGCTACAAAGTAGTCATCAGCAGTATGAATTAGCTAATCGTAAATATCCCTGGGATATTGAGTCAAAGATTTGTTACTCGTTACTAATACTGCGTGTCTCACTTTGTATTCGAAATTCGTATTTATAAAATACAAATAATTGTTCTAGGAATTGGGGCAATGTATGTACTGTTTATTGTACTTCTTCACACGTACAGGTGTCTAACAACATGATTATTGTTTTATATACCAAGGCACTGTATGTATCATGTAATTCACTTTTGAGCTAACATTGTGGCAAAACTGTTAGGCTTATGAAAAAATAAATAAAGCTATCTTGTGTTTAAACTTATATTTGAGTTTTCTATGATTAAAAGATACACTGTTGGAATTTAGATGAGGGGATGCATGGATCGATTTTGCTCATTCACGAATTAATAGCGTTCAAGAAATTTCAGCTCGTTAACTTTTTAAACCAAATTTTATTACCGTTCAATATTTTCAAGCGTTGCAAACTTGGGATTAAATTTAGAACTGATTTGATTTCTAGCAATCAAGCATTTATCTATAGAAAATAATGAATCTTGAACGTTAATTTGTCTTGAAACTATATATGAAATAAGAAAATCATGTTGAAAGTATAAAAAATGAACGATTTAAATAATATGTGAATGAATCAATAATACTTGAATTGAATCAAGTGATAGTTGTCAGTCTATGATTATTTATTTGTATGTCTATGATTACAATATCAAAACATCAAGTTGACTGTAGTCACTAATGTTGTTCACTGATGTTGTTAGGTTCGTTCTACTTAACCAAACGACCAAACTAACTACTACACTGTACTCAAAATGGCCGACAATCTTATTTACATTTAAGAGCATATCATTTTATTTACTTGTCATTTTATTTATTTGATGTCAGTTTTATTGTTGTTTCTTTGATTTGACAATACATATTTTATAGTAAATTCAACTTAAATTAGTCATCAATTTTGATGAATAGTAATCAAATATGAAAATCAAATTAATATACTAGATATCTTACAAGATACAACATGTATGAATGTCTCTTGTATTGTATATGCATACTTTTATATAGTTTCAGGTAATATCTCGTAAATCGATCACCAAATCGTTAAATGGTCATGATTTTCATGTTTTTTAAAGTCCAATTTATCTTATATAGTGAATTTCATTTAACTAGGGAACATATTTTTTTTAATGATTCTTATCAAGGTTAATTTTAACCAAAAAAATATTCATTCAATTGTTTCACAATTATTTTCGAGATATGATTAGGGAATTTTTGTCATGGAATTTCATAAGACTATTTCGTTCTGATTTCTTTTGCTTATAATTTGTATAAATATTAAAGGTTTGATTAAAATTGCCCCTGTTGGCCCATAGTATTATTTTTTTTGCAAAGAGAACAAACCTATTCATTTCATGACACCATTATTAACTGTTTTAATTTACAAATACATCGATTTTGTATCAAAATTAAAATAACCACTTCAATTACAATGACAGTCATTATGACAGTCACTATATGGGTTTTGTAGCAAAATATCAAACTGTCAATTAGGTATAAATAATAAATAGTCGAATTAGATTTTGGATATGGAAGAAATTGTTATACGATTTTAATGGAATTTTGCTTTGAATTTAATATTTTTGACATTACTTTTCAGTTTTTCAAAATTTCTATATTATTTATCTATTTAAACCGATATTATCGTCATCTCGAAAATGACTAAAGGTATCTCTATTTTTCACTCAAGGAGAGACCAAAAACGTATTTTTTAGGATTTTGATGACGTACCAGGTTTAAATCGGTTTTTTAACTATTACAACTTAATTTTATCCGATATGAAAGAAATTTTTCTTTGAAATTCTCTAGTTTTGAGGTCGACTTTTCATTACTTCAAAAGAGAATCGTATAGTGATTATCGATTTTGAGATACATGGCCCGAAAATTAACAGAACTATCTCGGTTTTTGCTAAAAACTTGATCGGTACTAAAACTAAAATGCCTGGAGTGACATTTAGTGGATTTGAAAAAAAAATTGATAACGGGTGACAAAATTGATACTATTAACTATAAACCCATGAATTCTGGGGATCTGCTTTTCTTTGCTGCTGCTGCAAAAAGGAACTGTATAGCGTTTTATCAATTTTGAGATGCTTGATCGAAATTTATAAATAGCGTCCCCATAATAAGTGACACGTTTCGATGCATTTTTAATAATCTTTTTTATTAACTTATTAATTATTTTTAAAATATAACAAACAAAATTCTAGAAATTTATAACAATGATCTCATCTACTTTAGCCTGCAGCATATGGAGCTTTTGGATTTGTTTTTAAGTAATAACTTCCACGCGTGCTAAAAATTAAAAAGTTTAGCTTAATAAATAAAAATTTATGAAAAAAAAATTCCATTGCGTCGGGTATGAGACGATAAATGTTAGAATTCAACCATTAAACGACAATCAGTGCTAACCAAAGAGGGTTCGAAGAGAGTGCTAGGTCCTAGATCTTTCCTTCTCTTTAATATTTTAATATTTCAGACGTACTTGTAATTGGCTTGAAACTCTTGTCATTTGTCGTTACTTCCCTCGCAATGGAGTTGTATATTTAGTAAGGGGCTTATAGTATAGTCCGCCAAGTGATTCTATAAATCCGCTACCAAATACTACCAGTCTGAAACGCATGTGCCATACTTGATCGGTGTCCAATGCCCCATTAAAGCTCGTTTATGATGTTGGCATTCTCCCATTAAAAACGGTAACCATCCCTTGCATGGCGTTGACCAGAAACCTACTTGAGTGTTTACCGACTCCGTGTAATATTGTACGGCCCGTACATGACTACATGAAACTAAAAACATACTATTTACAGTCTATTAACTGTACAGAGTGTGCGGAAAAAATAGTGCAAATAATTTAATAGGCGATAGAACTCATCGAATATAAACGAAAACATCGATATACTCGCCATTTTAAAATCGACTTATTTCTGTATTTTCTAAATTTATTATTGCAAAAAACTAGTTTGCACTTTTTTTTCTTGAATATTCTGTATAAAATAATCAATTCCATACCCATGGCTATAAGAGAATCACATCCTTTTTGCGGGGTCACACCCTCATTTGGATAAAAATCCACATGACCCAATGGATTTGTAATCCCAAAATCATCACTGGATGTATGAATGATATCCACAAATTGTGCATCTGCATGATCTAAATTATGTACATCTGGATTTGGATCCCAAAATTCAAATAATGGTCCTGCTGGATCTAAACCTTTTTTCAATAATGCCACGATAAAGTGTATTTTTAGTACATTTATTCATTATCATTTATATATAGGATGTCCTTTCTCCCACTTTCAGAAAAATGGGTTTTTTACGAGTAAATAGTAAAAGTTATAACTTTTGATACAATTTCAAATGATGGTTTTTGGGTCCAATTGTCCTTATTAGATGTAGATGTATAAGTGGGGGAGAGAAGAGACACCCTGTATACATACCTGTAATTCTAAATACTTGACCAAATAATTGATGGCCAACGATACCAGAGATTTGTGCACCTAAACTATGTCCAATTAAATGAATATCATTGAATCGTAAATACTCGGAATGTATCAAATAAGCGATAAATCGTTTAATTAATCGCGCTACTTTTTGAACACTTTGTGCAGCTATTGGATACAATTGTGCAGATAAATGTCTCCAATCAACTAATACTATATTCAAGTTTTCTGCTTTCAATAATTCTAAAATCAATCAAATATATAAATAAATACAGTAGAACCTCGTTAGACAAGTCAGATCATATCAGTAGTAATAATACCATAACCATACCATGAGTCATGTACTTGAAAATATCATGTTCCGTGTTATCATTCCAACCATGAATTATAAATATTGTCGGACCTGTTTTCTGGAAACTTGATTGGTCTATTGAACTCAAATTGTTAAAAAATAATTCTTGTTTGTTTTCTTGATTCAATCTTAAACACAGGTCATATCAAAATTTATTCAGACAAAATTTGTGGATTTAAAGAATATATATTGTTTTCCGATAGCGGATAGCGGATATTCTTGCCATTTCGAAAACTAATCAATTTAAGTAATTGAAATTGAAGTGAGGAAAAAACAAAACAGAATTAAACATTGGAGTTACCTCGTAGCTAAATAAAATTGAACTTCTTCGGTATCGGTGTAATCCATATCTAATAGTAAGACATGCTTTAAAATTGCTTTACCATGTTCCAAAGTTCGTCTCACGAAATCATGTGGCAGAAATCCGGAATCTTCTGGATACACATTTAAATCGTTTGTATCGCCATCAAATGTTTTAGCTAAAACAAAACAATGAAATCAGAGATTACAGATTGATTAGTTGAGGTTGATTGAACGTTCCTTTAAAAATAAACTCACAATTACAATTATTGAAATTTAAAATCAATACAAAAACAATTGTTTTAAAGATCATATTATTTGCATGTGCTAAACAATATTCATCCGTTCGTCTCTTAACTGACTTAACTAATCGCAAGTTATTTAAATTTTAAATTTGATCAAGAACTGAAGCTGTATGTATTTATGGACGCGGAGGCGTTCAATCCATTGTTTAGCTCAATCCATTGAGCGATGATATTGTGTTTCATGAATGTTATCATCAATACATTCAATACTACACGTCATTAACAACATTAACTGCATTCATTGAACCGTTCAGTTCACCTAATTCATTCATTTATTATTTAATAAGAACTGTCAAGTGGCATCTTCTATTCAAGAAGATGATTCATATTTTAAAATGAATCAAATGATCTCTGTTTTTAGCGAATTTCCTGAAAGGAAATAGAGCTATTGGTCCCGTACCGAAGTCAAAATTTCGCAAAAATTTCTTCAAATGTCCATCGATCCTACCTAGTAGATGTCAAAAATCACCATCTGAAAAATTTATATATATATATCTATGGACATATATATATATATATATATATATATATATATATATATATGTGTCTGTCATCACTCTAGCGGTCACAGTTTTCATTTTATCGGGATGAGATTTGGTATTTGAGGCGTTTTTGATATTCAAAAGGTCAAGTTCGTTAATGGGTAAAATCGGACCAGGGGAAAGGGGGGTTTAGAGGGAGGGGGAAACACAAAATTTGAGATATCTCCCTTAAAATTTGAAAAATTGAAAAATTTATAAGAAGTAAAGTTGTAGGTACTAAGTTTTACTGTAATTTTGTTTCTTATCATTTTTTCTGTAACAATAATATTTACAGAAATATTGACGGTTTAAGATTGAAAATTAAATTCCTTAATATCTCTGTACACATTAGAGTTTGAGCAAAAACGACAAGGTGATGAATTGTAGCAGATTTGATTTTATACAACTTTATTTCTTACGCATTTTTCGATTGTTCTAATATTAAGAGAGATATTTTATATTTTGTGTTTTCTTCTTTTTTTAAACCTCCCCCCATTCGCCTCGACGTATGTCATTTATTAAGAAAATTGGACTTGCAAATGCTAAAATCATATATGACATTTCATTTTGATCAGACTAAAATTGTGACCACTAGAGAGTAATTTATTCTAAGGAAATTCGCTAAGTTGAAGCAGCTCCTGCGTAACGAATTTTATTCTTATATAACATCTTATATAACGTCACTTGAACCCCTTAGCTAGACATCTGCGTTGCTGGTCATGTTAAAACAAATCTAATAAAACAGTCCAATATTTGGAGAGTGGGTCTTAGGACTATTAATCATTTTAATTGTTTATTATAATATTTAAGAACTGATTAATTTGACATAAAGGACAATAGCATATATATCAAGGTCAAACTTGCTGTTTTATCATAAATCGCGTTATCTAAATCTAATTAGCCACACTTAGCCCACATATTTATTTTAAAAACGGAGATTGGAGAAAACTATTAAGACTCTGACTAGAGACTCCCAGTCTTAAAAATCATTTAGGTCGTGTAGTTCGATCATTTATTCACGCTCGAAAATATTGATCGTATCGTAACGTAACATCAGTGAGATTATCCACAAGTAAAAGCGTTTACCACTAAAAGTTCTTTTTTACCTAAAAACGCATTATGGTGACAAATATACGGAGTTAGAAATAGTTAGAATGACTAACTACAGTTTGAATAGATACCTTGCAATAAATAACTGACTGGTTGACTCACTGGTAGGTGATAGGTAGTGGATGATGATGTGATTCACCCTTGTACGTGTGTTGAAACACTCTGTACGTAGGATAGAAAACAGTAGGTACAGTCTGTACAACAACAGTAGGATAGAAACAAACTACATGAATACAAAATAAATAGAAAAATGAATAAATAAATAAATAATTTATTATTATTTTTACTAATTAATTTATATTAATTAATAATAATTAATTTGAATTACAATAATCATAAAGAAGTTATTTAATATTAAAATTCATAAATTAGTCGAGGAAGAATTGGTGCATAGGTATCGGAAACTATTAGGCCAAAATTATCTTTTATCATCTAATACTAAGTAGTATCATCCCCCAAGGGGAGATGATAACTTGGTGTCATTGTTTTTGAACTCCGTTCCAATGCAATGCACTTGTACTCAAATATTGGACGAATAGTTTCCGATAGCTCCTCGACTAAATAACATTTCATTTGTTTTATTCATATTTATAATTGAATGAATAATTTAGGCAAGTTTTAATTAAGTATTCATAATAAATATTCATAAATTAATTATTAATTAATTATCAAATATAACGCTTTTTTTATACTGTTTTATTAATAAAATAATTTGGACCCATAACTTATCAACTTTGGTCAAACATATTGAAGACTAGATTCAGAGGGACGGATAGTTAACTCATCAGTATCACACGTAACGCTTAGAAATAATGATTTAAAAATAAAAACCACCAGAAGTCATCATGAACATAATTTACACAATTTTCCAGTTCTTTTGAACACAAGGTTTTCGAAATTCAAAAGGGAACAACTTTGTAAGGTGAAGTTTTTCTCTATCTCTTACCGTTTTCGAGATAAAACATCGTTCCTCGTTTGGAAAAGATTGCCTTACAGCATAACTAACTGTTTCCTGTGTTGGTTGGTTGAAGGCAATCCTTCGCCTAAACCGAAACGATACGCTCAAGTAATCGTTATTTTGTTGCTCTTTTCGTTTGAGTAATCTTATCGTGTTACGGACAGACAGACAGGCAAACAGACAACCGGAAATTGAGTAATTCCAACAGTTTATAAACAACTGTATCAAAATTGATAATCTATGATCGAAATTTTGAAGCGTAACAAACTTAGGAATAGGTACTCCTAAACAGGATATGAAAACAGTATTCTGATACAAGGTGGTACCCATCTTCTAGTCCCCCTGCCTCTAGTCCATTGTATTTATTTATATATTTTTATATAATTGGTTTTTTGGTCATCTTTTTCTATTTTTTTAAAGTTAAATAATCGATAATCGATAAAATAAATTCAATAAATATATTTTTATATTGTAAATAGTATTTTATGAATTTTCTGGCCATGGATGAAAATATGAATTCGTATATTTTTGATATTTTTGATCCTTTTCCCTCCTGCATTCGAATTCAATAAAATTAAAAGAGGAAAATCATTTAATTTCATGTTTAGTAATAATACGAATAAATATTTTGATCTATATCGAATATTTGCCCAAAGGGAGTAAAAAAATAGTCAATAATAGAAATAAATTCGTGCCATTGACTGATTCGACAAAAAAACTGTTGAATTCGATCGATTGGATGGAGACATTTAAGTAACAGTTGTCACCCGTTTCTTGATTAATTACAATATGTGATTCTAATTATATAATTAATTTTAATGACTAGTTTCTTTTAATCACTACAATAATTCCATGACTTTCACTTTAATCTCAATTCACTTCGAAACATTCATTTCGAATATCTATATACACAAGATGTCTGGATTCTTACCAGATCAGATCTGTAGAAAACAATATACAACCCTCAGATCCTGTAGTTCCTTAACGAGACAGGAGGTCTGGAAGGAACATAATAGATGAGGGGAACATAATGGGATGTTTCAGGTCGCAATGTGATATCTCTTATTAATTTATACTTTTTGAAATGTTTCTTCGACTGATTAGCCTATTAGAATTGAAATAGAATTTTCCAAATGAATGTAATTTAGTGAATGATTGAGTAAAATGAATAATGAATGACCTAATTAATCTCGATATCGATATCGATATGATATGTAAATACATAATTGAATATATAATTGTATAATGAGCAATAAGATTTCATAGATCATAGATCAATAAGTAATAACAAACATAGTAAAAATTTAACTAGAATTAATAACTTTATTTAAAGTTTTATATCTCAATTGAAAAATATACTGAGGAATGTTTTTGTTTTGTTTTGTTCATAATTGGATCCCATATTGTCTAAGTTACAAGCTTCGTTCCACTAACATCACCTGGACATCGACAACTTCATATATCGACAACGATTTCATATAAATCAGTACCGTATTTTTGTTTTAAAAAAGTATTCTCAAATTAAAGTTTATTCAATGGAGGACGTTTCTTATTTGTATTTTTTGTTTGTTTTGTTTTTTAAATATTATTTCTTATAAATTACTAACGAATTAATTACAATTTCAATTATGATTTCTAACAAAGTATGTGTCTATTCACACGCTATCAAAAATAAGGTTGCACATTTTTTACCCGTATTCCGTTTCATATGGATCCATGATATCCAAACTATCATTGTTGTGGATACGTGAATCTCAACTGCTAATTTTTATAGCTAAACAATTGACAAAATATTTGTTTTCTTGGTCTTACAACCAGGATTCGAATTTAGCTAGTTCTCTCTACTAAGCTACATCATACATTGCTCGAATTGGCCAGGAAAGAGGCATCCACACCTCCTCCTCGCAACCGCAAGTTTCCGTAGAACCTATCAAGGATCCGTAGGGAACATACGATCTCTAAATCTTGCGCTTTCTGAAGAAAGCAGGTTTATAAGGGATTTTCTAGTTGACAATTCCTTTGGTCTATATAGGATCTGATGTAGACACGGAGGGACACAATAGATCTTTCAGATCGCGTGGTGTAGGTGTGGGTGGTTCATGCATTCATTTTTTTACCCAAAATTCAAAGTTATGGTGTCATAACTTAACATACATGTTTCGACTGAGAATTGGACTTTGACTTGTCAACAATCTCTAAGAGTCATATCTCTATGTGACGTGATTGTGCGTTGGGATTGGAGAAGGAGGGTGCTGCAATTTGCAGTTTCTTTTAGGATTGACAGTTTAGCTCAAACTCAAGCAAAAAGCAGACAGTTAATTGTAAACTGATACAAACATAATTAGAATTGAAAAAAAAAAAGGATCGTAAGCGTGTGTCTAGACACAATTGAATAAAAGTAAAGCAAGGATTCTCAACATTATTAGTGTTTGTTATGTGCTTTATATGGTTTATAAATTAGGCAACAGGTGGCAATGAGGTTGTAAATATTAACAATGCTAATGCTAATGCTACTATCAAATGTCTACTAATCAATTATCTACACGATTACGAAGATTGCGAAGTGTTTGATTACGATGGAGTCTTTAAACTTTCAAACTTCTTGACTCGCTGCTGCATATCTGAGTGCTACGAACTCTAGTCGTACCTTTGTTTATGTAGTATTTACTTCGATTTGAGAACAGACGACTGGATCACTATCAGTGTAGTGTCAGTTATTTGAATCCCACTGTAAGTAGTGTAGGTAATGATTTGAGCATAATCTGATCTCATCTCATCTATATCATATATGAATATATTTATTTAAATATTAAAATTGATTAACATTAATTTGATTGCTTGTTTGTTTTGTTTCTATAATTATTATTGATTAATAATTTTAAAAATGATAATAAGTACATAGTTAGTTAGTTAGTTAGTTGTGCTAATTAATTAATTCATTCATTAATTAATTATCAATGAAGATTGATCAAACTTTGTTTTGTTTTGCATTGTTTTTTAATTAAATTTAATTCATTACTTTTATTAATTAAATATCTACTCAAAATGTGCATTTTAGTGCAATTTTTTAAAATTCATTTCAAACTTTTTTTTTATATTTTATTTGTTTTTCAAATTCATTTTATCTAAAAATATACCGACCAGTGACCTCGATATATGGACTGAGCTTTCTACAGTTGTTACAGTTGTGATTCGTATGTAATTAGACCTGAACGTATCAATTTTGTCAACATTTGAATCGATTGTTCTGTCAAAAGAGTCTCCGCTTTAAAACTCTATTCGTATATTATTACCACAGTTGTAATAACTTTCTATATAATTGTATAAAGTACAACACACCAAAACTGTTCAATTATTACAACAGCAATTTAAAATAAATAATGACAAATACAACAAATGATTGTTTGTTGATATAAAAATATATACTATATTGAACTGAATCTTTTAAAACCATTGAAATCTTTTTATTTCTACAATACTCTACAATACGACAATCAAATGTTTTGAATATTAACACAAAAGTCAAATCTTTTCATTGATAAAAGAACTGTTTGTTTTGATATCTTGACTGAGGATTGAATCGAAGCTTCCTCCTCTTGGAATGAACCCAAACCAGCAGTGATCTGTCAACTGAGCTACCCAGATGTACCTATGTTTATTTAACTATTTATTTACTTAAATATTTAACTGCAGTTAAATCACTGTTTTATTTATATTTAATCTACTTTCGTTTCTGTAACGTAACTTGATGTCTTGATTGAGGAGGTCTTGGCGTGGCATTTCTAAACTCGATGATAGACTATATTGGATAGATAGTCAGTCTTTATATGGAGGTCAGTGTAATAGATATAATATAATAATATATGTATTTATATAAATAGTTTGTTTGATAATAAATAAATGAATATAAGTACTCACTCTAATAATTAATAAGTCAAGTATTTTAAATATATTTAATTAATTTTAATTGTTCAATTTATATCACAGAATATGTATGATAATTGGTACTTTTTACGTTTGTTTGTTTGTTTTTTTTATTTATTTAGTTTTTTGAGTTTTTTTTTGAGTATATAGACTTTTTAGATTTAGAGAAATTTGTTTTTTTTTTTTTTTTAAATCGCTTATTGAAATTTGACAAATGTTTCATTCAGTTTTTTTTTTTGTTTTTATAAATATTTTGGTTTTTTTAAACAACATAATAAATTAATATTTTTATAAAATACTCCCCCACCACGATGACACTTTGTCCAATCAAAATCACCGCTACCAAGTGCTGTTGTCCGTTCTGTAACAATTTTTGAAATCAACAAGACATTATTCGTCGAATCCTCAACTAACGGGATATTTTTGGGTCCAATTTTTCCGTTTATTAGCAAGTACACTAAATTGTTTGAAATCGTATAAAAGGGGCCATTGTTCCTCTGAGTAAATAAACATCGATGACAACATCCTTTATATTAAATAAATAAATAAAACAAATTTGGATTACCTAAATTTAATTCTTGTTTAGGCATATATTGTTGAATATCATCAATAATTTTCGCAATATCTTTCGAATCCTTAGTAATGCTACACAATTCCTCGCGATTGAAGTCTGGTGTTATTTGTTTACATAATAATATTTGACTAATTACATTACCAAGATTTGATGGGCCTGTTCGATTATCTGCAAAATAAAAATGATGCTATCATCACCACCCACAATGGATCCAAAATGAATGTAATCACCCAGATCTACAATACTTACCATAATATCCAGTCATATCCATTGGTATGACTTGCACTAAACGATGGCATTTTGTTAATTCCCTTAAAAATAATTGTAAAATAAAAAATAATAGCAACAAATGTGGATCATCGTTTGGAATGCCTGCATTTACGCCATCAATTTCATGTCTGCAATCAAAACAAATCAAATTTGTTAATGTTGGAAATTGAAATCTGAACAAATTTTTAATTATCTATCATTCACTTTCATAGGAAGCCTAATAATTAACAATTCGAAATTGTGTTCTAAAATTTATAACCACTAACCACCAGACTAGTTCTTTTCAAAAAATTCAATTGAATAGAAAGCTCGAGATATCTCTATGTAACATCACATAATATTATGTTAACTCATCGACTGTCCTCTCACTAGAGGTATGTTGAACAAACTTATATATAAACAATTGATTTATTCAGTATCGTCATCCTAACGGGTCCAAATTCATGATTTATATTCGGAATATACGAGTGCATTTTCATTAATGTACAAGGTATGAATTGATCATGAATTTGATGGGTTGCCACCCCAACCCTTTGCATGGGAGACGCGGTAGTCTCCTATATGCTTGCGTTGTCCTGGTGTGAGAGTACGCATGAAATAAAATGGGTACCTGGAGAACAGGTACTCTTCACACCCATAACTTTTTATCTTAATTCAAAATTAATTAATTAAATTTCAATTGGCTTGAGATATGTGGTGGTGTTTTAAACTTACGCTCTCAAATCAAGAGAGTCTCCTTAGTTCATTTTTAGGACCTTAATTCACTCATTGATTTATGTAGTGAATTAGTGAGGCTGAGCGTGTACCCCACCCACTTCTTTGACGCAGATGATTCGGAAGAATCGAATTTTGTTCACAATTTCATGGGTTTAAATTTTTTTGCGCGAAACCTTAATTTTTTTTCCCTTTTTCTAAAATAAAAGTAGCCTCTCCTTAGTGAAAGTTCCGTTGAAATCGGTCCAGTCGTTTAGGAGATTAGCCAGAACAAACAGACAGACAAATAGACACACAAAAATTTAAAAAATTGTTCTTTGTTATAAGCCCCGTATTGTACTTTCATAGGCATTCATATGGTCTAAGATCCGACAGTGAAAACCTTCCCTCATCCGTTAATTGATTGAAATATTATTGAAAACGCTTATTGCAATATAAACAATTTGGCAATGTAATGTCTGCCAGGGTAGTTCTGCTGCAATTAACATTAATTAATTAATTAAAAATTGATTTTTTCATAATTAAATCCCTCACGTGTTAATTGAATTTTGCTTGTTAAATAACATAGTATACGATACGACAAATCTTGTAATAGTAGGCAGCGCTGCTTATTATTGCTACGGTTACCTGCAGCCAGGTGTTCAAACTTAAAGTAAACTTAGGTTACTTCCCTCATATGTTAATTGAAAATTTTTTAGCTAATTTAAAAGTGCAGAATAATTAGAATACATCCATAACTGGCAGCCGTCTTAAAATCCATTACAAAAAAGTGCAGCCTATATAAGAAAATTAAAAAAAAATAGAAATTATAAAAAAATACCTTGTAGAGAGAGAGAGACTATTGCATTATTCAACGTAATAAACAAGGAAAGTATATGATCAATAGTAAAAAGCTGTTATTAAAAGACATCACAAACAGACACTTCAATTTTATTTATTTATTTATATTTGTATGCATGCAGTAGAAGTAGATGTTTGTTAATGACATATATTTAAAATAAATAACTGTCCTCTCACAAGTAGTATGTTGAACAAACTTATATATAAACAATTGATTTATTCAGTATCGTCATCCTAACGGGTCCAAATTCATGATTTATATTCGGAATATACGAGTGCATTTTCATTAATGTACAAGGTATGAATTGATCATGAATTTGATGGGTAACCACCTACCCTATTGCATGGGAGACGCGGTAGTCTCCTATATGCTTGCGTTGTCCTGGTGTGAGAGTACGCATGAAATAAAATGGGTACCTGGAGAACAGGTACTCTTCACACCCATAACTTTTTATCTTAATTCAAAAATAATTAATAAAATTTCAATTGGCTTGAGATATGTGGTGGTGTTTTAAACCTACGCTCTCAAATCAAGAGAGTCGTCTCCTTAGTTCATTTTTAGGACCTTAATTCACTCATTGATTTATGATGTGAATTAGTGGCTGTGGGTGTACGTACCCCACCCACTTCGTTGACGCAGATGATTCGGAAGAATTGAATTTTGTTCACAATTTCATGGGTTTTAATTTTTTGCGCGGAATCCTAATTTAAAAAAAAAATAAAAGTAGCCTAAGTTATTCCTCATAACTGCCAGTGAAAGTCCCGTCAAATTGTTTTTTTGTTATTTTCATATGCATTTAGTAAAAAGCTGTTATTAAAAAACATTTCAATTTGATTTATTTGTAATAATAGATATCTCAATTAGTTTTTGTGATACGGGTGTCTGAATATGGGCCTTGTAATCTAGATAGCGATATCTTATTGAATTGTGAACATGAAACGAATATCGATTTCTGATACTCTCGTATCGTATCGATATTGAATGCGCTATTTTCTACTTCAAATATATAAAAGTGATATTTGTTGTTTCTTGAATAGAGAATACAGTTTAAAGGAAATAGAAGTACCGACAGTCTTCCGTTGCAGTTGGTAGTACTTGCAGCTATTTGTTAGTATAACATTAATATTATTATAATACACACATATTATAGTATTGTTATACTTATATAGTAGTGTAGTACACTTGTAGTACCCTACTAGTAATCACTAGTCACTAGTACTTGTACACTTGTAGATGATGCTTCTTATGTTTTGTGTTACATTCATAAAAATGAGAAGTACTTTGTTACGTAACAAAACAACACTTCACCTTCTTACACTTCAAAATGATGCTGTTCTTATTACCTAACACCATCCACCCACACCCACTGTTGTTTATGTACTGTTGTTTATGTTACAACCTAATTTTCATAATACAGGATTGCCACGATTATCTTGAGAATGATCTCTCACTTTTCGACATGTGAGATCAAAAATGGTAATATTGATCTCGACTCCCTGAGTCCTTAACCAGAATGTCCTACATATCGACTTGTTTAGTAGGATTGAGAACTGCTCGCGTCTGATATTGAATCTAGATTCAATGGAACGATTTGAACAACATTCAACTGAACTTTCTATCATACGGAAATGTATTTCATATACCTAAATCGTCTCGATAGATTATCTCGATACTCAGCCATACCAAGTTGCTAATATAGATCTACAAAAAGTCTAAGAGACCATTACAGGTACTACACTCTGTACTACATAATATAAGTAAAGTGTGGTTGGATAGAATTAGCCATTCGTTCGAAGTAGATTCGAAGCGATGTAATTGTAATAGAATAATAAAAATAAGAATAGATACCTTCGAGCATACAATATTAGACTTTGACTTGTTGATTTACAGGATTCAACACAATTACGCCGTAATTTACGGATCTTCTCACGTAGTTCAGGCGAATCTTGAGTTTGACCAATATTGATTAATAGGTCTCGAAATAAAGCTACTTGATTACTGATATCCATAATTATCTGCAAATTTAATTTTATTTACATTATTTAAAGTACAGACTCGTTTCAATCAATTCCTCCCAATAACGGACTCTCTCTCTCTCGGAAACTAACCGTCAAATCGTCAATGCACTCTACCACGAATACTGTGTTGATTTTACGATTTGGTGGGTGGTTTACGAGATATTGTTTGAAAGCGTATAAAAGGGGTCAACAAATATGAATGAGGACATATCTCAATATGAATATGTACCTCCAACCGTTACAAATTTATATTTAAAATCATTGTATAGTCAGTCGTCAGTCAGGAAGTCTGATGTGTGAATGAATATAAAAAGTAATCAGTTCTGTTAGGTCAGATGTTTGTTGATGCTAAAGCTAATCGTGGTGGTGGTGTGATGGTATTGGTTAGCACCAAACTTTTAGGACCGGATAGACAGCGGTCTGTGGTTTCAATCCAAGTGATAACATTCTCTTTATGATATTTTTAATTGATTACATAAATTAATTAATCTAATCTAAATAGTACTCACTACTGGCCTAAACTACTAAAGTAGTGCTCAATTTTCTAGTTGATTTCTAATTTATTCATTCGGTTTTTGAGAAAATATTTCGAATCAAAGTTGTTAAATATTTATAATGAACAACTTTTATCCGCTATTGAACTTTTTTAAACTACTTTAATTTGTTATATGATCAAAGTTACTAACTAAATAGCATGAAACTGTTGTGAAAATTTACTTATTATGTGGATCTTTTTGACATCCAATATATAAATTTTGGGTTAACAAATAGATCTAGCTAAGGTCCAGGTACACATAGTCACAAAAGTATCGCTCATTTTTCAAAACTTTTTCTACCTGATTTGTGTTTTAAAACCGAATTATTAAAGTACAAATCAACTAAAAATTTTTGAAAAATGAATTCACCACTTTTGTGTCTCATAGTACTTCCTATATAAAACGATTTAAAATACAGGGTGTCGCACATAAAGTAAACAAAGATATGCTGGCAGTGCAAACAGTACTTACCGCATGAATATTCAAAGGTATTTGAGGCAAATTGTCATCCGCATTCGTAATATATTGTGTCTGGTGTTGGTGTTGGTGCTGGTTAAAACCAATATTACTTGCCATTATCATTGATCAGATCAGATAATGTGATGATTCAAAATGATCAATAATGTATTCAAAATGAATGTAATTGTAATGTTATATGTACTGTGTGTATCATGTGTTAAATATCAACACTGCTACTCTTACATATAGTACTGTTATTTATTATGTATGAGTTATTAATATTACTGATAATATTGTTGTTGTTGTTGTTGTTGTTGATCAGCACTGTTCTTGATGAGAACTCAATCAACATTGTTTATGTTGAATATTTAATTGTACTTGTACAGTGTGTCCTACTAAATACAGTGTGTGTATGATGACGAGGCTGTCAACTCAAATGTCTCTCATTACAACAATCACAACAATGTAATCCACTTTGTTTGTACTTATTGTTAGTCATCAATATCAATGCAATCATTATCATTATCATTATTTCGTTCATTTTCAAACTTGCGATGTGCGACTAATCGATATCCAATTATTTTATCTACAATCAAATCAATTATTGATTATCAATTAATACAAAAATTTTTAATCAAAATATAACAATCAAATATCATATTTAATTATAAGTCACTGGTCTGGTGGTCAGTCTACATAAACCACCCTGCCCCCCCCCCCCCCAATTCCACTATCTCTATCTCACTCCCACTGCTGAGTCATATCAAAACATAATGGAAATTGATTATTCGAAAGTAAATGCCAAATTTAGTAAAAATTATCTTGCTTATCCACAGATTTTTTTTAAGTTCTTGACTCATGTCAAGGTCGAATTCGAGATCAGACATTGAATTCAATAACCTAATGATCCTGATAAACTGGATACCCTCCAGTTACAAGTGTTTAGGTTATTGTTCTCGCTGTTAAATAAATGTTTAAATTTCAAAGCAGGCCACCTGGGTTATGAGTTTTTGAATAGCTTCAGATATAGCTCCCACATTGGAATGAAATGTATTCATTTTTAATAAGTTGATGATGTGTCTGACGTGACATCATTCAACTGACAACTGTCGTATTTACTATTGCTATCTTGTCAAGTAAGAACGACAAAGATATCGATATATTGTATACTTGTTGAATGGCTAACGGCTAACATTTGGAATAGGCACCTTGTGTCACTCGTGTAATAAATGATGGACTCATTGATAGTGGATGGGATGATATGACGTCATTCTAACGGGTAGACTCGTATTCTAAAAAATAAATTTTTTCATTTTTCCTGAAATAGGGAATATCAGCACCAAGCGAAATTTCAACCCCTACAGTTTTTAATATCCAGATATTCCAAGAAAATTATATGAATGATTTTAATTGTTTTAGTCTTATTTAACGAGGTTCTACTGTAGTACGTACCCCCTTATTTCTTTATTTTTGAGACATACTAAAAAATAAGTTAGCTTTTAATTTAAGGCAGTACGATCATAGTACCTGCTAGAAATAAACAATTACGTTCGTGGGATGTATTCATTCTGAAAATTCATATACAGATTTAGAGCACGGCAGTGCGTAAGGTTGAATTAAAGGGCTCTACTTTAAATCATAAATAAGTCTATGAAGGGGGCTCTACTGATAGTGATCAGTTCCTGTTATCTGAGCTAGTTGATGTTAATTTTTGTAAAAACTACTACAAATTATTATTTTTAACATTGAAATAAGATCTGTCAGCCGCTTCATAACTTCATAACACAATTTTGTAGCAATGTGAATAACAATTGTATAAAATGTTTGAAATAACGTTCTATATAATCTATCTAACAGTAACTCATCCGTACACATGTCCTCTGTGAGTCCTTTCATTTTCTGAAAGTCAGGTATCGCTCCCGACTTAAAACGTGCATCGGACTTTAAACTCGTTTTTCAAGCAAATCGACATAATATCACGAGTTCATTGTTGCTTTATGGCCAGAACATGGAGCTTTATGGTATGGGCCTAGGAGATAGCGAAATTTTAATTTAACTTTTTTTTTCCAACAGCCGCCAATTTTTTTTTTTTTTTTTTATTTGATCGTAGTTCCTGTAATGGCAAACTTTCTAAACAATATTTTTTGTGTTTCTGCTGATCCCAGAAAATCATGTCAAAAATATAAATAGTTTATTTTTTATGAAGCCGTAAAAAAAAGATAAAAGTCAAACTTAAAGTTTCACTTAACAATGAAGACTTGGTAAATATTAGTTAAGTATGATCGTTCTACCTGAATACTAAATCAGTGAGTGAGTATGCAGTACAAATACAATAATTAATAAATGTAAATGTACACGGACAAAGTCCAGTTGTACACAAGAAAAACAGTCAATATTATGATAAATAAAATATATAATATGCGTGCATTGCAGTACTTACGGATATCGCGTTCACTTCTACAGTTTTCAAATCATTGTATTGAATGTTTCTTGCATCGTGTCAAGAAAATTCTATGCATTTTAATTACTTTCAGATGAAAACGATAACAATTTTCTCCATTCAGGTTATGTATTATGGTTTCTTGATTTGATTTCACTTATGTTTTATCACGGTTAACAATTGATTTTTATTCAAATTCAAGTCAAAAGAAAATAAAAGAAAAACATTTAAAAAATAGATGAATTTTAAGATGATGAATTCGAACAATTGATCTTGATGTCCATGGATGCTGTGGTCCTGTGGATGCTGTGTGTATGATGAATGACTGAACTACTGACTGTTTGTGTGTGTTTTAAAATCAAAGAATAATAATGTATCGTTTTCTCATCGTACTAGATAGTAGGTAGTATGGTATGGTATGGTATATAGTATATACTATATAGTATATACGTATGTCCGTGGTTCGTAATCGTATCTAATACCTATGTAGGTAGTAGGTAGAACTAACTAACTGCTAAAGCTAGCTATACAACAGTCTCAATTACAATGACAACGACTGACTGACGGCATTATGGACTATTTGGTTGGTTTTGATAAAAACGAAACAGAACTGAAAACTCTCACAACGAGTGTAGT
The DNA here is from genome assembly GCA_963920215.1 of Nineta flava. NCBI lineage: Eukaryota > Metazoa > Arthropoda > Insecta > Neuroptera > Chrysopidae > Nineta > Nineta flava. The sequence continues at coordinate 966,717 of OY986046.1, forward strand.
ATAGTCGACTACCGACTACCGACTGGTTCGTATAATCGTATTCGTATATCAGGCAGGTATCACAATGAATCAAGCTCTCGCTCTCACAACTCACTATAACCACTTACGACTGAGATACGACTTGCCTGCCGTAGCCTACAATAGCTAGTGATTGTAGTCACTATATAGTATATACTACAGTACTACCTTATGCTTTTACCTACAACCTACCTACCAGTTAACAGATTGTACTCACTAAACACTAACACCAGTCAACACTAATGGTGTGTAACCATTGACCTCTGTATGTGGACGGAGTTTTGTTATAACATAACAGTATATTCAAGAATGGTGGCTATCTATACATATTAATCAATGATCAGTCTAGTCTGAAATGCCAATCATTCTGTTACAAGTCATTTGAACGTAATTTATCTATTTTGTCTAAAACTCTTTTGGTACATATTGTGTCACTTTCTATATAATTGTATAAAGTCACACCAAAACTGTTCAATTATTACAACAAATAAATAAATACTTTGTTGTTCAAATGATATTAATATATGCATTCAAATCATCCCGTTTCTAAACTTGAGGATAGATAGTAAATTCATATATGGAGGTCATTATGTGTGTGTAACTGTCGTCTTCGTTCGTCACATGTATGTAGTCATGTAGTCAGTAGTCACATTCACATTCAGTGTATCTAATGCAACCAACACTGGGTACGGATACCTTCGACCTAACAATATTATTATATTTATGTTTGCCATTATGTTCGTGTTCGATACTTCGGCTGAGATCGCTATTTACGATGTTTTAATAACATCATCAACTCACATTTTATTTTTTAGTGTGGGTTCACACATGTACGAATCAGATACTCGAACTCGACTCATCTAGAAAAGTGCAAACTTAATATCGCTTAAACCGATAATATGGGAGTTCTTCTGTGGCCTTGGGATCACATCTGTCGAGATGAGAGTTCAGAAAGGCGGAACAAGTTAAAAGAACTTTGTTCAGCAGATTCGTTGCATGACTGCGGCAAGACAACGATCTTTAAAAGTAGACTGTAACTACTGATGGGTTTCCTCGCGAGACATTGTAAGTTCAAGGAGCATCTCAGGATGATGGGATTAGAACTCTGGGATTACGACAAATTCAGTAGTGGTCTGATACACATGAGAATCACCCATCTGGATGAAAACTAGGTTTCTGTAAGCAACATACAATCTCTAGATCTAGTTTGCATCCTGTACATTCTAAAGGACCTGCCTCTTCTGGTGGGGTTTACGTTCCTCAAATAGGAATCTATACGTTTGTATTGTACACTGTGGAAATCGTACAATCAGCCAACTTAGGAAACAAAATCCTATTAATTAGACGAGCATATGAAAATTAACTGTTATAAAGAATTAAGGAAAAAAATAGCAGATGTTGAAACGAGTATCATGGATAATGCCATTACTAATTTCTATAGGTTATTCGATTCGTAATTTAGCGTTTCGTGTTCGTAAAAACGTTCGTTTATTTATTTTATATAATATATATATATATATATATATATATATATATATATATATATATATATATATATATATATATATATATATATATATACAAAACATACATATATTTTAAAATATACATAGAAGTGATTCATAAATTTCTTAACATACTTTTTTTTTAGTTTAAAATAAATATTTTAAAAATTATAAAAATAACACAAAATATTCAAATATTATGCAATTTATATTCACATGAATGTTTATACAGGTTGTCCCTCTCCCTATCATCCATTCCAATTATTTGACATGATCTGTACTAATTATAGTTTGGATTTAACCCTTAAACGGCATTGTGAAGATCATTCAATTTTAGTATTTGTTTGTTTTGGGTCGAATTTATCTTGTAACAAATCGGGATCAACATTTATTTTTGTATCAATTTGACTTGTGAATAAGTCGATAATCGATTTAAATGAAAATGATTAAATATGATAAATTGGATCAAAAAATACAAAAATCTAGCCACAAATCTTTCTTTCTTCGATTGGAAGTTAACGCTTCAAATAAGAATATAATAAAATAAAATTTGTTCGATCGATTTCGAGCATCTATTATGTTAAATTTTATAATGTTTTGTGTTATGTTTCGATCGTATCGCACGATGCCATTTAAAGGTTAAATAAAAATACACTATATTATAATATATACAAATATAAACATAGTTTTTCAAAATCATTTCACTTTATATAAATATTTATGAACAAAAAATCCAATCTCGTGAAAATTGAACATTGAAGAAGTAACTCAAATGATGGCGAACACCCAATTGAACATGTTTTCTGTTTCTGATAAATGCACCCCCTTGTACCCCCCTGTACCCCCAGCACCATAGTGTGTGCGTTCGTTGTTTCAATTGAATTGAATTGATTTGATTTGAGCGTCGACTGTTGTTCGACTGGTTGTATTACTCAAACAATAACAATTGACGTTCACTCACGTTCGTTGGTTGATTGAATGTATTGTTTGATTTGATTCTATTTTAGCTGTTCTGTTCCTCACACTTGTTGCCATCGATAATAATTATGTTTCTATAATCACGTTTTGGTTTTGTTTACTTTATCAATGTTACATTACCTTTATTAAAGTTACCTGCTGCTCATTACTTTACATTTAGTCTTTAACGTAATGTTCTTTTAATGACCCTTCCCTGATCCATTATCTATCTATCTGTGGGGTTAGAAATCCACAAATCAATTCTATCGGCTTCAATTCGAGTATTGAAACAAATCGATTTTGTTGTTTTTTTTTTTTTCAATTACCAAATATAGCCTTCGAATATTTAATTCTAGGGTTTGGATCTAACTTGACTTGATTCAACCGAAAATTGTTATGATCAAAATCAGCGAATTTTATTTACAATATATTAAAAAAAAAAAAAAAAATTACAGAATGTTTGGGAAAAATAGTGCAAACAAATTTAATAGATAATAGAACTCATCAAAAGACGCTTTTTTTCGTAAATGAAACTGTCTTAACCATTTAAGAGTGTACATTTGGCCCCAAATTTTATATTTGATTTATATCGAATCCATTTGAAAAGTTTGGAACAACAGAATAATCAGACTTCAGAAAAAAAAAAAAAAACAGATACAGAGTTCTACTTTAGTTATTTATTTACCTTGATGTAAAATTGGATCCTGATTCCGCGACTAGTAATTTCGATAATTGTACAGCATTGCCATGAAGAGATTGGTTTATTAAAAATTTTCACTAATTGGAACAAATTTGGGAAAATGGATCGATAAATAAATAGATTCATTGATCCATTCTCGGGGAGTTAGTTCTTCAATGTTTTTTTTCAGTTTGATTTTCTATATACAGAATGTTCGGATCAAAATAGTGCAAATAAAATTCGAACAGAATATGAACATTTTGCAGTATTTTTGCAAACATCTTGTACATCTATATTAGTAACTGTTCATAAACAATTTCCAAATGCGTACCTGTGAATTCTGACTGAACTAACTAACACACAATACAATACAATACAATTATAACCTATATACATTGAATGACGTGACCAGAAATTGATTGATTGAGAGTAAGTGCAACTGACCACAATTCAATAAAAAATACATACGTCTCTCCCTTTTTGAACAAAAAAAGGAGCACGTCCAATTATATTTATTAAATTCTCTTCAATTTTCAAGGTTCCAATGAAATAATAAAAAGTTATTTGGCAATATTTCCTCTAACTGTCCAGGATTCTGGATATTAAGTTAGTGGGTATTGATAAAGTTCTAATACGGAACCCTGATTGCTTGTCTTGAGCCCGACTCGCTCTTGATCGTTTTTTTAACAACATTGGCACACTAAAACATAACAAGATCCAATAAATTTACATTGTAAATGGAACTGATTTCGAACCAGTTTGTAACAAGATCCAATAATATGAACATAGATTCCCATTCCCACTTAGGATTTGGATCCAACAACAGTTATTTATACTGTGGTAAGGTATTACATTGTTGCTGTTGTTGTTGTTGCTGTTGTTGCTGCAAGGATCTGTTGATTTGGTGATGGTGTTGCTGTTGCTGATGATAATGATGGTGATACGATGATGGATCTCTTTCACGATCTCGATCTCGGTCCCGCATGGTGATGGTTGTAGAAGACGTCGATGACGAGGATGATGGTGGTGGTAGCGGGGGTGGAGGTGACGGCCGTATCATTTCAATTGTATTATAATTTGTATTGCTACCTCCCAGTGTGCCACTGTTTGTTGATTGTTGATTCTGTTGTTGTTGCTGTTGTTGTTGTTGTTGTTGCCTAACCAAAGTATTTTGTAGATTTAACGGTAACACACCATAATTTGGATCGCTTGTACGATTCACTTGTTGTATCTGTTGTTGTTGTTGTTGTTGTTGTTGATTAGGTACAGTTGATTGTTGATTACTTGTGGATTGTTGTTGAATTTGATTCTGTACATTTTGATTTTGAACATGCGCTTGATTTGATGTCAATTGTATTTGTTGCTGTTGCTGCTGTTGATTACTGGCCGGTTGCTGTTGATTCGATTGTTGTTGTTGTTGTTGTTGTTGTTGAACGATACGGATTGGATACATACTTTGTGCCGGAATGAGTGGTCCTGATCGTGGTAACAATAGATTTATGTTACAATTCGATTTTGTGTACACCGATTGAGAGCGATTTAGGTTTGCTCGAGTTAGTGGCGGCGATTTACAATACAGTGATTTTGTACCGCCGTATATCGATTCAACGCGATTTAGTTGATTTGTGGATTGATGATTGGTTTGTTGTTGATGTTGTAAATTTGTGGTGCCATATTGTTGTGAATTTTGCAAATAGTTGATACCACCGATCGTGCTCATGATACCATTTGTTGTACCTAGAAAAAAATCACGATTTTAGAGTGATTGAATTTTAAAGGACCTCCCATTTATATTGGAAGGGTGGTGTGGGACTGTTCAGATATTTCTTAAGGTATTTTTTGAAATTCACTAGTCTGGGTGATGGGATGTGCTTTCATGTTTGCTATAAAGATTTTGAACTAAAATTTTATCAAAATCGAACAAAAGATGTTTAAAACTACTTTCGAGGAATAAATAACTGAATGATTGGACTGACCAGTCCAAAAGCCACGTGGGGTCGTACGGACTGTGCGGTTGGACTCACCTGCATTAGCTACATTGATGTTTGCACCCATTGTGGGTGGTGGTGCCCCTCGATATGTATTATAGTTTGCAGCAGCGCCATGTTGCGAACCATGATATTTATTGAGATTTGCCGCTTTTTCCAAATCGTCATAATTATCGTGTTCATCATCGTCGTCACATGACGGCATACTTCGAGTACTCGATTCATCGACGCCATCGATTGATCGATGATGGTGATGATGATGCTTTGATTTTGTATTCTCCGATTGAAATCGTCGTCGTGAATGGAATATAAATTCATAGATTAGGCCGGATAAGACACCGCCAACCATTGGTCCAAACCAGTACACCCAATGGTTATCCCATTTATTTAATACAAATGATGGTCCCAACGATCGTGCTGGATTTAAATAGGGCATCTGAAAAATTATGAAACTATAATCAGATGGATGAAATTTATTTAGATAAAATTATGCCCCAAAAAACACGAAAATAGTGTTAATTTGATCATTTATGAGATATTGTCAAAATTTCATGATATTCCATGATTTTCCAGGTCGGTCTCGGTAGCCGCATGGCTAATATTTTGCATCCATTAAATTGGACACCTTGTACAGTTTTAAAATATGTACATTTAATATGAGTATGGTTGGATGCATTGCAAATTCATAGTTAGGACAAGATAGGACACAATACAAAAGTTACAGCCACAAGTAGCACCGGTTCATTATAGATAGACCAGCTCTAAGTGGCGCAAATACTTTCAATTCAATTCATACACAATTTTTCATAAAAAAAGGTTTCTTAATTTAATTTTCCAATCGGTAAATAAAATCATTTTTCTTTCGTCAAGCAAAAACAGGACTGGAAGGGATTCTACCCTATCCAGAATTTCTTTACCGAATAACTGAACAATTCAAAAGCCAAGAGGAATAATTGTGCATTTAGACTCAACAGCAATGAATTTTTTGAATTTGAGGTTCACGTTTCAACGAATGAACTATAGTAATTTACGTTTCAATTATAAATTTTTATAAATAAAAAAAAAAAAAAAACCAATTATTCTTTCGATTAAACAATTTTCTTAAAATGAAAGATTGAGAGTCTGTAAATATTTGAATGTTTATATTGACATTGCATTGAAGTCCATTGGGTTGAGGCCGTTTTAGTCCGTTCTAAGTGTAAATGGATGTAGTAGATATATAAAATAAAATTAACGAGGGCTGGCGGCTAACGCACTGAAGTTAACCATAGCAATCTGACAAAGCGGTTGTGAGTGAGTCAAAACTCAAAAGTATGCACACCTGCTGCTTTGGTATGTTAATTCATTAAATTTATATTTTACCAGGTGGTACACGAATATCTGACCTGTGCAACACAACACAACACAACACAACACACACTGACACAACACACGGTCATTATCTGTGTATGTACTTATATTGAATGTTAACTCGTGTCTACAATCTACTAATAATAATACTAACACTCATTTAATCAAACACAGCCGTGCATTTTGGATAGGCAGCGATTTAATTTTTTTATTACAAGTCTATTCTATCAAGAACAGGGGTCGTCTCCTTCTCTATGTCCCGACTATTTTAATACTAAATTGGGTACTGACTACATTATTCAAATCTCTGTCAATCGGTGTTTTTGAATTGGATTTTAAAATTTACGAGTGTGAAGAGTATCTTTGCTTCAGGAACAAACTCCTTGCATTTAATGTATACTCTCCAGCACCAAGACGTACAAAAACTCTCTTGATTAGTAACGAAGGAAGTATAAAGATTAAAGCTAAAAGCTAATAGTGGTTACTTACCGATACAAATGTGCAGGTTGTGTAAGCTGCGCCAATCGTTAACGCTGACGAATTAAATAAATGTTTACCATAACGATACGAGTCCATTGATACAAAGTATGTAAACACAATAATGAATGTTAGAACAAATTCAACACCGAATCGTTCCCATGTTGCCAAGTGGACCGTTTGGGCAACAGCTGCTGATAAATTACCTGTATATTTCGGTACAGTTACTCTGAAACAAAACAAAATGCAAATCTTTCAATATTTTTACAAAAACATGTCAAGCGTTTATTCTTAGAGAGAGGACAGAGGACTTTTAAAGCTCTTGTGAGAGTTCAGGTCGTTTGGTACGATCATCTCTATAGTAGAACTTTATCAAATTTTGCACAATTAACCTTCAAAACAAGAATAATCTTTATTCACAATGGACCTTATGGTCGAAGTGAAGCCCGTCCAAGGCAGCCTCTCCAATCTATCTATCTTATCTCTATTAGATTTTGAAAAACTGCCTCCATTTGTTTCACTTTCTCAGCTGTTACGAATCAATTTGTGAGGAATATTTAAAAAACGATGATTTTCCAAAAACTGTCACCCTCATTGATTCTGGAAGTAATTTATAGCTACACCACTAATGTGCCCCAAAACATTTTTTTTAATTGAACAACAAAAAAAAAAACCAAAAATAATTGAATAGAATAATAATGAAAACGGTTGTTTGTATCTGATTATCACCCCCAATCTAACCCCAATAAAAAAGCATTTTATAAATAAAATTCACTTGTTTGAATTGCGATCTAATAAATAATAAATCTTGTGTGAACAACCCTTAACATTAGCACAACCTCTCTATACGGACACCTCTATATATACAATATTGTATTTTAAATCAAAATGATATCATTGATAATGTGACTCGTTATTCTAATATTCTTCTTGTATCAGAATAGTAATAATGATGAAGACATTCCTGTATCTAATTTCCATTGTATAGTCAAATTCAATGTTCTAGTTGACTGGCGATAGAGCTATTTACCAAAATAATAACGAGCATTCATCTTTCGTTCTATAATGTTTAATATTAATATTATCTTATCTTTCAATATCCAAAAATCATATCATACACAAACAAAATTTTTGTCCACTGAAGTGTAATAGGGGTTACACTGTCTATGTGACAAATAGACTTGTCTGTTTTGCTTACAATTTGTCTGTATACTATATGATATGATACACATAAATTTCAAATTTTGCCCCACTTCCTAGAACAATTATTTGTATTTTATAAATACGTATTTCGACTACAAGGTAGTCATCATCAGCATGATATATGATACACATTTATAGCATTTTATTAGTGTTTCGTTACATGCTTATAGCTTCAAAATGTTTATCTAATAAAAACATGCAACCCATAGTTTCGATACAATTTGAGTGCGTAGCCTAAGCAGCCAGTTATAAACTGCACGAGGTGTAGTTATAAACTACATGATCTGTATATAGAGGTTGAAAAAAATTAGAACAAGTGTAATGAATGAATAAAAAATATACATGTATGTAAAATATAAACCTTTGGCATTGGCATTGCTATAAATGCTATTAAATGCTACCAATGCTATTACCATATGCATTGTGTGTTGTTGTGTGGTTTATTCAATCAGTTAGTTAAGAGTTCTTTCAAAATATTTCTATTGTTATTATAAATATTATACATAAAAAATAATATATATAAAATTTATAGTATATGTACGATATAGATTACAGTTGAGTTCATTTTAATTCAATTTATTCATTATTTTAATCATCCCCTTCCATACAATACATGAATACAATACAATTATTATTTTATTGAATATGACCATTTATTAAAAACATACTTCAAGAGTGCACACAGTACACATTGTACACACTGTACACAATGTACACACAGTACACAGGTCCACTAAAGTATCGTTCTTTTTCAAAACTTCATGGTTTACTTATACTTTATCTTATTCATTCGATTTTCGGGAAAATGAATCGAGTGAAAATTATTTATTATGAACTACTGCAACTCCATCCTCACAGGTCCAATTTCAAGTTTCCAAATTCAGAACATACACGTATACTAGTTCCACCAGACTAGTTCTTTTCAAAAAATTCAATTGAATAGAAAGCTCGAGACATCTCTATGTAACATCACATAATATTATGTTAACTCATCGACTGTCCTCTCACTAGAGGTATGTTGAACAAACTTATATATAAACAATTGATTTATTCAGTATCGTCATCCTAACGGGTCCAAATTCATGATTTAAATTCGGAATATACGAGTGCATTTTCATTAATGTACAAGGTATGAATTAATCATGAATTTGATGGGTTGCCACCCCAACCCATTGCATGGGAGACGCGGTAGTCTCCTATATGCTTGCGTTGTCCTGGTGTGAGAGTACGCATGAAATAAAATGGGTACCTGGAGAACAGGTACTCTTCACACCCATAACTTTTTATCTTAATTCAAAAATAATTAATAAAATTTCAATTGGCTTGAGATATGTGGTGGTGTTTTAAACCTACGCTCTCAAATCAAGAGAGTCGTCTCCTTAGTTCATTTTTAGGACCTTAATTCACTCATTGATTTATGTAGTGAATTAGTGAGGCTGAGCGTGTACCCCGCCCGCTTCATTGACGCAGATGATTCGGAAGAATCGAATTTTGTTCACAATTTCATGGGTTTTAATTTTTTTGCGCGAAACCTTAATTTTTTTTCCCTTTTTCTAAAATAAAAGTAGCCTCTCCTTAGTGAAAGTTCCGTTGAAATCGGTCAAGCGGTTTAGGAGATTAGCCAGAACAAATAGACACACAAAAATTTAAAAAATTGTTCTTTGTTATGAGCACCGTATTGTACTTTCATATGCATTTATAGTAAAAAGCTGTTATTAAAAGACATCACAAACAGACACTTCAATTTGATTTATTTATTTATATTTGTATGCATGCAGTAGAAGTAGATGTTTGTTAATCACATATATTTAAATTAAATAACTGTCCTCTCACAAGTAGTATGTTGAACAAACTTATATATAAACAATTGATTTATTCAGTATCGTCATCCTAACGGGTCCAAATTCATGATTTATATTCGGAATATACAAGTGCATTTTCATTAATGTACAAGGTATGAATTGATCATGAATTTGATGGGTAACCACCTACCCTATTGCATGGGAGACGCGGTAGTCTCCTATATGCTTGCGTTGTCCTGGTGTGAGAGTACGCATGAAATAAAATGGGTACCTGGAGAACAGGTACTCTTCACACCCATAACTTTTTATCTTAATTCAAAAATAATTAATAAAATTTCAATAGGCTTGAGATATGTGGTGAATTAATTAGTGACTATAGGTGTAAAAAAGACTCTTTACAAATTCACGTAGCTCTAACAGTTTTCGAGATATAATGCTGAGACATTTAACTGACTGAGTTTCAAAATTTTAATTAAATTTACATTAAAGCAATTTTTTTATATTGCTTGATCATTTTATTAATTGAGACACATGACATGACGTGAATCTATAATATTATAATACCATCGGATCGACATTGAATGAATGCTCATCGAAGGGATTGATAACTGCTGATAACAAACATTTTTTAAGAGAACAGCGCCACAAATACACACACGTTCTGTTGAAACCATGTTTATGTCATTTATAGATGAGTACTGTAGACATACAAACAACTTTGATTCGAAACATTTACCTAATAGCCGAATGAATAAGATACAAATCAAGTAACAAATTTTGAAAAATGAATGATACTTTTGTGGTCGTCCTTAGTATACCATACCGTAATACGTATACTTAGACTGTTTCGAATCGTGTAAACATTATTTTTAGTCAGTTTACATCGAACATTGATCATCGAACATTCAAACAATGATTATAAATTAGAATACTCGTATCCATTAGAATGAATAGTTGTATTGTCAATGATGAGGTGACACATGTGTCATATGGTGTCATGACACATACTACATACCCACCCCTTGCATCATTCAATGCATTCAATCATCACCCCCTTGTTGCATGTGAACGCGATACTTTGTATAATATTTTCCCATATGATCAAATATTTTCCATGTGGTCCATTTTCTCACACAATTTGATGAAAATTAACACATCAAAATTATTTATTATATTTTATATTGTATAGTCAGTCAGTGAAGCTTAACAACGTTCAGCATAAATAAACATGCAGGGGTTGGGGATTGGGGGTTGGTTTACAAACCTACAATCTCTGGGATGACGGAGGTAGTTGAGTTTCTTGAGAATACACGTGCTGTGCTCAATGCATGCATGCATGCATTCATTATTGTATTACGAATTTCTACGTATTTCTCATTATCAATCGTTTTTTTTTTCTAACCCATTTCTGAATAAACATCAATAATTTTTCTGTAATATTTCTTTCCTAACAGATCCATTATTAAGGGGAGATTCTAGTCCAGTTTCAAATAATTAAAAAATAATAATTTAATTATTTAAAAGAAACAAATCGATCTTACAACTTGACAAGGATTCTTTTAAGAAGTTCTATCTTCTAACATTTGTTAAATTTTGTCCATTATGGAACCCAAACACTGGACATATTGTTAATAAATTTGAGTAATAAAAGTATAATAAAAATAAAGTATAATTTCAAATTCAGTAATATTTGCATGCTAATCCTCGATTGGGTCAACCTAAGTCCTAAAAACTGAACTAACGCTAACATTTACTAAATTGTATTGATTTGAAAGTACAGAGAATTGGGGTAACGTCACGTAAAATAATTTTATGATGATCATTTGTAAAAATAAAATAATAATAATATTGAATTTCCAAAAATGATAAAAAAAAAAACCTTTTTAAAATAAAACATACCGTACCGTTTAGTTTAGTTAGTGTTAGACGAGATACCCAAACCCAGACCCAATAGCAGAAGGTCACTAAATAATAGATTAGATTTTAGAAGAGAATAACGAAATATTGAAATTGAATACAAATAATAAATAGAAATATGTTTGTTAAAAGATTTCTTTTTTCAAATAAAAGGAAGGTAAAAGATATTCAAGCAAGCAGGCGGATCTGATGGATCTATCTATGTTCTGGGCCGGGGGTACAGCAACATGTCTTTAAGCTTTAACTACCACTGTCGTTATTACAACAACAAAAAAATCCTTAGGTAAAGGAATGAATATGCATACAAACTGTCTACAGAGTGATTGATTTACTCTATCACCAACTAACTAACTCTTCGATACAAAATTTTAAAAATTTATCTTAATTTCTAAATCAAACCAAATTAGCGGACTTTTTATGATACACATTAATATACATGCTATATAGTAATGGATGCGGTACAAATCAAGTATGAAATTTTGCCAAAAGAATCCGACTTTTGTGTCCATGTTTACAATCTATAGGTACACGGTTTCGATATCGAAAGTGCACTTTTATAAAATGAAATGTATAGTTTTCATGAAAATATGTAGAAAAGAATATTTCTTATGTGAATTGGAATCTTTTTTTCTTTCCAAGATTTTTTAACTTTGAAAAACAACTTGAATCTAAAAACCACGAAAATCATGTTAATTTGATCATTGTATGAACTGTTTAATGTGAGATATAGCCGGAAATGGTAGTTTCGACATAATTTTGACGATTTCCTCGTTGACCGAGACTAATTTCAGTTTCATCACATTATAAACATTCTTTGATCGAGATAAAAACTTTATAAGAATCTTAAAGTTCCCGAACATATCTGGTGAATAAAATGGCATTTTTGTTGACTTTAAGTTTGATTTTGTAATTTCAGAGATAGATTTGTTAAAACTAACAAATCACTGTGTACCTCTCTATATCAGTGTTTATTTATTATTTAACTACAAAAACCTTAAATGGGTGATGGCTGGCTGTTATTAAAGCATTCAATAGCAGATGTTGAAGACGAAATACGAATGTAACAGATCTATAAAAAAAAAAACCCTAAAAAAAATCCTCTATACTGAATCTACATGTGTATGTGTACATGTATATATATGTATACATACATACTCAGATATACAACCACTTCACTCAACTCACATGATAAATAATTATATGTATCACATGTTCACAATTATTTATTGAGTATACTAAACTACACACTATACAGGATGTTTAATGTGTGTGTTCGGTATACTCAACAACATTCTTATAACGTTTTAATTATCTGCGTTTTTATTCAATATTCAAACAAATTCGCTAAAGGGCTTCCATCATAATAGGATTGCCATCTACCTCTCAAAAATGTTTATTCGAAATATTTCGAACAAAAAATTCGGAATATAATTGTCATTAAACCGGGGATCAAAACAAAGGTAATTTAAAAATTAATTATACCAAACTATACGATAATATAGTATAGAGTGTACACACATCACATATAGTTGTTTCAGTAAAACAGTCAGTTGTTTTCTATCGATTATCTTTGGTCTTGAATCGAATTCATTACATGAACACACCTATATCAATTTGATTTTCTACTATCAATATTTCCAATTGTTACAATCTAGGGACTAAACTTATAATACCCTTATAATATATATATATATATATATCAGAAAGTGATTTTAAAATTATGTAAAAGAAAAATATTTAATATAAAGCGGCTGATATATCTTATTTCAATGTGAACAATAATTATTATACTATATTTAAAACAAGCGCACAGGCCTCGCACTATGACCTTCCTCAATATCTATCACAAAAAGAATATTTGAAGTCGGACTGGTAGTTCATTTCCTAAGATTAGCGCGTTCTTCAAACTAATCCCAACTCTCCAGCTTAAGTAATTATTTGAATGTTGATGTTAATATACATGCTATAAAAATGATATAAAACCACAGAAGAGTGTACAGAAATACAAATTGAAAAAGACTTTTTTTTAATAAATAAAACAAATCTGTTTTGATTTAAAAAAGAATGGATCGACGATCGTATGTTAAACACATGCATGTGTAAAAAAAAGATCATATGTGCTCTAGTAGTAATGCTGTATGGCCCAAAATAAAAAAATATCATAACAGCTTTCTTTAAAACACACACATTTACATTTACATCATATTGAATTGAATACAAAGAACCACTTACGAGTAAAGTACAGCTGCACCAGCAATACTTCCGCCACATTGTGCGAGCAGAAACATAATAGCACGAATCGGTGACACATTACGTGTAACAGCCATGGCCAACGTTACTGCTGGGTTGATGTGAGCACCTGTAACCAAATTCATCCCATCAAAATCTAAAGTGCTCAAGGTTTTTTATTCGATACCTAAACCTTTGCAACTGATTTTATTATTTAAATATCCTGAGTTCATTACCAATGTGTGTACTGTTTATTTTATGTATGCAAATGCAGTAAACACATGCATATGATTTTCAAATATCATATCGCGTCAAAAAAATGAAAAAAAATTTTATTTTCTTGAATAACAAACAGATTTTATACAGAATGTTTGGAAAAAATATTGCAAAAAATTTAAGAATGTGGTAAACATAATCTTAAAAGTAGCGCTCATTATTCATTGATTTATGCATTCGGTTTTCGAAAAAATAAATTTCGGGTTGTTCATTATAAATACACTAACAACCATCATTTATAACATTTTCCTTAAAACCGAAGAATTAACTAAAAATTTCTCAAAATTAGATGAATATTTCCTTGGAAGGATAACATCAGAATGGAAATTTAAATCCTGAAATGCGAAATTGAATGGAAATTCTTCGCTACTATTTTAAAAACAAAGCTCTCATTTCTGGACCCATAATTTCACATGAGCCATAATGTTTTTTTCGAACATACATAAATTTTTTTCATAAAATAAATGCGAAAATTAGTGTCTATAATTAAAAAAAAAAGTATTTAGTATTTACCCGATATATTAACAAAACAATGCGTTAATGTAGTCATTGCAAAACCAGTTGCGAGAGCAGTGGCAAGCAACACAGATGATAAGGAAGCACCGACACCAGATCCGGCAGCTGCTCCACACACAATAAACACGTAAAAGAAGGATGCCATACATTCCGATATAATTGCTCGCCAAAATTCAGTGCTACGCAATTCCACTTGTATGGACTTGGTGCCGCCACGATGTATACCATGATAATCGTCAGTTAGCGATAAGTTCTTATCACAATTGTTACGACGTAACTCTTCGATTTTCTCAAACAACGTGACAATATGATACTCAATACTATCGTTGCTGTCACAGGCCAACGTTAAACTCTCCTCAGCCATTTTATAAATTTGGTTAAATGAATTTTAATTGATGTTAATTAATGAATGAATTACACTGATGTTAAACTTGTACACATTGTTGAATGAACTCTCTGAGTCTTGAACTCTCATCAAGTCTTGATTGTTAAAGAACAAACACGTTCGTTGTTTCACTGAATACACACTTGACTAACAGAACAGCCCTCACACTCTATACCCTGTGTCTTACACCAAGTGCGTACCAATTTAAACTACACAAGATTCAACAGTTGCATCTGCTTTTTGATACTTTTTTAATTAAAGTGTCTATCTAGCAGTCGCTAGTGAGTACTGAGTATACTGGACTCTGGAGCAGTGTGTGTAACGTTGGTGATGTTGCTCTAACAGTGGGTTGTCCATACACTATCTGTACATCACTATCAGTGTGTCTACTCACTACTGTCTACTCTATACCCAGTCCATCGACCATCAACCATCTACCATCATACATCGTACACACTTTTTGAAAACTTTTTTTCGGTGGTCGTTATATCTCGTTCAAAATCGTCTTTTTTTTTTAGTTCATTTAATATCGTTCAACTCTTGTTCACAACTGCTTTCAAATATTACGTATCCTTCGCTGTTATGTTATCCTTAACATGGACAATTTTTGACTAAACTTTTTATACAGACCGTTTTCAAAAGTATTTCTAATAGAGAATCAATGTTAAATAAATAAATAAAATATTTACTATAAAACCATACATACACAATACATACTGCAACGGAATGTCTGGACTGGAATATTGGGTGACCATATTATAGGGCCATTTTTCATTGACGGATATTTAGAATGTCAGTCCAGAGATCAATTTAATTGCTCCCCAATTCGTCAAATGAAGACGATTTTCATATTTTTTTTCAAATTTATGCTGAGTAAGACAATTCTCAGGAGATTATCAAGTTTTATAGAATGCAAAAAATTTTGCAAAGTTAATAATTTTTAATCTATCTTTTGCGGATGTTTAATAAAAGTTTGTATACAGAGTGTTTAAGAAAAAATTATCTATAATAAATAATTTAAAAATATATTAAATAACACAATAGAATAATATAAATATATACACAAATAGATAAATAGATCGATAATCAGTTAAAAATCGATATTATTAAATCGTTCTTTGGACCGCTGTTTGATTAACATGATACAGATAAATAATAAGATGAGTAACGCAATCACAAGTCCGGTCAGTGTATAAGTTGCATGTCGATAGATCTGCGTGTGATGATTATTATATTTAAATGCATCTGAAAAATTTATATCAATTAATATTGTTTGTGTGTTTGTGAATAATCAATGGCGTCGCATAGGGGTTGGGACTGGGGCTATTTTTATACCCAGTAAATATACAAGGCATATTAAGTTTGATTACGAAATGTAACGCTTCAATATATGGATTGTAGGCAGGAATGTTTGGTAAATGTGTTCATAAAATGGCTTAATTCGGCCATTTCCGCATATCCGTCTGTCTATCTGTGGACACGATTACTCAGGAACAAAAAGATGAGAACGAGCTGAAATTTTTGTGTATGTTCTAGAGCAAAAAAGTAAGGTCAAGCTCGTTAATGGACAAAATCGGATCATGTTTAAGCAAAATGGGCAAAACTGCCTATCTTTGAAACCGTACGAGATATAACAAAAATTTAATAACAAAAAATCTTTTTAAAATAAATAATTTTTGTTTGAAAAATTTGTCCGTAAACTCGGTATATTACTGGGTAATAATAAATATAAACAATTAACTCAGTTATTGTTACATTACTTGTTAAAAAATATACTGATGCAAGAAATGATCTAGATCTATTTAAATTCTAAACGAACTGATTTTAGAAGTGACGCCATTGATTCTAAATGAGTAATTAAATGCATTGATTACTAACCAATCGTAAAATTATTTTGAATAAAATAAGACGAAGATAATTTGCATAGCTGATAAGAATCTTGCATAAATTTGATAAGATATTGATTCCAAAAAGTGATATCATGTAAATACAGATCTGCATTAAAATTTGTTTGACCATTCGCCTCGAATTGATTTTGTGACAAGGATGCTGTACCAAGTATTTGAATGTATGAATTATCATTAAATGGACGCCATTGTGATGTATTAAATACTTGTACTGTTGGATGCCTATAATTGAAAGCAAAGCAACTCAGATGGATGTTAGCAGATCAGATGGACCAATCACAATTACACAACTAAAATGCCGCTTATTTTACATAATTTTATAATTGATTTGTGCCGCATTTTAACAATTTTTATTTAAAAAATTTTCCCAAAAACCTAATATTTAAGGTACAAATCAAATAACACATTTTGAAAAATGATCGCTACTTATTTGACCCTTAGTACTATCTGAAAAAAAGTTTTTGAGTATTTTTTTAACGAACAATTTTTATTGAAAACATTTATTTGAAAATCGAAAAGATTTGGCACAAATCGACTGCAAAAATTTGAACAGCAGTTTTGAAGTTGATAACACGTGATGTAACCTTGAAACTGACCCGATTTTAATAAAATTTGACCACATTGCTTTCATCTGTTTCATTAAGTACTTTTCAATAATTTTCGGTCGACGACGTGTGATTTGTTGAAATAATGTTGGTCCAAATAAATATGGTAAATCATTTCCGTGTATTGAACCTAAAAAATATACAAAATTTACACGGAACCAAATCTCAACCTCACATTTAACTTTTTGCGTTGAAGCACGTTGACTCCCTTGTACGCGTCTAAGAATTCTACAAGACCAGACCCTTTAGAACCAAAAGCGTGTGGGTTTTAAAGGGTGTGGGAACGTTTGTTGACACTGACAATGGTAAAACCAAAAAACCGTTTCACAAACGGATCTTTTGACCAATTTGGAATCCCTTGTGGAATGAGTAGGTTTTGGATTTACTTGACTTTTATACTATGCAGTCTACAGACCTACAGTGCTTTATATTTAGACTACAGTACAGAGTAGAGCAACTTACCTGAAAAATTAAAATGATAAGGATTTAAGTCATAGGCATCTGAATATGTGAATATATAAAAATAAATCGGTTGCGTTGTCCTCTGAATCAATTTGATCTGCTCAATAATCGGTGCATCGAACAGCACTTGTGAGTACACTAATTGTATCTTATACAACGCATCATAGATCTGTCGTTGATTTAAATCAATATCAGTATCAATACCAATTGAATTGGTTTGGGATTGATCATTCGTTATTAAATATTTCCAATCAATCAAATCGAATATGAATTGATTAATTTGATTGCTATGCAAATCAAGTATCATGTGATTGGTATCGTTTGCATTTGAATTTACAATGTTTATAACATGTTTGACTAAATCAGTTATTGAATTCTTTACAAATTCATTTAATTCATTTAAATTATTTATATTTTTAATTATTTGCATCCATTTATCTAAAAAATGAATCGAAAATGTAATGTACATAATGAATGTACATAATTCGACCACCAGTGAATGGTGCAACGGTGCAACTTACCATTAACCACTTCTAAGTTATTAAAACCAATTAATATTGGAATATTCCATAATTGTCCATGTCTAAATGCTTCCAATGGTCTTTGTATAACGTATTGATCTTTTGATGGTAAAAAACTATCAATTATCGGTCCCAAGATTGGTATGTATTTATTATAACTCTGCAATCAAATCAATATTTTAAATGTCTGATCGAATATTCAATTTTATCAAAATCTAGTGTTCACAAACAAACTATGGGCATCGAGCAAATAGGGCTTCGTATCAGAATATCGGGACTATAAGTTAGAAACAAATTTAAGGGGTCTTTAGTTTTGAAAAAAAAGCTCTACTATGTGATCGTAATATATAGAGTTTGTATTTTTAGTCATTTATATAGAAATTACTGTATGTATAGCTAGTATATTAACATAAATTAGGTGATTTTATATTATG
This sequence comes from Nineta flava, assembly GCA_963920215.1. Lineage (NCBI taxonomy): Eukaryota > Metazoa > Arthropoda > Insecta > Neuroptera > Chrysopidae > Nineta > Nineta flava. The sequence continues at coordinate 985,948 of OY986046.1, forward strand.
GAGAAGAATGCGACAAGAACATAAACGTTCTGGTCGCATTTATTGTAAGCAATGTGATTGGGGTTGACAAACACGAATGAATATCTCCTATCCAGAACAATGCCGATGATTGTCGACTGTCACTAGCTGATTGTTACAAAAAAACGTGACATTGTATAGTCTCGCTATCTATATGAAACGTCTTATTAAATATGTGAAATAGTCTTCAGCGAACACTGAACAGACTATTGTTGGGTTGGTAGTCAGTATCATAAACTTTGAATGTTAATACCTATATGTTAATATACATGCTATACCAATAAATGAATGAATGTAAATAGATTCATACGTCATGTCCATCCACATCGATAGTATTGATATGATCGAAGGCCGTTAATAATGTTTGAGTGGTAACATTGTCACGTAAGCATTGTAAGGTTGTTGTGTAACGTTGTTGTTGTTGTTTGTTATTAATTGGAGTTGGACATCCAACTTGTTGTGCAATCTGTAGTGAATTATTGATAACATATTGTTGATAAGATAAATCTTCATAGTTATTGATTAATAGACTGCTATCGGATGACATGATTATCACATGTGAGAATAAATCTATAAATCAAACAATTCTATTTCAATTTAGACATCTAGATATCGATCGCATTCATCAAAACCAAATCCAAAACGTGTAGAATTGAATTCAAAAGAGTTGACATTGTTGACTGACCTACCTTTAGTTCTAGGTGATGTTAAATGATATAAAATACTTGTCGCACCAGATGAGTACCCCATAAACGTAACAATATTTGGATCACCACCAAATTGACTGATATTCTCTTGTATCCACAATAAGACCATGTATTGATCAAACAGACCCATATTACCGCGCAATTCATCATTACCAAAACATAAGAAACCAAATGCATTTAAACGATAGTTTGCTGTGATCACAACAATACCTTCAGCGGCCAAATCCTGGCCGGGTATTGGATGCAGCTCATTAACGTTTGTAAAATGTGACCCATCAAAAAAGACCACTATTGGAATTCTGGTATTCATACGTTTTGATATCTATACAAATAGAAATGTGATTTCTTTTATACCGAATCCATTCGCTTTTCGTACAAATGTTTTGAACAAAAGTTGTTAGTATTTTTATAAAAAATCACTTTTATTCGAAACATTTTTTTAATTCCCAAAATGGATGTAGCAAAAATTGACCTGTATTGGACTTACCACAGGTGTCCAAATATTTAAATATAGACAATCTTCGCTTTGTATATCAGAACCATAAGAGCGGGACTGCTGTTGTACCGAGGATCTTTTTGGAGATAAATGTGGACAATTTGGTGGTATGTTTGCTGCATATAATGTTTTATTCCATCCAGGATGCTTTTCTGGTGGCTAAAATTAATTGATATCACATCAGTTTGAAAGCTTATGTAATCGCGTCAAATACTTACAGCGAATCGCCGATTGCCTAATGGTGGCAAGGCATACGGTATTCCCATATAGGCATGAATTGGATTTGGATAATTTTCAGGGTATATTTGTACCTAAAAAAATAAAAACTATAAAATTTTGTCTTCGATTTGGATAAAGTAGTATTTTCTAAGGTAATTTGGTTCTATGTAGTACTATGCTTGATTTTTGGGGTCTTTGAGCTTCAATTACTAGGTTTTTTTTTGTGAGTATTTTAAGAGGTAGCAAATCTAATATAAGTTTGAGCTAATATAAGTTTGAAAATCTGATTAAAGTTTGAATTTTTTTGTTGAATAATCAGAAAATACATTGCAAAATAGCATTTTTTTTGGATAAAATCTCTTCCAATTTGATTTTGTATACGAACACTAGGCAAATGATTTTATCATAGATTCCAAAAAGTTGAAAAGTGAAAACTGAAAACTTACACCAACAACAGTGCCTTGATTTAGAATCACTGTTGGCTCCTCACATTCGATCACAATTATTGCGTAATTAAAATATATAATAATTACATAACAAATAATATTTATTAAATTATTTGTCATATTGATTGAATCATTTAATTCACCACACTATATCTATTGATTATTAATTAATTAACTATACTATTGATATCATTTCTATGTTTACTGTTTACTGATTACTGATTAGCCTAGACCGACCCATATGTGTGTGTGTGTAACTAACTAATATATCCCTCACTCAACAATTATTTTAAATGTTATTATATTTTAACATCTCTCGTAGTTCCGGTTATTGACAAATACCGGATACATTTTATACAGGGTGTATACTGTATACTCTGTTTAATACTCTCTAGTCTATACATTATTGGTTTCAACAATTCGGTATATTCACTTATTACGACATAAGTTCCGACACAAATGTCAGACATAAATTTCTTGACTGTTGACACTTAAACAAATTTTTTGAGTCTGGACATTATCCAGATACAAATGTATACAAATGTATGGAACTTGTGTCCGACCTGTTCACACACAAAAGAACTGATTGCTGCTGATTATATTGTAATTAAACAACGACATAAACGCTATATTTATTACTATATAATATGTATATGGAATGTATGAAAAAATGCCGAGCCTGTTTGAAAACCTGAAGAGACACTTGAATACAAGGTGTTCAAACAGTCGCTGATTCGACACTAATTATAGTGTCGCAATAAATGTCACAATTAGAGACACCCGTGTGCACACATAGACACTCGGTGTATGGTGTATAGTGTCGTAGTCTAAACGAACCTTAACAATTCGGTTTTTGAATAATTATTAGGAAAAATACTTTTTAGTATTTTTTAAAGAAAAGGAAGGTAGTTTTGTCATAAACATTTGATCGGAAAACAAATGATTTCAACACAAATAGAGCCAATTTCCAATGCACTGTGTGCGAATGGAGTAACCTTTAGAGAACATCATGTATATTTTTAAATTAAAATAAATTAGGGTAAAATTAAAGTAATTAAAATAAAAAAAAATGAAGTAATGATATGTACGAATTTATTTATTTATTTTTTATTATTTACACATTAGAATTCTGTTGTTCAATTTCATATAATGTTTTTGTTTTAATTGATTTGATCGTGTACACTCCCGTTCATAAAAATTGAACCACCAGTAAGTATATATTACTAAATATATGATTATATTACATATAATAACACTTAGAATGTTTCAACTGGTTCAATTTTTATGAACGGTAGTGTACAGTACAGCAATCAAATAAATATTATTAGATACATAAACACAGCATTGTATGTATATTCACTGTAACTATAACCAACACTCAACCCATAATATCATTGTTGTTTTATTTGTTGTTCGTTCTAATTTGGAAAAGGAGAAACAGTGCGCTTTATTTAATGTTTCAATGTTTGAGGGCAGGGCCAAAGCTCATATCAATTCTTTTTTGTTTGTTTAAGTTGTGTTGTAGTATGCTAATAATATTTTAATGATACGGGTATTGGTATTCATTTATAAAATTTAGCCGCGTGATAATATAAATGGATTGTCATTATTTAAAATGACTGCGTCATCGGTTGGGGATGGTCCGTGATCGTTGATCAATGGGAAATGATTATTTTTGGTGCGTCGTGTAGTCGTAACCGTGTCAGTGTCATCAACGACAAGGACCCAATACGGTTCGTCCGCAAACAGTACATCATTGTGCCATACACTATTGACATGTTGTCGATGATAATTGTTATCCTTTTTGCCGCGATGTGCCCAAAATGGTTCTCGCACGATTTGCGTATCAACGCGTGTCTGTTGATTATTCTTATTTGATTTCTTGTTGATCAGCATTGTCAGCGAATTCTCATCGTTGACCATCTGTTGATGCAAATACTGTTTTAAATAGTTATCGTAGCCGTTTAATAAATAATTAGTCGGATTATCACTAGACGCCAGATCGCTGGCATCACAATCATTTAAATCATTTGTATCTCGACAATCGCTGGACGATACATAACTGTGTCGTCGACCGCGGCTCCCGTAAAACTCATCGGATCGTTTACCACGACTCCCTAAAAAATCATCCATACGTCGTCCGCGGCTACCTGAAAATGCAAAATACAAATCGTTTTAAATCGGTAAAACCTCTTTTTCGAAAGTTTATCTGAGAATTTGGTGAGCGGTTTCCGAGACATAGACTAAAAAGAGAAAATATTTGAAAGGGTAAAGAGAAAAATAATGTACAGACATAAATCCAATATTGTAATTATTTGATAGTACCTAAAAATTCTTCCTCAATTCGTCGAGCAATCGTATGATCATTTCCATCATCAACATTTATTCGACGTCCACGACTACCTAAGAACTCTTCATCGCCTCTTCGGCCACGACTCCCTAAAAACTCTTCATACTTTTTGCCACGACTTCCTAAAAAATCATTTGATAATTTCTTTTCGTTTCTTGTGGAATGTTGTCTCCGTCCGCGGCTACCTAAAAAATCTTCATTACGTGTAACACGATCCGTGTTTGAGTCAGAGTCACGTGTCTGATGGTTTGAGTCAGTGGCGGCTGTCAATCTTTTGTTATGTTTGATCAGTGATAATGTTGAAGTTGTCCTGTTTGATAGTTGATTGATCAATTGATGATTGATTGATGTTTTCATCAACAATCGCTTTATAAAGTTACTTAAATATTTATCACTTATTAATAATTGATCACCACCACTATCACCTCCACTCCCACGACGGTTCTTAGCATCTATATCAGTATTTGTATCTAATATCTGTACAACATTGTTGTCATTGTTATCATCATATTTTAAACTAGTTGTTTGCCATTGTTGGCATATGAAAATCGCTGTGCACAAAAATAAATACAGCGATTTCATTGTTTTGTTTATGATTGTTGTTCACTGATAAGATGTTTATTTAAAACTAACTGATTTTGAATAGATTTTCTGGCTTTAAATAGTCTCTGGTCGAAGTACATACATACACATCCACATATATACATAGAGTTCGTCAAATTTTGTTCTGGCGATATCAATTACGTTGGTACAGCTATCAAGTATTGCATCTAAATTTCAGTTGGATAGAAAACCAATAACAATCTATCTATTCGGAGATTTTGTCTGAAATCATCCAATGAACTTTTCGAAACTATTTATGGTAGATAGTGTATGTTCACTTTTCCTCTCCATTTAACAATTTAATTAGTGGTTTACGAGATATTATTTGAAATTAGCTACTATAGCGATCACAATTTGTATCCGATTGGAATGACAATTGGTATGTACGGTACTTTTGTTTTTTGAAAGGTCAAGTTCATTAATGGCAATATCGGACAAGGGGAAAGAGATATACAAAATTTGATATATAATCTCTCTTAATATTGGAATATTGAAATGTTTAAGAAGTAAAGTTATAGAAAATTAATTAGACAACAATTGTGTAGCGGTTATGTCTTACAATAGTTTGAATCAGATCGGAATTCAATTGATTCTGTATTGATTATGTAACATTTTAAAATTGGAATCATATTCGTAATGTTGATCTCTTTATCTATTTGATTTAGTTGGTTGATATATTGTACAAAAGTATAAACTCTCTGTACCAGTTCTAGTATTAAAAATGTGACCTATAATCAGTTGTAATGTATTGTCTACAATAATATAATCATTTGGGATCTCACCTAACGTTATTATCCTAGAACTACCTACCCTATTCGACCTATTCGCATTTACTATCCTCTGTGGTGACTTCACACTCAGGTTACACTCAGATTACAGTTCAGTTGTGTATGCGTGAAATTACATTTATGTCTCTTACAGTCCTTTTTACTCCTTTACTCTCTATATCTCTACACCTTGACACCTACATTTACGGTGTACTGTGAAGCTGGACTTGCAACAAATAATAACACAAAAATATGGACAAAAAAAATAACAACAAACCATTTGATTCTTAGTTCTATAAGGCCAGTGTTACACGTGTTGTCCTGGAGAACACGCATATCACGGGGAATATGGGGAACACTCACCAAAATCTAATTTATAAAGCTTTTACTGTATTCCGAGTATATTTTATTCGCTTTTTATCAAATTTTTCTTCAAATCTAGTAAATTTTCATCAATGAATTTAATTTTGATAGAAAAATCTAAATATCGATATTAGTTTTTGAGATGTGGTCTGTACATGGGTCTTGTATCTCGAAATCAAGAGACGCTGTACAAAAAATAGTGGCTTTCAAAGACAATTTCATTAAAATTACACAAAATTTCGCTGTGATAGTTAATAATTGATAACGACATGCGTATGGAGTCCTTCGATCAATCACATAATTTTCGACTATGTGTCCTATGACCATTTTTAAATATATAAAGCTAAAGCACTATTCTGTAGCAGTTCTATGATTGACTATAACTGTTATAAATATATGTTATGAGTCTCCCTTCCAGTCCCAACTAACGACAGTTGGAATGGCTCTGGATTTGTGAAGTTTCAACGTTTGAACGTTTATAGATGTTTGACCGGTGTGAATCAACATTATAGTTTATAGTTACTTACACATATGTACTATTTAGTGCTTTTATGCATAGCTTTAGAGTTTTGTATATTCAAAAGGATAAAATAATAATATGAAGGCGCAGATATAGATAGATGTATATGCAGGCAGGACAACCAACACACGAGATGAATGGATAACAATGTGTAACATTCTAATGTTACATATAATTATGTTTTATGTTTAGTTTGTTATTTGTTACCATTTCTGTACTCATTCACCTCTATGCATTGCATAAGGATTGTGGAGTCCTTCAACATTTTAATTCTCCATATACTCTTTTTAATGACAATTACCTTGATTTACATTGAAGCCTGACGAATGATGATTACCATACACAATCCATACCTATATCAATCAATGTTTAATTAAAACTATAGACCTTAAAGTATTCATTTTCTTATTATTAATTCCAATGTCTGCATTGGAATCGATTTGTTTTAGTTCTTCTATTATTCGTACATACTGTGTCACTTTTAACTTACATACATATGTATGGAGGTGTGAGTGAGTGAGTGGAGTTAAACGGGCGTACAGCTACAGAGGTACAGACGTAGAATGTTAATGTACGCTTGTAATGTGTGGTCGTTTGTTAGCTATAACACTTTGTTTTGTTTATCATTTTAATCTAATTAAATGCAAATAATCAATAATTAAAAAATTATTAAAAGTTCATCAAACAATATTTATTTACCTAACTACCTATCAATTAGTTTTGAGTTGTGACCATGACCATTTGTTTTATTTTCATTCAAATATTTCAAATACTACTCACAGGACGCGCGAACGATCAATCGATAAACCTATCAATTATATCAATCGATAAATCTAAAAACACTCTCAGTTTTCAATTCGTAGAAAATGAAACTTTAACCATTTAAGTGGGAATGTTTAAGGTACAGATTCTAGCAGAGAATTTTTAACAATTTAAGAATTCGAATAATTACTAAAGTTATCAGTCAACGAAACCCTAAGCTGAAAAATTTTAAATGCAGTTTCAAAAAATGATCTTTTTTTATATTTTAATCGAAAATTGTATCTTCTCTTCCACCTCGTTCCTTGTTCCTTGTTCGGAGGACAACGTTCGGAGCAACAGATAAAAATAAATAGTAAATATTTGAAATTAGAATTAATATTTATTTAATAATTAATAATAATATTTATGAATAGTAATAATTAATAAAATAAAATGTTGTTTGTATTCTAATACATACAATTAATACATGTTTTTAATTGAAGCTCAATTAATTCTTTAACTAATAATTAATAATTAATTAATAGATAATATCTAATTAATAATGACTTGGATCAAATAATTATATTTTAAATTCATCAAATAAACATACGTTAGTTACATTAAACATTATGTACTACAAAAAAGACTAATCAAATCTCAAACAATATTATATGTTAATTAAGTTCATCATAATTTATACTGAATCGTGACGTCATTATTTATTTATTATTTAACAAAACAAAATATTGAAATCACAATAATCACAGCATACAGTGAAATTCTATCCAAAATATTACAAATTTTAATTCTAAGTACTACGAATGGTAGTACTCTAACGAACATATGGGACTGTGGGATTGTTGTACTCTTTGAGAATACTGCCCTATCCACCACAAATTTAAAGCAACAGAAACAACAAAATTGGATACTTTGGTGTTTGTACTGCAATTTTGTACTATTTATGAATTCTGGGAAAATGGTATCCCTACCAAGGGGAACTTAAAAAAAAAACGTTTCAGATAAAAATTGTTCATTAAAAATATAGAAAATCCTTTTATTCGTAGCATTTTCCCGCATAAATTAGGTACAAATGAACTAAAAAAATATGAAAAATGAGCTTTTTCTTGTGCAGCCGAAATTAAAATAACAAATGAATGGATAGCTCATCCTTTTGAATGGAGTTGGAGACCCCTGGAATTTCGTTAGATGAACTTCACTGTAAATAATTTCAATAAAATTATGACATACAATTATGAGTTGTTGATCGGTTCAACAACATCGTTATTAGATATTATGATAAGATTGATTTATTTATTAATTGTTGTTATTGTAATTGTTGATTGATGTAATTGTTGTTGATCCTCCGGTTCAATTTGCTGATAACGTGATGTACCAGAAGCAGCATTTTGATGATTGATTATCGAAAACAATCGTGTCAATATCACCGCTGGATTCATCATCGATTGACTTTGTGGTGACGCTGTCGATTGTTGTTGCGGTGTTAACTCCTCCGACAATTGTTTATAAACCAGACCGCAATCCTTCTTTGTTTTGAATGAATCCCCACCACCATTGTTGAGTCCATTGAATCCTTGCTGTTGTAATGTTTTCGTGATAATATTATTGATATTCTGGTTGTATTTGTTGTTGATTAATCGACGTCGATACAAAGTAATCGAACACCACGATAATAAGAAGACAATCGCTGCCGATGTGATTGCACCGATTAAGAACATTATCACTTTAGTGTAATTGTTATAATCGTCATTTAAGTAATAGCTAGCGTCGAATGTTGTTTCTTCTTCATCATCATTATCATCATCATCATCATCATCGATGGCAGTCGAGTCATCATCATTGTTATCATCGAAATCATCGGTATTCTTAGTATTCTTTGTATTCGTATTGGATGTAATCGTGGTGGATGATGATTGAACTGTATCATCGTAACTGGTATCGTTGCCTGATTCATCTTCTTCATCTTCTTCAGATAGTTCTTCATCGTAGTAATCATCATCGATGTTAGAATTAGAATCATCATTGTTATCATCGATTTGAGTGCTGCTTTGTGTGGTTGTAATGGTCATGGTCCTGTTTATCATTTGAATCTGTTGTACAATTGGTTCATCTTTACAAACAGTTTTTGTTAATAGATTCCAACGTGATTTCTTATCCTCCAAGTGATCCTCCAACTGTTGGGTCTCCACATGACTGCTACTGATCTCAACTTGAACATTATGTACCATTAACGATTGTAGTAACGATGCAAACTGTTGATTGCATTGTAATTGATTATCGGTGAGATCAATATTCATGACATTCGGTATATAATCCATGAATTTATCACCTAATTCGGTTAAGTAATTACTTGAGATATTCAAGTTCTTCAATCTAATCAATCGATCTGTTGTGGAAGTCCATTCGATTGTACTAATCAATCCACAATGACTCAGATCCAAAATAATTAAATTTTGCAACGGATTGAATGTATTTAAGTTGATGACTTTGATGTTCCGATTATTCGATAAGTTCAAATGATTTAAATTCGCATTGTTTCTGAATATGTTGGTCGACAAAGTGTTTAACTTGTTGTTCGCTAAATTGACATACTTAAGTGAGTACAAATGTTGGAATATATCTTCGGGCAAATGACTTAAGTTGTTGTCATTTAAATGGAGATCAGTCAACGCTACCATACGATCGAACACGCTGCTGGTTAAGTTTTGTATCGCACAAAATGATACATCGAATTGATTGATATCGAATGTGTATCCATTGCGTATATTAAATCCATTCGATGGTAACTTCGTTAGATGTATGTTATTACTAACGTTCAATGTTTTTAACTGTAGATTATATTTGAATACATTCTCTGGGAGTTCTCGAATTTGATTATCTGATAGATCCAAGTAAGATAAGTCATTTAAATGTTTAAATGCATTTTCGTGAATCGTTTCAATGGCATTCATTTGTAATTTTAAATCGATAATGTTCCGTATTTGAATAAACATATGTTCACTGATGTTCGTTAAGTAACCTTCAGTTAAGTCTAGTGTTTCTAAACTTTCTGAGTTGATAATCGATTGTTCGATTGGTGTGGACAATGGATTGTTCAATAGTTTCAAGTAACTCAATTCGGTATTTGTTGTGAATAAGAGTAAGGGGATTGTTTTAATATGATTATTCGATAAATCGATCTCTTCAAGGTTTATTAACTTTTTGAAGGTCATTACATCGATCTTCTGAATATGATTATTATTTAAATTGATGAAGATTAGATTTAACATTCCATTAAATGTGCGACCATCGAGTTCTTTGATTTCGTTATTTTGTAACATTAATTCCTCGCATGTGTTCGAATTAAAAAGTTCATTCTCAATTCGATTGTTGCTTAGATCGATTGTTTTTAAATGTTTGGTCGTATTTGTATTGAAGATTTCATTGAACATATGTATATTCGATCCAGAGATATTTGCAAAATGTAATTCGACTGTTGTTAAGTATTCCAGTTCAGCGAATGTAGTTTCAGCGATCGATTGAATCGTTACGTTAGTGATTGCGATTTTATTGACATACTTTAAGCCAATTTTTCGAAAGACAAAGGGAGTTAGTTGAATTTGCGATTTGTAATTGATGTTATCGCGTATCATTAGCGTTTTAATGTTTGTTGTTTGTTCGCCGAATTGTTGAATGGTCTCATCGATGAATCGACAAGTGGCTGTGGACGTTGCATCTTCGCACACACAATCGCGTGGACATTTGATTGGGCCATTGTTTTCGTAATCACAGACACATGATATAATCAGTAGCGACAGTGACAATATACTAGTTAATTTATACATCATGTTTGATGTAGGTCAATCAGTTGTCAATATATTCGACGCTCATATGTTCGACGTACGTTACGTTGTTCGTTGCTTTCGTCACTTTCCAAGTAATGTTGGTTGTTGTAAATGTTAATAATGTATTCAATTCACGTACAGTTGCTAATCTTGTCAATGTTTATTCAACCTAAAAAATAAATAATTTATTTATTATTAATTATTTGTTATTCAATAATACAATTATGTACTTGAAGTTGCACAGTGAGCACTCGAATTAATATTAAAAAATAATAATATTTTATTTGGAATTCATTTATTTAGGTTCAGTTAGGATTGTAGGATCAGTCGAGGATCAAACATCGTCAATCGGAGGCTCCATGTTGTGTCTCTTTCTACTTACTTTTGATTGGCAAGTCCCGACTGGACAAGTCGGGACACTCTATCATTAATATTACCTCTATAGTTTAAACAGTCGTATGTATATATACGACGTACGTCAGTTTAGTTTCATAATAAATGACTTTGTAAGAAAATTAGTTAATTAATAAATATTTGTAGCATAACTCGGCACAGTTTTAAAATTTCGAGTTAAGCTGCAAGCATGCTTTATTTGGTTCCATTGCTAACTTCAAGTAGGTACCTACATTCAATCATATATAAATAACATGATTTAGATATGATATTCATGAGAATTTTTTAACAAACTATTGAAATTTCTTACATGTTATCTAATATTCTAATTTATGAAAATTCTACGATTCTTAGAATAACTGTCATCAGAAAAATACCAATGACATCAAAATTTAAGGGTGAAAACTTGATTCTAAACTTATGATACTCATCATAAAAATAAGTCTAAAAGTACTAAATAAAGTACCAATGTTAAAAGTACTGATGTTTTTGTTTGCTTGTTGATTCAACGCGATAACGATTTCATTGAAACTGTTAAAGGCATTCTAAGAAACTGTATAAAAACATTCTGTACATAGAGATAGAGCGTTCGTTCAATATTCAAGGTGTTAATTATCATAAATCATCATTTTTATTCATTTTCGTGTTCAATTTTTTCAACTCACTCCACTCCTCATATCTTTATCTATTTTGAAACAAACATTTAAGGCAGTGCGATCACTGTAGATTAAAAATTAATATTCACCACGTTGTACTTAATATGGGTCACTAAATTAATGCTCAATTCTTAAAATTTGATAATTGATTTGAAAGTCCTATAGATGGTTGTGCTGAAATAGATCCCGAATGTAGGTATTTGATGGCAAAGAACTGTTTTCTCGAAAGGTAACTTTGAACAATTTTGATAGCGATGAATAAAAATTGAATGGATTTGAATTGAATTGAAACAAAGTTCTCTACAATTGCACGTATAATGAGATAAAAGTGATTAAATTTAAGTAATCGTTTGGTTGACTGTCATTATTGATTACAAATTTAATACCTACTCGAACTATTTCATAATCACAATCATTTACATTTTTTAATACAGATTTGATAAAAGTGAACTTTTTATTTGTCAATAATAAATTGAAGTAGGTTGTTCGTCTCTGCTAAATTTGTTGCATTTAGCGTGGTGTTACTAACGACAAACAAATGATTATCATTACAAAATATAAAAACACCAACTGTTGCATAATGTTCTTATTTTTAATAACAAAAAATTGATGACGAATCAATAGGAATCGAAGGTGATAAATATAATATATACCTACAACCTACTCGTATATACTTAGAATGGCCAACGTCAGCGTACCGCACCGCAATGCCGTATTTTTACATTTCAATTATTAATGCAACAGTTTATCAAATTATTATTATGTATTTGATAAACTATTTATTTAATATTTCTAAAAGTTTAATTCCAAGGTTGTAATTATTAACAGGTTACAAATATTACATTTACGGATGTCCGTCAGTAGATTCGTCAACACGATCATAAAACGAACATCGAGCTAAAATTCACTATACGTCAAAATAGAGAATTCGAGGTCGTCAACGGACAAAATCGGTCTATATACCACCCCCCCCCCCCATACATAGAAAAAAAGTTCTACTACAAAAAATGAACAACTTTTGTTTGCAACTTCTCTTTCATGGACTCATAAGCTTTGCAACAATTTTAATTCAAACATTTTTCAATTGCAGAATTAATATTCATAAACAGTTCTTTGGTTTATCATGTTTTTATACATCTATGCTCGAGTAGAAGTTAAATAAACAGAATTTAGTATATACAGGGTATTAACTAACCAAAAGTGGCCTTCTTTCTTTCAAAATTAAGCTGATTTGGGCCTTTATTTAATTTTTGGAAAAATGTTTCGAACAAAAGTGGTTTTTTCTGAACCATTTTTGTAGCCCATAGTAAGTACAATGCAAGTCATAAGGATCTGATGTGAACAACCCCAACCCAATATATAGAGATTGTGTGATTGACACCAAAAAACACACACAGATTATAGAGCAGAAACGGTATTCTTGGTATTGGAAGACCAGAAGATGTTTTGGACTCCGATAATATATTATATTACCATTAATCTAGAGCACGGTAGTGCGCAAGGCCGAGTTATAATTGTTCTTTTAAAATGAGCCATAGGATGTCTTATGTACAAGATAGTTTTGTGAAAATCATTATCAAAGTCCACTATTCTGAATCGACGCAATTCAACTCAGAAGATTAATAAAACTCCTATAGCCAGAAACAATATTTTTAGCATCGGGAGCCCAGAAGAATAGATTTTGTTCTCCGAAAACATAATCGAAATCAATCCACAAAAGTCTTAAGGTCAATTAAAAGATACTTATTTTAATTATGAAACTAATTATCAGAAATGAAGACATGTTGACCAAGAAATCTTATCTGGTTTTTTTTCTTCCAATTGTCCTTTCAAATTCAAAGAAAATGAATATTGTTGGGAATCCCATACAAAATTATCAAAACAACCGACTATCAGAGTGATGTGCTGCTAAGTACTAAGTACTATACAGCATACCTTTGTTTTACACCGTATATACGAAGCTACATAAATATATATATATATATATATATATACACTACCGTTCATAAAAATTGAACCAGTTAAAACATTCTAAGTGTTATTGTATATGTAATATGCATATATTTAGTATATATGTACGAGCTTAGAATGTGGTGACTTAGTGGTGGTTCAAATTTTAATGAACAGGAATGTACAAGGAATGTTTATTACAATTGTCACGTAAAGTATGTTATCACTTTATTATTGTTTTCTTATCTAATCTTAGCTTCTTTATACCATTATTAGAGATAACAGCGCAAATTTTAGAATTCATTATAAAAATGCTAAAAATATCAAATATATAAATTTTGCAATAGAAAATTCGATAATCTAGTCTAGACTGGCGCCCCCCCATATCTTTTGGAATTACTGATTTCACATACAAAAAAAAAGACCAGCAAGAAATTGAAGGCCTTTAAAACAAACAAAAATGGTGTACCTGTCCTCTGCATTGTGAAATGTGAATGCAGATGCAGGTATGTTAGCAGTTAGATGTACTGTATGTATAGTATATCACTACTATATCACTATAGTATATCTATTGTATCTGTATGTAAGTAAGTAAATAGTAATGCGTTGTTTTAATTATATTATGCAAATGAATATTTACCTGCAAGAAATGCGAACGAATTGCTTCCGTTCACAATAAACGAACACTGCAACAAAAACAATAACACAAATAGATTTAGATGCCCTTTGTACTATTTGATTTCAAGTATTGTTGAAATATGGCTGAAACAAAACAGTAAAACAATAAAACAATGCACACAATGCCTACACTTAATTATAAATATGATTCACAACTATTGAAGTAAATAATATTTATTATATATTTACCTAAGAGTCACTCACTATAGGTACTAAACAGATATACAACAGATCCACCTCACTTCACCTCACAGGTATTATGATTTGATATTGGTTTTTGCTGAGTACCTTTGTATTTGTAGTCATTCAGTATCAAGGAATTCAATATATATATATATATATATATATATATATATATATATATATATATATATATATATATATATATATATATATATATATATATACGTTTTGTATGAATGTCGAGTATTTGTAATCGTCGCATGTCGTTTGTTCTTACTATGATCGTGTCTGTTCGGATATAATACATATTATTGTCCAGAGAGCGCATGTTCTCAACCAGAACCTGACTGACTTGACTTAAGTCATCAAGACCAAGTAAACGATGTCACCATGATGGGTAATCGACTGTAAATCTATGTATCTATGTGTTCTAGAATGTATGCAAAACACCTGAGTATACTTTTATACCGGTATACACAATACGTGTATACGAGGAGGCTATCTTATCTTTAGTCCCGACTTTGTAACATAACTAGACCTTGACAATATTGATTGTAGATCAATAGTTTTGGTATAGGTTCGTTCATATACTAAGCAAAATGGCATCACAATCGTTAGTATCTGTCAAGTGTTCAGACAAATAACTTACTTAAATATTCTGAGTAACTTAGTAATATTTTACTAATAGCGTTTTCTTTTAACTTCTCACGTGTGTACTGAAAGCTCTTTAAGCATAAAATGTATATTGACGATTGACTATTATAGATTGCTCGCACTGAGTATTTCGTTTTCGATTGACGATAGAGAGCACTCCTAGTGCGCTCCATCTTACTCTGACTAGTAAGGTCAGAGCAATAGTGTAGTGCAATATGGCGTCGAAAAACCTACGAATGTTGACATTGTTGGAACTATTATTATGGTCAGAAAATTGTAGCTGCCTCGTTAATAATAGTACAAAGTGTCATCAGTGCCATCTGATTCAATTTTATTTACATTCTTATTTAATAATATTTGTTTTACGCACACAGACAGATGGACATATTTATAAATCAAAGAATATATTAGATGTAGAGTGCTGCCTCTACAGTCTGATCAGTAATCCAAAACAACAGTTAAAATGTAGTTAAGTATTTGACACTAACAGTCAACCTAACAATAAATGATCATAAACACGCTCGATTGAAAAAAATGGTCGCACAATTCTCGGGCAAGAACTAAGGTCAAGCATGACGCCATTACAGAACAACCAGCATGCTCTACTGTGCTTCAAAAGAAAACACTATAAATACTCAGTGGCTTTGAATACATCCATTGTGTTCACCCTATCAGATGGAGACCTAGGAAATTAGCATTTCTTCCAGATTCATTTCCTTTAGCAAATACATTATTAGGACATTACAGTTTCATATTGCTCTCTGCAATACCTGTAACTTCCAGAGATGTTCCAGAGTTGACAATAATCCATCAGTAGTTTTAGATTCTTTAATTCTTTTAAAAATTCATGATTGATGACCGATTCTTCAAAAATATGAATTCGCTCACTATGATTTTGGATACTCAGCAGCGATTAGGGGTCAGCATAAATAAAACTGAATACATTTATAAATTTTTAGAATAATTTATTGATTGACAAAATAAATGAATATTTCATTATATTTTGGATGATTTCTGAATCACAACAATAATAATAATCATATTTGAATATTATTTGTTTGAGTTTGAGTTGTTTATATTTAATTTGTATTGAATTGTAATAATGAATATGCATTAGGAAATAATAAATAAATCACTAGAGATGTAAGTACTTACCTTACAAAGTAAAGTACTTACATACAAGTACTTGTATGTACCATAAAGTACTTACAAGATACAAAATACATACATGCATTGCATACAATGACAACAATCATCATATCATATGACGATTGACGATTGACGATCCATAATAATAAGGTTTACCATCTAAACATAGCTTTATATCAAAATATATTTATTACCCATAATAATAATAATAATATATTTATTTATTTATTTATTATTTTATATTATTTGATTTGAATTATTTTATATTTATTTATTTATATACACGCATATCATTCAATCAATCAATCAATCAATCAATCAAATACCTTAGAATATACCTTTGACCTTTCAAAGATCACTTTGCACTGTTGGTTGACTTGAAGTCTGTCAGTCAGTTAGTCTGTCAGTCCTCTTACTGGTTTAACCAAAAAGTACTTTTTTTAACTTAACTAGTCAACACATTTTAGAACTTATCCAGATCAAATTATTAGGAGAAGATAAGATAAAACTAACCATTTATATAAGATAGCAGCCGGCGCGGCGAACCATACAACATTTATTATTATTATTATTATTATTATTATTATACAACCAACATTTACATCAGCATTTCGACTAACAGAAATGAGTTGTCAACCCTGTCTTTCAGGACAGTATCATAGACATGTTATGTTAATATACATGCTATACGATAATTATCTTTATAATTCAATCTGTTCATCAAATGTTTCTAACAAAAGTCAAGTCAATTTGGAACGCAAAAAACTTTGGTGATATCAATCAGACAAATATGGTGATGGTTAAATACATTAAAATTTTGCTAAATTGTATTTTTCGTTTGTTTTATAGGTATCTTAATGGAAGTTGATGTTACTAGTCTCCCGTTTAGGTAAGTCAGTTTACCATTCTTTTTTCCTAATAATAACTATCCTATTTTTTGTTAAAAATTTATTCTCATATCATAAATCGAAATATCCCCCAAACCCCTTCCTCTTGCGATTGATTCCCCACCCCTTTTAAAGAAATGGATTCTTTATTAATATGAGTTTAGTATAACAAAATTATCTTAGTAACTTGTTTAACAGAATAAGTTTAGGCATCTGGAGTTCGATTAGAGACCCCCTTACAAAATAATGAAGACGAATATTTTGAAAACGGTGTAATGAGGCCTCTCATAGACTAAATACAGTTTATAAACTGTTCTAACGCATTAAAATGTTGTACTCGTCAAGTCCGTCAGGAATTGATCCATTTAATTGAATCCATTAAAACTGAGGTCAGTCTTGGGCACAAATGGAGCGTTCTTTATTCTTCGTAGTTGATGCGTGTTCCAACTATTTGGTTTTCGAAAATATGTTTCAAATAAAAGTGATTCGTCATACAAATATTAAAAAAACTAGTTGTACACCGCCCGTTTCGCTGACGTTGAAGATTCGGGAGATTCGAATTTTGTTCACAATTTCATGGGTTTAAATTTTTTTGCGCGAAACCCTAATTTTTTCTCCCTTTTTCTAAAATAAAAGTAGCCTCTCCTTAGTGAAAGTTCCGTTGAAATCGGTCCAGTCGTTTAGGAGATTAGCCAGAACAAACAGACAGACAAATAGACACACAAAAATTTAAAAAATTGTTCTTTGTTATAAGCCCCGTATTGTACTTTCATATGCATTCATAGTAAAAAGCTGTTATTAAAAGACATCACAAACAGACACTTCAATTTTATTTATTTATTTATATTTGTATGCATGCAGTAGAAGTAGATGTTTGTTAATCACATATATTTAAAATAAATAACTGTCCTCTCACAAGTAGTATGTTGAACAAACTTATATATAAACAATTGATTTATTCAGTGTCGTCATCCTAACGGGTCCAAATTCATGATTTATATTCGGAATATACGAGTGCATTTTCATTAATGTACAAGGTATGAATTGATCATGAATTTGATGGGTAACCACCTACCCTATTGCATGGGAGACGCGGTAGTCTCCTATATGCTTGCGTTGTCCTGGTGTGAGAGTACGCATGAAATAAAATGGGTACCTGTAGAACAGGTACTCTTCACACCCATAACTTTTTATCTTAATTCAAAAATAATTAATAAAACTTCAATAATATTTATTTGTATTGATATAGATTTTGTACCTAACATTTGCTCGTCAACTCATATTAAGTCCTATAACGACTAATAAACGATTCTTTCACATGAAAACGTATTTTTTTGTCCGAGTTTTAATTCTCTGGATTCATTTAATTCCATTTCGTACCTCTAGAAAGATATAATCGATGGGAGATAATATAAGTGTTTTACTGAAACAACTATAGGTGATGTGTGTCGTCGAGTAGACTCCACTAAATTCGTGTATCGTATAGTTTGGTATAATAAAATATTTAGATGATAAAGTTGGCAACCGTGTTCACTTAACTGTTAGTGTAGCTGGCTGGAGTGTTCGATCATATTATTTATAATAATAACTTTGGCAATATAATTAGATTTGTTTTTTCAATATGATTTCACTTTCAGTGTTTGTTTTTGATTAGAGTTAATTAGTTGGATTTTTCCAGTCTTAAATAGGCGACCTAGACCTGTGTCTAACTTCTTCTAATATATTCTGTCTAAATCTAAATAAATTTTAATAAGCAAACATTTGTATATTTTAATTAAAATATATTATTTTTGTTTTAAAAATGATTATTATTTAATAATTAATATTTAATAGTTATTTATATTAATGATTTGTTTTTATTTTAAACTAAGAAAAAAGAATAAACAAAACAAAAACGATAAATCAATAATAAAATTCACAGAGCCTTTTTTTTTTGTTTTAAACTTTAAATAAGAATATTTTATTTATTTTTTATAAATTATTTTAACAAAGATATATATTTTGGTTGGATCTAACATTTTTAACGGTTAAGTTCAAGGAATTTATTGGATGTATCGTTAAACAAATACGAGTTGATCGATCACTAAAAGGACGAATGCTTCAAACCAATCGGAATCAATATGTATCCGATACTTACCCCTAACCTACCCCGTCTTTGTGCCCAGTTCATACCCTTCATTCCTCAATCTACCAAGTCCGCATACAACCACTCGGCCAGGTGCTAAATTGTCACTCTTTTTGAAAACGATATGTTTTTAAAAAACTTTTTTTGTTTTATCAAATTTACGCCAATAAATATGAAAATCGATCTTACCTTTTTACGAGAAGGGTATGCATTTCCACGAATATTAGAACGAAATTTTGACGAGGAATTTCCATCAAGATAATTTTAAAAAGCATTATTTTGAATCGCAAATCGATTCCAATTGCTTTCAGTTTTGAATCGTTTCAGTGGTCGATCATATCGTAATTCTTTTTTTTTAAATGAATCATAGGATATCTCATACATCCTTCTTAATCGACTTGTTTTTAAGTGAATAGCTTTGATAGTACTCACTATACTGATAATATAAGACAACCCATGGCTCAGTTTAATAAAATATAAATAAATATAAATCCTTACGACCCAACTTTAAAAAGAGATCCTTGGGGATGTTTCAAAATCTATGCAACTAACTTCTGATTCCTTAACTGATTGACTGAAGATAAAACAGATAAAGCCTATCTTAGCTAAAATGATATACAAAATCGCAGTTAATAGTATTTCACATACATTTTGAGACATCCTGTATATAAATTAATTAATATTGTTAATTAATTAATATAACAAGTAATAAAAATATCTTAATAAAAGAGGAATCATTTTTAATACGAAGTAAGTTCAATTCTTTAACAAATTAGCGATTTAAATCCAATTATGAATGGCATGTATTGAATCCTCAAATGGCACCAACCAATTCATAAATACGTCCTTCATACAATGGGCCATCAGACATTAACAACTTGGACCTAGACCCATCGACCCATCATGCAACAACTTTATAACTTTATGTTTATATCACTATCTCATTGCTGCCTGTTTGGAACATTCGTTAAATATGTTACTGGAATATTAATATTGGACTGTGTAGGATAGGAGTCCATGAAGGTAGTTACATGGTGCTTCATTTTAATTTATCCTTTTTCGGGAGAATTAAAATCGTACACGCTATACATGAAGGATACTATTCGTTTAGTCCTTACTTTTGGAAATTTCTTTTTGTGAGGTAACAGCCTCAGTTAAGTTTTGGAAATTTGCCTCGATAGCTTTCGAAGCATAGTGGAGTGATTCTCTATAATTTATAGAGATGAAACTTTCAGAAATTTATTATTTAAAAAAGGTGATGAACGATAAAAGATTTGGGAATGTTTTCGCCAAGTTGCCAGTTGCCTACCACTCTCTATAAAATCGGAATTATTTCCGTGACTGGCGATTACATTCAAAATTAAAGTCGTGCACCAACTCATGAGGTTTTAACTATTGTATTATTTTCGTGAATTAAAAAGATCAAGTTATGTTTTATTGGTCACGAGAATGACAAACTAGTTAAAGGCCAATTCACACTTTACAGAACTGTCCTTCCAACCACCATCAATAATTGACCATTCAATTCTTGACATTCCATATAGTGTGAATCGACCTTAAAATGATTGATTACCTTCATGGTACTTCACGGTTGTACATATTTGAGGATTAAATACGAAATTACATTGACTATAGCCAAAAAAAAATGCGAATTTTTAATATAAACTTTTGGTCTTTGGTAACATCCTAAATTATTATGGATTGTATAACCATAGCTTTTGAATATATGTAGGTACGACACACAACATAATGCATTGATTGTCCTCACCAAATCATATTAAATTATTATTGTAGGAAGTGTAGGAATCCAACAAATTTAGGGGAATAGCCAGGACGAATTACAAAATGACGGATAATGAACACAATTTTTGTACTTCCCAGGGAACTGAACAAAACAAATCAAACCGACCCAGGATTTCCAAATCTCCCAGAGAAGTAGTATAGATATCATTTTGTTATTTGCCGTGTCTAAATTTATTTTATACCCACAATATATATACAAGGTGTTCGAAAAAATAATGCAAAAAATTTATTCATCGATAAAAAGAAAAAAAATGATTAATATGAATATAAATCCAGAAAGAATTGGTTTTCAAGATATAAAACTCAAACAAAATATGAAGAAAATCTCATGCTTTGTTTGCGAAATACGAGATGTTATTGAAAAAGAAATAGAAAAGCTCGTATAGCGTAAAAAAAAACTTTCAAGGGCGATTATGTCTCGAAAACGAAAGTATTTTTGGATTCATGTTCGAGTTTTATCAAATAGTTTGCAAAATTTTCCCACAAACCCGCATACATTAGACCATATTCGTTATTGGTCGGAAATTTATAATTGTCTTTTTTTTATCCAGAAAAATTTTGTACATAACAAGTTTGATTACAATATATTTGAGCATTTTTAAATAATAATAATAATAATATTATACAAGATTAGATTTCTTTTGAGTTCCCCACTCCCTTCTTATGTTATCCCCTCCAGAAATGTGTTCCCCACTCCATTCATATGTATGGAATCTCTTGATTTTTTATATACAGTTTGGATTTTAGTTTAACAAAATAAATAAAAAGTTATCTTTTTACAAAACATTTACAAAATATGAACACCTATGCATAAATTATAATCGGTGGGTGGAGTGGGGGTGAGTAGCTGGAGGAAGTTACAAGTAAAGTCGCATTCATTTAACAATTCGAGTTTGTTCCATTCCATATTCCGAAAAATAGCAAAAAAATTAAATTTGAAAAATATTTATGACTAGCTTTATTTATCAGCAAATTCGTTTGCGTCCGTTTATATACAAAAACACTGAAAATACGAAGCATTGGGGGGGGGGGGGTAACTCGAGCACTTGAATATGCTCTTTGGTGTGGATGGGGGCTTAAAAACTAGAGCTAGTAGGTCCTGTCACATACAAATTCTTGTGTTCACACTCTAGTGAATAACTTAAATATTAGACTCCGCACGACTTGCCAGAAATACGAAATAAGTGGGGATTTAGGAAAAGTTGTCTCATAAAGTACACCGTAGTGTAATCCAAGTAAAACAAGTTTACAAAGGAATGCACCGCCATTCAATAAAAATAGTGTCAGTACTTCCAATTAATTACAGCGTATACGTTTTTTATCTGGGACCTGTCCCCTTATACAATACTAGGGAGATTAGTTAGGACTCCCGGAATTCTTGGTAGTTAAGAATGGGATACGAGAATAGATCCCCATTATCAAATAAAGAAGTCATCAAAAGAGGATCCCACTTTTAAACTGAAATCGAAATTTCGAATGACATGCACCAAAAATGTGAACCAATTTTGATGGAAACAAAATAAAAGTTTTAAAAAATGTTTCTAGATCAAGACACAAATGAAACAAACTCTTTCGAAGTGTTCTAGAAATTTTGGAAACTAAAAAACAAACCGCACCAGCGTCTTTTTTTTTTTTTAGTAATCAACAAACAAAAACCGTTCTCATTTCTGTACAGTAGGTCGTTGATTTAAATTTGGCGTGACAATAATCTGCGGTCCATCTTTCGTGAATGATTTGGTGCGTGTTACTAGTACCGGTGTTTTCGGTATCGAATCTGTCAACTCCGTCATTGTAATTTTGACCTTTTCAACTGCCCCACTGTTATCAATGGTTCTGGGTGATGGTATCGGTGATGGTTGTGTGTAATTGTAATCCAAAGCCCCACCACTTGTGGTCGGAACACTCAACTGATTATCCAAATGATCGTCGCTTGGATCGTGCATCATTGGTGATCTCTCATTTACGACCGTGCCATTGCCATTGTTTGTGCTCGGTTTACGTAACTCGTTTTCTTGATTCAACAGTGCCACCGTTTTCTCATCATCGTCATCATTATCATTTTGACGCATGTTGACCATTTCCTGTGCATACTTATCATCTTCTAATGGTATCATCTTCTTGATACCATTGTTACCAAGACCACCGGTGGTACCATTGCGACCCCCCGTTGATAGCTGCTGTTGATTATTATTGTTATGTTGATTCTGATGACGTACTCGTCGTTTGATCATCGTATATCCGATCAATGCAATCACCACTATTACTAATATTGACAGCAATGCATAAGCACCAATCGATGGTGAGGCATTGGCTTCTTTTATAACCTGTCCCAACTCCTCATTGATGTTATCTTTTGAAGCATCACCCTCATACATTCGAATCTTTTCACGTTCATTTACTGCAGTTGATTCCACTTTTATTATTGGTGGTTCAATAGCTGCTGCTTCAGTTGTTGTTGTTGTTGTTGTTGTGGGTGCTTCCGTTGAAGTTGTTGTTGTTGTTGTTGATGGTTCAGCTGGTGTTGATGATGTTATGTGATGGACAATAACAAGAGGAACTTGTTGGTCACGTTCCGTGGTTGAACTGCTACTCATAGAATCATATTCAAAACCAATATCAGTATCAATAGCACCAGATCCAGACCCTGATCCATAATCATAATCATCCAGATCATCCAAATCATTCTCAGTTGTTGTTGTTTCAATATTTAAATGGTCCGTAACTAATTCAACAGCTATTGATTGAGAACTGGTTGAAGACTGAGCTTGTAAATCATTATCATCATATTCATCCGATGATGATGTTGGTATGATAATATCATCATCATGATCAACCAATGATGATTCACTACTGCCGCCATCATCATCCCCTGACCCAGATTCATAATATTCTGGCTCTTGTTTATTTGTATCGTTGAAATAAAAATCTGGTATTGTTTTATCACTAATGATTAAATCGTCGTTTGTTGATTTGTTGATCATTTTTGTTGATTCATTGTTGATCACCGGTATATATTCATTTAAATCATCATCATCAAGTTTTCCTTTGTTATCGTTTGTTAGATCAATCAGTGTGTTATCGACATCAATTGATGATGATTGAATGGATGAATCAACAGTTGAATCATCACCAGAACCTTCTTGTTCATGTTCATGATCATTCAAATGATCTTGATCTTGTTGATTGTTGTTGATACATTTGGTATGTTTGTTGAATTGATTCCATGTAGTATATGTTTGATTATGATTGTGATGATTACTACAATATCGATCGTAATCAACAACAATTAATCGTTTCATTAGATTCTGAATAGATAGATAATTGAAGCACGTGCATAACATGTGTTGATTCCCAATCAGATTCAGATATTGTAATTTGACAAGATTGTTAAAGTTATCTGGTATGTATTGTAGATTGTTGTAACTGATATCGATGTATTTGATCGATTGTGGTAAGAATGTATACGATATTGTTGATATATTGTTGTGCTGCAAATAGATGTGTGTCAATTGTGTTAATGTTATTTGTTGTGATAGATCAACAATTGAATTGTATGATATATTTAATATATGCAAATTATATAAATTATTGATTGTTAATGAATTGAACTTTTTGATATTGATATTGGATAGATCTAATTTATAAATGTTCTTATTCTGTATTTTGATTAGATACTCGCTGTTCATGCATCTAATGTTTAACATTTGATTCAATTTGGCTTTATTGTTGTTGATTACAGTTGATTGTTGATATATAACATCATTCAATTGATGTGTATTTATATTGATTTCGTTGCATTCACAGTACTTGGGACAGCTGATCTTGGGATTGTTGATTGTTGATTCGTATGCGAGTGTACCACTGTTGTTGATCATTTGGATCAACAGTAAGCCTAATCCTAATCCTAGTAAATTAGACATCATCATTATTGTTTGATACTTTTTGAAGCTATTAGTTAAGCTAATGTTATTATTAGTTAGGATGTTGTAACTGAACTCACAACGTTTTAAAGAACACACATAACTTTATAACTTTATTGTTGATTGTTGATTCTTTTTAGATGTTTATTTCATTATTCATTCAATTTGTGGTGTTGGTTTCATTGAATCTGTAAACATAAAATACATGTTTAGTGAAATAGTACTTTAAGTAAAGTATTTAAGTTAATAATGGGGGGTTTTAACTCCGTTTCTGAGACACCACGGCCTATAACAGAGGCCACCCACATCATTATTTTTCAACCTTTTTTTTTAATTGTATATTATTTTTATGATGTGAGTAGAGGACAAGGAATTTATATACAGACTAGGAATTGGTTTCCAGACATTCTTGATAATAAATATTATTAGCACAGTTCAGATTCTCGCTTGTTTCTTGAAATATGTTAATTATTTATAAATAATTTCTAGTTGATTGGTTTTGTAATTGAATATTAGAAGTATCGTCTATCCTCTTTAACCATCCGTTACTTATCAATAGTGGTACAACCTAACTGATAACAGACAAACTGCTTTAATGTATTTATTAAAATTACGAATCAATTTAAATTTATCAATTCTATTATACAATCAATAATATTACAACTAACTCAGTTAATTGTTTAAATATCATGTATGTACCGTATATATACTGAGATTTTTATCAATGTGTTTATTGTAAAGTGTTGGGGTTCCGCGCAAAAAAAATAAAACCCATGAAATAGTGAACAAAATTCGATTCTCCTGAATCATCTGCGTCAAAGAAGCGGGCGGGGTACACGCTCAGCCTCACTAATTCACTACATAAATCAATGAGTGAATTAAGGTCCTAAAAATGAACTAAGGAGACTCTCTTGATTTGAGAGCGTAGGTTTAAAACACCACCACATATCTCAAGCCAATTGAAATTTTATTAATTATTTTTGAATTAAGATAAAAAGTTATGGGTGTGAAGAGTACCTGTTCTACAGGTACCCATTTTATTTCATGCGTACTCTCACACCAGGACAACGCAAGCATATAGGAGACTACCGCGTCTCCCATGCAATAGGGTAGGTGGTTACCCATCAAATTCATGATCAATTCATACCTTGTACATTAATGAATATGCACTTGTATATTCCGAATTTAAATCATAAATTTGGACCCG
This sequence comes from Nineta flava, assembly GCA_963920215.1. Taxonomy (NCBI): domain Eukaryota; kingdom Metazoa; phylum Arthropoda; class Insecta; order Neuroptera; family Chrysopidae; genus Nineta; species Nineta flava. The sequence continues at coordinate 1,012,625 of OY986046.1, forward strand.
TTAGGATGACGATACTGAATTAATCAATTGTTTATATATAAGTTTGTTCAACATACTACTTGTGAGAGGACAGTTATTTAATTTAAATATATGTCATTAACAAACATCTACTTCTACTGCATGCATACAAATATAAATAAATAAATAAATTTGAAGTGTCTGTTTGAAATGTTTTTTAATAACAGCTTTTTACTAAATGCATATGAAAATAACAAAAAAACAATTTGACGGGACTTTCACTGGTAGTTATGAGGAATAACTTAGGCTACTTTTATTTTTTTTTTAAATTAGGATTCCGCGCAAAAAATTAAAACCCATGAAATTGTGAACAAAATTCGATTCTTCCGAATCATCTGCGTCAATGAAGCGGGTGGGGTACACGCTCAGCCTCACTAATTCACTACATAAATCATTGGCCCTAAAAATGGACTTAGGGTTTGGATTCGCGTAGGTTTTATTCTCGAGAAACCACATATCTCGAGTCTATTATTTTTGAATTCAGATATAGTAAAAAGTAATGTTTATCAGTATTTATTTATATTGATGTGTTAATCACTCACAAGATGGCACTATTTACAATCTATTTGTTGAGGTACCAAATGCAATGCAATGCAATGCAATGCGTCTTTGGATTCATTAATTCATCGACAACGATGTTCCCAGTGTTCTAAGTTTAAGGTATTCACTAACTGATATTGATATTGCTACTGATAGTGATATCGATACTAATATTTGTTGCATTCTACTTAGTAATGTTTGTAATAAGTTATTCATTTGACTATTAATTTAAAATTAATTATTAATATTAGTAATTAATATGATTATAAATATTTATACATTCATTTATTTGACATATATATATATATATATATATCAAATATAAAAAAAAAATTATATATTATATATATATATATATATATATATATATATATATATATATATATATATATATATATATATATATATATGAGACTTGGTCAATTCATTATTATTAATATTCATTAATAATTAAGGATGTTCCAGCATGAAACCACTTTTCGACAGATTTTGCTAATTTTTTTTCACAGGATAAAAATAACATTTTCTAATAAAACCTGAAGTTTCATAATTTTTTGACCGTTTAGAACGTGAGCAAGTAATCATTCTGTCTCACTCTCTCATTAGAAGTATGTAAAACTTATTGCCCGCCAAATTATTATCTGTTGTATTAAAAAAAATACTTGACAGAATTTAATAAAAAAACTTGGAGAGTAAAGAATATTTATTACTTAAATTTAAACAAAAATTCACCGGATTGCCTACACAGCCTGTGTGTAACGATAGTGTAACGACAGTTTCTGTATGACCAATTTGTTTTTAAATGTCTCCAAAAATTTGTTGAACGTGCATTATGTCAGTGTTGACATTATAAAAGTAAAAATAAATTGAATTCTAAAAATCGAATTGTGTATAAATTAAACAAGTTAAGTTTAAGTATAAATAAAATATTTGAATAGAATAGAATTCACATTATATTTAGAATTTTAATTGTTAATTGTAAATAATATATAATAATATATATTCTAGCTTTGCTTATATTTACAATTAACAATTAATTCTAAATTTGCATATCTGTTGATTTATTGCATATCGATCAGTATCAGTTGGTATATTATATTTATTATTATTATTATTATTACCATAAACAGTTCTTTGGTAATAATGATGATTTCATACAACAACATCACAATCAAATCAATGAACGTTCAATGAATATTATTATTTACAAATACCTGTCCTATCATACCTAACTAAAGTTAGTTTAGTTTAATGCTTTTTATTTTTATATCATAAATAATGGTATTTAATTCAATTTATAGGTTAGTATTGATAGTCACCCTTTACTACTTTAGGGTAGTTAGTAGTAGTTTAGCTATCAAATTATTGACGTCAACCTCGATCATCATTCTTAGTCGGTTTGTTATTGATGAGAGAGATTCATAGCATAGCATAGCATATTATTCAATGAACATGACATACATGTGATTGTATATTGCCTAATAATAATTATTATCAGAAAGAGGGGTACCGCAATTGGGTCCTTAGTACCTAGACCAAGGGGTCCTCTGTGCTCTCCTTGACAACAACCTGTCAACCGAAGGCGATACGTCTCCGGGTAAGAGGCGCTATTCTAAGCAGGGTAAGAGACGCCATTCGGTAAATTACGGAGCATCTTGCTATGGGAATGATAGGCTCAGGTGAAAGGGGCGCTTGAGATGACCCCTCTCGTGCCAACGAGCCCGCCACTTCGTTCCCCTTGACTGTGTTACTCTGTACCAGTGTACATTGCCTAAGCGCATATTGAAATAAAAACAATATGAAAATGATGATATTTGAATAAATTTATGTTGCTATTGATAATTGATAAGTAGTAAAATGGTGACTGGTCACAAAGTCACGAGTGAAGTCCGTACGATTTCCAATGCTTATAAATGAATATGTGTTGTGTATGTTGTATGTTGTATATTATATATTGTGTATGTAAATAATAAAAGGTTTTGATCCGTTTGACCCGATGAATTATTTTTAGACTCGAATCATTTTTATTGTAACTAAACTCATATTTAAGTCATATTTAAATTAATTATTTCATTAATTCATTAATTCAATATCAACTCAAACTGTTTTATTTTATTCAAATTTCAAATCAATTTTTAACAATCAATCAGTACAAACCAATCAATCAGTACAAATCAAAGTTGTTCGTATTTTTATGCTGAAAAACATATTCCAAAGGTTTACCATATTTTAGGTTCAAGTAGATTCTTTGTTCCAACATATCAAGTTTGTTTTTCCAACAAATTTAAGTATGAAATAATAAATGTTTCCCTATTTTTAGTATTTGAAAATTTCCAAAGATATCATTCAAAAGATATCGAAAATCATGAGATCGACTCGTTTCAAAGTTTTTAACAAAGTCCGAATCAACGAACTTGACCATACTTTTTAGCTCTAGAACACACTTGTCAAATTTCAGTTTGTTATCTCTTTTCGGTTTTGTGTGACCGTGTTTACAGACAGACGGACAAACAGACGGTTATGTGGAACTGAATGAATTAGATCTTTTTGTGAACATCCATCTATGAAATCGTAAAAGGTTTAACACAAATACTATATCTTTTTTTTAAATAAACTTCAACTTTTGTTTGAAACTTTTTTCGTAAACTAAATAGTTTAGCCATAATTTCAATGATTGAATGATTGATACAGGTAGATCAATAAACATTTCAAGATCACATCTCTAACAGTGATGACTGATGACGTCATAGATGTGTTGGTTTTAGTTTTTTTAATACATTTTTAGTGGTTTTTAGTCAACTAACTGTTGATTATTGACTGTTGACTGTTGATCAGTGACCATCAAAATTAAAATACTTTTTTTTTTTATGATGTGCGCATACTTTTTTATAAATATATTTTATTTTTATTGTTGATAATTGTTTTAATGATCATTGATCATAGAACATTGATCATCGATCATTGATTTGGATAATAATTATTACATTTGATAAACAATCGGTATACCGTGTGTTTAGTGTGTGTGCTGCTTATTTCAAAAATCGTTTTTATTTGACAAGTTCAAAGGAGGCATACAAGAGCATATAATATCACGGAAACTATTTTCTGTTCAATCGTCAAACCATTCAGTTTCTATGGATCTTTTTATATGGATGGACTCTGTAGAATACGTAGAAATCGCGATGTTTACATCAATATGTAGACAGTTAAGAAAAATTTACCTTGCATCATCTGAATGGAGGCCCAATTACAATATATCTCCATTCTGTATAATGCAATCTCTATAATTTAAAAAAGAATCTAATTCAGGAGTTGATTCATTTATTAAAGGAGCCATTTCTTTGGATTCATTTGTTACTAATATTCGATTATTGGTAGGAGAAACCTTATTCGTTTGATTCAATTCAACAATTGAATGATTCACATTCGATCATACATTTGAGTGAATCAATTCTTGAAACTTAATATTACTACGACCTACTTTTCGATATGAATTTTCTTTACTCGAATTATATCGAAGGCCAAATTGTCAGACACTATTCTATAATTATTTCCTAAATTTATTTTATTAAAAAAAAAAAAATACAGCCAAACCTGGTTAAGTGTTGAGACCAGACAAAAAGAATAAAAACAACTTGTGATTTTATTCATTTTTAAACAGGTTTGACTGTACAATTATTCAATTCTAAAATAAATCATCCTTAACCAAGTGCTTTAAATTGGCAAAATCTGGACGAATATTTTTTAATAATAAATTCAAGGTTTGTCAAAAATGTGTACATAATGTCACGAAAATGACCATCATGTGAAAATTAAGACCATAGTTGCTTATTTGTGTAAATCGTAGAAATGAGAACCGATGTATCATAAGAACTTAGACTTTTTCGAACATTGTATTTAAGAGAGGATTGCGAAAATTTATAAAACTAATCGAAGTCTTCACAAAAACGAGTCTTAATCCATCGAAATTTGAAATAACTAAAAGAAAATATTTTTAGAGAATGTTCTGAAAGTACTCTGAGCTAAATTGCAACAACAAAAAAGCACACACAAACTTTTTCATTTGAGGTCGAATTTTTAGCTATTGGGTTAGTACTATTCCCCGAAATTGATTAGTTACAAAGCATTGTGTAACTTACATTGAATTTTATCTAATCAAGCGATTAGATACAAAAATTAATAAATGAATCGTAACTATTGTCAGATTTTTGATATACAATACTTAAGTCCTATTTAGGGCGAACACGTAACACGTGTAGATTAGGTACTATTTGCCGAATTTCAATGTCGATTTGATTTGGATTATCAAACCAAAACTTATGACAATTATTTTCAAATTTTTATCTTTGTTTATTTCAGATTGAAGCAAAACGGTTACACACCTGCGTGAGGTTGGTGAGTACATTATATAATTTACTTATTATAATTTTTTTATAAAAAAATAATAATTGTATTTGAAATCATTTTATATAGGAATTTGTATAGTAGGTATGTGTATAAAACAATAGTCTAAATACTAACTGACAATAGTCAGCAGTCTAATAACTTAGATGCTGGTGTTCATTTTTGTAACACTATTTCACATTGATTGATTGATATATTTATTATCGGGGTAAAAACTATTGCACTACGACCATATAGTCCATTGTGATCACGGTGTTTAGCATTTGACCACTCATTGATCACCTGTTTACATGCAGTTCTTTGAATTCCTAAAATAGATTCTGGGCCTATGAACGGCACGACTCCCTTCTTTGCTAAAGTATCTCCTTTTTCGTTTCCTCCGAAATCACTGTGACATTGTGAACATTGTTCCATGTTGCTAGTTTCACATAGCATGCATATAGCTTTAAACACAATACAAATTGTATTATAATTATTGTTAACATTGAACTAATATATGTTTGCCGTCGCTGTATTTAAATAATTTCCGATTCTAAAATGTTAATAATTCCTATATAAAATACAATCAGCACGAAATAATAATATTATGTGTCCATATTTCCATAATTTTGTTGATCAAAAAGGCATAAATTGTTCCTTTCATGGACAATTCCGGTGAATCATGATTACTTAAAAAAAACATCGGAATCATTGAATGAATAATTTGAGTGAAATTTTTAAATAATAAGTTGAATCATTTGGATATTATGAAGTGAAGCTGAACACAGAGATTAAAAATGTACTAAGTACTTTAGACTTCGAAAGCATTCGAGACTTTAATTAAATACTGATATGATAAAATTATTTCGAAACTTATTTTATTATTTGTGAATCAATTTCTATATTCTTTTTTAAGCTTTCGATGTATTTTGACGTGAATTCGACGTCTATTCATTCTGGTGCCGGGCGATTCAACATTTCGTCACTTGAGTGACTAAATACCATCAGACTTGAATCGCTAATAATACATTTACAATGGCGCTGTGTCCATAACCGATAGATCATGTCTAAGAGGCCACTAGGAAACCTTCATTCAGGGTCTATTTAAGGGCGAACAAGCAGAACTTTTAGCCAAGACATTCGATAGTTTATCCTCATTCTTCATTAGTATATACAAATTGAGCTTTTCCTTTAAAATAAATGATCATTTATCCAATTCATCTGATATTTTGTTATTCTAAACTGGTCCGGTTCCTATTAATCTGGATAGTTGGAGTTTTACTGTATCTATTTTGTGGATAGTATGCCCTAAGCGGTCAAACAAAGATACAAAAATTGAATGTGAAGAGAATGTTTTAAGGAGAGGTTCTAGTTTTAGTCTAAATCTATATGTATCTTTAGACATTTAGAGATATATTTTTTTTTGGGAGTATGTTAGAGCTATTCGCTAATAGAATCGCAATAGTATAATAAATACTAAACTAGTCTAATAAAAAATACGATTACGAATCGATATAAAATGTTGAAAGTTGAATGTAATAAAGATATTGAACGTCATAAATAAAATAATTATTAAAATTAATACAAAAATAAAAATGAATATCGATAATAATTATCAACAAATAATAATTATCATAAAATAACATAAGCGATGTAAGTAGCTCTACAAAAACTAACTAACTCTTTACTTACACTCATATTTTATATTTAAGGATGTACGAGCACTCATGTATAGTCCATTTATTAAATTATTCAAAATCTTATATAGTACATTCATAAAAGTCCACAATAATGTTTATTATTGTTTGTCGTTAGTTAAAATTAAAATTTTAATTTAGGCCCTAACAGGTCATACCAGCCCTAAAAAAGGTATTTAAGAAAAAAACCTGAGAAACAGAAATAAAATTTACCCGATATCTTAGTTGTTTTCTTAAATATCTTTTTATTAGGCCCGTCATACCGGAACTTTATTGGATCAATCTCTTTATTAATATTTCTATTTTCTATTGTGTAGGTGTTTTTTTATTCGTCTTATTTTATTCCAAGTGAAAATTATCAAAATATGTATGAAAATATGGGTTTCTCCATAAGAGCAATGCATTAAAACTTGAACTTTAATATTAAATAATTAATTCAAGACTCTCGTAACCTCCCCAACCCCCTGAAACTTTTATAATTGATTTATATACACTTCAACTACATGTAAAAAAATCAAGCCTTAATCTTTTTGAAGCTCCAGTGCGCGTACATCCTTAAGACTTTATATTGTATGTACTGACTGACTTTAAGACTATACTCTATGTCTATTGTCTATATATGTTACCATCAAACTCAATAAATCACTAGATTATTTATAATAACCGGCAATTATTAATATTACAAACTTATCGAAATCAAATTGAAAAGTTTATCATTGATTTCAATTCATTTGATTGATCGATAATGGAGCGTTCCAACAGTTTTTAGAAAATAAATCAATAAACTTGTTCGAGTTTATAGATTTTTTTGTCGGACTTTTGCGGTTCAATTTTGTCTAGATCTTATAATATATGAATGATTATAGATTCGAAATCATACAAATTCGCGCATATATTGCCACTTTTGATAAATGGATACATACAATAGATTACCCAAAACATACGCTAATAAATAATAAATGAGAACCGGTAATCATAAATAAATAAATAAAAATAAACATTTGATTCGTATCATATACATTATACGTATATTTTATAATATTTATTATAAGTACAAATATAACGTCGAACCTAACCTTGAGGTTTATATTACCTCTAATATCACACTTAACTCTACTCTTCAAGTATATAATAAAAGTATCCACCAACTAATAATTATTTAAATACTCAGTTTTTTTTATTTTTTTAAATAAGTATTTGTAAAACCGAAAAGTCCAAGGTTACGTTCATTTTCGTTTAATTCACTTGAATTGAGTGATTCGTTCAAATAGAAGTAAGTAAGTAGTTCGTGAAATGCACCAAAAATAACAACAAAAAAAGAAATGCGCTGACCAACCAATGCGGACCAGACACATTTCACTTTCATGTTCAAAATAAAATAATAACTATAACTAACTACAAACAAACAACAACAAAACACTTGTTTTGAGTCCCCGAATAATTCGATTCTAATAATAGATGGTTTCAATGAATTCAATGTCATTATAAATCTTATAATAAGTGAGTGAGTTAAAGTTACTTACTAACACAGTTTGAGACAGACTGACTAAAGTACTGACTGACTGACAACATGTATGTACACATTGTACATTATAATAATATTATATACAGTACACTTACATTACATTACATTACAGTTTACACAGTCAGATCGATCACAACAACTACAGATACAGATATGAGATGATGTACTTATTTATGTATGTATAATTGTATAGATGTAAGTACTCTCAAGTCTATCTAGATGTACTATTCAGCCAGCGGTACTTGGTAGTTGGTAGGTAGGTAAGTCAAGTCGTCAGTTGAGAGTTGCATTCACACAATACTTTCTGATTTTCTTTTTATCACATGAAAGTGGTTATTTCAGTAAAATTACTATTTATAGTCAAGAGTAACAAACGCACTAGTTGACTGGTTGTTGTTGTTGTTTCTTTGATTTGATTGTTACTTGCTAGTTACTACTTACTACTTGTCATTCAAAACAATTCGATCGGACCGGTGGTTAACAACTATATTAACTATTCAAAAACATACCTTGTGTTGTTTTTTTTTATTTTTACAAAATTAAGTAACACCACATGTCGATTAGTTGATCACTGACTGATTGATTGATTGATTCGGTGGTACAGTGGTGTCCCGTCCGCCGTGTGTTATCTATGTGTGAGTCTAGTGAGTGGAGTGCAGCAGTGATAAGAAGAAGGAGCTGTGCACTGAACACTGAACACTGAACACTTCGAGCACTCTATTCAGAATAAAGTTGAATTGAATTCACTAAGTACCTTTGGTGATGATGTAGTTCTATAGTTATGCTATATGCTATACTACTACTTACTACTTAAAACTAAACATGAACGTCCACCGTCAGTCGTGCCGTGTATTATTCAAGAGTTTTGATAAATTTTGAATGTTGATATCGCAACTGTGTATGTATTGAGTATTAAGTATATACATATACTTACGTATATACTTATACACTACACATGTATATGTAAATGTACATTGAACATGAACATTGTACAATATTATAATAATCGTCGTTTTCAATGTGATTATTTTTGACTTCACTTTTAAGTACTCATCAATCTATTTAACACATTTTTTTTTTTTTGTTATTTTCTATCCGATTATTATCTAGAGCAGCAGTCTCCAACCCCATTCCTACTGACCACGCCGTTTGAAACGCTTCGCGACTGCATACAAACGATTTTATTGTTTTATAGAAATGTCTATAGCACCTTTTCATAAGAATATTTCCGTTAAGTTATTTGACATTTCTTTAATTGATCGATTTGGGCCAAATTTATACGGTTTATGAAAGAAATGTTCGATTAAAAGTTGTTTGTGTTTTTATAAGGAACAATTTTTGTATAAAATATTTTTTCGAAAATCGAAAGAATTCGGAACAAATCGATTGCAAAAATTTGAAAAATAGAAATGTTACAATAAAACCTACCAGTTTTTAGAGTCCATTTGGGCCAAATCCTTTCAATTTACGAAAAAATGTTTCGAATGAAAGTTTGAAACATTTTTTTCGAAAATTGCAAGAATTCGGCACAAATCGATTGAATTAAAAAAAAGGAACGTTATCATAAAACTTTTAAGTTTTTACAATCTATTTGTGCCAAATCCATGCAGTGTTTCGAATTAGAGTTGTTTTTGTAAGGTACAACTTTTGTGTGAAACATTTTTGCAAAACCCTATGGAGGACAGTATTCTCGACTGTGAATAAAGATACCATTTCAAAAGATATTCAAAACCAAATATTTTTATTTGAACAGACACTCTTGCATTGAGTATTAAGTACTAGTATATATTCGTGTTCGTGTTTGGGTTTGGGTTTGGAACGCTGGCTCTTGTACTATGATAGATAGAATTGAATGTTATGATACCAGTAAACATCCGTATCCACCTTTTTTTTTATTATTTGAATTGAATTGTTATCGATTATTAAATCAACTGTTTAATCAAATTCAAAATACATTTTTCATCAAAATTTAGACATTTGATCGATTACATGTATTAAATATGTTCGACAGCTATTTGCATGGGGAGTTCGTCCATTCATTTCTTTGCAAAATTCACATTCCACGTGTTTGTAACAGTTTGTACATTTTGTAACTCACTGTATTCAACGTGGCAACTAAAGACTATGAAAATCACGTTATTTGGATAATTTTTTAATCTACAGTGATCGCACTGCCTTAAATGTTTGTTTCAAAATAGGTAAAGATATGAGGAGTGGAGTGAGTTGAATAAATTGAACACGAAAATGAATAAAAATGATGATTTATGATAATTAACACCTTGAATATTGAACGAACACTCTATCTTTATGTACAGGATGTTTTTATACAGTTTCTTAGAATCTCTAATATTTCAATGAAATAGTTATCGCGTTGAATCAACAAGCAAACAAAGTACTTTTAACTTTAAATTTATTGAATGAAAACATTATACGAATATCATAAGTTTACACCCCAGTTTAGAAATATTGATTGTGGAACAAGACTTTATCAAATGTCTCAGGATTAAGTTGCTTCACTTCACTTGGTATAAAGAAACTTTTATACCAAGGCGATAGACTCATAACTGCATAGTAAATGATGCAGTTATATACTAGATGCCGCACGTCGCATCATCGCAGAAGCGACAAGCAACATTCTCGGCCTTGTCGATTTTCGTGAGATGATACTTCAGTGGACAGTATCCGGTCTGGAAACGAGAATTTTTTATCTGAGGAGTGACAGACTCATCTTAGTTCTCTTCGATGAGTAAATCGTCTATACAGAGCTAAGCGTAACTATGATCCAACGATAAGCGATTTTGTTGCACTGGTTGAAAACGAGGCCCTTTAGAGTATTGAGACAGTCTCACTGCTTTATATAGATCTTGACACGTTTATAGTTTTTATGCCCTGATATAATATATGCATGAGCATACTAAGTTTAGTCCCAACATTTGTAACGGTTGTTCAATGTATTTAATCAGGTATTTAAGGTGAATAAACTGGTTAGTTAGTTAGTTATTTGTTTTCAGTTAGGGGTTGAGATTGATTTACAACAGAAGCAGGTTGTAAATAAAAAGTAGGGAGGTCCAGATTCAGGACCAGATACAATTTGTACATATGTTGTTGTATTGTAAAATAAAGTGTATGTTGTATGTTGAACATAATATATAGGTAATATTATATAATCATGTAATGTATAATATAATGTATTTAAATTATTGTTATCCTCAATCAATGACTATGATGACTATGACAATCTATCTGCTATCATTAATGTTAGCAGATAGTCCAAGTCCGTCCGTCATTTCTCATCACAATTTATTTAAACTTCTTACGTTTATTTATTTTTATTGTAATTGCATCTATCTACTTTTTATTTATATCTATCTATAATATAGTATCTATCTACTTTTTATTTATACCTTGTGTTCATGTTAGTTGTTTAGTCCTTAGTCCTAAACGACTACATTCACGTAGGTTTAAAACAAACGACACCACATATATCTCAAGCCTATTATTGAAGTTTTATTAATTATTTTTGAATTAAGATAAAAAGTTATGGGTGTGAAGAGTACCTGTTCTCCAGGTACCCATTTTATTTCATGCGTACTCTCACACCAGGACAACGCAAGCATATAGGAGACTACCGCGTCTCCCATGCAATAGGGTTGGGGTGGCAACCCATCAAATTCATGATCAATTCATACCTTGTACATTAATGAAAATGCACTTGTATATTCCGAATTTATATCATGAATTTGGACCCGTTAGGATGACGATACTGAATAAATCAATTGTTTATATATAAGTTTGTTCAACATACTACTTGTGAGAGGACAGTCGATGAGTTAACAAAATATACTTTTATATATGTTCATGAATATTACATCTGGGCATTATAAATTATCTTTTACCAATTCTGTGTGAAAAGATGAAGCCAAATCATTCAGACATAATAATCAAAATCAAAAGTTATGTGAAATCAATCTCTTACCAAATCAACTGAAAATTAATGTTTTTGGGGTCCAAGCTATTCTATAATCTAATTTTCATCCAATTCGATGACTGTAAATGACTTGAAGTTTTGGTGAGTAGTAGCGAAATATCATTTAAAATCATATAAAATAGGAGTGGGGTTAAAAAACTTAATAATTATTCTATAGAATTATATAATTATATTTTATATGGAAACATATTAGTTTCTGAAATTATATCAACCCTTCTTCTTGACCAAGAAACTAAAAGTCCTTGGCCAATTTTTTCTGAAAAATTCCCTATTTATGACGAATAATGGGTCAATTGAAAATAACTAGTTATTTTTGAATTAAGATAAAAAGTGATGGGTGTGAAGAGTACCTGTTCTCCAGGTACCCATTTTATTTCATGCGTACTCTCACACCAGGACAACGCAAGCATATAGGAGACTACCGCGTCTCCCATGCAATAGGGTAGGTGGTTACCCATCAAATTCATGATCAATTCATACCTTGTACATTAATGAAAATGCACACGTATATTCTGAATTTAAATCATGAATTTGGACCCGTTAGGATGACGATACTTAATTAATCAATTGTTAATATATAAGTTTGTTCAACATACTACTTGTGAGAGGACAGTTATTTAATTTAAATATATGTCATTAACATCTAATACTGTATACAAATAATTATAAATAAATACAATTGAAGTGTCGGTTTGTGATGTCAAAATACAACTTTTTACTAAATGCATATGAAAGTATGTACGGGGCTTATAACAAGAAAACAATTTGACGGGACTTTCACTGGCAGAAAGCTGATGTTATAAGGAGTAACTTAGGCTACTTTTATTTTAGAAAAAGAATTAGGATTCCGCGCAAAAAAATTAAAACCCATGAAATTGTGCACAAAATCTGTATTATATATATATTGGGCTAGTATTATATATATATTGGGTATAAAAAGTTTGAAAATCAAAGCAAAAAACTATCATTTCGAAAAAGTGTGGTGGTATATGTGAGATAGATTTATGTACAAAAAAAATGTAAGGAATTGAGCATCTGTTCAAAAGTGTTGATCGTTGATTGTTGATCATCAAAGTATTACACAAACTCCCTGTACATTATCTATATTGTATCTAAATATAAATAATATTGAACAAATATTTAAATGATATTTGAAATATTATTTATAAACTGTTTGAATTCATTTTAAATAATCGCTTTGAAAAAATAAATTTTTGTGAAAAAACTTTGTATCAAGGTCAACGATTTCAATAATATTTAAAGTAGCAAAAGGAATATTTGTACAAAAAAAAAATGGGCACACAGGAAATGTGCTGAATCGATTGATTTTTTTATCTTGGTTTTTTTTTTAATATTTGATTAAAAACACACGGTTTTACCTCCATGTATTTGTAAAACCTTATTCATTCTGGTTTTGGGATCAAAGTTGTAAGTATATTTATAATGAATAACTTGCAGCCTTTTTTAGTCATTTTTCCAAGAACCGACTGAATAAAGCCCAAATCAATTATAAAATTTTGAGAAATAAGTTCTACTTTTGTGGCCATAGATTAATGACTCTCTTTATAGACAAATTATCAAATTTGATATCGAATAGAAGAATATTCATATCGCTTGTTTTGAATATAGATTCGAATTAGGTTTACGAAACAATTGTTAGGAACAAAACGTTCATAATGAACACCCATTATGAACGTTACATATTCCAGTTTGGTATGTAGTATGTATATAGAGGTCGTGTGGCGTATACTATAAAAAAAAAACATTTTTTAGCAAGATGCGCAGTGACTAAGAAATAGTACAATTTTCACCACAAGTAGAATTATTCATAATCTAATTTTTTTGTTTAATCAAAAAACAAAAATTTTATAGTTATGAGAATTTTTGAGCGATGACAAATTTTATTCACGCATTTCAAGAAAAAAACTCCATCATAAAATATGAATATCATGTTTGATATTAGCCGACATCGATCTAACAAAGGTTTGACTTGTTTTCATGCACGCAGTTTAAGGAGGTTAGGGAAGATAAAATCGGACACAAAAGTACCTACTAAAAATTATAAATTTGTGAATATCTACGTTTTGTAGCAAAATAAATAAGTAGTGTTTATACTAAACGAAATATATTAAATATCAAATTAAATATATTAAATTCAATACGAAATACCAAATAATATGACACATGTTTTAACTAACTTACGGTATTGCATACATTCGTATGCACCTTTAATTTAAATCAATAAAAACATATATACTGTTTCTTATATTAAAAACAGATTTTATTTTATATTAAGAAAGTTAGCATCAGCATCTCAGCTGATTCATCTGACTCATCTGACTCAACTGATTACTGTTTGTACAGTATATGTTAATATGCATGCAATACAGTCATTCCTATAGAAAATAGTTTACACGCAATCTATTCGATCTAATTGTAACAACTTTTTTAGAATTATCTCATAAATTTCACATATACAAGATTTTAACATTTTATATATATTCGATAGTTAACAGAGATGGAAAATTTATGTAAAATTTAATTAATTAAAAAATTCATCAATATTCAATTAAAAACAAAAAAGCTAAAATTTAATAATATTAATGTTTATACAATATTTATAATTATTATTTAAATATATAATTGTGTGGAGTGTTCAATGTACAATATTCGATGTCCAGAGAAATAAATATCTTCAAAATTCTTATTTGAAATGTTGCACTGCAGATATAGATCTTAAAACGAATGCATGAGATATTTCTGAACACGGGAAAAGACCAATGGTCTATTCTTGGAAATAATATATGGTTATCACTTAATATTTTTTATCGATTTATCATTAATAATCGATTATAAACAATAATTTGCATCGATCATAAAGAATGTAAATAATATTTCTATAATATTAAACAATTAAATAGTTGACATAGAGTTGAAATGAATGTTTCAACGTGTTGTGTTATCCGTTTTTGTAAAATAAAATAATATATTCATCTAATTATGAATAATGAATAATTATTCAGTTTAAATTCAAATATTATTAGTTGTATAAACAGATTGATAACTTGCTTATGCAAAAATCATTAATTACTGAACCAAAATATTTACATTATTTATTGATTATCAAATCAAATCAATCAACCTATATTTTGTTTACCAAACGGATCATGATCCTATCGAAACAATTTCTCAACTTGTTTCATGAAAATAGTCAAATTTATCACAATTTTCAAAAAGCTTACATAAAAATACTTTCGAACTGATATTCAAAGAAAATGTTTCGAACTTATTTATTATAAAAAATAATTCAGGGATTCAGCAAAAAAAAAAAAGCTGTGCCAAATTTTAAACAATAGGACCCCATTTTCGAAGCCGGTTGTATTTAATGTGAGATTTCAATTTATAATCAATTTTTGCTGAATCTATTCGATTTTCGAAACAAATGTTTCGTACAAAAGTTGTTAGAATTATAATTTTCTGATAAGACGAAAAATTCCGGTATGACGGGCCTAAAAAAAGACATATAAGAAAACTGAGATTTTGGGTTAATTTTATTTCTGTCGGCGGTAGTTAATTATCCAAAATCTCAGGTTTTTTTCTTAAATATCTTTTTTTTAGGCCCGGTATGACGCGGGCCTAAATTAAATTTTAATTTTAACTAACGACAAACAATAATAAATTTATTGTGTACTTTTATGAATGTACTATATAAGATTTTGAATAATTTTATAAATGGACTATACATGAGTGCTCGTACATCCTTAAAGATTTAGGCAGTGTGTTTCAGTTGTCTAGGTCACTATATTATGTACTTGATTAGATCTTTTGATCCTAGTTAGACAAACAATATTAAATTTGCATAAAAGAGATAATTAAAATTTGGTAGCAATTGATAAATATTAAAGTATTTGAAGTATTGAAGTATATTGAAGTAAAGTTAGACTATGATGATTATTAATATTTAAATTTTATTATAATTACTTACAGAGTCAAAAACGAAACATAAATAACTAATAAACTTTATTAACACCATTACACTAAACTTTAATATATGAATTTTATTGATTTGATTTTAAGAATCATTGATTTCGAATCATTTGTTGGTATCGATCGATTGTTATTGTATGTATAAATAAATAAATATATATATATATATATAATGGTGTGTATAGACTATAGTATACTTGTAGTATCGTATTTATCGTAATCGTAGTGTCGTATACTCGTATAGTTAGTTATATAGAACTTGTTCGTTCACAACATTAACAACCAACGTTTGATAATTATCAATCAATCACTATTCACTTTATTGTAATGATGATTGTAGTATGGTTAAGTGTGTAGTATGTAGTGTCTGAATCTGATCCTCATCCACAATGTAATGATTGTAGTGTAGTGTGTGTGTGTGTGGATTATATCAATCCATCGTAAATATATGTGAATACCTTGATATCACTTGATAATAACTATTGACTGAATACTGAATACTAAATATATGAATATCAACTACACTAGCCATCATATCATATTAGTCATTATTAGTTAGTAATGACTAGTGACTAGTGACTATTACTAACTTAACTTAACTTAACTTTAGTAATAGTTATAGTTATAGTTAACTTATACGTATTATCTAGTTTACTTAAATATGCTACAACAATATTATATTACTTGTTATATCTATATTTTATTTATTACTTACTAATTATTTATTTATTTTAAGTTGGGCATTAAACAAACCAACCGCCAACCACTCAAATCATATTACAAACTAGCCATGCCGTAAGATACGGGAGATTCGGATTTTGTTCACAATTTCATGGTTTTCATGGAAAGTCCCGTTAAGATCGGTCCAGCCGTTTCGGATATTAGCCAAACAGACAGACAAATAGACACACAAAAATTTAAAAAATTGTTCTTTGTTATAAGCACCGTATTGTACTTTCATATGCATTCATAGTAAAAAGCTGTTATTAAAAGACATCACAAACAGACACTTCAATTTTATTTATTTATTTATATTTGTATGCATGCAGTAGAAGTAGATGTTTGTTAATGACATATATTTAAAATAAATAACTGTCCTCTCACAAGTAGTATGTTGAACAAACTTATATATAAACAATTGATTTATTCAGTATCGTCATCCTAACGGGTCCAAATTCATGATTTAAATTCGGAATATACAAGTGCATTTTCATTAATGTACAAGGTATGAATTTGATCATGAATTTGATGGGTAACCACCTACCCTATTGCATGGGAGACGCGGTAGTCTCCTATATGCTTGCGTTGTCCTGGTGTGAGAGTACGCATGAAATAAAATGGGTACCTGGAGAACAGGTACTCTTCACACCCATAATTTTTTATCTTAATTCAAAAATAACTAGTTATTTTCAATTGACCCATTATTCGTCATAAATAGGGAATTTTTCAGAAAAAATTGGCCAAGGACTTTTAGTTTCTTGGTCAAGAAGAAGGGTAGATATAATTTCAGAAACTAATATGTTTCCATATAAAATATAATTATATAATTCTATAGAATAATTATTAAGTTTTTTAACCCCACTCCTATTTTATATGATTTTAAATGATATCTCGCTACTACTCACCAAAACTTCAAGTCATTTACAGTCATCGAATTGGATGAAAATTAGATTATAGAATAGCTTGGACCCCAAAAACATTAATTTTCAGTTGATTTGGTAAGAGATTGATTTCACATAACTTTTGATTTTGATTTTTATGTCTGAATGATTTGGCTTCATCTTTTCACACAGAATTGGTAAAAGATCATTTATAATGCCCAGATGTAATATTCATGAACATATATAAAAGTGATATATCAACTTACACATGTATATAATATACACATGTATACTTACACAAATTTTATAAAAATATTTATCCCATAGCTCTATCTATGCAATGTGTTTGTTATCCTCAATATACAAATTCGGCTATTACCTGATTTTTTTATACACCACGAGGGCTCAGCAAACATAGGTTTTTGCGCACGCTCGACTGCTCGACTTCTCAAATCTTGGGTACTGACATCATCATAAAAGTTGAAAACATTTCTTCGCACACGTTTGCATATTTTGTTACTCAACAACCGCAAAAGATTATTTTTCAGTGCACTCTAGCGGTACAAAATGTAATTATAAAATTTAAATTCGTGTATACACACGATATCCAGATACACACCAATAGCCGAATATAGTATTTTGACACCCTAAAACGTAAAAATTTGATTAAAACTAGATACATTGTCGTCTGTAAAGTAGAACTGTAGGTTTGTACCTATTATTATTAGGGAATTAACATAAAACATTAAAAGTCTACCTATAGAGTTGTTACCTACATAAATGCTGATTATAATGTTTCTAGAACTTGTTCACATATCACTCTTAGAATTCCTCATGTATTTTCAAATCGTATAAATAACATGATAAATGTTGTTTAAAAGATTTGTTGAAGCTATATAAAATTTGAATATTCTACTAGGATGGATGTATGAGTTTTGACCATCAGTGGTTACAAAATGAATTGATTGGTTGAATTCGTGTATTGGTCACAACATGTAAAAGTAAATAAAGAGTAAGTAGGTATACTCAACTATAAATAAGTAGTGTAGTTGTAGTATGTATAGATAGAGTATAGACTTGGAACCGGTAACCTAAACACACATGAGAGTAGTACACATAAGTATAGTACTATAGTATAGTAATTACTATATAGGATAGTAGTAGAGAATCAAATAAATAGATTCTATTATTTTACATCGGATCACACATGTAATCACTAATCACTGATCACTGATTTATACGTTTACTTCACTAATTGTTCATTTTATAAATAATTATCTCAAATCATAATTAATAACAATTATATATTTATTATTATTATTATTCAAACAATTATAATTGTTTGAATTCATTCACTTTTTATTTCAATATTTGTTCTAACACAAACATTCTTTTGTAATTCTATTTTTGGCTACAAGTCAATTTTTATATTTTTCGACTGTCCCACCTATGTTTTCATTTTTTTTAATCTTATCTCGTTTAACAATTATTTATTTTGATATGATGGGAATACAAACACATCACATATTATATTACTTCCATGAGTAACTACTACAGTTACTACGAATGTTGTACTTACTGTTTGGTTTAGACTGCACCAGTTTAGTTGATCCTAAACCGTCTTTAGGAATCATATTATACATATTGAATCTAAAAATCAATTTTGGTAATAAGATAGTCTCTA
This sequence comes from Nineta flava, assembly GCA_963920215.1. Taxonomy (NCBI): domain Eukaryota; kingdom Metazoa; phylum Arthropoda; class Insecta; order Neuroptera; family Chrysopidae; genus Nineta; species Nineta flava. Next base: position 1,032,048 of record OY986046.1, read on the forward strand.
AGGAAATATTCCTCCAGAAAATTTCGAAACATTTTATAGGGTCTAATTCAGTTGGTTTGACGATTTGACGGGATGCTATCTTGAAAACCCTTTGCCAAATCGTTAAATATATGCGATTTTCGTGATTTCTAGATTATTGATCCTAGCACATCTGTTTTTATACATGTTTATGGATGTAAGTAACACCTCTAATATCTATTGAAATTTTTTTTAAAATGAATACAGATAAAAATTGTTATCTATTCTCCAATATATATTTAAAATTAGAGACTGGATTTCAATGAATTAGAAGTTTTACGCATGTGTTCTACAGCTAAAAGTGAGATCGAGTTCGTAAATAGGCAAAATCGACTCTTGCATCTCCCTGCTTACTTCAATGATTAGGTTTTTAGCTTAAGTGTTAATATATTATTTCCTTACAAATGCCTTCCATAAGCAATACAGTTTCAGCCATTACGAGGCACTGGCTGGGGAAAAACATACTAAACACATGGACTTACCTACCAGTGCACCACCACTATTGCAGGTGCTCAGGGCATTAGAGGAGGAAGAGGAAACGATGGCCCAACTTCTCTATCACTGTCTAGCTCTTGCTATGAGAAGACTCATACACTTGGGTCAGTCATTCTTTGACGTTAAATCTCTTTTGCTGTTCTGGATTAGCTCCAAATGGTTCATGGAATAGTGCAGTGGATCCGTGTGGGGCAGTCCTCTATTTTCAGGTATCACAATGGACCTCATGACATAGGTGTGACCCACCTAGAATGTTCCACTGCAACGTAATCTAATTGAACCGTACCTAACCAAACTTAAATTCTGCCCATTTGCTTGTAGATAGTATTAGCCAACTAGTTGTCACCTGTCATAGTTGGGTCCACTATTTTATTTTTGATGACAGTGTATCATCATAAAAACCTTTGGACGACTTTTGTATCATACATACATACATACATACATACATACATACATAAGTAGATAGATGTGTATGTGTATGAGTAAGTGATACGTTTTCAAATGATATCTACCTATCTAAGTACCTACTAAGTACTATTAAGTATTGCAAGTACATTAAAATGATATAGATGGTAGGTAGGTGGTGGATATCGGTACTTTTATCTATTAAAATTTATAAAATTTACTACAATTACATGGAAGAAAGACAAACGATTCAAATATGACTAACTAAACAAACAGTCACAATATGAATTCAATATGAATCGATTCGATCATCTAGTTTTAAATCAATAACTTGATTTAATTCAGTATTTAAATAAAAAAAAAACAAGTGAATATGTATTTTAAGTTTCTATTACATATTTTAATATTACAAGTTACATGTGATACATGTGTTGCTCAAATCAAACAGTTACAGAATGTCACATACATCATGTGTCCTGACAAATGTTACAATTGTCATTACATCCAGTATGACGAACAGTCCTATCAATTCTATGTCAATTGTACGAATGCTGAGTTAACATCGTTACCACTAAATGTTCATGAACATGTAAGTACGATTTATTTTTATACGGAAGTCGAATACGGAAATGGAGAACGACTAAATAACGAGCTCCTTGAAATCAGTTGCAACACAAATGTCAAACATAAATTTCTTGACTGTTGACACTTAAACAGATTTTTGGTGTCTGAGACACTATCCAGACACGAATGTATGGAACTTGTGTCCGACCTGTTCACACACAAAAGAACTGATTGCTGCTGATTATATTGTAATTAAACAACGACGTAAACGCTATATTTATTACTATATAATATGCATATGGAATACATGGAGTGTATGAAAAAATGTTGAACCTGTTTGAAAACCTGAAGAGACACTTGGACACAAGGTGTTCGCACAGCCGCTGATTCGATAATCGATACTAATTATAGTCTCACAATAAATGTCACAATTAGAGACACCCTGTGTGCACACCTAGACACTCGGTGTACAAACTGAGTGTACGGTGTCTAGTGTCGTAGTCAAAACGAACCTTAAAGCTCTAAATTTAATTGCGTTTCATAAATGAACGAGATCGGTTCTCCATAAAAATCTATCAAAAGAGAGACTTGCTATGAGACTCGCAGTCTCAATAGTGTGTGTATAGAGAAGGGTGAGCACGAAACCACGCAAATAAATAGATTTGAACGTGTAACAATCCCTTAACTAGAGCATACTTAGACATTAAGTATTAAAATGTTATAATGTTGTATATTTTTAGGTAACACATTTAGATTTATCGTACAACAAATTAACTAGAATACCAAAAGAGCTATTCAATTTGAGACGTATCGAATGGTTGTCATTAGCTCACAATCAAATAACAGACATCAACATCAATATCAATAATCGAACAACAATCAGTGAATTCTATAAGCGATTAAAAGTTTTAAATATGAGTTCAAATTCGTTCAACAATAATCAGATCAGAATATTAAATAATTTATTAAATAATCGAACACTTCCAAATATACTGCATATCGATATCAATTCAAATAATTTTAGTAACATACTGAATGAGAATCAAAATTTGCATATGATCAGCGATACAATACAAGTATTCAATTTACATAATTGTAGCATACAATTCATGAAAAATAAATATGCTTTTCAATATCTAACACGTTTACAAATATTGATATTATCCAAAAATCGTATCAATTGGTTTAACGAACTTGTTTCAAATACTATTCAGGTAAGCATTATGTGCATGCACATGCGCAAGTCTTTTTTCATTCACCACTCACAACGGTCAATGGTCAATGGGTAGTCAGTAGTGGTCGATTACTCGAATAGATCTTCTCTTTCACATATTATTATTAAAGGATTACAATCCATATTCGGGACAATAAAACTATTTCTGTCTTTTGTTATATTGACATCAGCTATCACGTCTACAAGCAGAGTCTATTAATGTCCAAGTCAATGCTATGCTGCTATCCACATTTCCAAGAGCGTGATGCTATAAAATACTAAATCCTAAAACCTGGTCAAAGTCATAATTTCAGAATCAGAAGAGTGTAAACTTTGGTAATTCAATGAATTTTCAAACTTTCTTTGAAATAGATGACCCCTCCCGTTAAATGTTTAAATGATCAGGTCCCCCACAAAATAAATTTGTATAGAAACGCAACTGGCGCATTGTTGGTAGTGATTTTAAAGATTGATATTTTTTATTTACAGATCTTAGATTTATCCGATTGTAATTTAAATCATATCAGATCGAATGCATTTATAAATATGCCATCGTTACACACCCTGTACTTAAATAATAATCAATATTTACAAATCTATTCAACAATTGGCATTCAACATCCAATCTCATCAACAATCAATAAACTATTGATCAACAATTGTCGATTAACAATCAGTTACATCAATAATATTGTAAATTTAACACAATTACAAATGTCTAACAATATTCTAATCAATGAACTGCAAGCAATTACATTTCAAAAGAACATCCATTTAGAAATGATCGATCTGTCGAAATGTTCAATACAATACATCGATTATCTAGCATTCAATCCATTAACGAACTTAACTGTATTACAGTTATCTGACAATCGTATTAGCTATTTACATTCTGATACATTCTTATATAACTTAAAGTTAACTCAACTAAATCTGTCACGTAATCATTTTAAAACAATTGAACCGATACATTCCATCTCAATCGAACGATTAGATCTCTCACATTGTGAGTTGAACGGTGCCATTGAACGCAACACTTTTAAATCGTTAACAGCTCTGATTAGTTTAAATCTATCGAACAATAACATCGAATATCTGCCCGATTATTTGTCCATCAATAATTTGCAATATTTCGATATAAGCTATTGTCGTTTGCTATTCATCACCGATTACACATTTATCGAGTTGAGTCAGTTAACCAATCTGAAATTAAACGGCAATCGATTTAACGGACCGTTCAAAGAGACCATGCTACCAGATATGTTAAAATCGATTGCACTCAACGATAATCCATGGCGATGTGATTGTTATTCGGTTGATTTCAAATACTTTTACGATTATTTACGAGTGAATCATCTGACAGGTGAACATAACCTCGTCTGTTATTCCCCATCAAATTTGACAGGTTTCACATGGAATGCTGCATGTAAGAAACAATGGTTTCGATTTAATTTAATCAATAATTTTAATAATCCAAATAATAACACAATTCCACATTTGGAACGTGTTTGGCTATTTTTAATAATCACATTTATCACGTTAACGGTTCTATTTTGTGTTGTATCGAATGCCCGACGATTAGTTACGCAACGGGCCCGACGTGAACAGTTACAAATGGAACGGCTAGCGAACGAGGCACGGGAACGATTACGTATGATTCGAGATCGACAAACGTTAAGTTTAAATAATTTGGCGGCATCGACAAATGCACCAGATCCAAGAGATTTAATATCACCACCATCGTACGAAGAAGCGTTGTCCATGTTGCGTCCAAGTACTTGTGATTTACGATTAAAACGACCGATATCGATGCTGTCAACCGAATCAACACCAAATCACATGACTTTATCGAATATCGAACAACAATCGGTATCGTCATCAGCATCATCGTTAATCGTTTATCAAGACAATAATCCACATGACAGTTCCAATAATATTCCACAAGCATCATAACAAGTACTATACCAATACCAGTACCAGTTAGTTAGTACTATCTCTATTCTCTATCTAGCTAGTATTATAGTAGCTACATTTTAGTATTCTATTCAGACATTTATTTATCTGTGTAGGTAGGTATATGTTGGGTGGGTGTGTGTACTATCTATACCCTCCAACTGTAATATACCCGTTTATATCTTGATTGTATTCGATCTACAGAGTTTTGTTTCTAAACCTTTTTAGAATTGGAACTACCAATCTCTTCGAACAGATTATAAATGTATATATTTCTAGGAGAGAGAGAGTCACCCTATACTACCCTATCACCCTAATTTATATACAAAATTCTGAAGAAAAGTATTGCATCAAATTTCAAAATGCGATTTTGATGATATTATCGAGTTCCAGTATTTTGAAGTTTGATGCTAGTAGTAGGACAGTAGGACGTAGCTGCTTGCCAGCCAGCCTTCCAGCTTGCGTCCATGGTCCACGATTGATTACTAGATAATCGTTGTGATATTGTGAGATGACTAAATAAATAAATTATAAATATTTCTATGTAAATTAATTATTCATTTTTGTAATTATTAAATTTTATCTATTCATGTGTGTTTTAATTTTCGAGATCGACATATCGATTTTATTACTGTACACCCCTTGTAATTCGTAAAGCGCGCCGCGTCATTGCAGATATCTTTCATCATTTTTGTACACTCAATATTCAATAGGTTTTTCCAAACTGATAACAATTTCCTGGTCTGTGTAATCAAATAATATCATAATTTAAGATATGCAACGTTAAAGTCATTGTTGTAATAAAGTTGCCTATGCGATACATACTATCGCGAACAAAAATTTGGAACTCTTCATTCAGTTCCAAATTGTTGCCAAGTAAATTATTTTGTCACATAAATATGGTCACTTTTGCAATCGAATTATAAAATTTTGAAAATGAACGCTTATTTTGTGGCCATGTGTACATGAGTCCAGAAAAACTTTGACACGGGTCTAGAAACATCTATTTTTCACAAAATAAATACACTCGTGTGGGTAAAGTGTTTGCGAATAACTTTGTGGTTCAAAGTTCTTCATCGGTCAGGTCACCACGCATTTCTACTTGAAAGAGAAAAGCTCCAATAAAGTTACGTTTGACGCAATTTTGTATGAATCAGACAAATAAAAATGAGTCTCGCAGCACCACGGAGCGTTCGTTGTAATGTAGAGGACATCTTAGACTCTCTACAAATCCAAGCAATTGAATCGAATGGGTGCAGAATATGGTCCTAAATAAAAAAGACACAGGATCAAATAAATAGACAAAGACAACTGTAAATATATTTTAACTATTTTTATTTAGATTTTTACATATATTTGATTTGTTTTGATGAGTGATAGTCAAGTTTCATTTAAATTTTTGTTTCATTAGTATTTAAGGAATTTTCAACACATTCATATGAATCCAAATATGTGTCCATAATATCTATCTATCGATCATCAATTTTATACATTTAAAATACAACTTCGAACTTTGTGTGAGTTTGTTCATTTGTTTTGTTTTGGTTTGGTTTATGTTTTGTTCATTTTATCCAAAAAACATCATATTGAGCATTTTATGTGCGTTTTATGACATTTCAAAGGAATTACAACACGACATTTTATTTATTTATGTATATCAGAAAGATTCATAACGACCAGTATCAGATCAGGTTTAGAGGAGTTTTGATCGCGTGGAGGGTAACAAATAGAGTGCTTGTCCATTTTTCCACATCTAAGATATTGCAATAGTCCACAATACTGATAGATCCATGCGTAGAATCCACATGATACAGCCGTCCATCATTCAAACCACTGCTTTGTGGAGTCTTACATCTATCTGGAGTCCAAACCCTAATAATCCGGCCAAAAACTTAAAAAGTTGAATGTATTCTAAAGCTAAAAAGTGATTAAATAGTACAAAATCGATCCTTTTTTTACAAAAACAAATAATTGTTTGTTCTTAAAGTGAATAGTTTAGACATAAATTTCAGCTCAAACATCTGATATTACTCAGTAGATATACTACTAGTAGTACAATCAGCACAGTACAGTACAGTACCTTTCTATACATAAAACATAGGTGTGTAAAAGTACAATAAACAGTACATACACAACTTGTATATACTAAAAGATACTTGATGCGTATTGAACTTGATCGTACAGTACAGACTGACAGACCACTAGATCGTACATCTGTAGTTCAGCAGTTCAAATCAGAATCCCATTTAAAATAAATAAAAAAGAATGTCGTGCTATAATTCCCAAAATAATTTGTTAGTTTTCTTTAAAATTAGTTTATTTATTATTTGATTATTATTAACTCTATAAATTCTTAGGTTATTAACAATTAATTTTCATTTGATTTGTTTTTCTTTAAATATTTTAAAAAATACTGTTTGTTTGTTTGTTTGTTTATTACATAGATTTTCTTGTAATTGTTTTGTTTGTTTTTTATAAAAATATTTTTTTTTCATTTACAATTTTCATTTTTTTGTTTTTTTTTTTTTTAATTTTGGTTTTTCATAAATTTTTTACATTGATGAGACAAATAAATTTGTATTTTTGTTGTATGAAGGCTCACTTACTTACTTACTAACTAACTTCCATGCACATGTCGTACAATTCCGTTCGAATTTACCAAACTTTGAAATAACATAAAACCGTATGTTTAGTTCGATAATTTAAACTAAAGGTGGTGTAAGATTTTGGTGTTAACAAGACCGTAGTTTTGCAATCATATCTGTAAATGGGGCGCCAAACATTCAAATATCTGACTATTCTCAGATTCTTAGATAAATAATTGATAATTATTCTGAAGTAAAAGGGGACATACATCTCTCGGAATGAATCAGTTGAATCGACAAATTCACTGGATTTTTGTATTTTTTGGGTCTAAATTACTTTATGAACTAATTTTCATTCGAATCAATGACTAAACATTTTTTATTTATTTTTTCAAAGAAGTACTCACTTAAATTCATGAAATAAGGTAAAGTTGACCCCAAAAAAAAACATATGAAAGTCCTGTTTATTTGACGATTTGATGAACAGTTTACGAGATATCAATATATTGTAGTTTGAAAAGAATGCATAAAATCGAAAAATAATTTTTGTTTCCGATATGAATAAAATTCGTTATAGAAGGTAAATTGGACCCAAAATTTGAGGATTTGGTGAGCGATTTATAAGATATGACCCTTCCATCAAGCTCAGAAAGGGTAGTGCCAAACTTGATGGTATCTTTTATGGGGATCCCATTTACATATATCTTAATATCTTAAAAATATACATGCAAATATTAAGATTGAGATCAAGCTCTCGAAAGAAACTAGGATCTAGGTAACAACAAAATACCTCCACCTACCCTCAGTTTAGTGTCTCACACAATTGTTTTATTGTTGTTGTTTTTTTTTTTCAAGAGAATGTGATCCTTATTTTATTAACCCGACTTTAAAAAGGAGGATGGTTCTCAATTCGTCTGTATTTTTTTATTATTATTTGTAACAGTTAGAAATACAACCAACACTGATCAACTTCGAAGTAAACTTTGAACGACTTTGATTGATTACAGATTATACTTCAAATCATTTTATACAGACATCAATTCAATAAATAACTGACTAGCTAGCAGCATGTATATTAACATATATATAAAGTGAACAACAGTCAACAGTCATCAGTCAGTTCTTCTGATAGATACCTAGAGATATATGCTGATGATAATAATTAATTTGTAATATAATATAATAACTATTTATCATAATTTTTAAACACAATTATTTTAACATTGATACATTGAAACATTCAAATAAGATATGTATGCCACTTTATATAATATCAGTTTTATTCTCCTTAATTTCTGCAATTCTGCAATGTTAATGATTACTGTATAAAATGTTCCTAAGTACGTACAATCTGTGTGTAAAAATTCTATAACTAAATATGGAAATTTTAAATATTCCAAATATTCAATAGTTTTCACAACTCTAGTCTTAGATCCCTCTGGTCTCCCAAAAAGGATTCCGAAAATAAATTTGGGACATTTGAGTGGATTGAATAATATGAAATAATGTATGGCATCCTGTATCGAGTGTCAATAAACGTTTTGTATTCTGATTCGTTATATTCAACTTGAATACAAACAATTTAGAAATACGTTATCCCAAGAATAAATCACTTAGATGCAATACTATGCAATATGGCGTCACAATCCAAGTTGCTTAGTAACTGTCAAAAAGCCAAGTTAGATATACAACTTAGTTGTCTTCTAGGTATTCGAGTGTAGTTTCATGATACTACTAGTAGGTAGACAAGATCACGAGATCACATCCTCGTAGTAATATATTTGAGTCTCATCTATTTCTATAAATTTTAAAATAATCCTACTTTTGAGTTTCATAAATATATAATAAGTATCTCTTTAAAATGAGAACTACCTACGTCAATAATATTTATTATTTGCATACCCGTATTCAATCTATGGCGTGAACCTAAATCAACGCCATCATTATTATAATTATATTATATTAATATTATCATTTATTTATTATTAAGATTTGTTTGTTTCCTTTCTACTCAAATCTATCAATATTATTATTTATAAAATTGTATGGCATTATTATTATTATTATTATTAATTTTTATTTTTTTAAATGGCGCAGCCTGCACGACAAGAATCTTTACACAATTGTATTTCTTTTTGATATGCACATATTATATATATCATACTATTATCAAAATTAGCGCCATTCATACAAAAATCAAAAAACAATTGAATATTATACAGAATGTTCGGAAACATTTATGCATATTTAATTATTTGAAAACAAACGTCTATATTTCTATAATGTATTCTATTAAATTTTTGGCACTCTTTTTTCCGAACACTCAGTATTTATACTCCGTAACGTAACGTAATAAATATTGTAGTTTGAAGAAACTTCTCCAAACTTTTGTAAGACAAATCGACGTCTGTGAACGATTTAAGAAGTGTTCACTAGCTTTTGTATCCATCCACAATACCAACCGTTCGTTTCAAATGTCAAAACGTTCAAAAAGTACGTCTTGAATTTGAATAACATTTGAGTTTTGAGTATAATTACAGCACACTACTGATTGAGAGCGTTAATATCGTATCGTGACATGACCTTAGACTTTAGAGATCATTTATAAAATATATAAATAAAAAACTTGACAGATATAGCAGCCCATATTACATGTTACACTACAGCTAACAGCAGGGGAAGGGGTTAGTGGAGTTCAAAATTGTACATAATTTATAAATGTCCTTCTATTATTAACTATTGAGCATTATATAAATCACGTGACCATCTGAAAATGATTTAACTTCTTTAAATATGAATCCGTTGAATCCAATTCGTTCGATATAAACGATACAAACAGACGAGATATAGACATTTGTAAGTGTCGGGTCATGTCATGTCTGTCTCTAGTCTCGACCTGTGTATCTGTAAGAGTGTAAGACCCTGATCAGTCAGTATCCAGTGCCATCCAGTGTCATGCACTACTACGACGGACGACATGAGTATTAAATGGTAGGAGAGAGAGAGAGAGAGAGAGAGATACATATACTATTTAATGACTACTTCTTATAAACATTAAACATAAAATACATGGAATGGACATTAAACAAAGACATTGTTTTAGTAATATCGAAACACACTTTAGATTAAATATTTATTGTTTTTTTTTTTGGCAGAAAAACAGAACTTGATCAAAAAATACGGATAATTGATTGGGTTTTTTTTTTATTTTGTTTAGTAAATACACAACAATACATTGAAGTCAAAAATTGATGAATAATATCAATAGATTGTTTATTGTTGTTTGATTCGATAAAACACTGTTAAGACATCGAAAACCATTTATTTTGATGAATACACATTTTGACATAAAACCATTGATTTGGTGATGGACGACAGACAACAAACATGTCGATTCAAATATATATTTATTTACTTATGTATGTATGTATATGGAGGTTATGGAGAAATTCAATGATCCAAAATATACTGCGTTCGTTCGTTATATAGAGTTTGTTTCATTTTAGAATATTCGCATTTTGATGCACAATTTGTGAATAACAGAATTGCTAATTATTCAGCTCGATTTGTGCTAAATTCATTCGATTTTCGAAACAAAATCTTTCAATGAGATTCAATTGTTAGAATTTTTATAACGAACAACTTTTGATAAAAACATTTTAGCGACAATTAATTTGTTTTAGCGCGCCACTTGTTTCAATCGATTCTTTTTTGGATCTGATTAAATAAATAACATTTGATACAAAACAGCGATCCTTCTCAAAGAAAACAATATGAAAGGAAACTATTAAAGAGGGGGTTGGTTGGTTTTAAAAACGTAATGTAAACGAATGATGAATCTTAATGCTAACTAACTAACTAACAAACTAAGCATGCTATACGTACAATGTGTAGGTAGCATGTTTGTGTGTACTGTGTGTACAAGACAAGTACACCGCATCACTTGTATACAACAACACGCTCACTTACATACTCACCCACTTACTCACTTATATCACTAGAATTCTGACTACAAGAATATAAATACAATAAATAGCTTTTCATAGAAACAACATTGTTAACTAAACATAGATACATTTGTTTTACAAACACCATCATCAGAGAGTCAAGGGGTGGAGAGGACGAGGACTTTGAGGCTGGTGGTTGATCAACAAAGAGTGAGGGTTGAGGGTTGTTACGAGTATTTTGTTGTAAAATTTTCAGTCATCACTAAAATCAAATTTAAAACACACATTTGAATCTCTTTCGCATCATTATTTTGAAAGTTTTTTTTTTTGGTTTATGTATTTTTTGTTTGTTTTTTATTGGCAGGTGTGATTTTTTTTTTTTTTTTGTTCATTTGTTTTGTTATGATTATTTTTTGGATAAAATCATTTGCACATTCATAAACTAATAAAATAGAATGATGGTCGTGTTACGTCTATATGGTATTTTATAAGTCTATGAACGAATCGTACACATATTACATATGTATTGGTACTTAATTATTATTAATTAAAAAAAAAGAAGAGAAGTGTTTCATTCTGATTCAACTGTTCAAATCGAATCGATTCGAACATTTGTTGCGAATTAAATCACTCTCAAAAGATTTTTGTTTGGGTTTGTTTTTAAGTAGTTGCATTTTCTTTGCGTGCAGAAAATGATACTATTGAACGTATTCCTTTCATTGATGTCTGAAAATAATAACATGAAAATTAGGCTTGTGATCAATTCTTCATCAAATGGGTTTCTGCATACAAAATCAAATTAATTACTACGAACGTGAATTGAACGAATCAAGGGTCGCTTTTATTTTGGATAAATTCAATCAAATTAAACAAAACGATTGAACTCTTTCCTGTACAGTTAGTTCTAATAGTTCTAGACTGGTCTGACGGTACTTCAAAGTATCACCAATTTGTATGTGTACCTCTTAAAAAGGAGTTATACGTATAGTATTTGACTTTTAATTTATTTATTTATTTACACGAGGTTTGACTGTACTTGGAAGTATCGACAGAAAGAAAAGGGATATGAAAATTGAAAACAAATGAATAAAATGCATTAACATATTTACATATCTACATATTTTAAAAGTAAGATGGCGTTCGTAGCCTCTCGTATTAAGTATTAACAACGTCAAACGTGTTCATTATTGAAACCTCTTCTATCTTCTAATCTATGGTTGGTTTCAACAAACTACACAACATCTTATTAGAAAGAGACATTAATATACACTGTCATATTTCATATCTCTCTCTTTCTATGAGATCCTAAAGTTCTAATCATGGTATGATATCATAGGTAGCGTTCAAAATAATCCAATCTAAGATTAGGATTTAGAACTGTTTGCTGCCAGAAAATGAATAAGAACAGATACAGAGAGAGACCCACTCAGATATATAGTATAGCTTATCTCCTCATTAGTAATAGTAACACTAGTAATACTAACTAGTCTAAAGAATTGTATAATAATAATATAGCTAAATGACGTCATTTAACTATAGTATTTAATAAAAAAAGATTGATCTTCAATCAATTCAAACAACATTTGGATTTGGATGAAACAGTTTAGTTTAGTTAGAATGATCCTGACCTCCTAATTAATTATAATTAATAACCGAATGATCTATTAAAAAAAGAGAAAGGTTGAATTACCTTTTTTTTTGAATTATTCAAGAAATCCTTATACATTTCAGATCTGAGATACCGCGAATAACTATCACTTTTCATGAGATGATAGACATGCGCCGCAGCACCGTCGAACACCCAACGATCTGGATTTTCCATGTTCTTCTTGGTGATCTCATACGAATGTGAGTCAACATTAATGGGACAGCTGGCATCTGTTGCTAAATACTCATTCCATATTTCTTCGACTTTCGTTTGTACCGCAGATTGTGGTAATGCTTTCAACTCTTGTACAGCTTCCCAAAACTTAAGATTTTCACCACTGAATTCCTTTTCTAAAAACTTCATAAAATGTTCGCGTCCAGCTGGATCCTGTAATACTTCTTGTAAACAGAACGACCATCGTTTAACACGACGTGCCGATATATCTTTGGTTTGTTTCTCTTGTTCCCAAAATTCTGGATTGTCTGTTAGCCATGGATTCGATTGCTCTGGTGATACCAGAAAGTAATCATATTCAACATATTGTTCATAATAATTGATAATCCTAAAAAGAGAGCGTGCGTTAGAGTTTAGAATATCCTCTTGAGAAGTATCAAGTACTTACGCTTCAGCAACTTTCGATATTTTAATATTTCGACGTTCTAATCGCAATTTTAATCGTGCATTTTGTTTTTTAAGCATACCCAATGGATTATCATTTTGTGGATCGATATTTGGTGCCGCTGACTTATTACTAGACGTACCTAATTGTAAAAATTTATTTGCAGTTGCTGCACGATTCATACGACATGCCTTTTTTATATTGATTTCTGTAGTATTTACACAACCAGGCTACAAATTATTTAAATAATTAATATTAAAATAAAATAAACTATGTATTAAACCATATCCATTATTTATTTACCATTGGTCGATGCACATCCCAAAAAGCACGCTCTTGACTGTCCAATACTTTACGTTCTAATTTATCACGTTTCTTATCAACCTTACTTTGAGCTTCAGCTTGCATAAATATAAATTCCCATTTACGTGAGAACATTTTTTGTAAACGAGCCAAATTTTCAGCCTCATAATCGGCCAACTCTAATCGAGTTTTATTTTGCATTGTACGCTTACATAAATAAACAGCTAAAAGCAATCATTTATTATTATGCGGATCGGGTCGGGTCGACGTGACGTGCTAATTAATCTAAGGGCAGACTAAAGTTTAAGTTTCAATAATATTACAGTTAACACATACCATAATCTGTATTCTCAGGTTCCCAACAATTCGAGGGCCAAAAATATGGGGTTTGAAATCGATAGAAAGAATTGTCATTCTTAACAGTAAGCATATGTTCATCGATTGGGAAAAAATAACCATGAGCTGCCATTAAATGTGCTAAGTGCAAAGCTTCCGTTTGATCCATTTTTAAATTTTTTATCATCCACATGATGAGATCGGAACCAGTAAAAACTGATGGTATCTTCGACATTAAACTTTTCACAGTACGAACTGGTACACCAGTTACTTCATCTTGCATTTTCTCAACAATTTTTTCCATCTATAATGAAAAACTTTTATTCGAAACATCTTTTTAAAAACCAAATAGATTCGATACAAATCAATTTCCAAGGCGACAAAACAATCCACAGACGTTTTTATCACCCCGAAAATTGTAACAATTCCCAATGATCCCCTACGTACTTTTTGATACACTAGAAAATTAGGTATATTGGAAGCATCATCTGTGGATATCGTGACTGGAAGCGTCGTACTTATGGAGTTGCATGATTCATTGGTTGCATTCAAATTACTGCTGCTGGGCGTTGCATGTGTTGTGCCACTTGCAGACGCATCTGTGCGATCAACTTTGTGTCGCGAAGCGAACTTATCTGAACTCATAGTGACCATCTCTCTGCACGTCTTCAAATTTCAATTCCAACGTCTCACAATTCCAAAGCACTGAATTTTCAAAAAATCAATCGTCAAAAATTTCAAATCTTGTTAATATTTTTGGATGTAGTAACAAAATTGCCCTTTTCTAAAAGAGAATTCACACGATACATCGATGCCAAACTACGACATGCCAAACATTCCTTAAAAGCCTCCAGTCATACACTGACCGAATAATTCGATAACTACTAAGCACCACGGTATTTCTTTGGATATTGTTTATTGTTGTTGGGTAACGTTAGATTGGATAGTTCCCTGTATTTGGTCACCTAAAAACTCTAAACCATGCCATTTATTCCAGGACTAATTTAATTAAAAAGGGTATATTGAGGATAACTCATTCTATATGATGCGTTAATTCATATGTAATTTTGGTGTTCTATTCAAAACTAGTAGTCGTAGGAAGCTTTTTTTACGTTGGTTGAATGAATCCAACATAGAACTAAGACTATCCATCGAAAACATCCTATGGCTCATTTTAAAAAAGAATTACAAAATAACATATAAAAAAGGTTGCTATGTTGAATTTACCCGCCAATAATTGATTGACTAAGTCGCTAATATTATACAAATAACATTCGGCCAAGGTGTAAAAAACAAAGGGTAAGTGCTTACTAATGGGTGGGTAAGTGGGGTATTATGGAATATATTACTAAATGGGAACAAAAACTGCATGCTTGGATGAATTAATAACTCATGCACAAAATGCAACACACTAAAAACAAAAATAATATGCTGTGACGTCAATAAATGACGAACACGAACCTTTCAATTCAAATAAAAATCTGAAATATTGATAATATTAGCATTCAGCACCATTAATTTACTAATTTTAAAGTAGCTCAAATTTAAAAAAAATATATATACATATATATGTATATTTATAAATATATATATATATATTTATATGGAAAAAAAACAAATATCGATTTCAATATTCACAACAACATTTCAAAAATACTCAAATTGAAAAAAATAATAAAATATCAACAGATCAAACGGAATCATAAAACAGTTTTCAGTGACAAATATTTATTATTTACAGAAAACAAAAAAATAAAAAACAGAAAATTTAATTAAAAAAAAACAGTAAACGTTTTTATTTGATTAAATCAAATAAAAAAAATAACGTTGAAATTTTAAATAAATTAAGTATCGACGACATCGTTACGGTTTAGAACTGTTTGTATTAAAATTTGTAAATATCAACAAAAAAAAACTGTTGTACAAAAATTTTACATTTTGAATAATTGTTAGAATTTGAAACGAATCTAGTTTTTTAATTTTATAATGGACGACAATTTATTCTTGACAAAAACATTGTCAATAAGTAATATTTTATGTTAGGTTGGTATTTTCTAACACTGTTGACTATACTGAACTGTATGTACTCTATAGTTATTATACTTATTATTATATTCTACTGTTTGACGCATACGCATCTGATCATTCTAAAATACGGCTTACAATGCGTACAAGCACTCTTGTGAACGCGCGCTCACATCCAACATGTGTGACGCTCGTTTTGAGGGTTTTTGCAAAAATATTCTTTCAATCCTTCTGAGTAAAGGAGTTTTGCTCCAATTTGATTTACAGAAGTTTGCCGAGTTTTAACGGAAAGACATCTAAAGTCTGTGTCAGTCTGAGCAAAAAAAACGAACTACTGCTACTGTTAGATAAAATATTACGAAACACTTTCTCTGATGCATAATTCGATTAATTACCAGGTGTCGCTAGGGAAAATACAATCCCTAAATCTACTTTAGATCCTGCACTTGCTAAACAAATTAGGTCTGGAAAAAGAGCTTAGGCCGAAAAATTTCTACGCCTTCGGTTGGTATAATGTCATAACTTTTGATATTTCAAAAAATGAATGAGAAATAGATAATTTTAATCTTTAATTTTGTTTGAATTATCATCAAATTCATAGTAAAAACTTGAGAGTTTGAATTCAGATATGAGACATAGGTTGGGTGGTGTCGCGCGACAATATTTTACAACGACATTTTATACATTGTAGATAGTACTTAACATGGAGTATATCGTGAATGATTGAATTTAAAAATATTCGAATGAACTGAAATGAAATTGTCATGTAAGAACAATACCGACTATTTATGTTATGTTATGCAGTTTTTGATAATAAGGATAAGGATTGTTTGCTGTTGTTAATAAAAAAGTATTAATAAATAAATAATTGAATCAATTCATAATAAAAGAATTCAATATAAAGATAATAATAATAAAAACATGACATAAGTTAAGTATTAAAGACTCAACAATTCAATAAGACAGTAAGTTCAACTTCAACGTGAACAACTTCAAGTTGGTTTTGGTTGATAGTTGATTCAATTCGAGTTAATTCCCACATTTATTTAACTTGTGGATTGTAAGAACTAATTTATTGGTGTTGCTGTCTAATGTATTGTATGTTGTATACATCCATCTTGTATTAGTCATTGTGGTTTTTTGCACAAGAACAGCACATACAGATTATATTCAATTCTATTATATTAGTAGTGTATCTGTATACCATTATATACGGCACGGAATACAGACGACCAAGACGACAGTCGACGGAAGCATTAAAGGCATCGCCCATGATAACATACAAATTGAATATCTATCCATTTATTTAGGAATTATAATATACGGTTATAGCTTCAAAAGTTACACAAATCCAATAATTAGTTAGCTGTGTTTTCGTTTATTATTTGTGTGTGCCAACCAAGTGTTTTGGAAAACTCATATATATAAATATATATATAAATCTATTCAATTTAATTTAAGTGTTTGAAAATGGTCATGGCGGCCTAATTTTTTGTTCTCATTGTCAAAAACGTGTGTTTTTTGTTTTTTTCAACATTTTGTGTTTATTTTGTAAGTGATTTAGTATTCTTTTCAGTCTACATTTTATTCAATTTTTTATTTTTCATGTTTGGGAATCATTTCATTTCATAATTAGTTGCTTATTATTTATCTAAGGTTAGTTTTTTTGTTTCTGGGTTTGTAGGATTCTAAGATTCATTTTCACTAAATTCAGTCATAGAATTCTAATGAATTCGCGTTGGTCATGCTCATGTCTTAAGTCATTGGTGATTCAGTGTACTGTAATTTGTCTGACAGTTTTCTGACTAAAGTGGTGACTAACCTTTTTAAACAGTCTTCTTTTTTTTTTTAATTGAACTAAAGAGGGCGCCTACTTAAATTTTTTTCACTCAACATTAATTAACATTTTTAATTAAATTTGTGGTTGTTTCGTTCAAATTCATTATTCAATTGTAATTATTCTTTTCTCTGTTTTAAGGTAGTTGGTGTAATACATTCCAACAAATAAATATCCAACATACAGTTTGTGAGATATCCATTTGATACCCTCAAAACAGACCGGAAAACCTCATTTTATTCGATTATTAAACGAGATAAAATTTAATTTCAATCAAATTAAAACAAAGAAATTTATTCTAATTTCGTTGAAACGGAAAATAAATTAATTTGATTTAAAATTGTTAAATTTAGTTAAATTTTGTAAATTGACTATACCATTTACACCAACTACCTTAAATGAGGAAATATTTGAATTGAAGTGAAACATATTTGATGGAGATATGATCTCATTTGTTGAGTGACAACATGTCGCCCAAGAAATGATAAATGATAGATAGATAGGTATCTATCTACTGGTGAAGTGACTGAATGAATAATTTTGATTCTTGTAGATATTTTTTTTGTAAATTACGCCATCATAAAGCACTGCCGTAGCCGTACTAAAAATACATAAAATAGAAAAATGCGTGAATACAAAATAGTCGTGTTGGGTTCTGGAGGTGTCGGTAAATCAGCATTAACAGTACAATTTGTGCAAGGTATATTTGTTGAGAAATATGATCCAACGATAGAAGACAGCTATCGGAAACAAGTCGAGGTTGATGGACAGCAATGCATGTTGGAAATATTAGATACGGCTGGAACGGTACGTATCATATTTATGTTTTATTAACCAATTTCTTGGTTGGCAATTTGTCAAAACATTTCTTTAAGTTTGCCAAAAAATCTATCGTGTTGTGTCAATTTTACTTTGAAAACTTTATGATTCTATTAGCTTCAAAATTGACGTATTTTAAATATAAAAATTGTAATGTGTTAAATCAAATCCATTTAGTTTTGTAAAAAACGTTTACAATAAAAGTGATGTACACGAAAACTAAATTCGAATGCAAAGTAAGATTCTGTTTATTTCGAACAAAAGATGTTCACTCATTTATATTGTCAATAATAAAGTAAAGTCACCATTCAAACGGATTTATTAAAAATTTTATTAAAAACTTGAACTGAATGGATTGTTGGTTGCTTGTCACATACATGATAAACCTTAGGTTTTTGGTGAATTTGGGCGACTTCTTTTTCATCATCATATCATAATTGATGAAAGAAGCGAACGAACTTTGAAATAATGTTTTGATAATGTCGCAAGTATATTTATTTATTATCCTCGATTCATATAAATTGGATCTTCCCAAATAAAATGAAACCATTGATTTTAGGAACAATTCACAGCGATGCGTGATCTCTATATGAAAAATGGCCAAGGATTTGTATTGGTTTATTCAATAACTGCACAATCAACTTTCAATGATTTACAAGACTTGCGTGAACAAATTTTAAGAGTTAAGGTATGTGTGTATGAAGAATGACTATTGATTGAATGACTGATACATTCTGTACTTGATCTTTAAATTGTTTACAGGATACAGATGATGTGCCTATGGTTCTAGTAGGTAACAAGTGTGATTTGGAGGATGAACGAGTTGTGGGCAAAGATCAGGGCGGTAATTTGGCGCGCCAGTTCAACTGTGCCTTCATGGAAACCTCTGCCAAAGCCAAAATTAATGTTAATGATGTAAGTTAATAATGTCCATCACTCAAACTTACATCCTCTATTTAATCCCCTTAATTGATGAATTCTTAGTGTTCATCCACATTGCATAAGTAGAGTTTCATGGGCCATTTTGATTGTATTTTGTATAAAAACAGGCCTCTTGTTTATGATAGATAGACTTTTAAAAATAGTCAGAACGAATGGAATAGCATCATTTGAACAACAACATGACCCCCTTACCCTGTCCGTCTACTGTCTACATTAAAATATAATCAATATCAGATCAATCAAATAAATAACAAAACCAATTAATTATTTATTTTTCAGATATTTTACGATTTAGTGCGACAAATAAACAAAAAATCGCCAGAGAAAATACGAAAAACGAAAAAGAGGCCACCATGCACGCTACTTTAAAAGTATCGAATTACAAATTTTGGAATGATGCGAGTTAAGAGAAAACAAATAAACAACATATTATGAAAGATTTCATGCAACCAATGAAACGAAACCACCACCACCACCATATAGTTTAAAACAAATCAAAAATTTAAAAAAACAAAACAAATATTACAAAACAAAACAACATACAAATATTAATTAAAAATAATAATAATAAATAAAATAAATAATAAATAAATAAATAATAATAATAATAATTAATAGTTGTTAAAAATCATCAAACTTTTCAAACATAAACAAAACAAATTGATTTAAAATTGTGTGGGTTCTATCTTTACTATCATTACTATGTAGTATAGTACTTACTTACTAACTATCTAGTATAGTTAGTATAGTACTTACTATCAATCATCTACTATCTAAATCAACAACACATAAACAACATAAATATGTATCTGTATCCATAAAATTATATATTTCAAGTCTAAATTGATTCGGACGGACGTCTCGTATATGTTGTGCAACACAAACAAACAAACAAACATGATACCACCATCATTTGGATTATTTAGGATGTTTCTTATTATCTTTAATATAATATAATTCTATCTTTCTCTTCTCTTCTCTTCTTCACTCTTGCCTCTGTTTTCAGCCGAAGTTTTTATCGAGAAATAGGCACTGAAAATTTATAATTATAGCACTGACAAAATTTCGTCTCCCAACTTGATTAATATTATTACGCTCTTTATACATATGGCTTGGAAAATTCATTTAAACTTTGGGAGTGATTTACGTTGAACAAACTTACGCACACCCACGATCCTCGATCCACCACGACCCACGTAATCGTTATTCGAATTCGATTTGTTTTTTGTACCAAAGATTATTTAAAAAAATTTATTTTATTTCTTTTTTTTTTTAAATGTATTTTCTAGTTTTGATGGATTTAGTTTTTTTTTTGACACCAATATTTGAACTCTTCCCCCCCCCCCCTCACAATCGAAATCTAACCATGCACACACACTCATACATTCATTCATTCACTCACTCACCCTGTACAGTCTCAATTAGTAAGTTTGTGTCGTAATATTGTAAGTAGTACATGGTACTGATACTGCTGCTGCTGCTCGCAGATAGATCTGAGACGACATGTGGTACATCTGGGACACATCCAGCATCCATCCATCCACACCATCCATCATACATAATCAATCGGTTTGGTGTCATTTGTCTGTCATCTATTTAACATAAATTTAATCTTAACTTAATCAAACAATAAGTTTAAATGATTTTTCTAAAAATACAAAAACAAAAAAAACAATGTTAATACATTTATATATATATATTTGTTATACGCATGCGTAAAAATTAAAATATATTATTATTCAATATAGAACTATCGATCGGATCAATCAATCAATACGTACGAACGGACGGACGGACGGACGTATGATGTAAATATTAATATTGTGATGAAAGAGTGCGCCGCGCGCCAGATAGGATGGACACCGTTGCGTTGGTAGTGGTAGTATTTTTTATCACTTCTGTTTGTCGCGCAAATTTTTTTACTTAAGGTTTTTTTTTTATAGTTTTTTAAGTACACGTGATTTTTTTTTTGTATTGACAGATATCGATTCGATTCATCATTTCAGTTTTGTGATTGATTCAGAGCAGAGTTCAGGTCACGGCACGACATCCGGAATTATGGCGTACCGAATGTTCAAAAACTATTACTTTTGACACAATCGATTTGTTTTTCTTTTAGTTTCGAATTTTAGTCAGCCAAAAAAATTCGATTTTTGTTGATCGTTGATAGTGTCGATTAGCTAACTAAGCAAGGGTTGAAAACCCGATTACAACTTTGTTTTCAGCTTAGACTATATGATGATGTCTGTCGCCCGTCGTATTGGTTTTGTTTGTGACGTCACCGATTCCATATCACTCTTCTTCCACGAATCTATAGACACTCCATTTGCTAAAATCAGTAAAAGTGTGAATTTAGGGCTGTAAGGGGATATTGACACGCGAAATACGTCTAACAACCCACTCTATTTTTGCAATACCGTGGTCGGGTAATCAGAAAGAGGGGTAAAGCAAACGGGTCCCTAGCACCTAGACTAAGGGGTCCTCTGTGCCCTCCGTAGTCGGGTAAAAACAGTAGAGCAATGTTGGTCTTGATACAATTTTTGTTCGATAGATTTTTACAGTAAAATTCTATCGACTTTGCTCGATTACAAAATTTTGTATGTAATTGACTCCCATCCCTCATTAAGGAATGGAAGGATGATTACCATTAACTAGGGGAGGAAGATATTAAAATAGTTTCATTTCAAAGGGTTGTTTACGAAACTACTGGAGAAATAGTTCTGTTAAGAGCGCTAAAATCATATGTGGACTCCATGGCAAAACTACCAAACTGATTGATTGAAGTATAATATAATTCTCCCTAGAGAGGGGAGGGGTGGAATCAAATGATTTGTGAGATCGTATCGTCATTTCTAGATCTAGATTATAGATTGTGCCTTACCTGTCTGAGATAGTCATCTAAACGTTTAGTAGATTGATTTCTGAATCGAATCGAAGTGTTTCAATTCAAACAAAAGAATTGATGTGAGATGATCCCGTAAGTCAATTGAATCAATATCTATTGATAAAATCACTGCCACTCCATCGAACTATCTATCTGAAGTGTTCTGCTGTACATTCAGTATATTCATTCATTCATTCATGAATCATGTGAGGTTGGTTCTTCATATATTTTAATTTTTATGGTACGGAATCATTATTTTTGAGCATTTGTTAACTTTTTTTTAACTATAAATGTCTCAACAAAAAATATTTAAATAGGCTTTTCTATTATTGATTTTTAAATTTCAAACAAACAACAAATAGCAAACAAGCATCATTGTATTTTATTTATTTACTTCTGTTGACTTACAAATACATACAGGGTGTTCAGAAAGGAATACAGTTATTGGAATTTGATACAACTTTTTATTTAAATTAGATTTGATTCTGTTTATTTCGAATATTCTTTTCTGAGAGACCTGTTCTGAATTTTTTGTTTTGTTCATTTGCGCATACGCACATTTTTCTAATAGTAGTTTTTTTTGTTTTTCTTTTGTGAGACGACATTAATTATCATTGAATGTGTTCCGGTTGGTGTGAGAAAACGATTTCAGTTCACTTTATCTCGATGTTTGAAATCTTAATTTGTGAAAGCTCTTTAAATATTACGGATACGTTCCAAAAAGCTCTTTTGATAAGAAATGCCATCTAGAATGGTAACCACCCATCCACCATGAATGGTAACTAATGCGTCACATTATTCAAATTTTTAGGATGGAAAATGTTTTTTTATAGAAAAACAAAACAAACAAAAAAATACTTCGTATAAATTTGTTAATTGGACCAGAAAAATAAAATTTAAAAAGAAATCGTTTTAAATAATAAAAAAAAAAAAGTTGCAAATTTTTAATCAATAATAAGATTGTCTCTAAATTCGTCGCGTTTATATTTCACTATTTTTCCTCAAAAAAAAAAAAACATAAAAAAAGTTTTAAAAAAATGTAAAAAAAAAATCAAATAAATGAAATAAAAATTTTTTTGGCAATTTATATGAATTCAATGTTTTTTAAAAAGATACAACAAAAATTATGAAATTATATCAAATATTAAAAAAACAAAAACACAAAAAAATTAAACAAAATGGTTAAAAAATTTGTATATGTAGCTAGTGGCGTTTATCATACATAGATCTGTTTTCTACATTTTATTATTATTGCTAGGGAAAACCATTTATCTTAAAAGTCTCTGCAATCCACCACATAGGGAGCGATCTGTTGGAGCGTCCTATCTTAGGGTCACATTCAATTACACCGTTTATACATTATTATGTTCAATTGTTAAAGCTGAGGTGTAATCGTTTTGGACGCTTTTAATGTTCAACTTGACGCTGAGTACTAACAGCTATCATTAACCATCGAAGTAGGTCGGTCAGCGCCAACTCCCAAAACTGTTTGTTTATTTATCTGTCCTGTCGTGTGTACAGTGTCACTAATTTAGTGGGGGGACTTTTCAAAATTAATATTAGCTATTTCAAATGAATATTGAAAAACATCTAAACTGTTTTTATCCATCATATTAAATATTGATGCCATCAATCATCAACTGACGCTTACACGTACTTATAATGCCTGAAACGAATGGCACTTTCAAGAGTAACTAACGTACCAATAGCCAATGAAATAAATAGATCTTAGAAGCGTCCAAACCGAATACACTTCTTATAGATTGATAATGAGTAGAAGAAATGAATCAGATTGGATCGATTCGAATAATCATTGGCCGCCATGACAGATCGGATCCTGTGTGTACAGTGGAGGGGTTTTTAATTATTGTATATTTACAAAACATTTTTTATTTACACAATCAATAGGATACATTTTCGCGTATGGAGGTTGCGTATGACGTTATGAAATGTATGTATTCTTGGGGACTCTTTTAAATAACTGAAACGGTCCATAGACGTTCTCTAATTATACGTAACATTAAATAAATAGTGTGTGGCAACAAAGATATTGAACGTCTATGAACTGCTATAAAAAAAAAAAAAAAACTAAATATATTTTGAAAATTTTTTAGTTAATTTGTATCCTTGAATCAAAGTTGTTCATTTGTATTTGATTTATAGTGAACAACTTTTATCCGAATTTAAATTTGATTTGATCAAATCGAAGATACAAATCAATTATTTAATTTTGAATGATGGGTGCTACTTGCGGTCTACTACTATTTTGATCAACAGAAATTTGTGTCTAATCAATTTGATTGTAGAGCTAAATATTTGGTACCAAAGTTGTTTGTATTTGTGTAATTCGAAACATTTGATCGGAAATCAATACGGTTCGGACACAAATCACTTTTGAATGCAATAGTAATATTAGATTTTGTTCGTTTCAGCTACGTGCTGACAGAACTAGTTCAACTTAATAATAACAATAAAATTGATTTAATTTATCCATTGTGGTTTACTCAAACTAAACGCACGGAATTCGTTTTCAAATAATCAAAGCAAAGTCATCAACAAACGAATCAAAATAAAAGGAGTCGCGAAGATTCAATTCATCCCAGAGAAATATGATTTTCTGCTCAATTTATAAAAATTTAATAAGATAATGGAGATGAGATGATGAGATGTTGTACGTAGTACGTTGTACGTTATACGTTGTACATCGTTACGTTGAAAATGTATATTATATTGGTAATATGTATTTGTTAGAATCAGATTATTATTACTACTAGCACCCAAACACCCACCTGTGGCACTGTGTCGACCTGCCACCCACCAACAACGTCCTTCTCCTCCTCCATTCCTATTTTTATGAAACATAAAACATTCATTGATATCAAAATCAAAACATTTAAACAAAAATTGTACAAAATATAAAATTTTATTATTAAAACAAAAACAATTTAAATATCAAGTATTAGATAATTAAATGAACACATGAATCTGACTCACTGAAGTCAGTGAGTCTGAGTCAATGACGTATTTACTATTTGACTAGACTACGCATGCGTCTTATCTATCTGTACTGTATATAGTTTACAACGATTATTATTTTATATTCGTTCGTTATTACAACATTGTTTTGGATCAAGAACACTGCATCAAACATTTCTATTTGATTTGAATGTTTAAATACAAGGTGTCTTAAAAGTCACTACCAGACTAGACTAAACCAATCACTTTATAAACGTAATATAATTGTTATTTATGTCAGATTTAAAAACTATTTAATTAGAAATTGTAGAATCGATATTTCAATTCGGATACTCTCCTTAAGTGAATTTTATTGGCAAATAACATGGAGAGGAAAATTTCTAGCTATCAGATCTAATGAGTTTTTTTTTTTTTTTACTGTATTTACAAAAAAAATTCGTATTGAGTTCTAATTGACTTGACTCTTCCATTCAACTTATTATATACAGTGTGTTCGAGGAAAAAGTGAACAGGTGATAGAATTCATAAAACTATTTTTAAAAAACGTTGATTCGGAATTATTTTGTTTTCGAGATATAGTATCGAATTCAACTTTCAGATGATTCAGATCTTTTTCTGCATTGTCTACAGATTAGATTACACTATCAAATCTTTGAATATTTCTTCAGGATAATTTTTTAGATCATCAAACATTTACATTTGCGTCAGTCCGTTAGATTCAAGTTCTGAAAGGATAAAGCTGATTATTTGATAGGGCTAGCTGTGGCTCTATCTCGAAAACAACAGATATGAATCCGGATCGAAATATATATGATTATTTATTTGATATTCTCCAGACTTGTACTTCATTTTCCAAACACTCACTTTGTATTACAAGACGACATGTTGATGGATCAGATCAGATCAGATGTGTCATAGCAGAAGTAGTAGTAGTAGTAGGTACGTGACTGACTGACTGACTGACTGACTGACTGGTTGAATAAATCCAACATACATTCATTGTATACTTAATTCATTAATTAATTAATTTCAAAAAACAAAATATTCAATTTGTTCGATTAGAATTTTTATAAGAAATATGATGATGATCGTGTTCAAAAAAATTACAATAATTTAAAAAAATATATTTGTAAAGTTAGTAATCGTTGAGTCATTTACATGAGCGTAACGTAACGTAGCGTATCATAGTTTTAAGTAGCCCCAACCCCTTTTAAATAATTACAACAACAACGTCGTAACGTTAGCGTTAGTTTTGATTTGTAACCAATTATAATTATAATGAATGCGATTCATGATTGTTTCTGTTTCTACGGTGGGTGTTGGTGTTGAGCCACCCCATATTAGAGGGAGGGAGTGTCTGTACCCATCTATCTACATTGATTGTTACGCTCATGAGTGAGTCATTTTTCTAATGCTTATTAGGTGATGCGACTATTTGTGTCAACAAAAACAATATAAATATTCATTAGAAAAATTGAGCAAAAACACATGCGCCAATCAAATTAGTTTTCCATTTGTTCGAATAATCATTATCTCCAATTGGTTTCTGTTCTGGAATAAATATTATCATTTCAATCCCTTTTTTTGTATTTCATTTGTGGTTCTTTTACATTCAATAAAAATGAATTATTGTTTGAAAATTTACAATCGATTGTCGCGTTTTTTATCATTTGACCGTCCTCCCCCACCAACACACACATTCAAGGTAAGAAGATACACATTTTATTTGATTTTAATATTAATTGTTTAGTTATGAGGCTGTCTGTCTAGTTTTCATTCCTTTGAATGAAAACAACAAACAACATTTATTTGATGTTCATCCACATTGTATTGCAGTGAGTATTCATTTATTCATTTTATTTATTCATTTGTTGAATCAATCAAATCAAAACAATTAATTAATTATTTTTATTTTTTAAACATCCAAGCCATCGCATATAGTATAGTACACTCCCTTTCAACAAAAATGAACCCAATCAGTCTCTCACAATTTTGATTATTCTTGTAGTTAATGTTTTTTACAGACACAACATATTATTTATACCTAGTATTTAAAAGAAATATAAACCTAGTTTATATTTCTCTAAAAAAATAAAAACTAGGTTTTAATTCCATTTCATTTTGGTGGATTCCAATTCAATGTGATTTTTTTAAAGAAATTTGTTCATATTTTTTATGATTTTTTCACATAATTCGTAATTTGTTCGTATTTTCATTAGGAAAACATGGTATGATGGAAATTTGTTGTCAATTTTAATAACTCCACAATTTATACATGAAAATAAGAAAAAAAAAATTTACACCATATTATGTTCTCCTAGTAGAAATGAGAATTTTTTTCAACGATTTTGTTCACATTTTTTATAATTTATGGCAAAAATTCATATAATTGTTCGAACTTTCAGTAGAAGAACATGATATGATGGAAATTTCTTGTCATTTTTAAAAAGTACACAATTTTTCCTTGAAAATGAGGTAAACAATTTACACCTTTTTATGTTAACATCTATGTTAATAAATACTTTATACATTTTTTCCAAAAAATTTTGTCCTCTCACTAGTGACATGTTGACATCAATTCGATTTATATACTTAAAAAAAATTTTTTTTTCAGTCATTATATTTACTTGAATTTATCGTCATTATTATTGGGGGTGTAATCATCTCGTCTTGTGGTGTAGGGTAAGAGAGCATGACTTCGATACGAAAGTATCACGGTTCAAATCTCGATGCTACCGTTACAATTCGTAAATTGTTCAATCAATTTGGCGTAAGATTAGATGTCGCTATCTAGTTGTGATTACTCTGATGAACGTACTACTATGAGCGTAGATGGCATAGTTCCAGGTCTTCTTGACCCACTGCCCCGCCAGTGTAACTGGTAGACTGACACTACGGTGTCGATAGGGGAGTGTACCTCGACAATAGTACAAATAAGAAGAGTGATTCCAAATCAGCGAGGTCTGTGGCTAGATGTGGTGCATTAAATTGAAGAACATTCATTGAAATTCAAAAATTTTATTTTTTCGAATTTAACTTATAAATTTCCATTGTTGTGTAAATAAATACTCATATTTTAATTTTGTTTTATTTTTTCCAGGTAGTGGAAGGGCGCTATCCAATATGTTGATAATTATTAACGATTTATTAATCAAACTCAAATTGATTGTAGCTAAGGTGTTGAATAAAATGTGATTGAAACATAATATTACCATTTTGTTTTCATTTATGTATTACCTCTATACACTTCATTATTACATCATCCTCATATTCCATCAAACCAAATACACTTCATTTTCTTTCAGGGTTTTTTATTTTCAGTTACAGGAGATAAGTCTATTCTGATTGGTAAGTAAAGATGAAGCCCCATATTTGATATATTCTAGGTAGGTAAAAAATTGATATCATCTAGGTAGGTAAGAAATTAATATAATCAAGGTAGGTATCATGTTCTCCTAGTAGAAATGTGAATTTTTTTAACAATTTTTTTCGCATTTTTTATGATTTTTGGACAAAATTCATAAATTTGTTCGTATTTTCACTAGGAAAACATGGTTTGATGGAAATTTTTTGTCATTTTCAAAAACTACACAACTTATACATGAAAATAAGAAAAAAAAATTTACAGCTATCATGTTCTCCTAGTAGAAATGTGAATTTTTTTAACAATTTTTTTCACATTTTTTATGATTTTTGGACAAAATTCATAAATTTGTTCGTATTTTCACTAGGAAAACATGGTTTGATGGAAATTTTTTGTCATTTTCAAAAACTACACAACTTATACATGAAAATAAGAAAAAAAAATTTACAGCTATCATGTTCTCCTAGTAGAAATGTGAATTTTTTTAACAATTTTTTTCACATTTTTTATGATTTTTGGACAAAATTCATAAATTTGTTCGTATTTTCACTAGGAAAACATGGTTTGATGGAAATTTTTTGTCATTTTCAAAAACTACACAACTTATACATGAAAATAAGAAAAAAAAATTTACAGCTATCATGTTCTCCTAGTAGAAATGTGAATTTTTTTAACAATTTTTTTCACATTTTTTATGATTTTTGGACAAAATTCATAAATTTGTTCGTATTTTCACTAGGAAAACATGGTTTGATGGAAATTTTTTGTCATTTTCAAAAACTACACAACTTATACATGAAAATAAGAAAAAAAAATTTACAGCTATCATGTTCTCCTAGTAGAAATGTGAATTTTTTTAACAATTTTTTTCACATTTTTTATGATTTTTGGACAAAATTCATAAATTTGTTCGTATTTTCACTAGGAAAACATGGTTTGATGGAAATTTTTTGTCATTTTCAAAAACTACACAACTTATACATGAAAATAAGAAAAAAAAATTTACAGCTATCATGTTCTCCTAGTAGAAATGTGAATTTTTTTAACAATTTTTTTCACATTTTTTATGATTTTTGGACAAAATTCATAAATTTGTTCGTATTTTCACTAGGAAAACATGGTTTGATGGAAATTTTTTGTCATTTTCAAAAACTACACAACTTATACATGAAAATAAGAAAAAAAAATTTACAGCTATCATGTTCTCCTAGTAGAAATGTGAATTTTTTTAACAATTTTTTTCACATTTTTTATGATTTTTGGACAAAATTCATAAATTTGTTCGTATTTTCACTAGGAAAACATGGTTTGATGGAAATTTTTTGTCATTTTCAAAAACTACACAACTTATACATGAAAATAAGAAAAAAAAATTTACAGCTATCATGTTCTCCTAGTAGAAATGTGAATTTTTTTAACAATTTTTTTCACATTTTTTATGATTTTTGGACAAAATTCATAAATTTGTTCGTATTTTCACTAGGAAAACATGGTTTGATGGAAATTTTTTGTCATTTTCAAAAACTACACAACTTATACATGAAAATAAGAAAAAAAAATTTACAGCTATCATGTTCTCCTAGTAGAAATGTGAATTTTTTTAACAATTTTTTTCACATTTTTTATGATTTTTGGACAAAATTCATAAATTTGTTCGTATTTTCACTAGGAAAACATGGTTTGATGGAAATTTTTTGTCATTTTCAAAAACTACACAACTTATACATGAAAATAAGAAAAAAAAATTTACAGCTATCATGTTCTCCTAGTAGAAATGTGAATTTTTTTAACAATTTTTTTCACATTTTTTATGATTTTTGGACAAAATTCATAAATTTGTTCGTATTTTCACTAGGAAAACATGGTTTGATGGAAATTTTTTGTCATTTTCAAAAACTACACAACTTATACATGAAAATAAGAAAAAAAAATTTACAGCTATCATGTTCTCCTAGTAGAAATGTGAATTTTTTTAACAATTTTTTTCACATTTTTTATGATTTTTGGACAAAATTCATAAATTTGTTCGTATTTTCACTAGGAAAACATGGTTTGATGGAAATTTTTTGTCATTTTCAAAAACTACACAACTTATACATGAAAATAAGAAAAAAAAATTTACAGCTATCATGTTCTCCTAGTAGAAATGTGAATTTTTTTAACAATTTTTTTCACATTTTTTATGATTTTTGGACAAAATTCATAAATTTGTTCGTATTTTCACTAGGAAAACATGGTTTGATGGAAATTTTTTGTCATTTTCAAAAACTACACAACTTATACATGAAAATAAGAAAAAAAAATTTACAGCTATCATGTTCTCCTAGTAGAAATGTGAATTTTTTTAACAATTTTTTTCACATTTTTTATGATTTTTGGACAAAATTCATAAATTTGTTCGTATTTTCACTAGGAAAACATGGTTTGATGGAAATTTTTTGTCATTTTCAAAAACTACACAACTTATACATGAAAATAAGAAAAAAAAATTTACAGCTATCATGTTCTCCTAGTAGAAATGTGAATTTTTTTAACAATTTTTTTCACATTTTTTATGATTTTTGGACAAAATTCATAAATTTGTTCGTATTTTCACTAGGAAAACATGGTTTGATGGAAATTTTTTGTCATTTTCAAAAACTACACAACTTATACATGAAAATAAGAAAAAAAAATTTACAGCTATCATGTTCTCCTAGTAGAAATGTGAATTTTTTTAACAATTTTTTTCACATTTTTTATGATTTTTGGACAAAATTCATAAATTTGTTCGTATTTTCACTAGGAAAACATGGTTTGATGGAAATTTTTTGTCATTTTCAAAAACTACACAACTTATACATGAAAATAAGAAAAAAAAATTTACAGCTATCATGTTCTCCTAGTAGAAATGTGAATTTTTTTAACAATTTTTTTCACATTTTTTATGATTTTTGGACAAAATTCATAAATTTGTTCGTATTTTCACTAGGAAAACATGGTTTGATGGAAATTTTTTGTCATTTTCAAAAACTACACAACTTATACATGAAAATAAGAAAAAAAAATTTACAGCTATCATGTTCTCCTAGTAGAAATGTGAATTTTTTTAACAATTTTTTTCACATTTTTTATGATTTTTGGACAAAATTCATAAATTTGTTCGTATTTTCACTAGGAAAACATGGTTTGATGGAAATTTTTTGTCATTTTCAAAAACTACACAACTTATACATGAAAATAAGAAAAAAAAATTTACAGCTATCATGTTCTCCTAGTAGAAATGTGAATTTTTTTAACAATTTTTTTCACATTTTTTATGATTTTTGGACAAAATTCATAAATTTGTTCGTATTTTCACTAGGAAAACATGGTTTGATGGAAATTTTTTGTCATTTTCAAAAACTACACAACTTATACATGAAAATAAGAAAAAAAAATTTACAGCTATCATGTTCTCCTAGTAGAAATGTGAATTTTTTTAACAATTTTTTTCACATTTTTTATGATTTTTGGACAAAATTCATAAATTTGTTCGTATTTTCACTAGGAAAACATGGTTTGATGGAAATTTTTTGTCATTTTCAAAAACTACACAACTTATACATGAAAATAAGAAAAAAAAATTTACAGCTATCATGTTCTCCTAGTAGAAATGTGAATTTTTTTAACAATTTTTTTCACATTTTTTATGATTTTTGGACAAAATTCATAAATTTGTTCGTATTTTCACTAGGAAAACATGGTTTGATGGAAATTTTTTGTCATTTTCAAAAACTACACAACTTATACATGAAAATAAGAAAAAAAAATTTACAGCTATCATGTTCTCCTAGTAGAAATGTGAATTTTTTTAACAATTTTTTTCACATTTTTTATGATTTTTGGACAAAATTCATAAATTTGTTCGTATTTTCACTAGGAAAACATGGTTTGATGGAAATTTTTTGTCATTTTCAAAAACTACACAACTTATACATGAAAATAAGAAAAAAAAATTTACAGCTATCATGTTCTCCTAGTAGAAATGTGAATTTTTTTAACAATTTTTTTCACATTTTTTATGATTTTTGGACAAAATTCATAAATTTGTTCGTATTTTCACTAGGAAAACATGGTTTGATGGAAATTTTTTGTCATTTTCAAAAACTACACAACTTATACATGAAAATAAGAAAAAAAAATTTACAGCTATCATGTTCTCCTAGTAGAAATGTGAATTTTTTTAACAATTTTTTTCACATTTTTTATGATTTTTGGACAAAATTCATAAATTTGTTCGTATTTTCACTAGGAAAACATGGTTTGATGGAAATTTTTTGTCATTTTCAAAAACTACACAACTTATACATGAAAATAAGAAAAAAAAATTTACAGCTATCATGTTCTCCTAGTAGAAATGTGAATTTTTTTAACAATTTTTTTCACATTTTTTATGATTTTTGGACAAAATTCATAAATTTGTTCGTATTTTCACTAGGAAAACATGGTTTGATGGAAATTTTTTGTCATTTTCAAAAACTACACAACTTATACATGAAAATAAGAAAAAAAAATTTACAGCTATCATGTTCTCCTAGTAGAAATGTGAATTTTTTTAACAATTTTTTTCACATTTTTTATGATTTTTGGACAAAATTCATAAATTTGTTCGTATTTTCACTAGGAAAACATGGTTTGATGGAAATTTTTTGTCATTTTCAAAAACTACACAACTTATACATGAAAATAAGAAAAAAAAATTTACAGCTATCATGTTCTCCTAGTAGAAATGTGAATTTTTTTAACAATTTTTTTCACATTTTTTATGATTTTTGGACAAAATTCATAAATTTGTTCGTATTTTCACTAGGAAAACATGGTTTGATGGAAATTTTTTGTCATTTTCAAAAACTACACAACTTATACATGAAAATAAGAAAAAAAAATTTACAGCTATCATGTTCTCCTAGTAGAAATGTGAATTTTTTTAACAATTTTTTTCACATTTTTTATGATTTTTGGACAAAATTCATAAATTTGTTCGTATTTTCACTAGGAAAACATGGTTTGATGGAAATTTTTTGTCATTTTCAAAAACTACACAACTTATACATGAAAATAAGAAAAAAAAATTTACAGCTATCATGTTCTCCTAGTAGAAATGTGAATTTTTTTAACAATTTTTTTCACATTTTTTATGATTTTTGGACAAAATTCATAAATTTGTTCGTATTTTCACTAGGAAAACATGGTTTGATGGAAATTTTTTGTCATTTTCAAAAACTACACAACTTATACATGAAAATAAGAAAAAAAAATTTACAGCTATCATGTTCTCCTAGTAGAAATGTGAATTTTTTTAACAATTTTTTTCACATTTTTTATGATTTTTGGACAAAATTCATAAATTTGTTCGTATTTTCACTAGGAAAACATGGTTTGATGGAAATTTTTTGTCATTTTCAAAAACTACACAACTTATACATGAAAATAAGAAAAAAAAATTTACAGCTATCATGTTCTCCTAGTAGAAATGTGAATTTTTTTAACAATTTTTTTCACATTTTTTATGATTTTTGGACAAAATTCATAAATTTGTTCGTATTTTCACTAGGAAAACATGGTTTGATGGAAATTTTTTGTCATTTTCAAAAACTACACAACTTATACATGAAAATAAGAAAAAAAAATTTACAGCTATCATGTTCTCCTAGTAGAAATGTGAATTTTTTTAACAATTTTTTTCACATTTTTTATGATTTTTGGACAAAATTCATAAATTTGTTCGTATTTTCACTAGGAAAACATGGTTTGATGGAAATTTTTTGTCATTTTCAAAAACTACACAACTTATACATGAAAATAAGAAAAAAAAATTTACAGCTATCATGTTCTCCTAGTAGAAATGTGAATTTTTTTAACAATTTTTTTCACATTTTTTATGATTTTTGGACAAAATTCATAAATTTGTTCGTATTTTCACTAGGAAAACATGGTTTGATGGAAATTTTTTGTCATTTTCAAAAACTACACAACTTATACATGAAAATAAGAAAAAAAAATTTACAGCTATCATGTTCTCCTAGTAGAAATGTGAATTTTTTTAACAATTTTTTTCACATTTTTTATGATTTTTGGACAAAATTCATAAATTTGTTCGTATTTTCACTAGGAAAACATGGTTTGATGGAAATTTTTTGTCATTTTCAAAAACTACACAACTTATACATGAAAATAAGAAAAAAAAATTTACAGCTATCATGTTCTCCTAGTAGAAATGTGAATTTTTTTAACAATTTTTTTCACATTTTTTATGATTTTTGGACAAAATTCATAAATTTGTTCGTATTTTCACTAGGAAAACATGGTTTGATGGAAATTTTTTGTCATTTTCAAAAACTACACAACTTATACATGAAAATAAGAAAAAAAAATTTACAGCTATCATGTTCTCCTAGTAGAAATGTGAATTTTTTTAACAATTTTTTTCACATTTTTTATGATTTTTGGACAAAATTCATAAATTTGTTCGTATTTTCACTAGGAAAACATGGTTTGATGGAAATTTTTTGTCATTTTCAAAAACTACACAACTTATACATGAAAATAAGAAAAAAAAATTTACAGCTATCATGTTCTCCTAGTAGAAATGTGAATTTTTTTAACAATTTTTTTCACATTTTTTATGATTTTTGGACAAAATTCATAAATTTGTTCGTATTTTCACTAGGAAAACATGGTTTGATGGAAATTTTTTGTCATTTTCAAAAACTACACAACTTATACATGAAAATAAGAAAAAAAAATTTACAGCTATCATGTTCTCCTAGTAGAAATGTGAATTTTTTTAACAATTTTTTTCACATTTTTTATGATTTTTGGACAAAATTCATAAATTTGTTCGTATTTTCACTAGGAAAACATGGTTTGATGGAAATTTTTTGTCATTTTCAAAAACTACACAACTTATACATGAAAATAAGAAAAAAAAATTTACAGCTATCATGTTCTCCTAGTAGAAATGTGAATTTTTTTAACAATTTTTTTCACATTTTTTATGATTTTTGGACAAAATTCATAAATTTGTTCGTATTTTCACTAGGAAAACATGGTTTGATGGAAATTTTTTGTCATTTTCAAAAACTACACAACTTATACATGAAAATAAGAAAAAAAAATTTACAGCTATCATGTTCTCCTAGTAGAAATGTGAATTTTTTTAACAATTTTTTTCACATTTTTTATGATTTTTGGACAAAATTCATAAATTTGTTCGTATTTTCACTAGGAAAACATGGTTTGATGGAAATTTTTTGTCATTTTCAAAAACTACACAACTTATACATGAAAATAAGAAAAAAAAATTTACAGCTATCATGTTCTCCTAGTAGAAATGTGAATTTTTTTAACAATTTTTTTCACATTTTTTATGATTTTTGGACAAAATTCATAAATTTGTTCGTATTTTCACTAGGAAAACATGGTTTGATGGAAATTTTTTGTCATTTTCAAAAACTACACAACTTATACATGAAAATAAGAAAAAAAAATTTACAGCTATCATGTTCTCCTAGTAGAAATGTGAATTTTTTTAACAATTTTTTTCACATTTTTTATGATTTTTGGACAAAATTCATAAATTTGTTCGTATTTTCACTAGGAAAACATGGTTTGATGGAAATTTTTTGTCATTTTCAAAAACTACACAACTTATACATGAAAATAAGAAAAAAAAATTTACAGCTATCATGTTCTCCTAGTAGAAATGTGAATTTTTTTAACAATTTTTTTCACATTTTTTATGATTTTTGGACAAAATTCATAAATTTGTTCGTATTTTCACTAGGAAAACATGGTTTGATGGAAATTTTTTGTCATTTTCAAAAACTACACAACTTATACATGAAAATAAGAAAAAAAAATTTACAGCTATCATGTTCTCCTAGTAGAAATGTGAATTTTTTTAACAATTTTTTTCACATTTTTTATGATTTTTGGACAAAATTCATAAATTTGTTCGTATTTTCACTAGGAAAACATGGTTTGATGGAAATTTTTTGTCATTTTCAAAAACTACACAACTTATACATGAAAATAAGAAAAAAAAATTTACAGCTATCATGTTCTCCTAGTAGAAATGTGAATTTTTTTAACAATTTTTTTCACATTTTTTATGATTTTTGGACAAAATTCATAAATTTGTTCGTATTTTCACTAGGAAAACATGGTTTGATGGAAATTTTTTGTCATTTTCAAAAACTACACAACTTATACATGAAAATAAGAAAAAAAAATTTACAGCTATCATGTTCTCCTAGTAGAAATGTGAATTTTTTTAACAATTTTTTTCACATTTTTTATGATTTTTGGACAAAATTCATAAATTTGTTCGTATTTTCACTAGGAAAACATGGTTTGATGGAAATTTTTTGTCATTTTCAAAAACTACACAACTTATACATGAAAATAAGAAAAAAAAATTTACAGCTATCATGTTCTCCTAGTAGAAATGTGAATTTTTTTAACAATTTTTTTCACATTTTTTATGATTTTTGGACAAAATTCATAAATTTGTTCGTATTTTCACTAGGAAAACATGGTTTGATGGAAATTTTTTGTCATTTTCAAAAACTACACAACTTATACATGAAAATAAGAAAAAAAAATTTACAGCTATCATGTTCTCCTAGTAGAAATGTGAATTTTTTTAACAATTTTTTTCACATTTTTTATGATTTTTGGACAAAATTCATAAATTTGTTCGTATTTTCACTAGGAAAACATGGTTTGATGGAAATTTTTTGTCATTTTCAAAAACTACACAACTTATACATGAAAATAAGAAAAAAAAATTTACAGCTATCATGTTCTCCTAGTAGAAATGTGAATTTTTTTAACAATTTTTTTCACATTTTTTATGATTTTTGGACAAAATTCATAAATTTGTTCGTATTTTCACTAGGAAAACATGGTTTGATGGAAATTTTTTGTCATTTTCAAAAACTACACAACTTATACATGAAAATAAGAAAAAAAAATTTACAGCTATCATGTTCTCCTAGTAGAAATGTGAATTTTTTTAACAATTTTTTTCACATTTTTTATGATTTTTGGACAAAATTCATAAATTTGTTCGTATTTTCACTAGGAAAACATGGTTTGATGGAAATTTTTTGTCATTTTCAAAAACTACACAACTTATACATGAAAATAAGAAAAAAAAATTTACAGCTATCATGTTCTCCTAGTAGAAATGTGAATTTTTTTAACAATTTTTTTCACATTTTTTATGATTTTTGGACAAAATTCATAAATTTGTTCGTATTTTCACTAGGAAAACATGGTTTGATGGAAATTTTTTGTCATTTTCAAAAACTACACAACTTATACATGAAAATAAGAAAAAAAAATTTACAGCTATCATGTTCTCCTAGTAGAAATGTGAATTTTTTTAACAATTTTTTTCACATTTTTTATGATTTTTGGACAAAATTCATAAATTTGTTCGTATTTTCACTAGGAAAACATGGTTTGATGGAAATTTTTTGTCATTTTCAAAAACTACACAACTTATACATGAAAATAAGAAAAAAAAATTTACAGCTATCATGTTCTCCTAGTAGAAATGTGAATTTTTTTAACAATTTTTTTCACATTTTTTATGATTTTTGGACAAAATTCATAAATTTGTTCGTATTTTCACTAGGAAAACATGGTTTGATGGAAATTTTTTGTCATTTTCAAAAACTACACAACTTATACATGAAAATAAGAAAAAAAAATTTACAGCTATCATGTTCTCCTAGTAGAAATGTGAATTTTTTTAACAATTTTTTTCACATTTTTTATGATTTTTGGACAAAATTCATAAATTTGTTCGTATTTTCACTAGGAAAACATGGTTTGATGGAAATTTTTTGTCATTTTCAAAAACTACACAACTTATACATGAAAATAAGAAAAAAAAATTTACAGCTATCATGTTCTCCTAGTAGAAATGTGAATTTTTTTAACAATTTTTTTCACATTTTTTATGATTTTTGGACAAAATTCATAAATTTGTTCGTATTTTCACTAGGAAAACATGGTTTGATGGAAATTTTTTGTCATTTTCAAAAACTACACAACTTATACATGAAAATAAGAAAAAAAAATTTACAGCTATCATGTTCTCCTAGTAGAAATGTGAATTTTTTTAACAATTTTTTTCACATTTTTTATGATTTTTGGACAAAATTCATAAATTTGTTCGTATTTTCACTAGGAAAACATGGTTTGATGGAAATTTTTTGTCATTTTCAAAAACTACACAACTTATACATGAAAATAAGAAAAAAAAATTTACAGCTATCATGTTCTCCTAGTAGAAATGTGAATTTTTTTAACAATTTTTTTCACATTTTTTATGATTTTTGGACAAAATTCATAAATTTGTTCGTATTTTCACTAGGAAAACATGGTTTGATGGAAATTTTTTGTCATTTTCAAAAACTACACAACTTATACATGAAAATAAGAAAAAAAAATTTACAGCTATCATGTTCTCCTAGTAGAAATGTGAATTTTTTTAACAATTTTTTTCACATTTTTTATGATTTTTGGACAAAATTCATAAATTTGTTCGTATTTTCACTAGGAAAACATGGTTTGATGGAAATTTTTTGTCATTTTCAAAAACTACACAACTTATACATGAAAATAAGAAAAAAAAATTTACAGCTATCATGTTCTCCTAGTAGAAATGTGAATTTTTTTAACAATTTTTTTCACATTTTTTATGATTTTTGGAC
Organism: Nineta flava; assembly: GCA_963920215.1. Taxonomy (NCBI): domain Eukaryota; kingdom Metazoa; phylum Arthropoda; class Insecta; order Neuroptera; family Chrysopidae; genus Nineta; species Nineta flava. Next base: position 1,071,732 of record OY986046.1, read on the forward strand.
AAAATTCATAAATTTGTTCGTATTTTCACTAGGAAAACATGGTTTGATGGAAATTTTTTGTCATTTTCAAAAACTACACAACTTATACATGAAAATAAGAAAAAAAAATTTACAGCTATCATGTTCTCCTAGTAGAAATGTGAATTTTTTTAACAATTTTTTTCACATTTTTTATGATTTTTGGACAAAATTCATAAATTTGTTCGTATTTTCACTAGGAAAACATGGTTTGATGGAAATTTTTTGTCATTTTCAAAAACTACACAACTTATACATGAAAATAAGAAAAAAAAATTTACAGCTATCATGTTCTCCTAGTAGAAATGTGAATTTTTTTAACAATTTTTTTCACATTTTTTATGATTTTTGGACAAAATTCATAAATTTGTTCGTATTTTCACTAGGAAAACATGGTTTGATGGAAATTTTTTGTCATTTTCAAAAACTACACAACTTATACATGAAAATAAGAAAAAAAAATTTACAGCTATCATGTTCTCCTAGTAGAAATGTGAATTTTTTTAACAATTTTTTTCACATTTTTTATGATTTTTGGACAAAATTCATAAATTTGTTCGTATTTTCACTAGGAAAACATGGTTTGATGGAAATTTTTTGTCATTTTCAAAAACTACACAACTTATACATGAAAATAAGAAAAAAAAATTTACAGCTATCATGTTCTCCTAGTAGAAATGTGAATTTTTTTAACAATTTTTTTCACATTTTTTATGATTTTTGGACAAAATTCATAAATTTGTTCGTATTTTCACTAGGAAAACATGGTTTGATGGAAATTTTTTGTCATTTTCAAAAACTACACAACTTATACATGAAAATAAGAAAAAAAAATTTACAGCTATCATGTTCTCCTAGTAGAAATGTGAATTTTTTTAACAATTTTTTTCACATTTTTTATGATTTTTGGACAAAATTCATAAATTTGTTCGTATTTTCACTAGGAAAACATGGTTTGATGGAAATTTTTTGTCATTTTCAAAAACTACACAACTTATACATGAAAATAAGAAAAAAAAATTTACAGCTATCATGTTCTCCTAGTAGAAATGTGAATTTTTTTAACAATTTTTTTCACATTTTTTATGATTTTTGGACAAAATTCATAAATTTGTTCGTATTTTCACTAGGAAAACATGGTTTGATGGAAATTTTTTGTCATTTTCAAAAACTACACAACTTATACATGAAAATAAGAAAAAAAAATTTACAGCTATCATGTTCTCCTAGTAGAAATGTGAATTTTTTTAACAATTTTTTTCACATTTTTTATGATTTTTGGACAAAATTCATAAATTTGTTCGTATTTTCACTAGGAAAACATGGTTTGATGGAAATTTTTTGTCATTTTCAAAAACTACACAACTTATACATGAAAATAAGAAAAAAAAATTTACAGCTATCATGTTCTCCTAGTAGAAATGTGAATTTTTTTAACAATTTTTTTCACATTTTTTATGATTTTTGGACAAAATTCATAAATTTGTTCGTATTTTCACTAGGAAAACATGGTTTGATGGAAATTTTTTGTCATTTTCAAAAACTACACAACTTATACATGAAAATAAGAAAAAAAAATTTACAGCTATCATGTTCTCCTAGTAGAAATGTGAATTTTTTTAACAATTTTTTTCACATTTTTTATGATTTTTGGACAAAATTCATAAATTTGTTCGTATTTTCACTAGGAAAACATGGTTTGATGGAAATTTTTTGTCATTTTCAAAAACTACACAACTTATACATGAAAATAAGAAAAAAAAATTTACAGCTATCATGTTCTCCTAGTAGAAATGTGAATTTTTTTAACAATTTTTTTCACATTTTTTATGATTTTTGGACAAAATTCATAAATTTGTTCGTATTTTCACTAGGAAAACATGGTTTGATGGAAATTTTTTGTCATTTTCAAAAACTACACAACTTATACATGAAAATAAGAAAAAAAAATTTACAGCTATCATGTTCTCCTAGTAGAAATGTGAATTTTTTTAACAATTTTTTTCACATTTTTTATGATTTTTGGACAAAATTCATAAATTTGTTCGTATTTTCACTAGGAAAACATGGTTTGATGGAAATTTTTTGTCATTTTCAAAAACTACACAACTTATACATGAAAATAAGAAAAAAAAATTTACAGCTATCATGTTCTCCTAGTAGAAATGTGAATTTTTTTAACAATTTTTTTCACATTTTTTATGATTTTTGGACAAAATTCATAAATTTGTTCGTATTTTCACTAGGAAAACATGGTTTGATGGAAATTTTTTGTCATTTTCAAAAACTACACAACTTATACATGAAAATAAGAAAAAAAAATTTACAGCTATCATGTTCTCCTAGTAGAAATGTGAATTTTTTTAACAATTTTTTTCACATTTTTTATGATTTTTGGACAAAATTCATAAATTTGTTCGTATTTTCACTAGGAAAACATGGTTTGATGGAAATTTTTTGTCATTTTCAAAAACTACACAACTTATACATGAAAATAAGAAAAAAAAATTTACAGCTATCATGTTCTCCTAGTAGAAATGTGAATTTTTTTAACAATTTTTTTCACATTTTTTATGATTTTTGGACAAAATTCATAAATTTGTTCGTATTTTCACTAGGAAAACATGGTTTGATGGAAATTTTTTGTCATTTTCAAAAACTACACAACTTATACATGAAAATAAGAAAAAAAAATTTACAGCTATCATGTTCTCCTAGTAGAAATGTGAATTTTTTTAACAATTTTTTTCACATTTTTTATGATTTTTGGACAAAATTCATAAATTTGTTCGTATTTTCACTAGGAAAACATGGTTTGATGGAAATTTTTTGTCATTTTCAAAAACTACACAACTTATACATGAAAATAAGAAAAAAAAATTTACAGCTATCATGTTCTCCTAGTAGAAATGTGAATTTTTTTAACAATTTTTTTCACATTTTTTATGATTTTTGGACAAAATTCATAAATTTGTTCGTATTTTCACTAGGAAAACATGGTTTGATGGAAATTTTTTGTCATTTTCAAAAACTACACAACTTATACATGAAAATAAGAAAAAAAAATTTACAGCTATCATGTTCTCCTAGTAGAAATGTGAATTTTTTTAACAATTTTTTTCACATTTTTTATGATTTTTGGACAAAATTCATAAATTTGTTCGTATTTTCACTAGGAAAACATGGTTTGATGGAAATTTTTTGTCATTTTCAAAAACTACACAACTTATACATGAAAATAAGAAAAAAAAATTTACAGCTATCATGTTCTCCTAGTAGAAATGTGAATTTTTTTAACAATTTTTTTCACATTTTTTATGATTTTTGGACAAAATTCATAAATTTGTTCGTATTTTCACTAGGAAAACATGGTTTGATGGAAATTTTTTGTCATTTTCAAAAACTACACAACTTATACATGAAAATAAGAAAAAAAAATTTACAGCTATCATGTTCTCCTAGTAGAAATGTGAATTTTTTTAACAATTTTTTTCACATTTTTTATGATTTTTGGACAAAATTCATAAATTTGTTCGTATTTTCACTAGGAAAACATGGTTTGATGGAAATTTTTTGTCATTTTCAAAAACTACACAACTTATACATGAAAATAAGAAAAAAAAATTTACAGCTATCATGTTCTCCTAGTAGAAATGTGAATTTTTTTAACAATTTTTTTCACATTTTTTATGATTTTTGGACAAAATTCATAAATTTGTTCGTATTTTCACTAGGAAAACATGGTTTGATGGAAATTTTTTGTCATTTTCAAAAACTACACAACTTATACATGAAAATAAGAAAAAAAAATTTACAGCTATCATGTTCTCCTAGTAGAAATGTGAATTTTTTTAACAATTTTTTTCACATTTTTTATGATTTTTGGACAAAATTCATAAATTTGTTCGTATTTTCACTAGGAAAACATGGTTTGATGGAAATTTTTTGTCATTTTCAAAAACTACACAACTTATACATGAAAATAAGAAAAAAAAATTTACAGCTATCATGTTCTCCTAGTAGAAATGTGAATTTTTTTAACAATTTTTTTCACATTTTTTATGATTTTTGGACAAAATTCATAAATTTGTTCGTATTTTCACTAGGAAAACATGGTTTGATGGAAATTTTTTGTCATTTTCAAAAACTACACAACTTATACATGAAAATAAGAAAAAAAAATTTACAGCTATCATGTTCTCCTAGTAGAAATGTGAATTTTTTTAACAATTTTTTTCACATTTTTTATGATTTTTGGACAAAATTCATAAATTTGTTCGTATTTTCACTAGGAAAACATGGTTTGATGGAAATTTTTTGTCATTTTCAAAAACTACACAACTTATACATGAAAATAAGAAAAAAAAATTTACAGCTATCATGTTCTCCTAGTAGAAATGTGAATTTTTTTAACAATTTTTTTCACATTTTTTATGATTTTTGGCGAAAAAAATTGTTAAAAAAATTCACATTTCTACTAGGAGAACATGATAGCTGTAAATTTTTTTTTCTTATTTTCATGTATAAGTTGTGTAGTTTTTGAAAATGACAAAAAATTTCCATCAAACCATGTTTTCCTAGTGAAAATACGAACAAATTTATGAATTTTGTCCAAAAATCATAAAAAATGCGAAAAAAATTGTTAAAAAAATTCACATTTCTACTAGGAGAACATGATACCTACCTTGATTATATTAATTTCTTACCTACCTAGATGATATCAATTTTTTACCTACCTAGAATATATCAAATATGGGGCTTCATCTTTACTTACCAATCAGAATAGACTTATCTCCTGCAACTGAAAATAAAAAACCCTGAAAGAAAATGAAGTGTATTTGGTTTGATGGAATATGAGGATGAAGTAATAATGAAGTGTATAGAGGTAATACATAAATGAAAACAAAATGGTAATATTATGTTTCAATCACATTTTATTCAACACCTTAGCTACAATCAATTTGAGTTTGATTAATAAATCGTTAATAATTATCAACATATTGGATAGCGCCCTTCCACTACCTGGAAAAAATAAAACAAAATTAAAATATGAGTATTTATTTACACAACAATGGAAATTTATAAGTTAAATTCGAAAAAATAAAATTTTTGAATTTCAATGAATGTTCTTCAATTTAATGCACCACATCTAGCCACAGACCTCGCTGATTTGGAATCACTCTTCTTATTTGTACTATTGTCGAGGTACACTCCCCTATCGACACCGTAGTGTCAGTCTACCAGTTACACTGGCGGGGCAGTGGGTCAAGAAGACCTGGAACTATGCCATCTACGCTCATAGTAGTACGTTCATCAGAGTAATCACAACTAGATAGCGACATCTAATCTTACGCCAAATTGATTGAACAATTTACGAATTGTAACGGTAGCATCGAGATTTGAACCGTGATACTTTCGTATCGAAGTCATGCTCTCTTACCCTACGCCACAAGACGAGATGATTACACCCCCAATAATAATGACGATAAATTCAAGCAAATATAATGACTGAAAAAAAAATTTTTTTTAAGTATATAAATCGAATAGATGTCAACATGTCACTAGTGAGAGGACAAAATGTTTTGGAAAAAATGTATAAAGTATTTATTACCATAGATGTTAATATAAAAAGGTGTAAATTGTTTACCTCATTTTCAAGGAAAAATTGTGTACTTTTTAAAAATGACAAGAAATTTCCATCATATCATGTTCTTCTACTGAAAGTTCGAACAATTATATGAATTTTTACCATAAATTATCAAAAATGTGAACAAAATCGTTGAAAAAAATTCACATTTCTACTAGGAGAACATAATATGGTGTAAATTTTTTTTTCTTATTTTCATGTATAAATTGTGGAGTTATTAAAATTGACAACAAATTTCCATCATACCATGTTTTCCTAATGAAAATACGAACAAATTACGAATTATGTGAAAAAATCATAAAAAATATGAACAAATTTCTTTAAACAAATCACATTGAATTGGAATCCACCAAAATGAAATGGAATTAAAACCTAGTTTTTATTTTTTTAGAGAAATATAAACTAGGTTTATATTTCTTTTAAATACTAGGTATAAATAATATGTTGTGTCTGTAAAAAACATTAACTACAAGAATAATCAAAATTGTGAGAGACTGATTGGGTTCATTTTTGTTGACTGATTGGCTTGATGTTTAAAAAATAAAAATAATTAATTAATTGTTTTGATTTGATTGATTCAACAAATGAATAAATAAAATGAACAAGACGAGATGATTACACCCCCAAAAATAATGATGATAAATTTAAGCAAATATTAATGACTGAAAAAAATTTTTTATAAGTATATAAATCGAATACATGTCTACATGTCACTAGTGAGAGGAGAAAAATTTTAGACAAATATATTAACAATTTATTAGTGTAGATATCACTACACCTCTTGCATGATGAGTGTCAAATTTGACAAGCCCCATGCTATAATTTTAATTAAAAAGTAACTTAGCTGCAATGTATGCCGAATCGATACTTGTTGGAAGTGAACTATGGTAAGGTAAAACGATGAATGGGTTTGGTCCAAAACGAAACAGGATAGGTAGGTAAATAGGAGAATAAAGTGGTTTTAAAAAAACAGAAGTTTAATACTTCAATTATATAATATATTCCTATGAAATAACAAATTACATTGGAAAAATTACTTCTAAAATTCAATAACTATTTGATTTATGTTTTTTTTTTTCATTTTTTTTTTTTTTTTTTTGTTAATGGTATGAAAAAACATTTTCTTTTGTTTTCACTGTTTTGTAATTAATATATTTAGGTGTGCACAATAAACTTTTTACTATGTTTTTTTTTTGTTTTTTATTTGCATTATTTTATCGTTCGTCTCCTTCAAAAATTTCCACACAAATTTTCGTTCTGCTTCACATTTATTCAAAATTGAAAATATTCGAAATAACAAAAATTCAAACATACATTTATTTTTAAAATTTGAGATCTCTAAAGTCTAGTAATAGTCGTCCGTCCAAACATAACCGTATCTATTTTTATTTTACCATTTACACAATTCATAAATCTGCTGTTTGTTGGAGATTAGCGAATCAGCGATCAACAGATCCGTTTAGCTTACGATCACAGCACCGTTTTTTAAAAGTATATAAAACTCAATGTTGTTAGGAAACGTAAAGAAGCATTGACTTTTTGATATAGGTCAAATATTGTGGCTTCCCACACTGACTGTTAGAATGCCACATTTTGCGAGTAAAATCGGATGATATTTGGGCACAATGGGCTAAACTATCGATTTTTGAAACCGTAAGAGATAGAACAAAAAATTCGTTACGCTGCTTTAACTTAGCGAATTTCCTTAAAATATATAAATCACTTTCTAGCAGTCACAATTTTAATTTGATCAAAATGAAATGTCGTATCTGATATAATATTAGTATTTGCAAGGCCAATTTTATTAATAAATGACATACGTCAAAGAGATGGGGGCCATAAAGAAAGAAGAAAACACAAAATATCTCTTTTAATATTAGAACAATCGAAAAATACGTAAGGAATAAAGTTGTAGAAAATCATGTTTGCTACAATTCATCACCTCATCATTTTTGCTCAAACTCTAATGTGTACAGAGATATTGAGGCATTTAATTTTCAATCTTAAACCGTCAATATTTCTGTAAATATTTGGGTAACAGAAAAAATGATAAGAAACAAAATTACAGTAAAACTTAGTACCTACAACTTTACTTCTTATAAATTTTTCGATTTTTCGAATATTAAGGAAAATATGTCAAATTTTGTGTATCCCTCTTTCCCCTTGTTCCATTTTACCCACTAACGAACTTGATTTTTTGAATACTAAAAGCGTCTCAAATACCAAATTTCATTCCAATCAGTTCAAAATTGTGACCACTAGAGTGATTACAGACATATATATATATATATATATATATATATATATAATAAATTTAATATATATATATAAATTTAACAGATGGTGATTTTCGACATCTACTAGGGTAGGATCGATGGACATTTGCAAAAATTTTTGCAAAGTTTTGAAGTCTGTACGAGACCAATAGCTCTATTTCCTTTCTGAAAATTCGCTAAAAATGTAAGTTATTTTGAAATAAAGATGTTTTAGCTGAAACTTGTAGATTATAAATTCATTATATACCGAACTCAGTTAGTTGTTTGAAGTGGACTGAAGTTGATGCTGATAAGTTGATCAGTTGATCTGTTGATCAGTCAAGTCAACACAACATACAAATTAATTGTTTCCATAAAAACATAGTTTTGCATAATTGATAAATATAATGTGGTGGTGTGTTCCAAAGATCCAAAAATGTTTTTAAAAAACTATATAATTGAAATGTAAATGTAGTTGTTTGTATCTAACAATAAATAAGTAAGTAGTTGTTTTTGTTTGAAAGGCCATAGTTTTAGATTTAGAACAGATGATTGATTATTGATTGAACGCTTCATTCAAATGATTGATTGAATAATAATAAAAATGATCATTTGATCCGAATCCATAAACTAATCATATGAATAATGAACATGTTGTACAGCTGATAACTGATAGATTCAATCACATTGATTGATTGATTGATTGATTGAATGAGTGAGTGAGTGCATGTTAAAATGTTCTTGTCTGATAATTAATACATAATATAAATATATATTTTAAGTATTCTTAAATTAAATAGCCATTGATTTATTGATCATTGATAGATAGTAGTGATGTGATCTTTATTCTTAATTAAAATGACTTTTGATTTGTTTTTTAAATAAATAAATAAAATTAAATAAAAGTTTTTTTAATAAAAAATAATAATTAATTAATGAATTAAATTAAATTAAATAAAATTAAAAAAACAAATTGAGTTGTAATTGATTGTTGTTATTAAATTTAATTTAAAAACTACATATGTATATAATTTTATAAAATTGTGAATTAAGTAAGTACAAACAAACTATACACTAATCAAACAAATCAATGTTGATTGAATGTTCGTTCGTTCATTCATTCATTGATTGATTTGATACGTTATCAATATCGTTATCAATATAATAACAGAATCCGTTGTACATAAATCCATCGTTTTCAATTCGATTTGAATTAAAATACAACTCAATTCATTGTACAAAATAAATAAACGATTCAATAACAGAAACACGCTAACGCTAGCTAATCAATCATTTAATAAGCAGTGTTGTTTAGTGTTGTGTTCAATGTTCTTGTGTTTAATACATTACATACACCACACCACACACCCTCTCCTCAATGGATGGTACACTGTACGACGATACAGACGATATGATGATAATGATTATTGAGGTTGTCATATAAAAGAGGTCCAATGAATCCACTAAGTACACAAAACAATTGGTTTGGATATCCAGATCAATTGAACATCGTTCTATTTAACCAGCTCCTCTAGACAGACAATCCTTGACTACTCACCCCCCCCCCCCCCCTGAGGTGACTTTAGTTGCAGACAAGACTTAGTTTTAGAGTAGATCTGATAGAATGAATATATACGTTCTAGTTGTGAAGTAGTACAGTAGTGTTCATAAAAATAGATCAGATGTATAGTTGTTTTGAGTGAGTGACTTGACTTGACTGATCCTGATGACGTGACGTAACGTGACGTAATGTAATGAACGTGTTCATGATAGATGTGTTTACAAATAATCTAAATCAAAATGACTGATGTGGATTGTGTTTGTTATTTTGAATAGAATTGAACTGGTACAGTCTAGTACAGTACAATTATGTGTGCTTAAAAAGAGCTTTGTAATAGTTATTATTTAAAATGATGGATGGTGTGTTGTGTTTTGTGTCTTGTTATTTAAAATTAGTATCTTTTTGTTCATTCAGGATGATGATGATGATGGTTCTTCTTCAGATAAAAAGAAATCATTTCAATTTACAAATATTTACAATTGTTTTATCTTATTTATATAAATAAATAAGTTTTGTAGCTATAAGTTACGCATGTTTGCGTTCGATTGCTCGTCCGTCTGTCCGTTCACATATATAAAATTTATTAACTTGAATATCTCTGAATCTGAATAATCAATTTTATACATTTACAAATTATTTTTTATTATTCAAGTTTTTTTTGTTTGTTTGCAGTATTAAAAATATATAATTATTTATAAAGAGCTACAATTTTCATTAATTATATATACGAAGACCAAAAACCTTTTAAATTCGGCCTGTCGCACTTTCGTGCTCAAGATATATATATATACAGTGAAACCTTAGTATAACGAACCTCAATATAACGACTACCTCGATTTAACAAATTCTTAGAAATCCCGTAAGAGTTAATGCAAAATATACCTTTTGATATTACTAAAAACCTCTTTATATGTTACATACTTTTCTACTAATCCATCTGACAAGTATTCATGTTTGGACAGATGCATCAGACATGTTGTTTAATAAATTTTGATTATTTTGTTAAGTTTGCTTATCTTGCTAAAACGAATCTTAGACCAATCGAACCTCATTGTAATAATAAATTACTTGGTACAACGAATATTTTCTAATCTCGTTCAGATTTGGTTATATCATGGTTTCACTGTATAATGAAAATTTGTATGTATTTAGTTTTTGGATATTGGTACAAATAATGTGGGAGGTTTGTTTTTATATAAATTTTAATAATATACTTTGTTTTGTTTTTCTAAAATACTAATAATTGATTTTTGAAATTATTTAAAATTTCAAGCCATATATTATTCAAAATAAGATTCTTTTACAGTGAAACTTGAACGTTTGAATCTACTGGTCGATGAAACTGAAGTAACTAACAAAAAGATGACTTTGAAAGATATTCTTCCAAGAACAGAATATACAACAAAACCACCATAGATTATAGAAGAATCACATCATAAAAGAATATCATTTTGAATAGATTCAATCGATATCGATATCGACCTACGACATATGAATGATCGATCGATCGTTATGGTCTTTATATCGTATTGAATGTGTACCTATTATTATTATTGAATGCTATTTAAAACGCTTTTGTTGCTTTCAATTGGAATGCACGGATTATTTACAGTTTATTTCAAAATATTTACTTATTTTTTATGTACAAAAATTATAATTTTCATTTCTACAATTTGAGTAAATATTTTCTTTGTTTTCTTTCTATAAATAAATAACACATCTATACATACAGATGTTGATGTAATCAGTAGTAGTGTGAATAAAGCTTTAGAACAATTTAAAATTAAAATAAAGGTGTATAACAGAGTCTGCAATACAACATATCTGTAGGTAAGTAGGTAGATAGGTCGTTAGTATCAATATCACCATCTTCTTCAACTTCAACTATTATTGTATAGAATAATAGATCTTCAACAGATCTTCAGAATAATAGATCTTCGTCGTATATGTCTATAAAATATACTGGGTGTTCTGAAATTCATTCAAGAAAACTATACCACGGTGTAGAGCTGCACAAAACAAACTAAAAAGTTTTATAAAGTTTATCGATTTGACGCTTATTTTTTAAGATATCAATTAAATACAATCAATTAAACATTGGTAAATTCCATCAATCACTGTATTTTATCTGTTGATTGTATTTAATTGATATCTTAAAAAATAAGTGTCAAATCAATAAATTTAGAAATAATAAACTTTAAATAAACTTTTTAGTTTATTTTTTGCCATAAATATATATATACATGCATTATGTTCTTATTATAAAATGTATATTTAGTACGTGATGATAATGATATGACACTACTTGATCCCTGATTGATGACTAGGATCGAGTCTATCTCATTTGTGTCATCCATCCATCTACCACCCCACACCCCCCCACACACACACACAAGATAGACAAGTCTATCTATAATTTGAATGATCTATGTGATCTAGATAGATAGACAACTATCTATCCTCACTCTGTTTCATTTGATTTGATTGTTATTCAAATTTAAGTCATTTTATTAAATAAATAAAACTAATTCGGTCTATTAAAAAAAAAAAAAACAAATTTCTATACTCATCAATTACATTTGCAATTGTTTTTTTTTTTTGTTTTTCTAAATAAAAATTCTATGTACAGTTTTGAAAAAATAATAATAATAAAAAAATTCTATATATACAATTAATGTTTTCTCCAGATATAATTTCAATAAATTTGCATACTTTGATTTGTTGAATATAATTTGATAAGAGGGGGTTGGTTTGCATTATTTATAAATATTATACGATGATTTTGTAAAATAAAATACACAAGAACTGAGTAGTAGTCGTCTTCTATTACGATTTTGAAAATAATCGATTGTCATTTGAGATGCTGTTCTTTTATTGAACTCTACTCATTTGTATGTAATGAGAAGAAGAAGACAAAGACTACGTTGTCATGTAAATTTTATAAAATATAAAACAAAAAGAATAGCGTTTTAAAATTGTTAAAGCGACCCATACATACAACATTCTCGTACACGTTGTTCTGTAGCAATCAATTTGTTTGAAGTAACACATTTACAATCTTCTTTATTGAATGTTCAAATTGTTCAAACAATCATCATGTTCATGTAAATGAATTAATCAAGAACTTGAATGATGACATCACTATTTTAAAAGTTCAAATAAATAAATGAACGTGTGTGTGTGTGTGTGTATAGACTGCTTTAAAAACAAACTAACCACCTCCTCCTTGTTTCAATTAAAAACACTGTGTTGTACCAACAAAGTACCAGATGTTTCCAACAGAATTCAAGATTCATGTTAATATTCAAAATCAATGTTCAAACTAGTGTTGAACTGTTGAACAGTACTCTTAGTACAGTTATAGTTCCAGTTCCAGTAATGCTCGCACACTGGAATCTAAAAATTTGTATTTGAAAATAAAAAGAACAAAAAGTCGTTCAACAATCTTCTTGACGGTAATTAATAATAATTCGGTGATTTCAATTCGAAACGGTTCGAATCAAGAATCGTCTCTTTGTACTCAAATATTGTTGTGTCAACTGAAAATCGTCGATCCAAACAAAAAAATTGTTACATTTTTGTTGTATTATTCATACTTTGAATGATCGTGTCCAATAAGTTGACCGTTGCCGGTTTCACAATTTTCGGTAACGGTTTTTTAATATGATCATGTTTGACAAATGCTGTGGGGGATGGTGGAGGGCATGTGGATGCTGTTGCCACTATCGGAGTCGACGGTATGGTAGACAACACGGTAGATACGATTGGAGGAGCGCTCGTTGTAGACGGCACCGAACTTAAACCTGCAGCTGGAGCTAAAGCTGGACCGTTGGATAGTTGTTGTGGACGTGGAGATAGAGATAGAGATGTTTGAGTTGATGTGATATCTTTCGATTGTTCCGGTGATTTTTTGATACCATTCTCAATTTTATCAGATTCGTCACGTTTCGAACTCGTCTCGTGTTTCTTCGTCGATGATTTTGATGACGATGATGAATGATTTCGATGACTTGAAGATGAATGTTTGTGTTTCGATGAAGACGATGACGAACGATTTTTATCTTTGTCAGATGATGTTGACGACGAAGAATGTTTTTTATAATCACGTCGTGCGTGCGCATCATGTTTACTATGCGACGACGAGGACGAATGTACAGAATTTGATGATCTATGATCTCCACCACCACCACCACCACCACCAGCACCAGATGAATGTTTCGTCGTCACATTGTTGTGATGTTCATGATGTCTTTTTTGTTTATCATGATTGTTGCTACTGTTGCTATTACTGTTTGATGTTTGATGAGGTTTTGCTGTAGTTCGATCTCGATCATGTTGTGTGCTGCTATCATTAGTTTTATGTTCTCTACGTGCTGATTCATCTGTACGTTCTGCAGTCGCTGTACTCACTGTTTTATGCATCTTCTTCGAACCAATTGTTCGATTCTCACGGAACTCGTGCACAGGATCGTTCACCACCCGTGAGTGTACATATTCTTTTGTTTTCTCAATGTCAGAGTAGTATTGTTTCAAACGTACATGCCATGCTGAAAGTTTTATTTATTTATTATTATTAAGATTAGTCGAATTTCAAATAGAATAGATGAACTTACCTATTGAAGTAACCGCTGTAACTGTTCGAAATTGATGTATTATATTTCTAGGTAGGAAATAAATATCATTATCATATAATGGTATTCGGGCGTACGTGACTCCTTCTCGTTTCAATTGGTTCAATTTAGCATCTTCGATCCAAGTAACGCACTGAAAACAAAGTAACACATTTATTTTTAATTATCAACTCCACTGCTCAACTCAGAGACCAAAAGCTAGATTTTGGCTCCAAAAACATGCAACACTTCTGTTCTTGAACAGAGTGGTTCATAGAAATGTAACCCAAACCACATAAACAACATGAAAAAGAGTATGGAGTGGAAATGTTGCATTTTTTGAAACGAAAGTCTTTCTTACGGATCCGATGGACATTTTGGAATTAGATATTTACTTGTGACGTAGGAGGTTCATGTAAATCCAGTTGTAATTTTTCAGCAAGTGTGTCAAAATCTCGAGCATGAAATGCGACAACATCCTTAGTGATGCGATTGATTGGACCTTCCACTTGACCGGCATGCACAGCTTTTAAAACACCAACAGCAGCCGTTGTCATTCGGTCTAGGCCAGCTCCTACATGGTCCGCATGAGCCTTGGTCCGATCTTCGAATAAATATTGTCGTGCCTCCGATAATCGAGGTAAGTATTGTAAATTTTTAAGTTCATTTATACCAGTTCTAAAAGAAGAAACATAAACATATGTCTGAGTTCAAATGAAATGAAACCAATGAACAGTAAGTATGATAATACAAAGTTTTATTACCTGCGCCTTTTACAAGGTGATTTGCCAATTTCAGCAGTAGGAACAAGTTGTTCACCAGGTCGTACCCAGAATATAGGGCCATCATTCGATTCTTGCCGTTTCATTTGTATCACAGATAAACTACCCCAAGGCATTACCTACGAATTCAAAACAATATAGTAATCATATTATATTCAATTATCCAAAATCCAGAATTCTTTTTTTGATAAGAGTGAGTTTCAATTAGATAAATCAAGAAGGATCTGATCTGCTGAATACCTCTAGAAATATCAATTGAACTTACCGCATTAAGAAAAGGATTTTCCTGTAATCGATCCAACAAATCAGGAAAATATCCACCAACCTCTTCATGTGCAACACCAACCAAACTAATTTGATGTAAGGGTCCATACCGCACCGTGCCTTTGTCATAGTGTTTACGTACTTGTTCATTGTATTGTCCTAGAGTACAGGTCTCAATGTCCGAGTTGCGTCCCAACACTCCACTCTTAACAGTTAAGTTTGGATAGTGCGCAGCCATATACTCCAACAGATCTGGTAGATATACAGCTGCACCATGTACAATTGCCATCACATATTTCGCATGATTATTCTCATCTTCGGCGAACGCCAACTTGAAGAACTCCTGTGTCAATTCATCCATTTGTGATTTGGATAAGTTCTCGATTTCGTTCTGGTACATGTGGACGACTTGAGCGCCCCCATTACAGTGCGTCTCAATGTGAATGTATTTGGAGTACTTCAATGAGCCATCTAAATGTGATATTGTGTTCTCCAATAGCAATGTGTTCATGTTCTTTGCATGACTACTAGAACTATTATACTTTGTTGATGATTTATTATTACTGCGCATGCCCAACTCACATTGTACACTCTTGTTCGAATAACGTACTTTACTACGTTGGCAATACGAACAACGATACTTGTGATGATGATCGGTCGATGAATGTCTACTACTGCTACTGTTTGAATGATGATGATGTCTTCGTTTGTCATCGGTTTTACTCGATTTACTTGTAGTACTCGACGATGATTTACTTGTGCTGGTACTGGTACTGGTACTTGTACCTATAGTGTTTGTATTAGGTGCAGTACACGTAGCTGCTGCTGCTGCTACAGCATGTTTTACTTCTTCTTTGATTTCAAGTTCAGGTTCAGCTTCTGCTTCAACTTCAATTTTAATTTCTTCCTTGATTTTTGGACAATATTGGTTTTGTGCTTGTTCTGTTAAACGATCCAAGAATGTTAAATATGTTTCGTCTGGATTTTCAATATGATCGATATCAAATGTTTCATCACAGTTAACGTTTGCAGATTCCCGTTCTTTGCACACGACAACGTTCTCAGCAGTCACACAAATACCAAATTGTTTATTCAATTGATTTCGCTCATGCACATAAATATCTTTATCATCGATTAGACAATGGTTCTTGAATCGATGGTATAAACCTTTTTGTTGGCATGAAAAGATAATATCACGATAATTATCACTAAATATATCGTTCATCGATAGACATTCATCCGAATGGCTACGTTTTAATTTCGTAGTAGAAGAGATTGGATAAAATGACCAAGACCAGTCTTTGATCTTCTCACCGCTCTGTCCATGTCCATTGTCATTATTGATCTGGTCATCGTGTGGAATGTTTTTACTGGAACTGCACCAAGGCACACAGTTCATTAATTTTGTAATTGTGGTGTCTGAGTATGTTGCGTCCAATGATCGGCTACGACTCATCCTACTACGACGCACAGATCCAGATGTTGGTGAGCTCGATGATGATGTTGGTGACTCAATTTTGATTGAAGGACTACTCATGTTTTCTGCAACAATCAATTTTTGTGTTATTTATTTTCATAAAATAAATACTCTTATTGCAAAAACCAAACAATCAAATTTTAATACAATCATTCTATTCCAATCTAAGAGGTTGTTGGGTCAAGTTGGGAGAACTCATCAAAATGTTCTAAGAAAATATGGAGTGTAAAATTTGTTCACGGGATACATCAATTTAAATTTCCTGATGTATAAATTGTTTAAATTTCGTAAATTTCGATATGACTCGAATTGGGATCTATGGCAGAGGACGGTGGTTAATATTTCAACCTACTAGCAGTAGTTACTAACTTTTTCAACAGAGTGCGATCACGAAACTTGTTGACCAAAAGGTATGTCACGGGGGCTCGGGCAGGAGACATCGACTTACTAGCTCTAGTTGATTATTTACCAACCAGAGAGCATATCCAAGTGCTAGAGTTCCCAACAGCTAAATAAAATAATAAAATATTTGGTCATTATATTTGAATAGATGTTATGAATGACACGGGCTAAGTCCTACCCTAGACCATAATTAAATAAAATGTGTTTATTGTGATTATTGTTGAGTGTTTAGCGTTTACTATAAAAATTGGCAAATGGTACACAAATATTTGTTTCAAGGCCAAAACTGTTATTCCCAATAGTATAGTCTATGGAATTTGAATTTTGAAGCATATTTGAGTTTTAAATACATAGACCTCCATTCAGTTGGCCAGTTGAGTTTTGGAGTGAAAATGTATTGAATCTAAGTTGTTAGTATATTTATAATGATTAAATTTTATCCGAAGCATTTTTTTTGGAACCGAATGAATGCGACACAAATCAATTTAGTACAACAGTATGTTTTTGAAAAAAACACGATCGCATTTTGGATACCAATACAGGAATGTTATCCATTATCCAGTTATCCAATTGGATAACGAAACGGGTACACATGGAATTGAAATAATTACAATTTATCTACTACGGCAGCAACAGCTTTTTAGTTCCTCACTCACTCAGTCCAAAACAATACAAGCAAGTCTACTACGTCCAAATTTAACTTTTTACATCTCTTTACCGATTTGGTACATTCTTGAGGAGCCTAGGAGAGTTATCGATAATATTTCATTAATTCAATGTAATGTAAAATGTCTACTTCTGGCCTAGAAGATATTTTTGAGTGATTTATCTAGATATTTCTGACATTTAACATACATGCTTTGGATCATTATTCCACAAGCGAATGAGGAAGCGTTCCGTCCCAAAAACTATACCAAATCGATAAAGAATAGACGGGCTAGAACAGTGACCCAAAGCATACCATGTATGTGTACGATGCATGCAAATAATAAAATAAATAAATATTGTCTAACTAACCTCTTCGTGCAATGAATTCTTGCAATTCTTCCCTTGGAGAATGTTGTACATTATTGGATTCAATTGTTTTGTAACGTTTATGAATTGGGCCATCGTAGTGATGATGGGCCCGACGTTTCTCCCCTTTGACTACTAAAACATTCGACGTATTATTGTTAATAAATGATGTTTTAGCCGCCATTGACATTAAGAGCCCCGGTAAATTTGGATGTCCATTGAGTATTAATTGATTTGTATCAGAACATTTTCTATCAATGAATTGATCACAATTAGTGCAATTTTGCTTATCAGTTTGTTTCGTAGTTGTTTCAGCGTTGATTGAAGTCATTTTAACAGCGCCATTGTACCCCGTTTCTTTTTGTTATTTGAGTGTTGAAACAAATGATGAACTGAACTGAACTGCACGAACTGAATTGGATTTAGACACTCGATTCTATTGTTTGAATATCAATTAAACACAATCAATTGTTTTAAACATATTCACATATGTTTGTTTTTAATTGTTTGTCTGTCGTACATTGTAAAATAAAAACTTATCAATTTTTACTTGAACTTAAGTGTATACAAAATTTTATGTATGCACAAACTCAATTACTATTAACTGCGTGCTGTAATTTTTGTACGATGTTTTATCTATCATGTCATTGGTGCACTACATCGGCTGTACGAACATTCACGAATGCTATATTTGTGGCAAATTTAAAATATCTATTTCGTTGCTAGAAATGATATCGCCATCTCTATATTATTTTATGGAATTTCCCCGAGATTTTTCATATATCATTATTTACTTGAAATTTGTCACGTAGACCCCCATCAACGTATTTTATATTATCTGATGATTACAGTCAACAGTACATAATTCTAATACGTACATAGATACACTTTTACATACGTCGTTGATCGCGGTCATTCGTTATTAAGGTGGTAATCGAACTTATTTGTGTACGGAAATGATACACATTTTTATGTTATGTAATATATTTTAAAATATTCATTTGTTGATTTAAAAATGAATATTAAAACAAATATTTATCGGATCTATTCGATTGATTTTGATTTTTGTTTGATATAAATGAGAAACTGACACACGCACACTACCTATTACTATTTTTATTAGTCATTACCTTATTAGTTTTTATATTCAAGGTCATTTTAACAATTTATGTCAACATTCTCATAGTCATATTGCACGATTTATTAATCTTTTCATCATCTATTAGAAACACTATTGCCAACATTTTCACTCTTATACCCCACATCCATATTGTAAAAGTATAATATATATACAATACAACACTGCCATGCAACGTTGTTACTTTAATCTTTATAGATATGGATTGCGACAAAAAATATGAAATTTTTTAAATATTATTTCAGTGTCAATTTCGCGACATAACATACCCTTAGATCAGAAGTTTCGAGTTCGCACTTAACTATTGTAAGTTGAATGCATGATAATGAGGGGAATTTGGTGCACGGTTACCTACAAGATCTATTGTGATCCCCCATCTTAAAGCACCTCATCCAGCCGTTTCTTTCAGGAAGTACAAGATCTGGATTGGGTTAGGAATGTTAGCACCCTTGAATATATCTGGTAGACTCAGATATTATTATTTTGTGTATGAGGGTGCGTTCAGTCTATTAGGTGTTCTAGAGTTTCCTCCACAAAACCTGCAGTTGCCATCACTTCTCAAGCCTAGCTTCCAAAGATATCCCCCCTTGAGTCTACAATGCCCCATAAAAAACTTTGTCAGTTAGCCGCAGTATATTTTTACTCAGACCTGATGCAGGCTTGAGGTTTTAGTTTCCGAGAAGATTCTTGGCTTGTCTGAGTCAACTGTAAGTTGGTATAAATAATAGGGTCCGTTCGACCTAGTAGTGTAGAAGTGATTACAATTAAACACAATATTTTCACTGGTTTTTGAATAAAATTAAAAAAATACTTACCATTTGTTAGTGACAAACTCAGATAATTCGAGATTCTTTTGAAATGGATGGATATTCGTAATAAATGGTTCCAACGATTCCAGTTAATTTCAAACCTATTGAACCATAATATAAACAATAGTTTGTAAGTCGTGTTTCATTTGGCTATTTCTCATTGACCTCTATATAACTGTACCTTGTCTTAATTAAGTGAAGCGGTTAGTTAACATACGGGTCCGATGGTTTATAAACATAGTCTGTCCAGTTATGTAGAGGTCAGTGGTATTTCTATTTGCTGGTGTTTTGGTGAGATTTTTACTTTTCTTACCAAGGAATGGGTCAATGGATGGATGAGGTCATTTAAAGAGTTGATTCGGATGATGGATGAACCTTCACCTTCTTCGGGGTATGGATGTGATGGGTACAATGGATAGATAACAAAGACACGAGTTGAACAATAAATCAAACTGAAAAAACAATGTTATGTATATTGATAAATTTTCAAAGTCAATAATTTTCTTTTGTTTTCATTTTTTTTTATAAGTTACTAAAACGAAGATTTTATTAAGACATTTTTTTTTTTTTTTTGTTATTTTAACAACTTTTTTTTTTTAAAACAATTCACAAAATGTGTGTCCTCACACCGTTTTGTCATTCGTTCATAATAATAATCGAATTGATTGATATTGAATGAATCGCTTCGCTGCTGTTTTGTTTTTTTTTTTTTATTTAGCTGTTTGTTTTGATTGGGGTGCGTTCTCTAAAGAGTTTCAATTATCACCTTATTATGACAAATTACTAATAGTATTTGTATTATTTTATATACTTTTCACATAATTCATACATGTGAAAGAGATTATTTTGTGGACAAAACATGGCCGAAATAACAACAGATCATTCTGAATCACATTGTTATCATAGTCAAATTTTGAGTACAATCGCAATCGTTAATGATTGCATGCCAATACCATCAACATATACAACTGGACATGCGGACATCCATCGTCCATACCCCTGCGGTTGAAATCTCACAACGATACCAGCAGTTAGCAGTTGTATACGTCGATAGTCTACTTGGTAAGGTGTGTGTTGCATACATTGACCAGCGGTTCGCGAGTTGCGCCACGGGATGACATGCTTACTCAAACATTCGAGTTCAGTTCAACTCGAGAGTCGCTGGCCGGTGTACGCGAACCTTTAGGTTATATTTTCTGGGATGAATAAAATTGTAAACACAAAAAGTTTCGATTTTCAACATCACTATCATAATTTTTTTTTCATACCACTTGAAAATTTTCACAAGAAAAATATTTTATGAACATAATTTATGATACAAAAAAGAGAGGGGAGGGAAAGAAATGTATTATGCAAACAAAAAAGAGAAAAAAATATATAATTTTCCACACAAATTAAAGTCTACTTACTTTAAAAAAAAATGACGGTAATGATTTTTAAATAATTTTTCTTTTTAAAACAAAAAAAAAAATTATATATATATATAAGATATATATAGTTTTGTTAATTTAAAAAATCTCACTTAAAAAACATTGCGCATGTGTAGGATAGAGAGAGAGGTGGGGGTGGTGAGACGGTGTTGGATGGCTGGAGGGGGGCTGGGTAGTAGAAGTGATGGTGGTTTAGATGATGCGCACAATCAATATTATTGTTTTGAAACAACACTTATGTATGAGAGAAAGAGAGAGAAATAGATTATGAAAAACACATACGATTTTCAGGCTACGAAAAAAGAGATATTTACAATTGAAATATGGAATATTAACAAAACCATTTTCTTATTATTTTGAGGAAAAATGTTTTTTTTTTTCGTGTTTTTTTTTTAATCTTTTTAATTATTATAAACTAATGTATTACAAATAAGTTGAAAACATTGCCACACTGTTCCCAGTTCAGTTCAGAGAATCTAAAATGGAGTTTCGAGAGAATTCTCGTGTGTACAAACAAATGCAAAGTAATCAAATCAAATAAGAATTGTGGAATGTTTCAACTTAAAGCGATACACAAGGCTATATAAATCTATTTTTTGTTTTTAAATAAATTTTCTGCTGTAATCGCGTTCCCATGCCCATGTTCCCATAGTCCCATACTAAGCCAGCCCTTCTTTTTCAATCACTTTTCTATATTTACATAACATAATTAAGGTTCCAGGATCCAATTACAATTTTGAACACCAACAACACTCATTAGTGGTATATAGTTTATCAATCAAGGTGTTCGGTCTTTCATGACGTTCAAGTCCATGCCCTATGAACTTTCAATTCAATGAATAACAAAAATCATGGATCGCTATGATTTTTCCAAATTATTATCCAGAATTATGACCCGTGTTTTACAAAATAAAACATACTTGTTGTAAAGGAGACCAAACGCTTGTTCAAAGGATCCCACACCAATCTGCATTGGTTGCGATCGATCAATTTTGACCTAGAATAATATTCGATGAACTCTTCTGCATGAATGGATTAATAATGAATGAGCTCCTTTTCCCATTTATTTAAAACAGGAATTTGAAATGTCTACAAATTGAAGAGTTTTAAAATATTCAAGTCAAGATTCGAGTGGGGTCCTTTGATACGATGAACAACACCCCCTTCAATTGGATAGTTTATGTTCATACTTAAATTACAGCAGAAAAAATTCTAGCAACTACGATTTTGCATTAATATAAAACTATAGAGCTATATTTTTATAATATTCAGTTCAAAAATTCACAATTAACAAGTCCAAAGAAAAACTATTTGTTTTGTTTTAAACACGACGCAGACGCATGTGCACACATATATTTGAGTATCTTGTATGATAGCTGGCGGTTCGGGCTGGACCGCGCCCAATAAGTACAATACACAAACAATTTGAAAGAATTGTTTGTTTGTCAAAAAAAAAAAACCAACAAACAAAAAATTATTTTCAAAATACAAAATCGAAAGTTTAGAAAACCTTACGATTCCGTTTTAGTCGTGTGAACGATATAATTATATATATATATATATATATATTTAGTAAATATAAATGTATGTATATATATATACATGTATGTATCTGTTGCGCATGCTCCAAAAGAAATTTTAATTTTGTACAATTTAAAAATTATTTAATCACTTAAAAAAAATATCGACTTACCCAATTGTGATTATTGGGCAATTTTATTTAGATGATTCCACACAAAAATTGGTTGAATTGAATAATAATGGTGGCAGTAAATAAAAAAAAAGATAAAATAATGCAAGAAAAATGATATAATATATACCATAACATACATGATGATGAACTTGACTTGCTCCAAGAGGTGGGTGAACCAACCAACCAACCCCAACCTCCTTGAGTTCGTTCAAGAGACGTTTGTTGCCAACAACTTGATTTGAACTTGAACTTAATTAAAGTTAAAATATGGTTTTGTTTATTTATAATTAATTACCATGCGTGTTTTGTTTGTTTAGTTATTGTTATTCATTTATTTTTTTTAGGCCAATTTTGCATATCGAAAATTTCAATTGACTTTTGCTCGATGAAAAAAAATCAATTGAAGCTTTCTACCATTTTTGTTGTTTCTAAAATTGAGTGTCGAGACTGTCGTCGAGTGAAAGAAAAAAGAAAAACAAACTGTACAATTTTAAATTTGTTCGGATTTTGAGTTTTTCTTTTCATGGTCAAAATGTCCCTAAATTATTTTGTTTGAAGTTATCAAATGAATTCATTACTCTTTTTTTTTTACTGAAATTATTGTTTAACTTTTATTAGGAATTTGTTTTATTGTTTTGATGATGCGTGGATCACTGGTGGTTAATTATTCGTTGACGATTTGGTTTTGATTAGTTGCGGTTTAGCCCAATGATGGAAAATCATGTTCGTCATCTACTTTTGGAGCACTTTGACGAGCATTCTGGCGTGGATTACCTTTTTCAGCTCGTCCTCCTGCTGGCTCCTCAACACCACCTGCTCCAGGAGCCTATAATAAAAAATAAATGTTAGTAGAAGTACACCAGATTGGTGTCGAATCTGTTTGGTTTGAGTAGATTTCAAAAAAATTACATCTTACATTATTAAAAGAGAGAGAGAGAGAGTTGCCTGAATATTATTTGTATTTTGGGTAAGTTTAAGGGGATGAGTTAGTTTAAGGCGATGTATGTTTGATAAATTAGATCAGACAAAACCAAACAGCTCTTAGACAGACTATCCTATACAGTATACACAATGATAAGTTAAATTACCTGATCATCAGTTGGATTATTTCGGAAGTTCTTTCTTTCCTTGTTACCACCGCGTTCACCACGTTCACCAGTGCCACGTTCACCACCAGCACGATCTCCACGATCGCCCCCACGTTCTCCACCTCGTTCACCACGGTCGCCACCACGTTCTCCGCGATCACCACGGTCGCCACCACGTTCTCCACGATCACCACCACGTTCTCCACGATCACCACCACGTTCTCCACGATCACCACCACGTTCTCCACGGTCACCACCACGTTCTCCACGATCACCACCACGCGGACCACCTCTAGGTCCACCACGTGCTCGCGATCCAGCTAAACCACCACGTCGTGAATCAGTGAAGCGTACTTCAATGTCCAAAACATGCTTTTGACGACCAACTCTTTGTGGATATTCAGACACATCGTATTCATCTTCATCAGTTTCGTCAGTTTCTTCGCCTTTCTTTTTGTTCAACGCATACATTTTTTTCCATTGTGTTAAGTCTTCACCTTCGCCAGCTTTACGTAGATTATACTGTGGTTTTTGACGTCCTGCGGCTTTTTGTGCTTTCCATTCGTCTAAAGTTAATTCTTTGACTTCTTCTTCGGCAGGTGGTTGGGGTACACTAGCAGAGGAGGCAGGTTCACCAGAAGTTGTTGTGTCAGCACTCACATTACTTGTATCGCCAGGTTTTTGTTCAGTTCCATCAGAAGACGTGCCTTCAACTTTATCAACTGTTTCCCATGTCGCGTCAATTGGGTCAATAACCGGTTTTGTTAATTCGTCAATTTCATCTTTGTGTGAGCCCCAATTGTGGGCGCCAGCGCCATCACGTTTGTCAACAGGTTTCACACCAGTCTTATCAGATCCACTTTGACGGTCAAATTCACGTTTACCACGATTCTCAAAATTCCTGCGTACTCCTTCACCACGTGGTTGTCGTGGTCGATTGTCACGGTTATCGCGGCCAGCGGCTCCTCCGCGACCACCACGTGCACCAGATTCGTTGTCATTATCACCACTTCCACGGTTGTCGTTTCTTCTTGGCGGTCGGTCATCACTAAACATACATAAATATAAAATAAATTGTACTGCTTGTCGAATCGAACCGTAGGATTTTATTCATACAAATCAGGGGGGAGCTACCAACATAGTAGTCGTGGGAAGTTAGCAATTATTTAAAATTGAAGTTAAATCGATTTATCGATCGACTGGCGTATTTCGATTTGAAAATTTAAAAAAATGAATAAGTAGTATCCTCGTCTCTGGCGAGGACAAAACACAAAAGATGGCAACGTAATTGGAAACAAATTCCATACATAAGCATTCATATTTGGGTCACGAGTTCCAATTTTCACAGGTATAGTTTGTTGATAAGATAATGAAAACTGTACCTGTGGGTGGGTCGAGTTTTTTTATTTGGTTTTTAATTATAACGATTTAATTTTGGAAACAAACATATCGACTGACGACCCACCAAACACCAAACTAAACCTGTGCCAATTTGACCCCTTCAAACACATTTAAAAAAACATTTGTTTTTTTACATGTAAGAACATGATCAAACTTACCGATTAAAACGAGCAGTATTTTCCGTTGCACCGTTAAATGATGGTTTGTCGTCACGATTGCGTCTGTTGTTACGTTCCTCACGATTTTCACCAGAGAATTTCACATTGCGTTCGCCTCGTTGCTCTGTATTTCGTGGTGGGCCATTTTTCTTAACTTCTCCTGCAAATATTCAAAAAGAAAATTGTCTACAAACATTTTTAATTATATCAAAGAAATCGTTGCCCAATTGTAACAAAAGTTATCTGAATGGATTAAATTTCTTAATAATTCCAGTAAATCCTAATATTTATAATTTTCGTGAACAACCGATAGTTTCTGTCCATAAAAAGTAAAAGTTTGGGAAGTCAAAAAGATGCTTAAGAGATTCTTGAACATCGTATCAAATAAATTAAAGCAAATTTAAAATTTTTGTAGATAAAATTCAACTAGAATTTAATTATTTTTTTAACTGGCTTAAATTTTCTCCAGTGGTAATGTTGCGGTTCCTCCCGATAACAGAATTCTGTCTCAAAAGTTATTCCAATTAAGAAATTATGAATGAAAAAAAACTACCAAGAATAGTATTATTGAATTAAACTACTTTTGAGACACTCGGCTACAGTTTAATGGAGGAATTTTATTATATGTTATTTAAATATTTGGGAATCTTGCAATTTTCGTGGTGAAAAATACAAAAATTAGATTGTAGACTTTCATTTTTCCATAGGAATATAAAAACATTGAAAAACTTTAGAAAATAAAACTGTAAAACAAGATAAACAGTTTTTGAAACAATGTATTTGGATGGAATTTTCCCAGCCAACTTTTTAGTTTATCGTCCGCAATCTTAGGATAAACATTGAGTTTTATATTAAATATCTGAAAATGATCATCTTTCAAAACTATTGTGCAAAGAATTCAAGAAAAAAGTTAAATTCGTCAGTCACAGTCCTGAAAGATTTATTTTGGCGAGTCAACGGCGATCAACCGATATAATTATAATATTAAATAAAATCTCTGAAAATGATATAAATTAATTATTAAAACCTCGATTATCTAAATAATATTTTTAATCGAAATTTAAAAATTGAATACAGCTAAATGAAAAATGTAAAATGAAGTAATGCGACATTTAATATAAAACAAAGTATAAATGATGATTCGTAAAAACATGTGGTCGGTCGGAATATTTATGTAAATTATGAATTATTTAAAAAATGAGATGAAATTTATATGAGATGAGATAAAATAAAATGCATAAAATGTAAATATGATTTAGTTAGTATTTGAGTCGATTTTAAACATGGACATGAACATATACACATACACATGTCTCTGAAACAGAAGAGCACATGCCTTTGAAAAGTTGACAAATTATAATTGATTTTTGTTGCAAGTAAATGTAAATTGAAAATAACTAGAATTCGAATTAGAATAAAAACTAGCCAATACAAGTACTTAGTCATTATTCAATTTCAAATAAATAAATAGATACAACATAAATTTATGAAATTTGAGACAATCGCAGCAGGATGAACTGAAGCGTACTTTGAATTAAATAATAAAAAAATCACTGAAATACTATGTTTAAAATTAGCATTAAAATATTTACAATACCTTCCCGCTTTTCCAGTGATTTCACATTTTGACTATCTTTAATTGGTTTCCGTTGTCCAGTTTGTGCAGGTTTTGTTTTAGGTGGTACATCAGTTTTAATTTTATTTTCTTTTTCGGCCACCTTCGTTTTTTTTTTCAACTCCTTTTCTTGTTCTTGTACTTTTAACACTTCTAAAGGATCCGCATCATCATCCAAAAAAAGTGCATAGCGATTCGCTACGCCTATGCCGTACGAATTTTCCATGGCACACTATTATTTAATCAAATATTCCAACCAGAAGATGTTGGATGATAAAATTCAGGGCTCTGAGCCTCAATCTAACACACAATTCATTCACAGCAATATGGCCGACAATATATCTAGAATGAAGTTAACTATAACTAGTTGGTTACATTCACAATACAGAACTCAGCCACATATGACCCACGAGGTCGAAGCGCAATCGTTTCACGCGCAGCATGCTTCATTATCATAACACACATATAGTATAGTACATATGCATATTGTATATAGAGACGAATACCGACTACATACGAGTGAACGTCGTCCGAACCGAACGAACGAACATCATGCAACACAACAGTAACTACACATACACTACACTACCTACTAGTAACTAGACTACCATGCCATCATATGGCTGCGTTCCAAACTACTCTTTTGTTATTCAACCACAACCAACAGTTTAAAACTATAAAACTACTCACCACTTCAAATACAAAATGTTCCTTCTTCAAATTTATCAATTTTAGATATTATTATTACACAGATTAGATTATTATTTTCTTATGTATATGTTCAACGTTCATTCATATCACTTTTTCATCAGTATTTCCCAGGACTGCTAGTTGAAACAAATCTTTTTTTTTGAACTTTTATTTTATTTTGATGAATTCTATCATCTATAAAATTTATAATTTTGTACTATATTATTTAACTATAGTAATGTCTGATAGGATCGTTGATAAGTTTCCTTACAACTCTCACTTACAGTGTGCTTATATGGAACGCAGTCCAGTCTTTTGAATGCGGTCAAACCTTGGAAAATATATTCCGATTTCGATGATTCTAAGTCTTTTTTGAGGAAGTATACTTTCAAATAATTCAAAATATCTAGAAATGTATAAACGAAAGGACATCTAGAAGCATCAATCCTGCATATTTCATATTCTGATACTTTCATAAATTCTCTCATACAAAGAAATAAATTTTATCCAAAGTTTCAAAAACTAAAATATTAGATCGATTTTTTGTTCATTGAAATAATAAGAATAAAATCACAAGAGGTCACAATACGGATCCAAATTCTCCGAAATTTGGTGGTGTTAACAAAGCCACCATGCAGGGAAAGGGTCGTAGTCTCTTTTATACGGTTGCATTGAATAAAGATGGATACTTGAAGGTCAGGTCAGTTAGTTTTATGTAGGTCTAATAAATGCACATGGTACATTTTATGATCAGATATTATCATAAGTCCCCTCATACAAAGAAATAAATTTTATGTAAAAAAAACTAAAATATTAGTTCGAGTTTTGTTCAAAAAAATTCGATTCACTAATGAGATTTATCCTTACGGATCCCAATTCTCCGATATTTGCTGGTGTTACCAAAGCCACCTTGTCCATGTATGGAGAGTTAATAATGAGTTTCTTTCAATTTATCATCAATCTCAAAATTGTAGTTTTATGTAGGGATTATAAATGATTTTTAGCTGTTAGTGGAGTGAACGTGGTCAACTGTTGGTAAATATTTAAAAATTATTTTTAGATGACCCCCCCCCCCTGAATACGTGAATTCAATCCAATCGTTTGATTCAAAAATGATTTAATAACAAATTTTCAATCGTCCTTTTCCAACGATTCGATTTGTTACCACCTAGTCAGTACTTACAACTATGTGGCCACTAATATGATCTACTCTGCTCAATATCAATTGCTATAAGGAAATCTGAAAATTTTGGATATAGGGTACCAAGCACTATTAATAGCAATAACGTTCAATCAGCCCGAAAATGGTCAATCCTTTTGTGAATCATAATAACAAAAACATTTTCGCTGAACTATTATAATTAAAGTATGAACCTTTTTAAGGTCACGTTTCGCACACAATTTGATGTCGATGAAGAGGTTGCATTGCAGTTAGTTACCCCAGATGGGTCCCACGCTCCCACCACAGACTATAAGGAGTGAATGAAATAAACAAAAGACAATACAAAATTTTATAATTAATAATTTTTTTTTTGTTTTAAATCAACTTTCCTTTTTTTTGCTTTTTTAGTTTTCTTTTTTTTTAGATACAGAAAAAGTACTATGTTACATAGGAGTTATAGGACATTCTTTTGTTTCATTTATCATTTTATCATTTCATCAGTATTATCATTTATCTTTTGCAGAAATGTTTATTGAAATATTCTTTTGTTTTGTTTGTTACATCATAATTAAATATCTTTTTGTTTTGTTTGAAATAATTAGTGCTCATTCACTAATTAGTAATCAATAGTCAGTAATGATGACCATCCAAGCATCCACTTCCATTTTGTTTATTGAATCAATCAATCAAATCACAATTTAAAGAGTATTTGTTTATCAATATTCAATATAATCAATCAATACATTTCATTTAATTCATTTTTAATTTTTGATTCAAATTTAATATTTTGTGGATGTGGTTGTGGTTCGTGTGGAAGAGTTATCAACGAATTACCAATTTTAATACTAGTTTAGGTTTATTCCAATTAAAAATCCTGTCTCCGAAATATAAAGATGTAGTACTGGTGCCAGTACACAATATCGGGATCTCTCTCTCTCACTGACTGGAGTGTAGTTTAAATATTTAGATCTACTTATACTCTATATATACTGAGTTCATAACCAGAGTTGTACATTGTGTGTACTAGTATTAGTGTCTACACATACATATGACTATAGATTTATAATTTATACTAACATGATAGAGTTGTGGTGTAATAATAATAATAATTAGAAAGAGGGGTACCGAAAATGGGTCCCTAGCACCTAGGTCAAGGGGTCCTTTGTGCCTTCCTTGAGAACAACCTGTCACCTGAAGCTATAGGATTCTATCAAGGTCAGACGCCACACAGAAGGCCGACAACTTCTCCGCCAGGATTGATGGATCCAAAGTTTCGGACCCAAACATTCTATATCTGACACCCTGCAGGTGCATATAACATGTATGGAGGTTTCATCGTCCTCCATACAGGCCCTACAAGTGGGATCATCAGAGATCCCCAAGTTATGTAGGTGGAAGTTCAATCGACAGTGTCCTGACAAAACCGCCACCACCCTTCTCAACTGTATTCTATTAAATCGTCCTTCACACAGGCTCTACAAGTGGGATCATCAGAGATCTGGATGGATTTGGTTCGAGAATCTACAAGAGAGTATTTATTATGAAAGTTGTTGTTGTAGGGTAGCCCCTTTCAAGGACACTAAGGAGCTCCGTTTGTTTGTTTGAGATAAAAAGAACTCCACTGCATTGTGCTCAGAAAGTAAAACCTAAACTAGAATTAAAATTTGTGTAAAACAATTAGTAGCTACAAATCAATTACTAATTCAAATTGTATGAAATCATTATTTTTTGACAGAATATGATTAGAAAATTTTGGCAAATTGTTTCTTGTTTTACAAAAAATTAACAACACAATTATGTATTCGGTGTTGAGTGTTCAGTATTTAGTGGAGGATGGATATCGATATCTAGAAATTTAAATTGAAAAACACACCCAAATCATAAAACATCGTAATCGTAATCCAATTCAAGACGTTCTTCATACACTCACTCAACGGTCACCGTTGTAAATGTCTGTCTGTCTATCTGTCTGTCACACGTACGCACCGTTACGTTATGATATTTTAAAATTGTAGGTGTTCATCGGCTGTTCTCCAAAAAAACAAAAAACTTCATAATTCAATCAATTAGCATCGTCTAGCATTTTTTTTTTTTTTTAATTTTAACAATTTGTTTGAAAAACGATCAAAGGTTTTTTTTTTTATACAAAAAACAAAAAAGAAAAACACGAACGTATATGAACATGAACGTATTCAGCGTAAAAATCATAATCGTAAATTACAAAAAATCGTACTTTCTAGCTAGCAAAATATGAAATACAATACAAAATTATTATCTTTTTAATTTATTAATGTCTCAAAATTTTATTATTATTATCTTTTTGTTTGATTTTTTTTTATTTTTTGACTAAAATAAATATTTATTTATTGGATTTTTATTTAATTATTTAATTTATTGAAACCCTTAATTTAATTAAATTTAACAAGCACTGTACAATTTTGTTTGAAATGAACCGCCATTTTATTACATTTTACATGATTAAAGTAAGAGTAAATTAAAGTAATAACTTAAAACAATTTTATTGATTGATTTGACAAGAACTGTTAACTGTTACTATCTATCTATCTATCAATCTGTTCTATAAGATCAAGATCAACTTGAACTAAACAAACACAACAACATTCATAATACACACATCATACATACACAGAAGACACACAGACAGACATACAGACACATCACGTTCAAATATCAAAAATTAATATAACAATAACCTTTTTTTTTTATTAAAATTCATAATTATATACAAAGTCTAGTTCTAGTTCTAACTCTAACTTTACTTCTAGTACTCTACTAGCATGTATGTATACTGATTGATTCAAATGAATCAGAATCATCCAGATGAATGAATGTGTGGTGTATGAATCGATTCAGATCGCTGCTAAACAACAATATTCATCGAACTCTAATTATAATTAGTATTGTTAATAATCTGTGTTTGTTTGTTTGTTTGTTATATTCATCATGTCATTCACAGTTACAGTTCTTGTTATTCATTGTAAGAACAGAAGAAGAAGAACAACAACAAAAAGAAGGCATAGTAATAGAGGCAGGAACTCATCGTATCTGAATTGAATTGAACTGAGCTCTGATCACTTTTAATAAACATGTACGTATGGACTCCTGATACGATGGACTCCTGATCCTCATATCTACGTTCTAAATAATAATAATAATAAAACAAGTAAAAATAAATCAAATAAAAAAAACAATTAAATCGAATAAAAATGCGATTCAATGAATTAACATAATAATTAATTATTTAAATAACATATAGAGATAGAGAAAAGAGGGGTGAGGGGGTGAGGATAGGAATGAAACATAATTGATATTTGTTCACAGCATCAGCATCATCATTAATCGTTAATCAAAATCGTGTAAATGATATATCTAAATAATATTTAAATATATTTAATATATTTAATTCATATATTTTAATATTTATAATTTGTTTTCAAACAATTGCTTTCATAATAAAAAATAATTCATAATCAAAAAATAAACACATAATTCATTATCATTATATCAATAATTAATTAATTCATTCATTATTATTATTATTATGTTGAATGATTCTTTTTGAAATGGTAGGGGAGGACGGACACGGACACGGACCAAGCGACGATCAAACGACCAAAGTGTGTGATGTCCAACGAAATCTCATCATTTCAACAAAGAAGAACAACATTTTATTTTGTTTGTTTCATAATTCAACACATACAAATTTACAAACGTTTTAGGGATAAGGATGCCAAGTAGGTAAGGATAGGATGAAAGAAGGAGGGAAGGAGAGAGAGAGAGAGAGTGGATGGATATGGATAAGTTTTAATTTGGTTTGGTTTAATTTGTTTTGTTTGATGTAATGTAGCTAGAATCACAAATTCCCATCACTATTTTTAAAGATCAGTCTCTTTAGTTGTTTTAAAAAACAATGAAATGTATCCTGTATGTATGTATGTATGTCTGTTTGTTTGTTTGTTAATTACAACATACAACAATTCATATTGTTTTTTAAATGAATAAATTTTATGTTTGAATAAAAAATAAATACATAAACATAAAATGAAATCAATTCAAGCGAATCCAAAACCTTCACTGCATTCTTGAATTGCTTTCAATAGATTCAGACGTAGTTTATCGTATGTCTCGTATACAGGTAGATCCAATTGATTGAAACTGTAATCAATTATAAAGAAAGAGTTCAGTTAGTTCATCATTATCTTATCTTAACTACAGATCAGATCAGATCAGATACACAAACAAGTTAACTTACCAGGTATGTGCTGATGGAAGTCGATCTGTAGATCTATCATCACGATGTATCTGGAATTTTTGTACACCATTCAT
Source organism: Nineta flava (assembly GCA_963920215.1). Taxonomy (NCBI): domain Eukaryota; kingdom Metazoa; phylum Arthropoda; class Insecta; order Neuroptera; family Chrysopidae; genus Nineta; species Nineta flava. Next base: position 1,105,293 of record OY986046.1, read on the forward strand.
ACCTTCTAATGAACCAAAACCTTGTAATGGAACTTTAGATGTTCCTGTTACAAACTGTAGGAACTTAGCTCGATCAGCTTGATCGAATGATCTTAAAGCACGCCAGAACCATTGTATCTAGATAAGATTAATAATCAATCAAATATCAAATATAATTATTGAATATCGTTATTTAGTACTAATTAATTAACTAACTAACCTGTAATGAATTAGCTTGATACTTGTGATATTCGGTGTTGTTTTTAAGATCATCAATGTCAATATTTGGTAATCCGGATATTAATAATTCCAATTCTTGTTCATTAAATATTGAAATTAATCTCTTTGGAATGATATCATAAAAACCTTCTAAAAATGCGTTTAATCTAAAAAAAAATAAATAAATAAAGTATTAATCAATCAGTAAGAAAATTAATAAATAGATAAATAAATATATAAATTAAACTAACTGTTTTTGAATAGACACAGTCATTTTCATTTGACAGACTAAACGTATATACTCCATTTTGTTATCCTCATTGACTGGTACTTTACTGCCATTTGGTATTAAGTCTCGGACATTGGTGACACCAAACTCTTGTACTTCGGTGCTGAATGTTAGATCGTAGCCCAAGTCTGCTACAACATGTTCCATTAGATAGACCAGACCTTTATAAAAACTATAATCTTCGCTCTCCATGTCCGTGTACTTGACTTGTTTACCCAGTATATGTTTATAAAATGATCGTGTGAAATAACATTCTAATAGTTTATTGTCATAAATTGCTTTAGCTGTAAGTATAAGGAAGTAGTAACACAATAAAATAAATAAATGAGCATCATTTCATTTAATTTGATCAGTAGTGTACAAGTACTTGTAACTAACTTACCTATAACACGACCAACAAACTTGTAATAACATAAATGATTTGGATTACAGTAACTTGATGAATTGATCATGTAGGTGACTCGATCGCCTGGTGAAACCGTGAACAAGGCGTACATAGGATTAAATATATCACGACTGATAATCATATACCATTCTCGTAACAATCCACCAGCATCTTGACCTTCTTCCTCTGTAACATTCATTTATTACATTTTATAAATCAATACAACAATCTATTTAAATATACAGGGTGTAACACAACACATCATAATAACACATACCTTCAAAAACAATATAAAATCGATTTTTCCATTCTTCGGCACTACGTCGATACAATTCCCTAAATGAATCCTCAAATACATGTGATCTACGTACATGTACTGCTAATTCTTCACGACGAATTCCATTATCTAAACGTTCCAATTCGGAACGGAAATAACGTCGTTTTACATCAAAGTCGAGTATTCGTGTATGATCAACGAGCACTGCAAACGGACCATCTGCAAGATTGCCTGTACTTTGTCGTAATATTTGATTTAAAACTGTACGATGTCGTTCTGTAAAATCAATATCAAAAATAATTACAATGCTATACCAAAACAATTCAATAACAGTATCTATATCTATGAATCTGATTCTGAGAATAAGATACTAATAAGATTTGATTTAAATACAAATACTAATTACTACTCATACTTATTCTAAATTGAGAATTCATCAAAAAACAAACCTGCAAAAGCAACAAATTTACGTTTGTCATCCATGGATGTCGAATCATTGGATGTGGGTGTGGGTGTAGGTGTAACTGTTAAAGTGTGACTTGATTGTGATGGTGACGAAGACGATTGTAAATCTTGTCCAGCTCCAACAGTTGTCATTAACTCATCAGAAATGTCCATATCATTGATAAAACATGGAAGACCTCCAGAGGCCGCCATTTTTTCATAAGCTAATGCTTCATAACGTGTTATTAACGATTCAGGAACTTCAACATCCGATGTGGATGCTGTTGATGTAGATGTAGATGGCGTCACCGTTGTCTGTCCTTCGGATGAACCCAGTTGTTGTTGATCAGTGTTGTTGCTCAACTGTTCATCACTTGTAGCTGATGCTGATGTTGTCGTCGTTGTCGGTGTCGCTGTTGTGTTACTCTCTGTCGTTGATGCCGCTGCTGCTGCCGCCGTTGAACTATTATTATCGTACACACGCGTCTCATCACTGTCCGAACTGTACAGCAAATCAACAACTGTGTTGACTTGTATCGGAGATAAGGGGGGTACAATCACGTTTTCCTCTTCGTTCGGTATGTCAACAGTTGTCTCGAATATTGAGTTCAAAGTGGGACCATCATCCACAGTGTAGGTTTGTCGACGATTACGACTCTTTGGTCTAGTGTGAACTAAAAAGAATGCCTCAACAGCTGGCTGTAGAACCAGGACAGCATGGTGGTCGGGTGTGTGTTCTAATTCCAGCAAACATTTACTCAATGTTTGCCAGATGCTGCCCAAACTTAACATTGCACTTAACGGTTTATCCTCGAATAGTTTTGAATCCATATACGTAGCTGGTGATGTAGAATTGATTGGTAATTCTTTAGTGATTGGTGCTGATGTTGGTGCTGGTGTTGGTGGAGCAGCACTTGTGCTTGCTTGAGATGATGGACCTATGGAGGCACAAAACAAAATAAAGAGTTAAAAAAAACATTTGATTTGATGTGTTATGTCGTTGATTTGATGATTGTCTTACCTGGATCTGTACTCACTTCCATAGCAGTGGTATCATCAGTTTTAGCGGATGTAGCAGATGCACCAGCAGCTGATGTACCAGCATCCGTCGTCTGTTTATTATCCGCTGTTGTTTTCTTTTTAGTATCAAGTACTTGGACAATGACACGTAACAGTTTTAAGAAGTACGCTTGCGATGAATTCTTCGAAACTAATTGACTCATGGACGAAAGCTGCAAATCGCATGTGCTACGTTGTTTCGTTGATGCCGTCACAATAATTGGCTCTTTGGTGAAACGATCATTTAATATTCCAGTAGCGCTGTTGCTATTAGCACCACCAGTGGCGTTGCTGTTGCCACTATTACTTGACGATGATGATGATGACATCGTTGTCACCAATCTACTAGATGTGTCATCGTCGAACGGTATTTGCTGTTGCTCCTTCATACGTTGTAGTTCGTTGAGTAAAGCTTTGATGTGCGTATCCACAACTCGACTCAATACAAACGCTCCATACCATAATAAATTAATGACTGTTTTGCGCATGTCATCGGACACATGTGACAGATTATGTAACATGAGTGTTGCACAATCTAGACCATCCTCGGAGCAACGTTTCCAAGTAATCGTATTCACAATAATACGTAATTTATCCTCATAGTTCATGATACTCTCGTATTTCTCGATATACCGGAATCGGACAATGTGTTTGTTACCGGATAAGTATTGTGGAAGTTCTGGCAAACCGCGTGTGATCATATACAACAATCGTAAAAATTTATCAACTAATTGTGAGTTCTTTTTGACTGTTGGAGCATCTAGCATGGTTAGAAGCTGTCCGAAGCCAGACGTTTCAAATGTCGATGCAAAGTTCCAATCTGAATCTGGTCCAGGTATATTTGCATATGTGCGTGGTGGAAAACGGTATTTTTTAATTGGAGTTGGTGGTTTTGTTGAATCTAATTTGAGTAATAAGTCCCAGAAATCTGGTACAGTTTTGGTTGATTTGTTTTTAGGTGGAATTGGTTTCTTTTTATTGCCAGATTTCACACGCAATGGTAGGAAACAACTTGGAAAACTTTTAGCTAATTGTATTAGAAGATCTAACGTTTGCCTGGCGGCAATCAGCGCCGCTTGATGATGGATGTCAATCGATGGAGTTGCCGTTGCAGTTGTGTTTGATTTCTTTTCACCTTTTTTAGCAGTACCACTACCGCTGCTCGCCTTATTTACAATAAACACGTTCGTTTTGCATCCAAGTGCCGCTTCTAAATTAATATTTAACCAATTTTGGCTTGTGCATTCACCAGAGACTTTGCTAGCCAAACGTTTGCTACGACGTAACGATTGACTACTTCCAGTTGTGTCAATTGGTTTCGCATTCACACACTTATCCAAAATAGATAACAAAGCTTTGATCACCCAATCACGTGTCGGACCATGGTAACAGAAGTTACGCATACAACGATAAAATCGTAGTACATGAATTTTTGGATTATTTTGGAATAATAGGACAAGCAAACATGATATGGATTCTAAGTCAAGTAATTGTCGACCTCGAACACGTACAACTGTATTACGCATTTGTCGTTGTTCTGTGTTACGTGCTGGGAATGATGGACCCCACGAACTCCAATGTGGATTGCGTTGTGTCACTGGATGTATGTAACGTGGACCGCGTGACGTTGGATAGATTGTGGAACGCCGTAACATTGATGACAATGCGTTATTCGATTGGGCTATTTGACTGAGGAATCGTTCTTGCATCAGTTGACGATTACGTGCTTCCCAATCACGACGTAATGTTTGTGCTTCGGCAGCTAAATCTGGTGGTAACACTGATATTTGAGACTCTTCCATATCCGTTAAAATCTTTAGAAAACAAATCAAATTAAAACCAACAACTTTAAAATTAAAAATTGAATATCAACTTAACAATACAACTCAAACTCGATTTTGATAACATTTACCAAACTTTGGCTAAACATCACCATCATCATCGTATCGTGTTGTTATCAAAGAGAATGAATGGATGATAAAATGAATATAAGTAAAAAGTAAAAGTTCGACTTACATCTTGACGTAAAGCTGGATGTAAAATTTGGAAAAAGGCTGCAGCATCAACTGGATCATTAGGATTTGCAGCAGCTGCCATTTGCCGTTGTTGTTCTAATCGTTGCTGAGCAAGTACTTCTTCTTGGATAGCTGGCGGTAATGCAGCTAAGAAATCTGGACTCACTTCAGATATATCGGGTGCAGTGTTGGATGCTGGGGCATTACTGGAGCTGGCTGCTGCCATATCAGCATTCGATTGTGATGTCATACCACCAGCCTCTTGTTGGGCAGTACGTCGTCGTATTCGTTGTAGCCGTAGTTGTTCTGCAATCACTTCAGCACGCATCTCTTCGGGCAAGGCTGCTAAGAAGGATGGATCAACATCTTCAGGTAATTCTAGATCAGACAATGGTGGAGCTGAAGCTGTTGCCATTGGTGTGATCGGTGTCATTGGTGTAGGTGTTCCAGTTGTGTTGGTGTTATTTGTATTTGTGTTCGTTGGGAAATTAAAGAATTCTGACACAGAAATCATCTCTGATGGAGCTGGTGGAGGTTGTCCAGTCAACGTACCAGTTTCAACAACTATTTCATCAGATGTAACTTGACCTTGACTTTGACTAGACAACAACGTATTCACTGCGGCCGTTGAACTACTATCACCACCAGTAATCGTATTCGATGGAGTGGTGGTGATAATTGTTTCAGTAGTTACTGTGTTGTTACCAGTTGTGATTTCGATGATACTGTACGGAGGTGGAGGGAATGTTGTCTCCGACAAGTACTCATCCAGTGCCGGTGTCGTACTTGTGCCCACACTACTGGTCAATATTGTGCCACCGCCACCAATTTGTCGTACTGTCGGTTGAGTTTCGATCTCAGCATCTTCATCGTGCTCCGATCGATCGTTTTCATTGTCCGTGATACGTTCATCACGGATGTCTGTGTTCGGTTCATCTCCAAACATTATTGGATGTACAAAGGAATCTAACGAATCCAAAGCATCGAATGGCGATGCTGTTACTAATGGAAATGTTACTAATGGCAATGATTCATCTGGAAAACATGGATCGATCACTATTGACGGTCGCATTATGATTCGTGGCATACGAATTGAATGGTCCGTTAATGTATCGACAGGATTTGTTCCCACATCAGAAGTAGCTTGTGTTGCCCGTTGTCCCACAGAAGGAGCTTCTGTTGCCCGTATAGACACAACTTCTGTTCCCCGTATAGAAGAAGCTTCTGTTGCTCGCATCGAAGCATCTTGTGCTGCCCGTTGCAACAAATTTGATATCGACTGATCGTCTTGTATTTCCCGTTGCATTAACCGTGGCCTTTCCAAACGTCGTCGTTGCATTTCCCGTTGCATTTCCACTTGTATTTCCCGTTGCGTTGTCCGTTGCATTTCCACTTGTATTTCCCGTTGCGTTGTCCGTTGCATTTCCAATTGTATTTCCCGTTGAGTTGCCCGTTGCATTTCCTGTTGCATCTCATTTGACATCCATTCGACATCATCTTGTATTTCCCGTTGCATTTCTCGTCGCATTTCTCTTCGCATTACCCGTTGCATTTCCAATGGCATTGACCGTTGCGATATCGATTGCATTGACCGTTGTATTTCTCGTTCCACTTCCCGTTGCGTTTCTCGTTGCATCGAATTCGTGATCGATTCGAGATCATCTTGTATTTCTCGTGGCATGGATCGTTGTATTTCCCGTTCTACATCTCGTTGTGTTTCCCGTTGCATTGAATTCGATATCGATTCGAGATCAACTTGTATTTCCCGTTGCATTGTATTCGATATCGATTGATCTGTAACTGAAACATATTTATATTAGTCATTAAATAGTACTTAAGAGTATCTAATGACACACAACACACACTGTAGTATAGTGTTGTATATTAATTTTGACTTACCCATTGGAATATCAAAATCATTGATATCCAACATATCCACAGAGTTCTGTAGAGAACGTTGAGACAACATGTCAGAACTGACTAGACATGGATCATTTGTGGAGGTGGAAGTCGAACGTTGTGACGGTGGTAGATCCGATATAACAGCATTCAACAAGTTCTCCATAACATTGGACTTTTCGGTGGTGCTGCTACTCGTACTTTTGCTGGTCGATGTAGCAGCTGAAGTGTCACTGGTCATACGTTTCAATATTTTACGTTCGGCTAGATCAGCTGTACGTATCGCATCCAAGTGTGCATACATCACATTACTGAAATACATTGCTGAATCGAGTACAGCCGATCCATCGCACATTCTGGATTCTTCGTTCCACCAATACAACGCAATTGGTACATTATTTAAACCACCAGATAAATGTGGTCCTAATAGATATCCACTTTGATCTACAACATCGATTTGTTCTTCTTCATTCGAGAATATACCAAAATTTTGATCCATAATTACAACACGTGGTGTGTCATCCACACCAGATATTGGTGAATATATTGGATCTGGATATGGTCCAAGTAATCTAATAAAAAAAAAGTCATCAATTTGATTTGATTCGACTGTAAACTGTGTTTGATTATATATATATATATAAATACCTTTGTAAAATGATTTGTGGTGGATTCATCGGATTCAATTGTAAATATTGTAATCTACGTTGTCGACTTGCACGTTGGCCACGTGTTCCAGGTATATTTGAATTCTCAGAGTTGTGTCGATTGATTAACAATGGATGATTTGGTGGTGCTATAACAAACAAACATATACATATTTAATATTAAATCTTGTAACACACTTGATAGAATTAATTAACTTACTTGACTCTTGGAATTGCATTCCAAATGGCATTGTTGTAAATCCACTAGAATTCCAATGGAATCGTCGCGTTGGACGATCTGTTTCACTATTTTGATCTGAATATTGTATCATTAGAATGTCTTCATCGTTACGTTCGAATGCTGGCAACATTCGTAGAAGATCATCTTCAAAGAATTCTGTTTCTGGTTCTGTGTCATCTTCATATGCAGATGATTCTTCATTATTGACATGTTGACCTAGAAGAAGAATGTGTGTCAGAACAAATAAAACATAACCTACATATTCACAAATTGAAAACTTACCATTATCGTCATCGTTATCATCATCATCTTCGTCATCATCCTCGCCAGATGAATTTGATTCCGATTCGGATTCTTCGGTATCATTTCGATCCAAAAATGGTTCCTATTACAAAAGTACAAAATATAAATGATTTTAAAACGGTGAATTAACAAACGATATTTAGATCTAAACTGACCTCATCGATATCCATCGTATCGTTTAATGCTGAATTGCCAGTATTGGAGCGTTCATTTTGATCTTGATCTAATATTTGTCCCATAATATCGACTAGAGCGGCTTCAACACCTTCACGTTCATCAGCTTCAGCACGGCCCCCTAAACTTTCACCGGCTGTTGATAGATCCGCTTCAGTGTTATCAGCATCCTCACCCACAGCATCGTCACGCTGTGCATGAGTGTTCTCAGATCCAGTAGCGCCACTTTGACTAATTGAGGCTCCACCATCGTTCACATTATTGACTTTGCGTGGAACTTTTAATGGTGGCAACGGTTGATTCAAAACACGTGTTAATATGTCTAACGGTTTGAGGGCCGCATTTATTGTGGCTGCCAAATGTGGACTCGACAGATCTATGCAATGTGTGAAGCGTGCTAAATCGGCCACAATGCCACGACGTAATATTAAACGGATCATGTGAGTCATATTCAGATAGTTGAGGGGATGCACATGGAAGCGTGTCTTCATTTGAAGACTTGCTAACGGTGGACAATGCTCAATAATGGTTGATATTAGGGAGGCAATCATTTGCATTTGGATGTGTTTCTCAGCGGATTCAGGCATACCAACAGCACGCAACAATGAATTACGTACATCCCATATCAATACCAACTGTGTTTCAGGCATTTGATGACATGCAGCTATTGATGATATGAGCATGCGTGTTAATGTATGTCGATCTGGATCTGAAGCATTATCAGTTGATGGTAATAATTTATCTAATAAGAATGTCATCGCTGTCATTTCCTGAAAACCAATCAATCAATAAATAATTAAATAAAACGTTCACAACAGTCAACAGTTCTGGCTTCACAGTCGAATACATACCTCTGTTATCAATTCTGAATGTTCTGGCTTATAAACAAAGAACGTTATATATTTTCCAACGATGATATAAGATCGAACAGCATCCGATAATATCCGTAAAATATCTGATTTTCGTATCAATGGTTTTCTCGATTCATCTTCAATTAATTTGGTAGTGATGTTCGGTGTTTCTTTCGGTTTACGTCCAGGTAAGGTGACAATATCCTCATCATTCGTAGCCTCAACCAATGGTGATAATTCATTTTGCATAATTCGTGGTATCAAATAATTTCTAGGTGTGGCTGACGCTGATGCTGACGATGACGATTTAGCATTTGATGTAGATGCCGTCGATGGTGTGCTATTCGTTGGAGATGGCGTTGTTATCGTCAACGGTGCATCTGGTTTGGCCAGAGCAATCATTAAATCTTCAATAGCACGTACCGTTATAATTTCATTAATTTCCGCTTCTTGTTGGTTGCGCGCACACGCTTTTGATTTAACAAATATTTCTTTTGGTGGATTATCTTCGTTACGTTTTGCCATATCCATTGATAAATCTGGGAACCAGATACGCTTTGCAAGCTCTGTAAATGTGTCTGAATCACGTGCAATTGCTGAACCAAGATGTCGACTTAAGTATACTAATTCACGACATTCTGGTGGAAAATTAGCAGCACTTTTAGCACGCAACACCTTCTCCATAGTCATTTCCATGACACTAGGTCCTTCGAACACATGTCGTATCAATAGCGTTGCAATTGATTCGAATCCAGTGAAGTTTGAGGCTAATGTTAAGTCTAACAATAGTCGGATGCCACCTTCTTCAGCGAACAGTTTAGCATTCTCAAAGTCACGTGTGTAACGTAACAAGACACGCATGACGGCATGCAATGTTTCAATATCTAATGGAAGACGCATTAATCTCACACAAGATCTGGTTACTAAACGGGTCTTCGCTTGATCGATACCCTTTACAATACGTGTTCGTTGTTCTAAAGGTCTTTGTTGAGAACTCTGTTCAGAACTTTGTTCTTCGGCTTCCATATCTTCTTCACCAGTCTTAGCCGTTTGCTTCTTTTGCATGTTCACAATTGTCATCATGATGGGTCGAGTGTTACCAGTTTCATCGGAGACTTGCACCTGCGTCACAAAACAAATAATCAATAATACCGAATGAATTCTAACTTATCTTATATTAATCTAAATAAATAATTGAATGTAAAGACAAACCATATCAGTGAATTGTAAAGTATATCTACGTCGACCACAGGTGACTCGCACAGTTGGCTCCCCCTTCCAATAGGCAGCATCGATCACAACGTTGTTATGGTATGAATATGCATTCCATTTGCCCACAGCCATATCGTACCATTGCCACTTGGATGTGGTGGCTTCGTGCATCCGCGACTTATTCAATGTTTGTCGAGCAACTTTATCCGTTAAGTCGAGTACAAGCAACAGCGGTGACAACCACTTTGGTGTGCATGTCAATAACTCTTTGGGTGCATCAGTTAGCGCTTGTTCTGCACCAATTAATAGTTTCACTAGAATCTGTAGCAAACCTTCACGATTAATCGCTAGACCACATGGTATTTTCATTTCTTTGTGTGTTGGCGAATCAATGATCAACGCTAATAAGTGCAGTCGCACAGCCACTTGAGAGCCGGTTTCACTTTTGATCAATGCATTCACAAGTGTATGCAACGATTTATCTGATCCGGTATTCAATAGTAAAAATATCTTATCCACAATTTCACAAACAATTGAATGGACAATTTTATGGCGATAATTGTCACCATTACGTTTAGCTAATGCAAATATTAATTCGCATACCGAATACACTGAATCCGGCAATTGATCTAATAAATCCAAACATACGGGTAGCACGTTATTCGCAAAATTATCTATTAATTCACTATCTAATGGTGTGTCATCTTCTGGTGGCGGATTTTCTTTAGGTGTTTCTTGTGCTGGTATTTCACCTAATGACATCGCAATTGCCTTCACAATTTGATCATCTTCACCTAATGGAGAATACGAAATTCATTACTATTTATATTCCATCCCAAATTTAGATTGAATTGTCCAGGGAGTTCAGAAAAAATACCCATTTGGATGAAACTCAATGTACAAGATTATTTGGACCCAAAAAATGCGAAAATCCAATTGACTGATCATGTCTGTTGAACACGATTTTTGTATGTAACCTTAACAAAATTGTGGACAATGTTCCACAATTTTGGATGAAATTCACTACATAAGCAAAAAATGAAATGTAACTTGCGAATTTAGCAAGTAATATACGTGATGTCGTCTACAATGGTCAACGAATAGAACCATCCATCCATTTTCGTATTTTTGGTAAATGAAAACAATTGATTTATCATGGATCACTCTGTATACATAGTATTGATTGTGTACATACCTAATTCCATATCCGCTCCACGTGACGACATATTTGGATTATTGAGCAAATAATCCGTAGCTTGTTCAAAGCTGTGTGTATTCAAGAGAGCTTCGGTGCACATCTCCATACTGAATCCCATGTCCATCAACAATTGTAGATGATCTTGATTGATTTGATCTGTTCGTACATTACTTATGATCGATATTGATGGATTACCAGGTGTACCAGTTGATACACTTGTTGTATTTGTTGTAGCGGAACCAGCAGCAGCAGCAGCAGTAACAGATGTACCAGCACGACCAGTTGTAACACCATGTGCAACAGTTGCAACGTCATCAGTTGCTCCAACACCTACTCCAACTCCAGCTACCATTTCATTAGATTTAGTTTTGTCGTTAGCACGTTTAGCCAGTGCATCTTTAATGACTTTCTCACCCTGTAGAATGTGTCTTAGAATACTTAATATTGATTCGGTCATGCGTGCCCCATATGTTTTTAACGGTTTACGACCCCACATCAACATGACACATTCGAATGCGGCCTTTTGTATGTGAATTAAATATTTGAGTGGATCGAAATCGATTTTAGGACCTTGTGGAATTGATTTCTGATTTGGATTTGTTTGTTTTGTGTAACAGACGTTCGGCGATTCGAGCAATGCGGTTGGATTGACCATTTTCTCTAATAACATCAGCCAAACATCCAAGAATTCACCAGTACCTGCAACAAATTGATATTTGTACAAATGTTTTTAAATATCAACATCAAAATAAAACAGAACATACCATCAGGTAAATCAGGATGTTCGAACCCTTCCTCCAATGAGAATTGTCCACCACCAGATAATGCCCATTTGAAGGTATCAAAGAAGGCTTGTTGTCCTCCCAAATTCATGAATTTACAAAGCATCAAGTGGTACGGATAACGTTTCTCGTCGAATAACATTGGACTTGTGAAGCCCACGCTACATATCAAGAAAGTCAATCGAAATTTGGGTATTGGTGACGGCGGCAATGAATTCCATGACATCCCTTGTGTCAGCAACACATTCAACGCAGTAGCAACACGTCGAGCGGCTCCACTATGTATGGTAGACGTCACTGGATTATTTTGTCCACGTCGACTACGAGCCTGCGACCCAACACACAGTTTCACTAACAACCCAAATAGTTCAGCCAAAGCACGTCCTAGACGTGACGATGCCCCTAACAATGGTTTAATGTACTTTAATTGTTGGGAGGTTGGTGAGACACGTTCTTCCCGCTGTTCCGTTTGTGTGGCAACATTTTCATGATCGATTTCCATGTTGTCAGTGGTGCTCAACGCTTCCATGGCCGATGTCATCCCTAAACTGCAACTGCTTTCGTCATGTGAACTATCATCGTTTTTAATATCCGACGGTACTAACTTCTCCATGTCTTCCCGACCAAAGTCACACCCTTCAGGTATGATATCGTCACTACACAGTGCTAACAATAACGTACTTTCCCATACTAAAGTTGTATATAATTCAGCTAAACCTCGTAGCACTTCTAATCCCACTTCGGAGCTCCAATATTGTAATGATAAATTTCGTATATCACTTTGTCCAGTTCGACAAACATGTACGAACATGACAACGTAACCATGAGCTTCGCCCATGGTATGAAGTAATGGTGTTGCTGTATAGCTTGAAAAAGCTGTTTCTAAACATGGTGCATTGGCTAATTCATTGAGTAACACTGAGCCAGTTGTAGATTTCGAACGACTACGCTTTAGTGATTTTAAATTTTCAACAATGTCGAGTAATTGTGTTAGTCCGAGAGTTAAAACGCGTGGTTCATGCGCTAAATTTAATATTGATTTACATACAGAAGCAACACTTTGTGCCGCCACTGTGATTGGATAATCGACTGGTAAGTTTGGTAAACGTAATATTCGTAGCAATGGACGTAGACCCTCTTGTGCTACGAACTCTTTACAATGATCGTCTGTTGAATTGTTGCTTAGAATTGCATCGACAAATTTGGTGACATTGACGATGTAATCAACTAGGGCAATCGGTGTTTTCTCGTTGTTGGTTGGCGTTGCTGTTGCGGTCGTGCTATCTTGTGTGCTATCTTCACGATGATTGTGGGAGGATGTAGAGGCTTCCTCTTCATCATCTTCTTCCTCATCACTGCTGCCACCTTCTGTACTATTTGTTTGACTCTGTGACGGTACTGGTGATACATCACACTTGTTTTGGGCACGCCAACACACGTATTTTGGATCTGTACCCAGATAATTTAATTCGAAGAGTAGACTTATAATTGCAGTCATTGCATCCACTTTGAGTGTGGGTTGATGTCGCATTAGTTCGTCCATTGCATTTCCTAAATTGGTTGCAGTATCACCCATGGGATCAGCACTACGTCTGCGTCGCATTGCTGTTAAATAACTGGGCGATAGTAAGACTTTGAAGAGTCTATCGAATGGTCGACATCGTACAAATGAATCTAGACCACGTGAATTCAAACATAACGCACTGAATACATTCGGAAGAGATGCTAGCACTTCTCTTGTGGCTGGCACATCTTTGATTAGCAGTGCGTGCAATACAACATCAGTTAGGCCATTGTCTTGGAGCGAGGACAGAAGACTTGGTTCTTGGAACACGTACACAGTGACCACATCCGTTGCTAGAAGGAACAATGATGGTCCGTAGTATTCAGCATTGCTGATTATATGTTTGAGCGATGACGGTAAAGTTCCTTCCATCACATGGCGAATACTTTCAGCAAAAGTAGACTCTTGGATTGCTTTCTTTAAAAAATTGAGCATCGATTTTAATAATGCAGCTCGTTGTGGTAAACATGTTTTATTTGTACCTGTGTCAATAACAAAATCAAAAGTTCACGAAGAAGCTCTTATTAATATTAAAAGTTCAGTAAATCAATTGAATTACATACCCGGAGCAGATGTTGTTTGTTCGGTTGGTGAGAATGTTTGAGCATCTTCAATGAGTTCATGAGAGGAGCGTAATTGATCCCGAATATCTTCGATCTGCTTCTGATCGGATGCGGTAATTGGTACAGCTATTTCAAAAGGTTGTTCGGTGCGACAGTAATTGATTTCCATATGTAGACGTGTTATAAAACTATTTAATCCGCCGTGAGTTTGGAACGCTTGCATGTCAATGTTCGTGATCAAGTCAATCACACGAACGGCTCTGGTTACGAATGTTATGTGATCTAGTTCGGTTCCTGGCCATTTGATGACACGCAACAAAGCTTCCATCATACCGCATGCTTTTAAAGCTTTACCGCCAGAATCGTAGCTGGCTAAATGATACAAAAAGGAGAAGAGTGCTGTCGCTAGTGGTAATGGAAAACTGGGCGAGACACCAGATGAACTATATAGATTTGATGTTGCACCAGGTTGACCAATCAATGTCGATATACATTGTCGTACCAACGTTGGGAGAAAGCCATGATATGAGCTGGCACCAGTTACATCAATAATGCTACGTAACCGAGCTCCAGGTTTCCTGAAACAATACCAATAACAATATGAGTTAATGCTAATGTTTGTTGATTTTTAATTTTAAACTACAACTTACTTGTTTGGAAAGTGTGGATTTGGATTGCGATCCAAATGTATAATAGATGTAAGTGTTCGAAGTGCAGCCGAACGTATTTCAACTAAATGTGCTAGCTGTAATTTAAGTAATTCAACCAACTCCTCCAACAGTCCATTGTACAGCAACACATGTGGATTTAGATTGTCGGTGAGTGCATTCGAGTACACCAGAACAGATAACGCTTGTAGTCGTGCTTGGACACAATACATGCGTATCTTGTAATCGGCAAAACAGCATGCTAAACGTAATTGTGTAAACAAACGCATTTGTTTGTCCTGTGGGATCCGGTACTGTTGTACCAATTCATTCATGATCTCTGCTGGTGTCTTGTCCAATTTGTCCACACTCTCAATGTGGATGTAGCGCAATGGACTGGTTTGATTGTGTGTGACTTTCTCCTCGTAGAATTCAAAGTGGAGAATGGATGCACTTTGTGGTACTGTATTCACACCTCTACAGCAATCAGCTAAACCGAATCCATTATCTTTACCACCCCAACTCTAAGATATCAATCAATAATCAATTAAAATCAATCAATCAATCCAAGTGTATTTATTACAACATACCTCAGCCAAATAAAATAATCGTATTAATAATGTTTGTCGTTTTTCACTGTTCAGTCGCGTTATGAAATTACTACGTTTGGAAAACATGTATAGTAAATTCAAAACACCCAAAACAATTTGCATGTCCGAGGATGATAACAACGAGACCAGATGTTCCATTGAATTGTAAAGATGTCGGGAAAATGAATGTTCGATTAAAAGTGTTGTGAAGTGTAGAACCCATAGTAACAGCTTTTTATTCTATAAATCAAATCATTTAAATTATTATGGGTCTAAAATCTATCGACAAGTCTAGAAATCCTCATTTATCAGCCCTAAATCAATACTTACATCGTTTGTGAAGTACACATCACAAACTAGGGCCCATTCATTATCTATTTGACGAGTACAAGCCTCTTCTAATATCACATCGAACGTATCCAATATATCGATCCAATGGTATAGTTCGCATTTTCCAAATGTCCATGTTTCTATTCGCGATAATTCTTCCAAAAGAACTGCACGCGAACATAATCGTAATTTATCTATAAGAATTTGGCATTCGGGCGGAATGTCCGAGGCACTTTTCTTCAACCTCGTCCGATCAACTTTCATGTTGATTAGCTATTAAGCTGAAATGTGTCAAACGAAAAATCTTATCAATAAATTTTATTTATCTATACTTATGATTCTATGGTTGAACAAATTAAAAACAAGCTCTACACTGAGAGCTTTTCTTTTTGCAAACAATTCAGTTATGGAGATGGATGGATCATATCAAGATTATTAAATCGGTCACGATTCTTTTAAATTTTCAGTTATTTTGAACATATTATATTCTTTAACATACATCCATTTCCATGGTAACAATATAAACTGTTCATTGTTAAATCAACTTCCACTAATTATCATGGATGGTGAAAGTGGGACCAAAAAAATAGGCAATTTGAAACTTTAAGCTTTCTTTTTCAGTTTTCAGATACTAATTGATGAATAACGATTACTTTTAAATATACAAAAAACTACTAAAATTTTTCGGGATATTAAACTTAAAAAATGTTCTTCGGTCCCTGAAAACTGTGCATCTGTGTCTAGAATTTGGTATTTTAGGTGCGATTGTATAGAGAGAAAAGTGTTTTACGAATAACCAGGTGCTCCAATGTCGTAAATAATTATTCCTACAGCAGTTATCATCGGAAAAATCGATTTGCAATTTTTCGAGTTCAAACTCAACAGTTGCAAACTGAATTACTCCGAAAATCAAATACTAAATATTTTGAATTTGTTTTAATATTATCTAACTAATTAAGATCTAGAAATTTTGGGCAATTTTACCTAGTTTAGTGGCTTTTGCCAATTTCAAAGCTAAAAAAATATATTTGGGCCTTTGAATCAACAATTATAATCGGGGGAGAGAAACATTTTCAATTGTTTTTAAAAGATGAAAAACTGTGCAAAAATGATATTATGGTCGATGATTAATCCAGCCGAGTACTACAATCTGTCACTTCATCGGTCATACCACCCCGAGTTGGTCGGGTTTACGTGTTTTTGGCCCCCCGCACTAAATGGCGTTCTATATATTTCAAAAATTATTTAAAAAATTTTAGTACTCGGTTGGAATAGTTACTTTTTTTAATTTTAATAGTTTTTACCACATTATCTAAAATATAGTGCGGCGATCCAAAACGCAAACTCGACCAACTCGGGGTATGACCGAGTAAGTGAAAGACTACAGTACTCGGTTGGAATAATCATCGATCATAATATCATAATATAACAATAATTCCGACCTTTTTTAACTGTTTTTGTTGTACAAGAGAATTTTTTTTTTGGCAAAAGCCGCTGAACATACTTCCTCCATACAACAATCTTAAATTTAGGCGTCTCATAAAATCATAGTATCTTCAATATCATGAAATGGGGGGTATCAAGTTAAAATAATTCGTTAATCTTTTGTTTAATTTGATATAACAGATACTCTTTTGTTTGTATGTCAAGTTTGACAACAAGAATAGTTAGTTACTTTTTTGGGACCTCAAAACTAGCAATTTGATTTGACATTGTTTCAACTGTTACACAAATTAAAAATCAATTCGCAAGTATTTCGAAGAAAAAAAAATTATTTTTGGAACAAAAATTTATAAAATCATACAATGGAAATTCAATCGAAACAGAATGGTTTAGAAAAGGATACATACATAATATATAATTATTAGTAACAATATTGATACGTGAAAAACGAACAAATTGAACACAGATAGAAAAACAATTAAAAATAAAAGAATGGAGAAAAACCTTTTATTGTAATATCCACAAAGACCAAAACTATTTTCCCCGAATTGACACAAAAAACCGTAGCATCAGCATATTTTTACAAAGGAACACACTGAATTGTTTGACACATAAATTTAAAAAAAATAAATAAATAAATTTCACTAATCACTATTATAATTGTGCGGTGCACAATTCCCCCCCGCGTCAATTTACTAGAAAATTGACGTTGAAATTTGCAAAACTAATAACTAATAAAAATTGTTTATGGAAAACTGTTTAAAGAAACACATTGAAACTTGAAACATAATAATTACAGTGAAACTACTTGCATGCATTTACAAAATGAATGATTCCAACAAAAACAAAAAAACCACATTTAAAACTCAATTATTAAGCTGAAGAACAAAAAATTTGTAGATTTAAGTAGAAATTGGATAAAATTGATAATGAATAATTGAATGAATACAATGTTATGTTTAAAATTTGTTTGCAACATGCTTAGACGCCATATTTACGATTTGTTCTTAGTTCGCTGACATGATACGGAATATATTGGCTGGCTGGCTATAGCTTGTTGGAATGAAATTCAACGAATAGTGAACACGAACACAACATACAACTAAACGATAGATTTTGTTAATTACCTAAGTAATTGATTGTTTAATTAACGATTATTGATTAAATCCATCACAAATAGAATTGATTTCAAACATATATTTAGAACTGATAACTTTTTTTGAATAATATTTATGTCGTTTACAGTTTACTTGTATATCAGTGCAGTGCAGTGTGATTGTAATCACAATTGGTTTTTTTTAACATATACATGTATACATTATATATAGATATATATATATGTATATACATATACTACTACTATACACAATATGTTGTGTCGTCTTTGATGTATTCTATTGCTGCTATTCCTTATGAATAACACACACTTACACACAACGCTCATACATTCACATCTCTCATTCATTTGAATGAAGTTTGTCACAGTTAGTTACTAGTTACTATTGGTTGGTACTAGTTACTACTTTCTATCTATATTATGTACACACGGCGTCAAAAGTCGCGCCATCACTTCAAAACTTTATCATGCATATGTGCGATATTTATTTGGTTTTCAATAAAAATGCTTTGGGATAAAATTTGTTCATTATAAATAAACTAACAACTTTCATTCAAAACATTTGTTCCTTGAATTGAATAAATCAAGTACAAATCAATGATTTAAATTTTGAATTGATAGTGCAACTTTTACAGCCAATTGTACTGACTAGTTACTAGTTTGTTTTGTTTTGTTCTTTTATTTTGTTATTTAGCCAGTCATTTATTTATAATTACCAACCTTTAAACTTTTATTACACTAACAAACACTAACTACTCAACCAACAGTCAACAATTCAACATACATCATCATGCATATTACATATAAAAGATAGATATACAGGGTGTATCATCAAGACTGGTGGAGTGGTGTAAAGGACAATGAGCGACTTTTCAAGTTGTTTAGAACATTGTTATACCCGGTATAAATATACCAGGGTATATGCAGTTTAGTTCCAACTTTGAAACGGCTGTCCGTCTGTGAACACGATAACTCAAAAACGAAAAGAGATAGCGAGCTTAAATTTCGTAGGGGTATTAGAGCCAAAAAGTAAGACCAAGTGAATGGGCAAAATGGGCATAACTGTTTATTTTTAAAACCGTAAGAAATAGAAAAATGTTTCTTTTTTAAAAATAAACAACTTTTGCATAAATTCAGTAAGTATATACCGGGCATTTAAATAATTAACTCAGTTAGTTGTTATTTTCACTTATTTGTCTTCAAATTTGTATTCTATCTCTTAGAATTCCCCCCTTAAAATCAAAATCCTATCTTAAAGGATGTCTACAACATAAAATCAACACCTCCAAATTTGAAGTTTTTATCCGTAGCGGTTTGGCTTGTGTGATGATATGTCAGTCAGACTCAGGACTTCGTCTTCTAATTAAATAGATGTATGTTTGTCTTCAACTGATGGTTGTTTGTTTTCATTTTGTTGCAAATTTTATATCACAATGAACCTAACCAGCAACTCTGGACGATGATGCATCCTGTAGATATATTAAATATTTTTATGGAGATTAGAGGTAAGGAGGAGCATCTCTCAGTATTCAAAATGTCCCTCACATTATTCAATTAAGATGGCGTTATAAAATTACCCAAATTTTATAATTGAACGGAGAACGGCTATGCTTGTGAAGGTTTTCTGCAGTTTCCCTTCACGAACTCCAGATTAATATCGGTTTAGTTCCTATCAAAGTCGGCTGCAGCCGCACACCTACCAATTCCTAGTCTGCATACGAATTCCTGATCCTCCACTCACATTATAAAAATGTAATGTAAAAAAATTAATAAAGATTGAAAAATAATGACGTGGGTGGCTTCTGTTATAGGCTGTCGTGTCTCAAAAACGGAGGTTAAAACCCATATTATTATTAATTGAACGGAGAAAGTCAATTGAATAATTATTTTTTGGATCCAAATTACCATTTGCAGAGAATTTCATGGGAATTGAGATGAAATGAAACAAATGAAGTGATGTCACTGTTGATTTGAAATATTTTATTTTTAGTTGATCAAACAATTAAAATTTAATAAGTCAGATAAAGCTAAATTGTTTGGATAACAAGAAAAGTTTTTTTTTTCAGAAATACACGATTGATATTCATACAAATATTTAATCTACAACACGATCATTTTATTGCTTTCATTTAAAATAATTCAATTATAAATACAAACTAGCCGCAAATACAATGTCTCGTTTGATTAATCTGATGGCCTCAGAAAATTTGGCTTCTAATTCGACATTTCCAATACCTTTAGCCGCTTGACACAATTGACGCAATAATTCCTCTAAACGCCGTATACACCGTATTATTGACCCTTCAAAAATATCAGTCATTTTACAAATATCCAAGAATTGAGCTCCATTACACCATGAAAACACAACGTCCATGAGCGACGGTTTAAACTTCTCCACATACTTATCTTCGTCCAAATCAATGGAACATTCACGCGATATATGTGCTATTTTGCGTGCTATATGTTGCATGTTACGTAGTGCGTCCGCCAATTCATCAGCACGAACTGGACTCTTGGTACTCTTTTCATCGCATACGAAACAACTGAGCAAGGAAGCCGCCAATGGTGGCGATATGTTATCGAAGGTACCATTGAATATCATTTCGGTGAGGAGCAGCTCATCAGCACCGCTTACTTCGCACGCAACCCGCCCCTTCAATTGTATGACATCGTTTTCGTCACAAAAGCCTAGACGTCGCAATACTTTTTTACGATTCTTCAACTCTTCCATTTGTAGTATTGAACTGGCGCATGATAGTTCTTCGCGCACCACACGCATTGCTTTCCTTGTTTCGATTTTATTTTGCATGGTTGCATACATTTCTTTGATTTCGGGATCTTTGGATATTGGTAAGAAGTCTAATCTGTGTAAAAATCAAATCAAATGAATTCACTCCAATACAAAATGTAAATGTATGTGTTAATTTACCTTTCTTCAAATTTACGAAGGTCCTCATTGAATTTTAAAAATTTAGAATCATTGATTTTCATATCTTGAATTGGATCTAACAGTGGTATGCCGCCATCTTTGAATCGTTGTTTGACTTGTTCCAATAATTTAATGACACCAAGTCGAGCATCTAATGGTCGTAGATCTTCTGGTATATGTACACGTACCGATGATATTTCCAATAAGTTTCTGGCTGGTACTGGTAACACTTCCATGATACCAGTTTTACCCGGTGGACATGGTAAATGCACGTATTTACCATCAATTATCTTATCGGACTCTTCTAAATGCATCAATATATCCACTGTTAGATTTATGTTTGGTGATTTATCTGTTCGTGGTCCATTCCCCCCACCACCAGCACCACCACCACGTTTTTTAAATGGTTCTGTCGTCTTGTTAAAATTGACAACAATACCCCAATCAAATTCATGACCGTCATGTTTAGCCTACAACAACAACAACAATGTTTGATGTTAATAAAGTTTAGTTGCAAGCACTTGTTTTTTGAGGCTTACCTTAATCATTCGACCACTTTTTAAAAATGGAAGAAGATTCATTGGACTAAATGTAAATTTTCGACATTTGTTTTTCAGTTTTTCAATACTTTTCCGTAATTCATGATAGACTTTCATTTCTTCGTATCGAGGTACTCGAATTGAATTACATTTTTTCTTAATTTCTTCATATTCTACAAAAAATCAAATAAAAATCATCAAGTCAAAGTCCAGTTTGCGTTGCATTGCATTACTACGTACGTAGTAATTATGTTTATGTTGACTTACTTTCAAAAAGATCTGGCATGTTTGATTGATTTTGAAATTGGAAAAATGATCTTTCCATCATATATTCAGGATTGATTTCCTCCACACGTAATAAATTTAGAACCATGTTGTAAGTCAATTGAAATGCTGAGTTGATTGGATCCGGCTGACCTTTAACAATATTCTTACCAACTGTCGGTGTGACTTTCTCGTCAATCATTAAAATAACGATACCTTTATCGTCCAGACCACGACGTCCAGCACGTCCTGACATTTGAATGTATTCACCAGAAGATAGCTAAAACAATATTTAATATAATTATGAGTGAGTCAACTAACTCTTATGTTAATGAATGTAAACGTGTGAACGTACCCAACGATATTCTTTACCATCAAACTTTCGCATACCCGTAAATACAACAGTTCGAGCTGGCATATTAAGTCCCATTGCAAATGTTTCTGTAGCGAATAGCGCTTTTATTAATCCTTCACCGAACATTATTTCAATTGTTTCTTTCAGTATTGGTAGTAAGCCCCCGTGATGGATACCAATTCCACGTCGTAAAAAGGGCAACACATTCTCAACCTGTGGAATTTTTTTATCTTCTGGTTTAAGTACTTCAATTGCATTTGCAAATACTTCATCTACTAATTTCTTTTCTTCCGCTAAAATTAATGAAACCAAATTATAAATTGATTGATACTATTACTAAATAGATAAAGTTAAATGTTTGAAACTTAAGCTTAGCTTTAGTTTTGAGAGACAATTTGTACTTTGAATATCCACTTACTTGTGTTAAAATCCAATTTAGAGAGTTGCATTGCATACAACTCACAGTCCTTTTTACTAAAACTAAAGACAATCACCGGTTGGAAGTTGCGTTCCATGATCATTTTCACCACTTGAAACACATTACTATTAGCATTCTTCATGCCACCTTTACGACCCCGCTGAGAATCACCCTTAGCATTATCACCAGCATTGGCAAGGACAGCCATAGCAGCATTAAAATTATCATCGCGAAAGCGTCCTTTTTCGTCCACCACCAAATGTATTCCATCACCTCCGGATGGAAATATAAAATGTTGCAAGGGGGTGGGTCGGTAGTCTGTGTACACCACATGGCACGGCTGTTCATGTAACGAACAGATCCATTCACAGAATTGTCTTGCATTCGGGATCGTTGCTGACAAGAACACAAAATGAACGTTCCGTGGCAACAGAATGATGGTTTCTTCCCAAACGACTCCACGCTCTTTATCACGCATGTAATGGATTTCATCGAATATGACCCAGCCGACTTCGCGGGTGATCTCTGAGCCACGATACAACATGTTACGTAATATTTCAGTGGTCATTATCAAACATGATGCATTTTGATTAATCGTTACGTCACCAGTTATTAAGCCCACATCTTTGAATTCTTCGTTAAATTCACGATACTTTTGATTACTTAACGCTTTGATTGGCGTCGTATAGATAACGCGTTGCTTATCACGTAACGCACTTGCGACTGCATACTCAGCGACCACTGTTTTACCAGCACTGGTGTGCGCTGATACCAACACTGATTGGTTATTATCAATGCATAGAATTGCTTCATTTTGGAAAGGATCTAATATAAATGGATAGGTTTTTGCTTTAGGAAACTGTGGACTTACTAACGGTACATACGGATGGGAAGGCGGGTTTGCTACTTCATGGGTACACGATTCAACTGATTCGACAACTGTGATTGTCACACGATTATTCATGGCTTCCATTCTACAATACAATGGAACAATCGATTACAATTAATAACTACACGATCCATTTTTTTTTTTCTAATCAGTGGCAAATTTTAATTTAAATCAGACATCTTTATTGTTTTAGTTATAAATATAACAAAAAGCACTTGAATCTAAGGATGCCATAGCTATCTGAGCTAAGAATCCGCCACTGGTTATAAAATAAAAGTATCCACCGTTGACTGTACTTACGTAATTTCTTTAATAACATCCTTATGAGTGAAATTACCAATATCATCATCAGATCCATCATCAATTTTTGGTTCATTTTCCAACGATAATTTTTCCAAAGCCGCATCATTTGACTCATCATTATTAATTTCATCGGAATGTTTACGTTTTTTACCCCGATGGTGGTGTTTATGGTGCTTGACGCTATGACGATGCGAATCATCACCGCTGTCATTTGTAGATAGTTTGGCAACTCTAGAATCATACAATAATCAAACAAAAATCATGATTTATAGTATTAGTATATGTATTACTGACTCCAACACCACTGAGTCTATTTACTTTTTTGGAGGTTCATTGGATATTACATCTGGAGCTACCGTTTTAGGTTCAATTTCTTGGATTTCATCATCATCGTCATCATCATTTATTTCACCTTCTTCGGATTCTTCATCCGCCTCAAAACAATCAAATTTTGAGGTACTTGGTTGATTCGACATACTGATACTGATCAAATTTATAACCTAACTCCTTTATTCATGTAAGCACAACACAACATGTGTACTTTTTAAATTTCAAATCACATAAAATAGCTGGTCGTGGGTTGCGTTCACAAGTCTAATTCGAATTCAAGTAGTCCATTTAAAATTGAGTTAACTCACACTTAACTCACACCAAACTGTCAGACAATTAAGTAATTCATTTGAAATTGTGATGAATTTCAGAATTTAGAGAGTACTAAAATGATAGGAATTTATCAAAACATCCCTTAAAATTCACCAAAAAGCAGATACCGACAATACAATTATTTTAATCTTGAATCACAAGATTTTATTATGACACATTATGATAGAATTCATTTCTTTACATTGGTTTTTTTTGACATCTGCCCAAAAAAAGAAACAAATCATGATTAGAAATGAAACAAAAAGCCTCTAGACAATCAACAGAGAGTTGAAGCTCTGTTACAAAATGAACTATTACATAACGTTTCCTATAATTTATGTCCTCTAATCTTTGCATCCTTTCAACTTGAGGATCCTGCCAGATCCTGTGTAGATATTCAATGCGATCATAATTAGATATTCTGCTGTAAAGTATGTCTACATATACCGTCCAAGTGGCTGAGCGGTCTAAGGCGTTATGTCTGAAACGTTATGTCTACTTGGAACTGGGAGAGACAAGAACGAAGTAACCGGCTATGTTTGTGAAGGTTTTCTTCAGTTTCCTTCACGAACTCCAGATGAATATCGGCATAGTTCCTATCAGAGTCGGTTGCAGCCGCATATCCTACCTATTCCTAGTCTACATACAAAAATTCCTTCCACTCCACTCACATCCTTAAGCATCACAATGGACCTTATGGTCGAAGTGTAGCCCGTCTAGAGCAGCCGATAATACAATCTATTTATCTATGTCTACATATCCATATTTTTTAGTTGGACTATTATGAGGACTGCAAATGTGTTATATGCCACGCACATTGTTTGTGGTTTAACAGTAGACAATAAAAAATTGTTTTAAAAGCAATTCCAAACGAGAACTTCGTATTTAGTTTTTGAGTTGAATTGAAACTCTTGTCTATGTGATTGGCATCGATTTTTGAATAGTCATGCCACTGATTCGCTACCACATACAAAATAGTACTGGTGTAGAAAAACAAAACAGTTGTAGAAGCACTGTTTCAGAATAAGTATGAATATTGTAGATACATGTTAAATGTCATCGAAAATAATGAACAGCAAATTGTCATCTTTCGTGTGTAATGTTGTATGTCGTCTAAATAGAAATT
Organism: Nineta flava; assembly: GCA_963920215.1. Taxonomy (NCBI): domain Eukaryota; kingdom Metazoa; phylum Arthropoda; class Insecta; order Neuroptera; family Chrysopidae; genus Nineta; species Nineta flava. Next base: position 1,130,986 of record OY986046.1, read on the forward strand.
GAATGTTCGGCAAATAAATAATTGGCGTTTGTGCGTGTGAAAAAAGTGTTTAAATAATAAGTACGAAGTCAAAAGTCAAAACAAGTTTGATAGTCAAATAAAAATGTGCGTTTGTCAATATGACAATTAGTTAGAATAGATAGAAATTGAAATAAACTAATAGAAATAAAATATGTTGATTTGATATAGTTGAATAAGTATTTAAAAAATCAAACACACCAAACGGTTCCAAACAGGTAAATATCAATATTTACCTAATATTTGACTTTGAAGTAATTACAAATCATCATAATTGAAATCAATTCGATAATATTTGATTTATATATAAAATAAAATGTAAAGTAAATAATTTGAATTGAATGTTGTAAATATTTAAACGTTCATAGTTGATACCTATAAACAACAACACTATCATTTGTAAATAAATACTAAACATTACAATTAGTTATTAGGTAATTATATAGTTAGTAGGTACTTAGACTGTACATTTTATACAATATATTGTACCTACATAGGTGGTACTTATATTCATTCACTCATGGCCATTGATTTAAATAAAAAAGTTTTAATTGAATTTGATTTGAAGTTTATAGATAAGATGGTCATTGGTCATCATCATCCATAAAGTTCACGTTAAATATCCAATTGTTGTTGATTTGTATGTAACTAATTGTATTGTACATTCTTTTGATGACTTGCACCATATTATTTTAATTACAATGATAATGATGGAACGTGATTATGTTCTTTTTAACCCGACTTCAAAAAGGAGGATGGTTCTCAATTCGTCTGTATTTTTTTTTAATAACTAAATTCAACGAATCTGTGTCTGTTCGTTTTGTGTATTGGTCAAATTGCAGTTAGCGACTTTTGGCAAAACAAAGGATACACATTTTTTGATCCGAAAAAAACAGTAACATTTTCAATTGTTTCTCATGAAATTTGTCACTGATGTCTTCATCATAACGTTCTTAGAATTGTCGCATAAATCGTAATCTGATATCGCTGCTACAAGCCCCCTACACCCCCGGTAGCTATGCCACTGCACACACTCAAGAATGGATTTAGAACTGGTTGCCTAGTGTATTATAATTAATACAACAGTTACTTCTTCAGTGAACACTGAGCCTCCTCCTGTTCTCATGTTTCGTTTAGCATCTACTAGCGACAATCAATTACTTTCGATCTATCGATCAGTATCAGTATATCAGTTCTGTCTCAATGTGTAACCTTTAGATAAATAATTGTTTGATTGTGTTGTCTTTCATTGTTCTAGTATGTGTTTGAATTGAATAGAATGAATAAATCAGATACGGAAGTAAAGTGTGTCACAACTGGGGACGATACCAATATAACCAATATAACCATCACCACCACCATCACAAATACCACCACCAACACCACCACCAATACCAATAGCGTACCAACAGAACAACAAGATGTGTTAAAGCAATCAGTATCATCGAGCATATCATTGCACCCAGTAATCAATAGTAGTGCTACAACAACCATATCCGCTCCAAGTACACGTTCATCCACCACCGGTCCTGATTCCTCATTCTCTTCGGGTACAAACAGTAGGAGCACACAGCAAATACTCATGCCCCGTTTACCTTCTAGTGACTCCTTAAACTATTCAACAGGTCCTGGATCACCAGGTAATCAACTTATACTTGTATTTTAGTTTTTGTTCATTTTCCCATCCAAATTTCCACATTCGAACAAGAATTATTCGAATTTCAACATTTTTTCTCTCTTTAAAACTTCACATTGTTTCATATCAAATTTTGGTTCAAATCTTTTTGTGAATTTGTTTTTTCTCTCTTAAATCCACTGACCTCTATATAACTGGACGGATTATCCCATGTCACGCCATTAGCCCAACTTGAAGCGCTCCTCAACTAGCCAAGGTATTAATTTTTGCTGCAGCGCACAAATTTAGTACCTAGTTGAGACGGACGGTTAGACAGTGCTTCAATTGGGTTCGTTATTTCATGTTGAGATCCAGAAGCATACTATGTCCATTTATATAGAGTTCAGTGTCCAAATCATTGAATGCAGCACTAAAAGTAAACTTTTTTGGTTCAAAAGATGCAACACGATTTTCTGAATTTGAATGCTAAAGACAGAAACATTCCAAATGTTAGAGGTATCCAAAAATTTACAAAAACAAAGTCTGTCTATTGATCGGGAAGAGTTCTTGAAAGTACAAGAAATTGTCAATATTGCCTATTTGAGCAATGATCCAACACGTTTTTTAAGTGTTGCATATTTGAGCCGCAGAGACCCCCCAGTAAGTAAACTCATCATATTCACCATCAAAATCATTTTTGAAGCCTGAGTTTCGAGTTTTAAACTGTTATCAATTGAACTAATTATTAACTGGACCTCTATGTTTTTAGGCATTCCGAACGACAGTCCAAGATGTGAATCTTCTACAAATTTTGATAAGGTGAGTTTCATTTCTATAAATTGATTGTTAAATTTAGTAATTTTGTTCCGATTTTTGTTTTTACAGAGTGCCATCAAATTATCTCGTAAAGAATCGTATAAAGCACAACGAAAACATTATCGTAAGGAGAAGAAACGTGTTGCGAATGAAGTTGCAACATCCTTAAAGGATTCATCCGTAGTTGTGTTGGCTGATTGGTTAAAAGTACGTGGAACTTTGAAAACTTGGACAAAACTCTGGTGTATATTGAAACCTGGACTTTTACTTTTATATAAAAGTCCTAAAGTTAAGGTAACATTTCCATAGTCAAATATTCATAATATAATTAGTCACATTATTTGAAGTGAGATCCATCCCAATCGTCAATTTGATTGACTTGGTTCGATTTGGTTAGCTTTTAATTTATAGTAAATTAAAAATGAACAACAAATTACAGTTCAATTGTAATGGATCCATTGTAATTATAAATGTTTTAGAGCAATCATTGGGTGGGAACTGTACTTTTAAATGCGTGTCAAGTGATCGAACGACCTTCAAAGAAAGATGGCTTCTGTTTTAAATTATTTCATCCACTGGATCAATCAATTTGGGCACCACGTGGACCTGAAAAGGAGACAATTGGTATGTATGGATGGTATTGAGATGTTTGTGTAGAGTATACTGTTTATGTAACTTGTAACTTTAGGAGCAGTTGTCCAACCACTTCCAACATCATATTTAATATTTCGTGCGCCATCTCAAGCAGCTGGCAAATGTTGGCTAGACGCTTTAGAATTAGCTCTACGTACGTCCTCCGTTTTGGTACGTTCGATGAGCAACAAGTCCGGTTGTGAGAGTACAAATCATGAAACTCAATGGTCAGAAGCGGACTATGAAAAGCATTTTACGGATCACGACTTAAACGACGGCAATCAAACTGACAACGGTAATATGATTGAAACACTGAGTGCTGTTGAAGTGAGTGACTCTGAAAGTGAGAATTCAGCAAAGGACGAAGAACTAGTTGGTGAAGAGGAGAAAGTTGATGAAATACCATTAGAAACACCGTATGTGGTGGGTCATGAAGATGAAATTGGTACTGGAGAACAAACCGAAGAACTAGCTGAAGAACACAAATCATTAATATGGTTTTTAGTGAAACAAGTACGACCTGGAATGGATTTAAGTAAAGTAGTGCTACCAACATTCATATTAGAGCCACGCTCATTTTTGGATAAACTATCCGATGCATATTACCATGCTGATATCTTATCATCAGCTGTCCTTGAAAATGATCCGTACAATCGTATGAAGTTCATTACCAAATGGTATCTATCCGGCTTTTATAAGAAACCTAAAGGTCTCAAAAAACCATATAATCCAATATTAGGTGAAACATTTCGATGTTATTGGCAACATCCAAAAGGATCACGCACTTTTTATATTGCGGAACAAGTGTCACATCATCCCCCAGTATCTGCCTTCTATGTCACTAATCGACAAGAAGGTTTTAGTATTAGTTGTTCGATATTGGCCAAGTCCAAGTTTTATGGTAATTCGACGTCAGCGATTCTGGATGGCATTGCTACGTTGTCGTTACTTCCTAGAGGTGAAGATTATACGATGACCGTTCCATACGCACATTGTAAGGGGATATTAATGGGCACCTTATCTATGGAATTAGGTGGGAAGGTTTCTATTGAATGCGAGAAAACTGGATATCGTACCGAATTAGAATTTAGGCTTAAGGTAATTCATTCGATGATTCGATCGATAGTGATGTGCATAGACGTTTACTAGAACTGAAATAGTGTTCACAATAACGTCTATGGACCACTTTACAAATTACTTCTACCTAAATTTTATTAAATCGTTACATACATTGTTTACAGCCATTTTTGGGTGGATCTTCTGATATGAATTACATTCATGGACGAATTAAACTTGGAAAAGAAACTTTAGCAACCATTGACGGCTATTGGGATGGACAGATACGAATTAAAGAGCGTAAAGCTGATGTAAGTGTGAATGAACGGATGCAACCAAATGAACTGAACTTGGAACTATTAACTATTAAGAGCAATTAAGTCAATACTAATACTTACTATATTTATGGTCTTTGGTCATATTTGTAAATAAGGCTTCATGGAACCCTCTTACTAGTTACTAAAACCACATAATTAATTAAATAATTGTTAAATGTTTATTTTATTGATTGATTACAGCATGATCAATTATTTTTTGAATCAACTTCAGAAGTACGTCATACTCGATTACCTCGATACATTGTGCCACTGGAACATCAAACTGAATATGAGTCGGAACGATTGTGGCAACATGTATCGGCGGCCATACAACGTGACGATCAAATCGCTGCCACCGAAGAGAAAACCATATTAGAAGAGGCACAACGAAGTGCTGCTCGTGAACGTTTAGCAAAAGGCGAGGATTGGCTACCTAAACACTTCCAATTGGATCCAATTACACATTATTGGATTTACAAAGCGGCCGATTCACGACCATGGGATGTGAACAACGATGTCTACCAATATGAGTATCAGTACGATATACTCACCAAGACTCGACATCCAACGCCTGTCATTCGTACATCTAGTATTGTTAGTGTTGATCCACAGGGCGTAAGTTCACGTTTTGTTACTAGTCTAGCACTCATTCATCGGGACTATTCGATTCTGTATTTTTAAAGTCTACATTTAACTAGATCTACATTACTTCCACAACTACTAGCTAGCTAGTCAATCTAAATCTGTTCAAAGATCCATTGCGAAACTTCGTTCGATACTGAATTTGTTGATAACAAAACAAATCAGTTGCAAGTTTAGCCTTGTACTATCATCCTCGTTTTCTAAGTCTACATACAAAAATGCATGATCGAATTAGGCTGATTGATTAGGCTAGACTAACATTATAATGGATTTTTTGATTATGTTTTTCTATTCCAGTCATATAATCGTGTCCCTGTGACTGTTATCAAAGCGCCCCCACGTAGACAAAAATTAACAAAACAATCGAAAAGTTTATCATCCGAGGTACGCGAAAGTAGTGAATCGGATGGTGAAGGAGAGTTTCATTCCGATTCTAGTAGTGATCGTAAACTTCGTAAAGCAACTGACTCGAGGTGAGTTTACTATTTGACTATTTGTTATTTATAGTTCGTTCGGAATCTTAAGGTTTATAATAAATATTAAGAGGAGTAGAACCAAAGTATCAAATTAACCATATTTATTTGATGGGATTGTTGTTGCTACAGGACATTGTTGGAGCACATAACTCGATTGGAAGAACTAGTCAACGATCAAGGTGTAGTTATAACAAGTATTGTGAATACATTAGACAAAATGGAACGTAATCAACAGCAATTAGCAAAACGTACGGTAACAGCTTTAAAATCAAGTGGTAGTCATCATAGTGGTGCTGGTCATGGTATTCTGGGTCCATTCAATGTTGACACTATTTGTATAGTACTTTTAACAGTTGTGTTGCAATGTTTGTTCCAATGGTTATTTAGTCGACGCACAACTATTATTGAAAATCAAGCAAATGGCGTTTAAAACTTACTACACCCACAGTACATTACACTACATTACACTACACTTTACACTTTATACTACACACAACACATTCAGAAACAAAACAAACAACAAACACTACGTACGACGCATCATCAGGGTTTACGAACGAACACAAACGTCTCAAATGTCTTCAATCATTACGATGTCTAACAAAATGTATGAATTCGTTCAAAACATCAGCATCAGTATCAGTTCAATTGATTCCAATGAATGCTAGAATTCTAATTTAGATCTAACTACTGATCTAAGTAGTAAAAGTAGATCGATGAATGTTCTTTGTTTATTCGTTTTGAATTCACATCCTACACCACTACACTCCTGAGACGTGTACACAGTGACTGCGCTCCATTACGAATACGAATTCTAAGCATATTGCAGCAGATTTCAACAATAATTGGTTCTAGATTTAAAGTTTGGGAACAACAATTAAAATTCAATCTATATTATATATCTGAACTGAACTGGTCTTCTAACTCTTCTGTTCGTTTAAAAAGAATCCAATCAACCAACAAACTTCAAACTTTTGAACGAGTTCGTAATTGTTATTGTAAATAGAATTAACTAAATCAGCATTGCTTTTTGTATATCCCCTTCTATCTATCTATCTATCTATCTATATCCCCTCATTTTGACAGCGAACTTTTGATCGCTTTACAAAATATATCGCTTTTGAAATTCTAAAAAGTTATAGAATTTATAGGGTACTATTGATAAATAAAAGAAGTCACACTGTGACTTGCAAGCATGATTTATTTATTTATTATGAAATTAATTATATCTTGGAACAAATGAAAATGTTGAGAGATTTTAAATAATATTCTATTTAAAACTGTTGCCAATCGTAAAATAAAAAAATTAATAAAAAAATACATCCTAAAACATATTATATATACATAGGTTTGTTCTTTATAGCTGTGCGCGTGCGCTACCCTAACGATTCACTTGAAAAGATAGCTTTTTTTAAGTGAATCGATCTGTATATTTATTTGATTTGTTTGTTCAAATTCAATTCCACTTGATAAATGGAACCGGTAGATCCAGTAGAACCAGTCGAGTAGTGCAGCAGCTAACAAGAACGCACCCTATCTATATTGTTCTTATTCTGTAGATGAACTTAATTAAACAAAGGTTCAAGCTTTTAGAATGAATATATTTCAGTTTGTTACTTCAAATGCAAACTTGTTAATATCATCACCCCTAAAATATTCATATGTTATCAATTTTTATGCTCGCGCATATTCGCTTGGCTGATCAAACCGCGTCATTTTTTAAAATGCACGATGAAAAAACTCTTTGAAAGTTTGCTCTGATATTAAATTTTATAGAAATTCAAATTTATTTCAAACATTTGAGAGAGTGAGAGATGGATTGATTGCATATATACAGTTACAGAGTGTCACTCACCCACCACAATGTGTATTTAAAATAAAACATGGAATCTGAAATACCCTTCACTAATTGACTATTATAGATTTCTCGCACTGAGTTTTTCGATTGACGATAGAGAGCACTCCTAGTGCGCTCGGTCTTACTCTGACTAGTAAGGTCAGAGCAATAGTGTAGTGCAATATGGCGTCGAAAAACCTACGAATGTTGACATTGTTGGAATTATTATTATCGTCAGAAAGTTGTAGCTGCCTCGTTAATAATAGTACAAAGTGTCATCAGTGCCATCTGATTCAATTTTATTTACATTCTTATTTAATAATATTTGTTTTATGCAAACAGACAGACGGACATATTTATAAATCAAAGAATATATTAGATGTAAAGTGCTGCCTCTACAGTCTGATCAGTAATCCAAAACAACAGTTAAAATGTAGTTAAGTATTTGACACTGACAGTCAACCTAATAATATAAGAATTAAAACACGTTTGAATAATAAAAATGGTCGCACAATTCTCGAGTAAGAACTGAGGTCGAGCATGACGTAATCACATAGCAGCGAGATTAGATCTATATCTATCTATATGGATTTGAACTACTTCTATTGAACTCGCGATTCTTAATTTTGAGTGTCCTAATTGGCTGTTATTGATCGTTCATTCCGATTAATTCATCAATTAACTACATAATTATATGGTTATTGTTACAGCTGCTCACGACGACCAGATCTGATGTCTAGTTCGTCTACAGAACTGTATAGTGCACTGTACAGAACTGCATACATGATAGTTGAGTGAGTCACAATCCATCATCACCTTTTTCCTTCAATATTGTTTGAAATAAATTACCGTAATAAAGTTTCATCAAGTAATTGAATTGATTGACTGACACAAATGATGAATGAGTTCGTTAATAAATAAATAGTGCCTTTCGTTGATAGTTGAAGACAGTTTTGATTGGTGAAAGCTCTACTTTTTCAAAGTCAAGGTCATCAATTGCTTGATGGAATGAATTCAATTGGATATTCTTTATAGTGCAATTGTTTGATGATAAATCAAATTAGTATAAAATGCGTAGTTTTAAATGAAAATTCTTGTTAAAACCCAACCCCATCTATCACATCATCACCCAATCTAGTTTTTAATTTGTACAAATTTTGTATATTTGTTTGTTCTTTTTGTTTTTGTTTAACGAAGCCATTTATATTTTTATATTTTTAAGATCTTTTTTTTTTTTTATTTGTTTAAAATCTCATACCAAAATAATTTCGAATATATTATTATTCGTATACGAATACGAATCAATCCAAAGTCCCTTGAATTGGGATTTCTTGCAAATAAATATTGAATAACTCTGGTATAACTCAACTCGTATCGATCGACTGTTCAAAATATTAGCTTTCATCTTTTTGTTTCAAACATACACTCTCGTTCATAAAAACCAAGTATATTTTTATCTAATATACATATATTTATATACTCTCAGAATGTGACGCATTACTGGTGGTTCAATTTTATGAACGTGAGTGTACAATAGTTAGAACCTGCTCGTTACTAACCTACCACACGCACCCTACCTTGACAATTTAAATCAATACATTGTGTATCAGATGAGACATGATAACTTGAGTGTCGTCCCAAAGAGGATATCAAAAGAGTGTGTCGTCAACTAAGAATGTCTCGAGAACAGACTGCCCAATTACTAATTGTTAAATTGACAATCGTCTGAAAGTTAGTTTAAAGGTGCAAGTCAAAATATCACATGATGAAATGAATTACTAAAATAGACTTTTTAGATTGATGGTTGTATTGCCAAGGTGGGTGGGTGGGTGGGTGGTTGGTTGGTTTGTATGTAGTTAGAAGTCAGTAGTATTTATCTGTTAATTGAATATGTTAAAATTATTATGGTATGACGTGCAAGAATAATATCAATTTTATAGTGGAACCTTTGACCAAAAATATAAATCCTACGGTTATTATTAAGAATCAAAACTTAATTCATATAATTCTAAATGATATAAAAATTGACCCAGTCAGTAAGTAAGTCACACTTCGAATGTGGTCAACTGGTTCAATTGTTATGAATGAGAGAGTACGTACATATACTATAGGTACCAAAAACAAACCAAATGACTTCTATATTCAATTTGGATATTTAATTTGTTACATGTTTCTCAAAACACAATCCACAAAATTCATAGATTTGTATGTCAAACTTGGATAGCTGGCACCACACCATACCATACCACAGATTTATATGATGTTATGTAAAAATTTAAATTGTGAAAGAAGTTCGAAATACGAATGTCAATCGAATACTCCATTTTTATGCCCAATGTTTGATTTGATTTTTCACAGAAAGTAAAATAAACGAAAAGTGAAAATGAATTCGTGAAAAATAAATAAAAATAATGAACTAAATCATAAATAACTAAACCTCGCCTAGACCGCATACCTCGGAAAGGACAATTCTAAAGGTTGAAGTTTCAACTACAAATAAACCAAATGTAAACATGGGGTATAAAAAGTACCCCATCCGGTTTTGTGTATTTTTATGCAATAAACAAATCGAAATTGATTTGTGGATATGTGTCAAAGTGTGGTGTGGTGTGGAACAGTCATGTATTCGTGGAATTAAACAAAACAGGTCACACACGTCATAATAAAACATGTTGAACATGACCATAGTAAGTATTATGTGCCACAGAAGTCATGTCCATTTTTCAAAATTATATTGTCATGTCGTGTCTTAATCATTCAGTTTTTGGTAAAATATTGCGAATAAAAGTTGTTAGTATACTTATAATCAATAATTTTTATTCAAAAGAACCAAATGACTATGTAATTCACAACTTCTGTGGTCCATAGTACCAGGTACCACAGTGCCAATCATATTATGTGACTGGTCTGTGGTCTGTATTCTAATTTTGGCCACACATTTATTTATCGTATTTATTTTACTCAATATTTTAAATGAATTACATTATTTTCAGAGTTCTGTTTTAGAAAATTTTGATAAAAAATACGGTTGAATTGTTTTCTAATGATCAATGAAAAATCAAATGTTATAACCAATAGAAAAATTATAGAAAATTATTTATTATAATTATTTAATTCTTAAAATTGTCTAGTTCAAAATAGTTATTTCACAAAATTACTTTGAATTGTGCTTTTTTAAAGTATGAGAGGACCGACCGCTTTTACCACTAGTGACTACAACAACTAGTCAGTAAGTGGTTCGGAAGTATGTCAGTCAAAATACTAATTTATATTCTAGTCTAAACTATACTAAACTAAAGGTGAAGGAAAGTCAATCAAGAATTGGTAATTAAAAACAAACAAAATAACTATTTGCACGTACTGACTGAACTGATTGATATTATTGAAGTATGTTCTGTACTTCAATTTAGTTGATTGAAGTGAAGTGATTTCACTACAACATAGTATGTAATAAGATAGACTAAAACTAAAGTAATAGTATAATTAATTTGTGATTGAAGTATTTATAAAATTATTAAATCAAATAGATAATGAGTTCAGTTCAGTTGCACACCATTCATTGATTATTGATTGCACACGACTATAAAATATCAAACTTTAAATTTTAAAATATTCAAAATCAAAATAAATAATGTCATATAATAAATAAACACTGCTGACTTCTATATAAACTGGACAAATTATCCTATGTAACGCCATTAACCCGACTTGAAGCGCTGTTCAACTAGCCAAGGTATTAATTGTTGATTCGATATGTGTGACAAGTGTATTTCTACAACACTCTTCAAGTTGTTAATCATGCAAGTGGACTAAAGCAAAATTTAGTATCTAGTTGAGACGGACGGTGCTTCAATTGGGTTCGTTATTTCATGTCCAGTTATATAGAGGTCAGTGGTAATAAATAATAATTTATAAACAAAACAAAAATCAGGATTATTTACATGTACCCTTGATTTTTAATATAAAATTAATAAATAATCCGTCCTTTCTACTTTTGCACTTGTTGCATTTAAAACTGTAACGATATCGATCATATCGATCGTACACAATTCGTATGATTGATCATTGATCAGTGATCTAGTTATGGAATGATAATCAATTGAAGTATTGAATGAATGTTACTAAGTCAGGTCAAAGGTCATCCATATTTAACCAGTCACAAATGTTTAGTCACTTTAATAATCGTTTCGTAATATATAAAACAAACATAACATTCTCTATCTCTATCTTTATCTCTATCCTCTTTCTCATTCTAAGACGCACTAAATTTCTGAATATATTTATTATGATTATGATTTGTGTTTTGTTTTTTGTTGTTGTTTGTAATGTTTTGAAGTACTTCCACTAAGTTCGTTCACATGCTAGCAGTAGTTAGCAGTAACAGTAGAGATTAGATTTTTAAATAAAACAAAACCCAATAATCAATTGAACGCGAGCTAACTGTAAGTGGGTTGCACAATGCAGAAAGGTCTGGTCAGGTGGACTTCTAGATTCAGCTTAGAGACTTTCATATTTAATTTTTAAATGAGAGCTAGAGCTTGTGGAGTACTTTTTTTGAATACAATTTGAAATTTTGAATTTCAGAGTAGAGGCCTAGATATCGACATTTCGTTTACAAATAACGGTAACTTTTTTTTTGTTTTTTGAAAACGGTTCTAATTTTTCAAACTAATGTAGTAAGCCGCTTCGCCGATATTTCAATGTAATTGACGACATTCTTCGAATAAGTTCGAACTCCGTTTTCTTGCTTTCGTATATTATTCACCTCACTGTTTTCGAAATAAAGGAGAATTTACTTACGCTAGTAAGGGTAAACAGAAAAACCGTTTTGAATTTGATTTTTGTGATACGTTGGTAAATCAAGAGCTTAACGAAAATGACGCAAGTAAAGGCTAGTTAAATTAAAATGAAGAAGCAAGTGAAACGGAGCCAACAATACGGAGAACAATAATCACGTCAAATTAGACGATAATATCGATTGTCGAAGCGATTGCACTTATCTATCATCCATGTATGATTATTATATTCAAATAATTTGAACCTAAAGAACCTACACCTAGAGGAGATCAAAAAACACGCAAATAGATGAAACTTTTCTATTTTACGCTACAGAACAAAATCAAGACGTCATAATCCAAAGCAAACAATTTTTTTTACATTAATGGACTTAAAATGTTTTTGTATATAAAAAGTATTATTATAGTTTTTTTTGTGAGGAAACAAACAATTCAATCAATTGCAAATAAATGTTCTTGTGTTAAATTTTAAGTCGGCTGTGAGTAAGTAATTTAATTGTAATTAGTGTAAATGTGAATGTTCTCAACCATCTGATATGACGTAACCAACATGGATCTTGTTGTGTAGAATATCTGCTGCTCTTTATGTTATTTTAAATAGAAATAGACGATGAATCAATCAAGAACTTAAGAGTATTCAGAGCTTTCATTTTGTTAATTGTTAACTACTGCATAATAGACAGACAGACAGGTCAATAATTGCTATGTACAGCACGTTCAAGTTTCATTTCTAGTCAAAATCTTTAATTCTGAATTTGAATTGACGTCTCGGAATATTATTGATATCGGTGGTTGGTATTAGATCAATGCATGACGCATAAACAAAATGATTCACGCAGTCAGTCACACCTGAGTCTTAAGATAAGATCATGTGACATGTTTAGAAGACAAGACCCAAAATGAAACTAGAAACGCAACTTTCTTTGCGTGGCATCTTTGATAACTGAACTGAACTAATGCCCAAATGTTAATTTTTTATTTTTTAATAAGTGGATTAAAATGTTGATTATTCGTCTATTTCATTTTTTTTATTTTATTTCAAACTGTGTAACAAATTCTTACAATTCATGAAAATTTCTAATTGATTTTTGTTTTTCAGAATCTTTAAGTTTTTGTATTCTCGTTGCATTCCATTGTTTAATTCTTTTTAATTACGAGAATAACTTTGTAAAATTTAAATAAAAGAAATTTAGTATTGAACGTATGTTTTTGATTCTTGTGGATTCCTCTTAAACCCCTTTCATTTCAGGCAACGTTAGAACGATACAATCACTATCTATACCAACTTTCATAAATTAATAAAGAGTTTAGTTAGACAATATTGTACTTAAAAGTATCATTGCTGAAAAATAAAACTGTAAGTAGGAAGGCCGAAAATCCCTTAAACTCGGCCTTGCGCACTTCCGTGCTCTAGATATATGATGAATAAATTCGATTTAAAAATAGAGGTACTTGCAAGTACCGCCAGGCAGCTACCGACAAACCAGGTTTGGGTAGGGAAGGGTTAATAAACTATAATCTGTGCGCTTTTTTTTAGTACGCGAAAACAGCAGAAACCCCTATTCCAATCGGTCGTGGGATATTTATATAGTTTACGTGAGTAATACTGTAACTGAATACTGATCAGGGTTACCAGATTTTGCTTCTTTTCCCAAATTAGTGCGTGCATTCGATCCACGAATTTGCGCTCACTGATTAGTAAAAATGTGTTCCCCTATCATAAATTTTACTATTTTTATGTATTGAAATGGTCTCCAGGGGGTGGAAAATTTTTTAGAGTGAGTTTTGTCTGGAGACACTTCTAAATAATTGCCAAAATACAATGTTCAATAAATATAAAATATTTAGTCTAAGAATACAGATATACATAGAAGCAGCTTATAAATCCACTTTTTCTGTCCCCACAAATATGTTAGTATCCTGAAAATAGGCGGCGATAGCAGGTACTTAACAGGATTACACAATAATTTCGTAACAATCACGAAAAATTAAAAGTTCAAAACAAAATGTTCGTAGCTAGAAACAATGTTGACAAGATTCTAGCTAAAGTCATATAAAAACTGCGATTGTTAATTAAGTTTTTTTTCAATTATGAGAAAAATTAAGTACCTGCTATCGCCGCCTAGTTTTCAGGGTACTAACTAACATATTTGTGGGGACAGAAAAAGTGGACTTATAAGCTTCTATGTATATCTGTATTCTTTGATTAAATTTTCTGTTATATTTGTTATGTCTATAAAAAAATATTTTAGATATCGATGATTACATATTTTGTGAGTCTATATAATTAATTAAAAATGTACGTCTATGATATGTTAATTAGGCGGGAAAGCTAATGACACATTAAAGTCATTAGTACATGCAGTTATAATTATATCCAAATAAAAAAAAGTATTCTTAAAATATTGAAAAGTGATGGATTCAGTAGCAATAACCAATAAGCGTTATCCGCATGATTTAAGTTTCTTTCTCGATATGCCGGAAGGGGATAGTAACTTGATGGAAATTGAAGATTGGAGCGTAGAACGATTAAAAGTTTTGATGATTTTCATAGATGCAAACGATCAAGGATTCGCGCACAACTCGCACGATTGGGGTAAATACATATTGGAAAAGTTATTTGATGGTAAACATATGGACTATGTCCACTTATTATTCCATCCGAATTACACGTCAACCGTGGACGATATTAAACGACGTCAAAAAGATGCTCTGTCGCATCACATGTTAGTGTTAACGTTTTGCCTTAACGACGACAAACGATCCTGTTTGATGCAATTCGAATCAGATATGTTTCGATTGAAGTTTATCAATTTAACAGATATCGGTATTCGAGAATTCATGAAAATTAATCAGTTTTTGAAAGTTCTTTCCAAAGAAGAAAAGAATAAATATCGTGAAGAATTATTACTTTCTACGGCTCCAACTGGCTTCAATACCAAAATTAATAAAATTGATATGGATTTTGATAGCACTGACTTTTATAGAGTCAAGCATGCAGCTTCGCCACAACTCTTAGCTGACTTATGTTGTTATGTCGAACAAGGTTGGTTGTTTGTACCCCACTACAATCTTATTTATGTTTTAGAAGATTGTTTTAGAGCACATTTAAAAAAACGTTTATCGGTAAGTAGATTTATCATTTATGATACATTAGCGTAAGTTTGATCATGAATTTGTAACGCTTTAAAATATTCATCGTAGACATTAATGTTTGGCATGTGTTCATAAAATGGCCTAATTCGGGCATTTCCGCATGTCCGTCCATCTGTCTGTCTGTGGACACGATAAATCAAAAACGAAAAAAGATAACGAGCTGAAATTTTTTGATTGCAAAAAAGTAATGTCAAGTTCGTTAATGAGCAAATGGGAGCAACGGGGAGATAATGAGCAACGGGGAGATGCACACCGTGCATCTCCCCGCTAGTGGGGAGGGGAATATCCATGTTTGTGACCGTAAGAGATATAGAAAAGAAAACAAATTTAGTTTGTCTGAACAACTCGAACAAAATCCATTTTTTTCTTCATAAACTGATTTCAGTTGAAACATCTCTAAATAACCAATCGATTGGGTATTTAATCGCAATGAATCACACTTGTTTGTCACTTGTTACAGTCGTATGACTCAGTACTTCGTTATGGATATGATGACCAACGTCTCATCTACATGATGCAAAATATTTATGATGAGAGTGGAAGTTTCTCAAAACTCGATGCCGGCTATTCGTCAGATCATTCAGTTACTTTAGCATCATTGGATCAACTGCCACACACTTCATTTCCATTATGTTCAAGAAATTTATATGATATGTTAAAACATTTTCATCATCTTCAGTACAATGGCCGTCAATTGCTTCAACACTTTTTGAAGGGTATTGGTCTGTCTGTACAAGATTGTATGGACCTTTTTAGGTATGTTATTGCAATTACTGAGATTTCATTTAATTCATATGTATGGAATACGAATCGAATCTACAATCTATACAATTTAGTGACGTCCCAATAATCATTATTCAGTAGTGAGTTAATAATAATAATCAGAAAGAGGGGTACTGCATACGGGTCCCTAGCACCTAGACCAAGGGGTCCTTTGTGCCCTCCTTGAGAACAACCTGTCACCCGAAGGCGAGACGTCTCCGGGTAAGAGGTGCTATTTTAAGCAGATGAAGCTATAGGATTTTGTTGAGGCCAGATGCCTCCCAGGATTGATGAATCCAAAGTTTCGGACCCAAACATTCTATATCTGACACCATGCAGGCTTCTGCAGGTGCATATAACATGTATGGAGGTTTCATCGTCCTCCATATAGGCCCTACAAGTAGGATCATCAGAGATCCCACTTGTTTGTTTTAGGCCCGGTATGACAGGCCTAAATTAAATTTTAATTTGAGCCAAAAATAATAAACATTATTGTAGACATTTATGAATGTACTATATAAGATTTTGAAGAATTTTATAAATGGACTATACATGAGTGCTCGTACATCCTTAACGTTAATAATGTTAAATATCATACAAAATCCAAATGGTAGACAGCGTCGTCGCCTCAACTTGATGTGTGTGTGTTGTGTCCACTGACCTCTATATACTATAGTTCGCCATTAGCACCTTTATAGCATACACATTGCCACTAAGTTGGTACTTTGGTAGTATCTAATGAATTGACAAACATCTATAATCAAATAAGTTTGTTCAGAATCAGAATCTCAGTTATGGAACAGTTTGCACCAAAATAGATTCAGAATGTTTTTCATGCTTTCAGGAATGAAATGATTAAAAACAGAAAGTTTGATGATGCCAAATTTGATGTTCAATATGGATATTATATTCGTCATAACTATGGTCTAGAAGGTAGTAGAATACAATTTCAGCCACCAGATTGTATGAAAGTTATGGACACAACAATACCCGTAGGTCAAAAACAACTTAGTGGATGTCCTTTTAAACAACCAAATCCATCGTTAGTCAGAAGATTGAATCAATGTAATGTCAGTTCTGAAGGTAAGTTAATACTCAATACAGACCAGACATCTTCTTATCATCAATTTTATTATTTTCTTAATTTTGTTAACATTTGCATTAGGTATTACAGAAATCATGAAATTAGCTAAACAAGGACATGCGCAAATTGCATGTAGTAAATTTTTTAAGTTTACACATAATGGAACACCAGTGGCAATCAAACATCCGAATCAATTTTTTACTGAAAGTCGTAAATATTATACGGCGAAGGATCGTCAACTAGCATCAACGAATCAAGCTGATACCTCAACCTCCACCCAGAAGAAATAATTATTGTAATTTGTATTCAATATTAAGAATGTGATATTTTTTGTTTGTTTATGTGATATTTTTTTTATTTTATGAATCAAAAGTTTTTTTTTTTTTAAATTCAGAATGAGATCTTTTATTTGTGAGGCGACCTGGACTACCGATCTTTATTTTTTAATCCAAAATTTATATATTAGATCTCAAAGAGATCATCAGTTAGCTGAAGTCATTAAAGTCACTACTTTTTGTCAAGCTTATACATCGTCACACCAATCCCAAGGTCTTATTATTACCGGTCTGTCTAACATTGAACAAGTTTCACACTATTTCTTTGTGAAAACCCGGAATCTCTCCGCATCAATCCACTCCCCACCACCCCCAGATGGAATCCATGACTGTTCGTTGGATCTATACATAGTATCAGATCCACGTTCGTATGTGGTATGATTTACATAAATATCTATTTAAAAAAATTTCAACCGATTTTCATTCGAGGTGAAGAATTTTAATTTTCACATTATTTTTCAAATTAAAAATAACCGTTTGGAAAAAATTGAAAAGCACGTTTTTTTTATCAAACAATCTAAAAGAACGTAAGGTCGATCTGATTACGTGGGAATAAAAAAAAATACCATACTGAAATTGTTCTCCATAGTCTAAACTTTGCAAATTTTCTATAATTTTTTTTAGAATATGTATTTTAATTTTTGAATTCTAAGTTCAATAGATTTTGAGTTAAACGCGAAGGTCGTTGATACAAACTTAAAGTAAAATATCATATATGCTATTTTAAATAGATTTGTATTAAAAATTGCCTATATTTAAAATTCAATTTAAGTTTAACATATTTTAAGTTAAGTTAAACGCAAAGGTCGTTGACCCCTTACTTAAAGAAAATATGATTTATATGCAACCGCCCTAAAACTTAAAACTCAATTTAAATATCTGTATCTAGTCTTCTTGGTCATTAGTTTTGTCAAAAAATAATTTACTCGCACCATCTATAACAATTTTTGCAAACTATAATATTTCACTCAAGATATAAACCTACTATTACAAAATAAAATTAATATATATTTGTAATTAAAAACCAGATGGCAGCACTACACGGTACATGAATATCATGGATATATACATAGATCTGTAGAAACTTATTAGTCCACTTTTTCTGTCCTCATAATATGTTAGTTGGAACTTTTAATAACTAGAGGGCAATAGTATGTACTTACTCTAGAAGCAGCACAATTAGTCTTTTACCTCTGAAGATTTAATAAAAATCCGACAGAGGGTAATCTTTTAAATCTTCAGAGGTAAAAGGCTAATTGTGCTGCTACTAAAGTACATACTATTGCCCTCTAGTTATTAAAAGTTCCAACTAACATATTATGAGGACAGAAAAAGTGGACTAATAAGTTTCTACAGATCTATGTATATATCCATGATATTCATGTACCGTGTAGTGCTGCCATCTGGTTTTTAATTACAAATATATATTAATTTTATTTTGTAATAGTAGGTTTATATCTTGAGTGAAATATTATAGTTTGCAAAAATTGTTATAGATGGTGCGAGTAAATTATTTTTTGACAAAACTAATGACCAAGAAGACTAGATAGAGATATTTAAATTAAGTTTTAGGACGGTGGCATATAAATCATATTTTCTTTAAGTAAGGGGTCAACGACCTTTGCATTTAACTTAACTTAAAATATGTTAAACTTAAATTGAATATTAAATATAGGCAATTTTTAATACAAATATATTTAGAAATGTATTTAAAATAGCATATAAATAATGATATTTTACTATAAGTTTGTATTTTGTTTGTTATTATGGGGACAGAAAAAGTGGACAAATATGCTTCTATGTACATATGTATTCTTATCTAAAACTAACGTTTGGTATAGCATGGATATGGACCATTTCAGGGCTGACATCTACATTTAGTTTTTGCATTTAGCCATGACACAAACCAAATAGTAGTTCATACTTCGAGAGAAATATTACAGTTTTCAAAAATTAATATAAATGGTGAGTAAATTTTTCATAAGATAACGATATTTTTTTAATCTTTATCGAAATCTTGAAATATATTAATTAATTAAAACATTTAATTAAAACTTTATTTAATTAAAACACGAAAAGGAATGTTTTTGGGGGGATCTATAGCATACTCAAATTTTCGGAATAAAATCCTGAAACACCGTGTACATATATAAATATAGGTATAAATATATTCAAGGAAAGGTGTTTAGGTATCCAAACTGGATATTTAATTAAAACACGAAAAGGAATGTTTTTGGAGGGATCTATCGCATACTCAAATTTTCGGAATAAAATCCTGAAACACCGTGTACATATATAAATATAGGTATAAATATATTCAAGGAAAGGTGATTAGGTATCCAAACTGGATATTTAATTAAAACACGAAAAGGAATGTTTTTGGGTTGATCTATAGCATACTCAAATTTTCGGAATAAAATCCTGAAACACCGTGTTCATATATAAATATAAGTATAAATATATTCAAGGAAAGGTGTTTAGGTATCCAAAATGGATATTTAATTAAAACACGAAAAGGAATGTTTTTGGGGGGATCTATCGCATACTCAAATTTTCGGAATAAAATCCTGAAACACCGTGTACATATATAAATATAGGTATAAATATATTCAAGGAAAGGTGTTTAGGTATCCAAACTGGATATTTAATTAAAACACGAAAAGGAATGTTTTTGGGGGGATCTATCGCATACTCAAAAATTTGGAATAAAATCCTGAAACACCGTGTACATATATAAATATAGGTATAAATATATTCAAGGAAAGGTGATCAGGTATCCAAACTGGATATTTAATTAAAACACGAAAAGGAATGTTTTTGGAGGGATCTATCGCATACTCAAATTTTCGGAATAAAATCCTGAAACACCATGTACATATATAAATATAGGTATAAATATATTCAAGGAAAGGTGATTAGGTATCCAAACTGGATATTTAATTAAAACACGAAAAGGAATGTTTTTGGGGGGATCTATCGCATACTCAAAAATTTGGAATAAAATCCTGAAACACCGTGTACATATATAAATATAGGTATAAATATATTCAAGGAAAGGTGATTAGGTATCCAAACTGGATATTTAATTAAAACACGAAAAGGAATGTTTTTGGAGGGATCTATCGCATACTCAAATTTTCGGAATAAAATCCTGAAACACCGTGTACATATATAAATATAAGTATAAATATATTCAAGGAAAGGTGTTTAGGTATCCAAAATGGATACTTAATTAAAACACGAAAAGGAATGTTTTTGGGGGGATCTATCGCATACTCAAATTTTCGGAATAAAATCCTGAAACACCGTGTACATATATAAATATAGGTATAAATATATTCAAGGAAAGGTGTTTAGGTATCCAAACTGGATATTGAATTAAAACACGAAAAGGAATGTTTTTGGGGGGATCTATCGCTTACTCAAATTTTCGGAATAAAATCCTGAAACACCGTGTACATATATAAATATAAGTATAAATATATTCAAGGAAAGGTGTTTAGGTATCCAAACTGGATATTTAATTAAAACACGAAAAGGAATGTTTTTGGGGGG
Organism: Nineta flava; assembly: GCA_963920215.1. NCBI lineage: Eukaryota > Metazoa > Arthropoda > Insecta > Neuroptera > Chrysopidae > Nineta > Nineta flava. The sequence goes on from OY986046.1 coordinate 1,152,084, forward strand.
ATCTATCGCATACTGTAATTTTCGGAATAAAATCCTGAAACACCGTGTACATATATAAATATAGGTATAAATATATTCAAGAAAAGGTGTTTAGGTATCCAAACTGGATATTTAATTAAAACACGAAAAGGAATGTTTTTGGGGGGATCTATAGCATACTCAAATTTTCGGAATAAAATCCTGAAACACCGTGTACATATATAAATATAGGTATAAATATATTCAAGAAAAGGTGTTTAGGTATCCAAACTAGATATTTAAAGAAAATGTGAAAAGGAGGGTTTTTGGGGAGATCTTTCGCTTTTTCAAATTTTTGGAATAAAATCCTGAAACACCGTGTACATATATAAATATAGGTATAAATATATTCAAGGAAAGGTGTTTAGGTATCCAAACTTAATATTTAATTAAAACACGAAAAGGAATGTTTTTGGGGGGATCTATAGCATACTCAAATTTTCGGAATAAAATCCTGAAACACCGTGTACATATATAAATATAGTTATAAATATATTCAAGGAAAGGTGTTTAGGTATCCAAACTAGATATTTAAAGAAAACGTGAAAAGGAGGGTTTTTGGGGACATCTTTCGCTTTTTCAAATTTTTGGAATAAAATCTTGAAACACCGTCTACATATATAAATATAGGTATAAATATATTCAAGGAAAGGTGTTTAGGTATCCAAACTAGATATTTAAAGAAAACGTGAAAAGGAGGGTTTTTGGGGACATCTTTCGCTTTTTCAAATTTTTGGAATAAAATCTTGAAACACCGTGTACATATATAAATATAGGTATAAATATATTCAAGGAAAGGTGTTTAGGTTTCCAAACTGGATATTTAATTAAAACACGAAAAGGAATGTTTTTGGGGGGATCTATCGCATACTCAAATTTTCGGAATAAAGGCTAATTGTGCTGCTACTAAAGTACATACTATTGCCCTCTAGTTATTAAAAGTTCCAACTAACATATTATGAGGACAGAAAAAGTGGACTAATAAGTTTCTACAGATCTATGTATATATCCATGATATTCATGTACCGTGTAGTGCTGCCATCTGGTTTTTAATTACAAATATATATTAATTTTATTTTGTAATAGTAGGTTTATATCTTGAGTGAAATATTATAGTTTGCAAAAATTGATATAGATGGTGCGAGTAAATTATTTTTTGACAAAACTAATGACCAAGAAGACTAGAGATATTTAAATTGAGTTTTAAGTTTTAGGACGGTGGCATATAAATCATATTTTCTTTAAGTAAGGGGTCAACGACCTTTGCGTTTAACTTAACTTAAAATATGTTAAACTTAAATTGAATATTAAATATAGGCAATTTTTAATATAAGTTTGTATTTTGTTTGTTATTATGGGGACAGAAAAAGTGGACAAATATGCTTCTATGTACATATGTATTCTTATCTAAAACTAACGCTTGGTATAGCATGGATATGGACCATTTCAGGGCTGACATCTACATTTACTTTTTGCATTTAGCCATGACACAAACCAAATAGTAGTTCATACTTCGAGAAATATTACAGTTTTCAAAAATTAATATAAATGGTGAGTAAATTTTTCATAAGATAACGATATTTTTTTAATCTTTATCGAAATCTTGAAATATATTAATTAATTAAAACATTTAATTAAAACTTTATTTAATTAAAACACGAAAAGGAATGTTTTTGGGGGGATCTATAGCATACTCAAATTTTCGGAATAAAATCCTGAAACACCGTGTACATATATAAATATAGGTATAAATATATTCAAGGAAAGGTGTTTAGGTATCCAAACTAGATATTTTAAAGAAAACATGAAAAAGAGGGTTTTTGGGCAATTCTATCGTATATTAAAATTTTCGGAATAAAATCCTGAAACACCGTGTACATATATAAATATAGGTATAAATATATTCAAGGAAAGGTGTTTAGGTATCCAAACTGGATATTTAATTAAAACACGAAAAGGAATGTTTTTGGGGGGATCTATCGCATACTCATATTTTCGGAATAAAATCCTGAAACACCGTGTACATATATAAATAAAGGTATAAATATACTCCAGAAAAGGTGTTTAGGTATCCAAACTAGATATTTAAAGAAAACGTGAAAAGGAGGGCTTTTGGGGAGATCTTTAGCTTTTTCAAATTTTTGGAATAAAATCCTGAAACACCGTGTACATATATAAATATAGGTATAAATATATTCAAGGAAAGGTGTTTAGGTATCCAAACTAGATATTTTAAAGAAAACATGAAAAGGAGGGTTTTTGGGCAATTCTATCGTATATTAAAATTTTCGGAATAAAATCCTGAAACACCGTGTACATATATAAATATAGGTATAAATATATTCAAGGAAAGGTGTTTAGGTATCCAAACTGGATATTTAATTAAAACACGAAAAGGAATGTTTTTGGGGGGATCTATCGCTTACCCAAATTTTCGGAATAAAATCCTGAAACACCGTGTACATATATAAATATAGGTATAAATATATTCAAGAAAAGGTGTTAAGGTATCCAAACTGGATATTTAATTAAAACTCGAAAAGGAATGTTTTTGGGGTGATCTATAGCATACTCAAATTTTCGGAATAAAATCCTGAAACACCGTGTTCATATATAAATATAAGTATAAATATATTCAAGGAAAGGTGTTTAGGTATCCAAAATGGATATTTAATTAAAACACGAAAAGGAATGTTTTTGGGGGGATCTATCGCATACTCAAATTTTCGGAATAAAATCCTGAAACACCGTGTACATATATAAATATAGGTATAAATATATTCAAGAAAAGGTGTTAAGGTATCCAAACTGGATATTTAATTAAAACACGAAAAGGAATGTTTTTGGGGTGATCTATAGCATACTCAAATTTTTGGAATAAAATCCTGAAACACCGTGTACATATATAAATATAAGTATAAATATATTCAAGGAAAGGTGTTTAGGTATCCAAACTGGATATTTAATTAAAACACGAAAAGGAATGTTTTTGGGGGGATCTATCGCATACTCAAAAATTTGGAATAAAATCCTGAAACACCGTGTACATATATAAATATAGGTATAAATATATTCAAGGAAAGGTGTTTCGGTATCCAAACTGGATATTTAATTAAAACACGAAAAGGAATGTTTTTGGGGGGATCTATCGCATACTGAAATTTTCGGAATAAAATCCTGAAACACCGTGTACATATATAAATACAAGTATAAATATATTTAAGGAAAGGTGTTTAGGTATCCAAACTAGATATTTTAAAGAAAACATGAAAAAGAGGGTTTTTGGGCAATTCTATCGTATATTAAAATTTTCGGAATAAAATCCTGAAACACCGTGTACATATATAAATATAGGTATAAATATATTCAAGGAAAGGTGTTTAGGTATCCAAACTAGATATTTAAAGAAAACGTAAAAAGGAGGGCTTTTGGAGAGATCTTTAGCTATTTCAAATTTTTGGAATAAAATCCTGAAACACCGTGTACATATATATATATAGGTATAAATATATTCAAGGAAAGGTGTTTAGGTATCCAAACTAGATATTTAAAGAAAACGTGAAAAGGAGGGTTTTTGGGGACATCTTTCGCTTTTTCAAATTTTTGGAATAAAATCTTGAAACACCGTGTACATATATAAATATAGGTATAAATATATTCAAGGAAAGGTGTTTAGGTTTCCAAACTTAATATTTAATTAAAACACGAAAAGGAATGTTTTTGGGGGGATCTATAGCATACTCAAATTTTCGGAATAAAATCCTGAAACACCGTGTACATATATAAATATAGGTATAAATATATTCAAGGAAAGGTGTTTAGGTATCCAAACTAGATATTTTAAAGAAAACATGAAAAAGAGGGTTTTTGGGCAATTCTATCGTATATTAAAATTTTCGGAATAAAATCCTGAAACACCGTGTACATATATAAATATAGGTATAAATATATTCAAGGAAAGGTGTTTAGGTATCCAAACTGGATATTTAATTAAAACACGAAAAGGAATGTTTTTGGGGGGATCTATCGCATACTCATATTTTCGGAATAAAATCCTGAAACACCGTGTACATATATAAATATAGGTATAAATATATTCAAGAAAAGGTGTTTAGGTATCCAAACTAGATATTTAAAGAAAATGTGAAAAGGAGGGTTTTTGGGGAGATCTTTCGCTTTTTCAAATTTTTGGAATAAAATCCTGAAACACCGTGTACATATATAAATATAGGTATAAATATATTCAAGGAAAGGTGTTTAGGTATCCAAACTTAATATTTAATTAAAACACGAAAAGGAATGTTTTTGGGGGGATCTATAGCATACTCAAATTTTCGGAATAAAATCCTGAAACACCGTGTACATATATAAATATAGTTATAAATATATTCAAGGAAAGGTGTTTAGGTATCCAAACTAGATATTTAAAGAAAACGTGAAAAGGAGGGTTTTTGGGGACATCTTTCGCTTTTTCAAATTTTTGGAATAAAATCTTGAAACACCGTGTACATATATAAATATAGGTATAAATATATTCAAGGAAAGGTGTTTAGGTTTCCAAACTGGATATTTAATTAAAACACGAAAAGGAATGTTTTTGGGGGGATCTATCGCATACTCAAATTTTCGGAATAAAGGCTAATTGTGCTGCTACTAAAGTACATACTATTGCCCTCTAGTTATTAAAAGTTCCAACTAACATATTATGAGGACAGAAAAAGTGGACTAATAAGTTTCTACAGATCTATGTATATATCCATGATATTCATGTACCGTGTAGTGCTGCCATCTGGTTTTTAATTACAAATATATATTAATTTTATTTTGTAATAGTAGGTTTATATCTTGAGTGAAATATTATAGTTTGCAAAAATTGTTATAGATGGTGCGAGTAAATTATTTTTTGACAAAACTAATGACCAAGAAGACTAGAGATATTTAAATTGAGTTTTAAGTTTTAGGACGGTGGCATATAAATCATATTTTCTTTAAGTAAGGGGTCAACGACCTTTGCGTTTAACTTAACTTAAAATATGTTAAACTTAAATTGAATATTAAATATAGGCAATTTTTAATACAAATATATTTAAAATAGCATATAAATGATATTTTACTATAAGTTTGTATTTTGTTTGTTATTATGGGGACAGAAAAAGTGGACAAATATGCTTCTATGTACATATGTATTCTTATCTAAAACTAACGCTTGGTATAGCATGGATATGGACCATTTCAGGGCTGACATCTACATTTAGTTTTTGCATTTAGCCATGACACAAACCTAATAGTAGTTCATACTTCGAGAGAAATATTACAGTTTTCAAAAATTAATATAAATGGTGAGTAAATTTTTCATAAGATAACGATATTTTTTTAATCTTTATCGAAATCTTGAAATATATTAATTAATTAAAACATTTAATTAAAACTTTATTTAATTAAAACACGAAAAGGAATGTTTTTGGGGGGATCTATAGCATACTCAAATTTTCGGAATAAAATCCTGAAACACCGTGTTCATATATAAATATAAGTATAAATATATTCAAGGAAAGGTGTTTAGGTATCCAAACTAGATATTTTAAAGAAAACATGAAAAAGAGGGTTTTTGGGCAATTCTATCGTATATTAAAATTTTCGGAATAAAATCCTGAAACACCGTGTACATATATAAATATAGGTATAAATATATTCAAGGAAAGGTGTTTAGGTATCCAAACTGGATATTTAATTAAAACACGAAAAGGAATGTTTTTGGGGGGATCTATCGCATACTCATATTTTCGGAATAAAATCCTGAAACACCGTGTACATATATAAATATAGGTATAAATATATTCAAGAAAAGGTGTTTAGGTATCCAAACTAGATATTTAAAGAAAATGTGAAAAGGAGGGTTTTTGGGGAGATCTTTCGCTTTTTCAAATTTTTGGAATAAAATCCTGAAACACCGTGTACATATATAAATATAGGTATAAATATATTCAAGGAAAGGTGTTTAGGTATCCAAACTTAATATTTAATTAAAACACGAAAAGGAATGTTTTTGGGGGGATCTATAGCATACTCAAATTTTCGGAATAAAATCCTGAAACACCGTGTACATATATAAATATAGTTATAAATATATTCAAGGAAAGGTGTTTAGGTATCCAAACTAGATATTTAAAGAAAACGTGAAAAGGAGGGTTTTTGGGGACATCTTTCGCTTTTTCAAATTTTTGGAATAAAATCTTGAAACACCGTGTACATATATAAATATAGGTATAAATATATTCAAGGAAAGGTGTTTAGGTTTCCAAACTGGATATTTAATTAAAACACGAAAAGGAATGTTTTTGGGGGGATCTATCGCATACTCAAATTTTCGGAATAAAGGCTAATTGTGCTGCTACTAAAGTACATACTATTGCCCTCTAGTTATTAAAAGTTCCAACTAACATATTATGAGGACAGAAAAAGTGGACTAATAAGTTTCTACAGATCTATGTATATATCCATGATATTCATGTACCGTGTAGTGCTGCCATCTGGTTTTTAATTACAAATATATATTAATTTTATTTTGTAATAGTAGGTTTATATCTTGAGTGAAATATTATAGTTTGCAAAAATTGTTATAGATGGTGCGAGTAAATTATTTTTTGACAAAACTAATGACCAAGAAGACTAGAGATATTTAAATTGAGTTTTAAGTTTTAGGACGGTGGCATATAAATCATATTTTCTTTAAGTAAGGGGTCAACGACCTTTGCGTTTAACTTAACTTAAAATATGTTAAACTTAAATTGAATATTAAATATAGGCAATTTTTAATACAAATATATTTAAAATAGCATATAAATGATATTTTACTATAAGTTTGTATTTTGTTTGTTATTATGGGGACAGAAAAAGTGGACAAATATGCTTCTATGTACATATGTATTCTTATCTAAAACTAACGCTTGGTATAGCATGGATATGGACCATTTCAGGGCTGACATCTACATTTAGTTTTTGCATTTAGCCATGACACAAACCTAATAGTAGTTCATACTTCGAGAGAAATATTACAGTTTTCAAAAATTAATATAAATGGTGAGTAAATTTTTCATAAGATAACGATATTTTTTTAATCTTTATCGAAATCTTGAAATATATTAATTAATTAAAACATTTAATTAAAACTTTATTTAATTAAAACACGAAAAGGAATGTTTTTGGGGGGATCTATAGCATACTCAAATTTTCGGAATAAAATCCTGAAACACCGTGTTCATATATAAATATAAGTATAAATATATTCAAGGAAAGGTGTTTAGGTATCCAAACTAGATATTTTAAAGAAAACATGAAAAAGAGGGTTTTTGGGCAATTCTATCGTATATTAAAATTTTCGGAATAAAATCCTGAAACACCGTGTACATATATTAATATGAGTATAAATATATTCAAGGAGTGGTGTCTTCAGGTATTCAAACTAGATATTTTATAGAAAACATGAAAATGAGGGATTGAAACACCTTGTAATTATATATATATATATATATATATATAGGAATAAATATATTCCAGGAAAGGTGTTTAGGCATCCAACTAGATATTTTAAAAATTTAAAGAAACCGGCCTGTCACTTTCATATATATACAGTAAGATATTCGAGCTTAGAATGTGACTTACTGATTCAAATATATTGAATGCGAGGGTGCAGTTAGATTCACATGATCCCTTTTATAGAATATAGAAAAGGGCAATCCTAGTACTTATTAAAAGTATCTTCAGATGCACGAAACAAGACCTAGAGACTACCTAGATCTTTTGTTTTGAAACTTGCGAAGTCCCTTACTATCCTGTATGTTGAAGGAGGGAAAGTTTTACATTTCGAAATATTAACAAAAAAAATTACACCCGAAAAAAATATTAAGAATTCAATCGATTATAGAAACTTAGAGTCTACCACAAACCTTTAGTCCTCGAACTACCCCGATCGAATGCTCACGTTAGGACACATATCTGAAACAATAGAAAAAGTACTGAAATTAGTGAAGTTTGTTACTTGCCTTAGTCCTAGCTTATGTAACGGTTAGAAATATTGGTTTTAAACAAAATTTCAATACAGAATTCCTGCATGTCTGCCCGTCAGTCCGTCTGTCTGTATTAGAGTGTAAAAGCAAAACCATGGATAACGATAGTGTTTCTTGAACGACTTCTAAGAAGTAATATATAAAATACAAGCTATGTTTTTGTACATCTATGCGTGTACAGAAGTATAATGAACAGTGCAAGTACTGATCAAGGGCTCAGTAAATATAGCGAGTATTTAAACAATTTAATTTGCAGTTAGAGGTCAATCCATTTCAAATCAACAAAGTTCAGATTAAAAGCTCGTTGACAGCTTGCAAACTAACTAACTGCTTTGTCAACGACCATAATTTGTCGATGTGAAATAGACGGATTCTAATAAGTTGTTACTTGTTGACTAACAAAACTGATTGTCACGGTTTGGTCGCATTCGAGGAGCTTCAATATAGAAATTAACTCACCGATAGTGTAGTCCATTCATCGCAGTCGTCATATTCCATTCCATACCCAGGGCACACAGAAACCGCACTTTGCACGATTCGCACTCAAATAATCACCAAAAAGCAAACGCTTTTTGGTGATTAAAGCAAACACTTCTTTACGACTCTAATCAGCACTTTTTAAAGTTTCACTAAGTTTTAAAAGCAATGACTCTACTGTAAGCTATTTTTAAGATTTTAAAGTTCATTCACAAATTTTCGCGATCGTGTTATCGCGCCGCGTGTAAACACGTTTTGACCGATAAGCTATGACCGGACCGTTAGCTATAATCGTCTTCGTTGGATGAGATATTTTGGACCTGAAAGGAAAAAACGAAAATATTAGATTACAAAAAAATGCAAAAGACAGGAAAAACCCTGTAAATCTTTATAATTACCTCGCGATTGTTCCCAATATTTGTTTATTTGTTGTTGTCCAGTGAAGTAGTAGGTAAAAATTAGCTGACCTCTTAGAAAATACTCGTGGAAAAAGAAACAAAGTTATTGAAAATCTAATCAATTTATCTTTGAGCTATTTCTGCACAAAAAAGGTCCTATCCAAAATTAATGAAGGTTAATTTTTTTTGATACCCCTCGAGATATTTGGCAGAGAAACGTTTTTCGTAACGATGATGCAATAAACTGTTAAACTGATCTTTAAAAGGGACAAAATGTGACGTCCAATATGTTAATAGAGGCCAACCTGAACCAAAGTTACTCCTTAGTTAATTTTGCAGAAAAAAGATCCCTAACAAAATTTACGCAGGACCAATAGTTCTCGATATGTACGACTGGAACCAAGTCAGAAAAACTGATTATCAGGTCCTTTCAGTTTCAATAATTTTTTTTTTTTTGCAAGCGCGATTTTGTCATGGAATTTTTGCCATGTTTTTAAATAGTGCCAAAACGAAGACAAACCTCTTGGAGTATTTTTTAAGAGGTCAACTTCCAGCCATAGTTCTTTGACAATTTAAGTCCATCAGAGAATGTGGCCAAACTTAAAGTTGTGTCGGGGATCTGTAACAAATATAAAATTTTTAGTTAAAACTGTAAAAAATTTACAGTTTCGAGATAAACTTTGACAACTGACCCAACGATCCCCAAGCATAAACATTACTTCGCCGCCTTAGCTAGCCGAATAGAAGATACTTGCAATGGCACTCAGACCATAGTTCTTTGACAATTTAAGTCCATCAGAGAATGTGGCCAAACTTAAAGTTGTGTCGGGGATCTGTAACAAATATAAAATTTTTAGTTAAAACTGTAAAAAATTTACAGTTTCGAGATAAACTTTGACAACTGACCCAACGATCCCCAAGCATAAACATTACTTCGCCGCCTTAGCTAGCCGAATAGAAGATACTTGGATATATGGAAAAACAGAAAAACGTTCGAGATTTTCTAAATCTGTAACAAAGGAAATTTATTTTAAATTGGTGGAAATTAGTATTTAAGTAATAAATATTTGACGGAAATATACCTTTCAAAATCCTATAATTCCCGAAGTTTCCATATTTTTTCGAAGGTAATCTGTTGAAAGTAAAAGATTTTTAAATAATGGAAAACCAAATATAAATCATGGAAAACCACATTACGAATATTTCGTTAAGTGGTTTTAAACATACCTTCAAAACTTCCATAACCAGATCCATGTCCATAAAAAAGTACCTGAAAGGGAAAACCTAACCGGAAACCTAACCAGAACGATATATGTTTTAAAATATAAAATGTGGATAGTTCCAGCTGTCCTGTTTTATTGGATCCAAATAATGTCCCGCGCAAATCTGCCCAGGACTCAAAGACTGCCTATAAACTATCTTGCACTAATAACTGGTTAAAACCAGTTTGAACCAGGTCCTGTTTTTAAAATGATCCTAGATGAACTTGCCATAATATACTCGTTCTCCAAATCATCACACCGTGATAGGGACATGCGGAAAGACTCAAAACAGAAATCGTTTGGTATACAAACGGCTACAAAACAGCATGCAAACAAATGATCAATTAGTGGATAAACGTTAAACACTGTGTGATCACTGGGAAATATACCGCAACAACAATAAACTGGGGAAAAAACTTTTTAGAAATGCAGCCAAGAAGCTGCCGTCCCTCCCCTCGAAGCATTCTAACTAAACAGGATACAACTTCGAAAGTTGACCGGATTCAACTCCAAACATTATCACCATCGAAACCACCTGCAGATAATAAGACTCCACAATGGATCCATTATGTGCCCTGAGACTGTGCAACGAGGAGGAGGAAATATCCAGCTACATCATTTTTGCTGCGAACCATCAATCGATTACTCTAGATATTACATATTCGGTGTATCTCACGCCGAATAATATAAACCCTCATGAAAACCTGATAGGCATGCTCCTGGCTATACCCAAGATATGGAAGAAGCGAACTTCGCCAGACTGAACTGGAAGAAGGAGCACAAAGGACCACAAAGTCGATGTGCAATACATTCACCATACTCCAAGATTTATCTATCCACCTATCTAGGAAAAAATACGGGAGAAATTTGTTTGTAGTATTCACAATTTAAATACAAATTGATCCCGATAGCATCCTAATAAACTAACCCACAATTTATCGAATCTTTTTCGAACAGAACAAAAATTCAATTGCAAAACGCAGATCTCCATTTATTGTAATAAACCGTCTGTAAATTAATGATAGATTCTGGATTATATCGTGTCAAAAAAGTATTTATTCACATTTTAGATAAATAAACGATTTCCGTATAAAGTCACTGATTTTGATAACATTTTGTTTTTCGATGTGGACATTGAACACCGCATCATCGATGATGAATCAGTGAGGGAATCAACCTTTAGTTGAATTTATTATCGCCTGCGTGTAACAAATACCTATAACAACCCTTATGTTCATGTCGAACCTTCAAAAGTACATTTATTAATAGAAGATCATGCACAGAAGATCTATGAAAATTATCCATTCAAGACACTGGGAAAAAAAGAAAATCAACATTTTATTTAGTTGAGATTCATTATTTATTCAACAACTAATCTGGGATTGGGGGGGGAGGGACTGGGACTGGGACTAAAGATTGCATTCTTTCGTATCCCTCCTGCCATAGTTTGAACCAATTCAATCTCTCAACGATCAGCAATCATTCACAATTCAATAGCTTTATTTTGAAGTCGAATAGTTCTACAGCTATCATCCAAATTTTCTAGTAGGATTATTTGATCAATTAAATTTAAAGTTTGTGGTACGATCATTTGAATGCGTTGGGAATTTGATGGTAAATTTTACCATAACGGTCGGTAAGAACTGTTTTTTTTTAATTCAGATTAATTGATTCATATAAAAATAAATTAATTGAAATTAATTAATTAATTCTTTAAATCAATATCAATAAAATTCAACAATAATAATACCTACTCGAAATACTTGGAATTTACTTTTTTCAATATTTGCAAATAAGTAACTTTTATTTGGCGAAATGACAAATTAAAATCGCAAAATTTTGAATAATAACAATTCGATCAACTGAATTAGAATTCATTATGTGTATTTATACTTTTTGTAAAATTGATTTAATAGATTTTAAGGACTTTGTTTTTGAAAATATCCGTATTCTTTGGACCATATTTGGATTGGATGTTCAATTAGTTTACGTGAAACTAATTTTATTTCAACGACTTGTAAAAACAACAATTCATTCTTTAATTTAACAAACGCAGTTTTTTCCATTTTTATGGTGATTAAAAAATCGATAGAATTTTACCAAAAAGTTTTGATGTCATAAAAACGAACATCAAAATATTTAAACTATAATACCAAATTGGGAATACCATTATTCCTGCATTACCAACGAATTGATCAACTTATACAATTGTAGGTACCCCCAACAAGTGCCAACTATTCGGACTACTAAAAGTAATTGTCCAGAATTTAAATGTAATTTTGAATTGAATATCTAAACTAAAAAGATTTATTTTATCACTTCAATTCCTTAATTGATTTAAAAAAATCCAATTTTATATCCATAATGTCGCTTCTATCACTCGCCCAAAAATAATTCTGGTCAAATAATATTACCCAAACAAAATCCCTGCGCAGATGATTTTACTTAGATAATTTGAAAGCTATATTTTGTGCACAAAGTTGAATTTAATAAAAGAACGTAGAAATTTCAAAATAATAAAATTCTTTTCGGTTCAGAATCTTGAATGCACAATTACATTCCACGTTCCGAGCAATGAATTTTAGCAGGAACACGTTAGCACTTCTACGGGTAACAACTGTATAAATTAATTAACATTTACCGACGATTTATAATGATCGTAAATCTGAAAATCGCTGCGTTTGTTTATTAAAGAAACAAATTTTGTAACTAATCAAGTCAAATCGAACAAAATTGATTTTACATAAACCAATCAATTAAGACAACATACAAGACAAGTTTAGTCCCTAAAAAAATAGGAATATTTTGGAACAAAGACCCTAAAGCCTAAACCTAATCAACTTTATTAAAAGTTTAAAATATAATGACTTGTAATTAATTAACTGATGTTATAATTCTAAATTTCATTTTAATTTGACATTACCTAACCAAATAAACATTACTGTCGCCGCTACTATTTAAAAACAATTAACCCAAACCCAAAATTTAAATGAATTTTAAAATAATATAGAAAAAAGTAAATTACGATTGTCGAGTATTAATTAATTAATATAGTTGAAATAATTAATGTTGATTTCAATTAGAATCAACTCATTTGAATCAAATCAAATGAATCAAATCAATTAAATCAGTTTCAAAGAATCAATTCATCTGAATAACAACAAAAAACCGTTATTAATGATCAACAAAATCGAACGTTGACAAATGACTGCACCACAATTTCAATTTTAATTAATTTGATAAAATAACCAAATGGATATTTTAAATAGAATGTAGAAAACGATTTTCTACATTCATTAGAATGTACAAAACGATTTTCTACATTCGTTACCAGAAAATTAGATTTGATTGGCTGTAGAATTAATTATTCGAAAAATGAAGCTATTGAACTGTAAATGAAAGCTGATGGTTGTGAGATTGGATTGGCGAAAACTATGACCGGGATACGAATGCAATTTTTAGTCGTAGAATAATGAATCTAAACTAAAATGTCGATTTTCTCAGTTTATCCAGTTTCTCGAATGGATAATTTTCGTCTTCGGTGAAGGATCTTCATTAAATGAACTTTTGAAGGTTCATGAATGAAACATAAAGGTTGTTACATTTGTTACAGGCAGGGGATATTCAATACAACTAAAGGTTGCTTTACATCACTGATTCATTGTCGAAGCGGTGTTCAATGTCCGAAACACAAAACATACTGAATCGGTGACTTCATACAAAAATCGTTACCTTTTTATCTAAAATATGTATTTTCTCGACAAAACATTAGATCCTGAAAATTCGATTTATATTTACATAAAATTTAAAACGCAAAATCATCCTTGATATTACAATGTCTGTCTCTGTTCTGCCTAAGAATCAAATATAATTGTAAGTTAGCCGGACTTTGCTACCAAGATCAATTGCATTTAAATCGTGAACATTGCCAAAAAAAGGTCCCACGTATTAAAATGACTACAACAATGATAGATCATTCTGGGGGTATGGTAAATATTACACTTCGACCTAATGGCACGTTCTGTTCCCTCTTCTATACTTCAGGCTGACGAGGTTAGCTCGTCGCATATCTTGGCAATCTAGAAGCTTGATTATCATGTTTTCCTGTAGGTAATCGAGAGATTCGCAGTTAAAGATGGTGAATGGTACGTCCTCCCCGCCGCACAGTCGGCATATAATAGATCCATTGTGTGTGTGAGTCCTTTTGTAGGTGCTTGCGCAGGTGATAATGTCTGATGGTGAATCCAGCTAACTAATTAAGTGGTATCCTGTTCATGTTAACCTTTTGGATGCATTCCGAAACAGTACCTATATTCTCGAGTTTTTGTTGCGATTTATTTGCCAGTTATCACGATGTTCAAAGTCGATCCACTCGTTGGTCACATGTTTGCTCGCTGTTTTTCGAATTCCTAAAATATTCTATACTTCCCTCGTGTCCCTATCACATACCGTGAATGGTTTTGAGAAGGAGTATATTACGGGAAGTACATATGTGTTCATTTAAAAACAGGACCTGTGGGTGTGCTGTTCATGAATTCAGAAATGCATAAACAGGGCATGACGTTATAAAATTAATAAATCAAATCAAATTAGAAATAATTTGATGCAAAATAATTTTTGAAAATTACCGAAATTTAGCAAATTTGACGAATCTCGATAACAAAATTAGGTAGAGTTGGACACTCATGATTATATGAATTCCAAATTTCCATATTATACATCAAAGCTCCCTTAAATATCGACCATCAGCTTCTAGAAATCTGACGGACAAGACAAATTAACCGTACAAGACCCAAACTATACAAAGAATGAAAAATTCTTTTTTGAAAGAGTAATATAGAAAAGGGCAATTCTATAAGTTTTTTGAATGTAGCCATGAGTTTACGACTCACGACACAAACAGGACAATCAGTACCTAACATATAATATATTTTAAAACATTCGCGAGGGGAAAGAATGTATACATTCTTTAGGGGCCATGGCAGGTTCTAGCTTCTTGGGCCCAGAAGCTAGTACCTGGAAACCTGCGGTGGGCAGGGATCGGTTTCACTTTTCCCTGAAGCACTCCTGCGGACGCACGAGTACCCCCGCTACCCGAGAGCTTTGATGACGAATTTAATGAAGTTTAAAAAATATATAATCTATATCAATTGTTTGAAATGGAAAACTTAACCAACCTATAATACAACCTAAGGGCAACCATACTAACGCATACTAATGCATATAAAGACGTTATAGTTTAAAATAAATAAAAAAAATATTCCAAAATAGTTTATTAGTTTATCCTAAAACTACCCACAAACCTTTACTCCTTAACCATTATCCAACTGAAATAAAGAAACCATCCTAAGTGGGGTCATTTCGCATATTGGGAGTCCAGTTAATGAAGCAGTTGAGAACACCAATTAACTTAAAATGCAAAAAAAAATGGTTCCTTTCTTATAACCAAGATTCAAATGTGATCAAGAAAATGAAAACAAACTAGATACTTTGGCTATTAATAAAAGACATTTTTCATGCGGTTTGTACTATGAGCACAGAAGTTGTGCCCTTGTTTCAAAATTGGATACTAGATTCTGTTAGATCGATTATAAAAAAGTTAGATAGTACATAAATTCAGGAACTTATATATTCATTTCAGTAATTGAATAAATTTGTTACTGCATCCTAATAATCTGATGTATAACTATAATTTGAATGAATTTAGTAGACCGATTTTAGCCAATATAAATATGTCAAAAAAGTCAAAAGTTATTCGCAATCAAATTATTGATGTAATCGGATCCATTATCAATCAAAATTTCAGTAAATATACAACTAATTATGATTAAATACCTACAATCATACATATAATTATGATTAAATACCAATAATTTCAATATTATCTTTTCGATTTTCCTTGACAATTATTATTTGATTTCTCCAAATATTAAGTACTAGAGTCCTGACATAATTGCGGAGTTATGTCCATAAAGCCTTCCTATAAATATATTTACCGGATAAAAGATAATAATTTATTAGATTTTTTAACATTTCCAGAATTTAATCGCATCACTTTTACAGTAAAATGTTCAGCAATAACCACAGTTAAAATAAACTGATGGATTAAATTCTACACGTTCAAATTTTCTGTTCATCCGGTAAAATAAATTTATTAGTTGGTACCCGTTTCCACATCACCCTTGGAGGTAGAGTACTCGTGTGCGTTTTTTTTAACGTGGTCTCCCCTGTAGGCCTAATCCACGACAACAGACAGACATAAAAAACACGAAGGCTTTATGCACATAATGCCTTTACCTGTAAAAAAAAGCTGTAAAAAAAGGAAAAAATAGTACCCAATAAATAACAGTTTACATGAATTAAATAAAAAAGCTGTAAAAAAAAGGCAAAAAACAGTACTCAATAAATAACAGTTTACATGAATTAAATAAAAACTTACAACTCTACCACAAACCTTTACTCCTCGAACTACCCCAATCGACGATGTTCACGTTAGGATACATGCCTGAAACAATCGGAAAAAAACCGAAATTAGGGCATTTTATCATGGTTTACTGTTTATTTTACTCAGCGACACACCTATGGGTGTATATAAACATGATTTATGTTTTATGTATAGTCAACATTTCTTTAAATATTTTGGTAACAGAAAAAATGATAAGAAAACAAATTGTAGAAAAATAAAGTTTCTTTAACTTGCAAATCAAAAATAAAATCATTGTAACAAATACTGACTTGGGTATGTATTCAATTTAAATGAATCACCTGGTATATTGTATACAAAACTTTTGAATAAATGTCAAAAATATTAGATTTAAACAAATTTTGTACCAAAAATATTACTAGCTATTTAAAAAAATGAAACTCACCGATTAGGTAGTCCATCCATCGCAATCGTCAGATTCCATCATACCATGGGCACTCACTCACGCACTAAAAGACTAAAAATAAATAAAAAACACTTCTTTATGACGACGACTCCTCGCAATCACTTTATTTTAAATCAATGAATTTATGCAATAGATTTAAAGAATCCGGTACAGTTTTTCGTGTACACGTAAATTACCGCGAATAATAACGTAGGCCTATTCAACCGAGCGATCCGATAAAAGGTCCTTGCGCACTCATCACTTCCACTTGAAATCCATCATTTCAGTTTTTCTATACAATGTATTATGTTAAGGAGTGTATACGTTCATTTACGTATTCCCTAATTTATTCCCTGATTATCCCTAATCTAACATTTATGAAGTGAAATGTTTGATATGAAAAATCAAACACATCTAGGATGGGAATCGAACCCACGACCTCTGACAATCCCTAATCTATTAATTTTGGAGTCATCACCAGATATATCGGTTTAGATGATTTCTCTTATACATTTAGAATCAATATCTTCGAATTAATTTCGAAAACTATCAATAGTTATTGTACTAAAAACTCGATGATTTTTTACATATGAATTGGCGGAAAATTCAACGTACCTTGAGTTCGAAGTACATTCTTGAATTTCACGAAACAATTGTGAGTTAATCAAAAAAATTAGATATATTTGTAATTATTTATAACAACTCCAATACGTGAGGAAAATTAGTTTTTTTACAAATATTCATGTTTTCAGATGAAAATCGATTTAAGCAATAGAGTATGGTTTAACTGATCCCTGGAATCACTGACTCATGGGAATATGATATCTTGATCTCGTTTAAAGTGAAATTTAAAGTATACAAGTTTTTTTATACAAAAATCGGATAAATCAAAATTTCTCTTCACTGAAATTCTTAAAAAATTTATTCGAAACGTTTAAGGTATTTTTTTTTCAATTGTAAAGTTATCATGTATTACATGAAAATTGATTTTTGGGGCGTAATTTAAAAATTGTGCCAAACATTATTCCATTTTGAAATTTCACTAAAATCACAAACCTTTGGATTATCATAATCAACCAGAATCGTATATTATTTCAAACCAATTTCAAAAATTTATTTTACATATTTCTGGAATAATTTATGTTTCTATAAGAAAATAATTATATTTACTATCATAATTAGTTTATATTTACTGAAATTTTGATTGACAATGGTGCCGATTACGTCAATAATTCGATTTCAAATAACTTTTGGCTTTTTTGACGGATTTATATTGGCTAAAACCGGTCTACTAAATTCATTCAAATTATAGTTGTACATCAGATTAGGATGCAATAACAAATTTATTCAATTACTGAAATGAATATATAAGTTCCTGAATTTAGTATCTATGTAGTATCTAACTTTTTTAGAATCGATCTAACAGAATCTAGTATCCAATTTAGTGTCTATATATATATAGTATCTAAACATTTAGTATCTATCTGTATATAGTTTCAAAATTTAGTAGCTATATCCATTTATGATCAATATCTATTAGTATCTAATCCCAGCATTAGTCACATACAATAGATCAACTTGTACAATTGTATTCGATAAAATATCGAACTATTCAAGCTTCAAACATGAGCTTTGAATAAAAGTATTGATTTTACCTTGAAAATCTAAACTTCAATAGTATTTATTACTTTATTCAAAGTTCTCTTAGACAACGGAAAATGATACATGTAACTAAGTTAAGTGTTTAAATACCCTACATATACTAAACACATTACCAGTGCGTCAACTGTTTATTTTACTTTTAACACACGTAGAGATGTACACAAATATTTCTGATACAAGATACGGTTGTACATATATATATATATATAGTAAATATAATGTTTCTGTAATCTTCGGTAATTACAGATGTTTGAATTGAAACATAGACAAAAATATGCAGTCTATGAAAGACAATTCCAAACAAAAGTTATTCATTTAAAAAGAAGTAACTTATTCTCGTACATAAACTTTCTGTTATCTCAAACGATTTTAAAGGTAAAATATCTTTCCCTCCAAACGAGAGGCGTACATTTATCCGATTTCGCACATTCACAAAATTGAAAGCACTCTTTAACTCTAAAACACACCCACAAAATTTTAGCTGCTGTCTTTTAACATGTTTAAGTTATCATATTCACAGACAAATAGACAAACAGACGGACATACAGAATGGAGTAACTAGAACCATTTTATGAACATCTGTACAAAAATTTGTTATTCTACGAAACATGTTTCTAATTGTTACAAATTTGGGACTAAACTTATAGTAACCTGTGTATATATTACATGTATACAATTATAGAGTATACAAATTTAATATTCTATGCAAAATGGAGCAACTAAACTCAACCAAAATTATCGGCCGTATAATTTTAGCTGAATACTAACCCCCAACCAAAACCAACGGCCGTTTGATTTTGATTGGGAGAATTTTATGCAATATTTTGTGTAGAAAAATCAAATTTGAATACCCTCCGTATATATATTAATATAAATTCGAATATTAAGAGTTTAGTATCAAGTTTGAAACGGTTAGAAATATTGATCCAAGAACAACAATCTTCCTACAGATATTCAAAATTAATTCGAATTACTACATGTCCGCATGGCTGTCTATCTGTTCATCTGTCCGTCAACACGATAACTCAGAAATTAAAAGAGATAACAAACTGAAACTTTGTAAGTGGATTCTAGAGCTGAAAAATGATATCAACTTCCTTAATGAACGAAATCAACGTACAACCTCCCACCGACCTACCCCTACGATTTCAAAGGGATACAATATCAACCCTTTAAAAATCGCCAAAGACAGAAGAAAAGTTTAAACACAAAAAATGTTACTTCTTGAAAAACAAACAAACTTTTATTTGAAACTTTTATTTCACACGCTGAACAGTTTGGTCCCAATTCCAACTCAAACATCTACAACTGCTGAAGATTACCGAAGCATACCTATAGAAAAAAATATTTTTAAAAAAGGAAAATTTTTTCGTACCTGAACTTTTTTCTATCACATACGGTTTTACAGGAAAATATCTTTCCCTTCAAACGAAAGGCGTATACATTGAAAGATCACGCCACACGTTTACGAAACCTCCAACGATTTTCGGTTCTAAAACAACACCATACAAAATTCCAAAAGGATTTCATACCTGCGTAATAGTTTTGAAAAAAGAGGATCACCTCCGTAAACGGACGAAACCAATCAACGCACTACCCCTCACCGACCTACCCCTACGATTTCAAAAGGATGCAATATCGACCCTTTAAAAACCGTACGAAATAGAAGAAAAGTTCAAGAACAAAAAATGTTCTTTAATCAAAAACAATCATTTCTTAGACTCCTGTACTCCACCATAATTACAGATGTTAAGTTAAAATCGGTGTAAAATATTCAGCTTATAAAAAACAGTTTCAAACAAAAATTATTGATTTTTACAAAAGGAAAATATTTTTGTACTAAAACTTTTATCTACCCTCACAGTTTTAAAGACAAATATCTTTCACTTCAAACGAAAGGCGTATACATTAAAAGATCACGCCACACGTTTACGAAACCTCCAACGATTTTCGGTTCTAAAACAACACCATACAAAATTCCAAAAGGATTTCATACCTGCGTAATAGTTTTGAAAAAAGAGGATCACCTCCGTAAACGGACGAAACCAATCAACGCACTACCCCTCACCGACCTACCCCTACGATTTCAAAAGGATACAATATCGACCCTTTAAAAACCGTAAGAAATAGAAGAAGGTTTAAATACAAAAAATATTTCTTCTTGAAAAACAAATATACTTTTATTTGAAACTTTTATTTTACTCGCTGAACAGTTTGGCCCCAATTCCAACTCAAACATCTACAACTGCTGAAGATTACCGAAGCATGCCTATAGAAAAAAATATTTTTAAAAAAGGAAAATTTTTTCGTACCTGAACTTTTTTCTATCACATACGGTTTTACAGGAAAATATCTTTCCCTTCAAACGAAAGGCGTATACATTGAAAGATCACGCCACACGTTTACGAAACCTCCAACGATTTTCGGTTCTAAAACAACACCATACAAAATTCCAAAAGGATTTCATACCTGCGTAATAGTTTTGAAAAAAGAGGATCACCTCCGTAAACGGACGAAACCAATCAACGCACTACCCCTCACCGACCTACCCCTACGATTTCAAAAGGATGCAATATCGATCCTTTAAAAACCGTACGAAATAGAAGAAAAGTTCAAGAACAAAAAATGTTCTTTAATCAAAAACAATCATTTCTTAGACTCCTGTACTCCACCATAATTACAGATGTTAAGTTAAAATCGGGGTAAAATATTCAGCTTATAAAAAACAGTTTCAAACAAAAATTATTGATTTTTAAAAAAGGAAAATATTTTTGTACTAAAACTTTTATCTACCCTCACGGTTTAAAGGTAAATATCTTTCCCTCCAAACGAAAGGCGTATACATTGAAAGATCACGCCACACGTTTACGAAACCTCCAACAATTTTCGGTTCTAAAACAACACCATACAAAATTCCAAAAGGATTTCATACCTGCGTAATAGTTTTGAAAAAAGAGGATCACCTCCGTAAACGGACGAAACCAATCAACGCACTACCCCTCACCGACCTACCCCTACGATTTCAAAAGGATGCAATATCGACCCTTTAAAAACCGTAAGAAATAGAAGAAGGTTTAAGTACAAAAAATTTTCCTTAATCAAAAAACAACAATAATTATAAGTCCCTATTACTTCACAAACTGAACAGTTTGGTCCTGATTTCAACTCAAACATCTGCAAATATATTGTAGAATACAAAAAAAATATGTTCACTACATATGTATATAGTACATTGGTATATGTATCAGTCCTATTTATATGCATCGGTGCATATGCAAAAGTAAAACAAACAGTTCACTCACTCATAATGAACTCAGTATATACAAGGTATTTAAACAATTAACTCAATTAATTGTTACATTTTCAGTTATCTAAAACAACTGTAAATAAAATGATCCAAACCTTGAAAGTTTATATTTTCAATATAAAAACACACTTAAATACCCAAAACAAATGCCCCAAACAAGAACAGATTGATATACTTGGGTCGTATACACCTGTCCCAAGTGAATCCAGTTAAGTCCCTAATGTCAGGTATAGATACTAAATCCAGAAAATAAAATTTCCACTTTAGTAATACAAATTTCTTATTATATTCTATAAGATACAACTTATTTGGAAAAATTTTGACGTAATTTTAATCATTATAAACTTTAGGTCAAAAAAAAACCGTGGTATTTGAAAATCAAATGCTGACAAGGTCCCATTATCCCTCAAAATAACATTAAATATTGTCAATTATAATCTTAAATAAAAATACTTTCAAAAACATGAATACAACCCCCAGACCCATGTTCGAATAAATATTGAATACAAAGTTTAAAATAATATATTGATTTCAAAATTAATTCAAATCACAAAATATTACAATTTTAAATTCATTTCAAAAACGAAATAAACATTTGACATCAATTTTCAAATTATCGTCCCAATTAAAAACCAATTTATATATAAAAACACAAAAATTTTTCAAAAAAAAATTAATAAAATAATCTCAAAACGTTTCAAAACAAATTTAAAGAGTTTCGTAAAGAATAAATTTTGTTTATCAATTATTATATTCAAAAATTTTACGATATAATAATCCCTTTAAAACGGGATCAAATAATCGTATTCCTGTAAGTGAATGGCTCCAAAAATCAGTTATACCACATTCCACAACTTAAACTGATCTTTATGTGAAAACATAAATATTTTCAAAAAGAAAAATTTAACCCATGAATTCAAATCACTATATAAAACAATTAAAAATTATTTCTAATTTTATAAATTAATTCAAAATTAATTAATTAAATATCAGAGAATATACTTTAAAATTAAGCTTACATGTAAAAAATGACCTGAATTTTTTCATACAAAATTACAATATTTCATAATTAATTCGAAAAAATATTTAATCTAATGTATAAGAAAAATTATCCTACCTTATATTTAATAATAATTCCAAAATAATCCATTAAAAAAACCCAAGATTATCGAAGATTTACAATTCACGTATACATTCATTAACAGCATACAAAACCTATGACGTATTTCCGGCATCTTCAATAAATAATTAATTAACGCGCATGTCAATTAAACTACTTCCAGAATAATATTCGCGTATTATTTAAATCGATCAATCAATATTTGATTAATCGAAATATTATAGAAAATTTACGATTTTAATTTTAAAATCGTTGCTGGTCGATAATCCATCAATAGCAGTCGTCAATCCATTAGATCACAGTCGCACAACTACACACTTATTTGATACATCCTGTAACTATCTGGTCATTGTTCTCCAAATTTGTTGATTTTATCACAATAGGTATACTCAGGAACATAACTAAACTTGTTGGAGTCTATGGATTTACTCTTGTTGGTCTTATACTAAATTTCAGCTTCTGTTGTTGAACAGTTTCAAGGTTTCAAAAATCTGTTGAAATGATCCTATGAACCTGAAAGTTCACAAAATATTATTAAAAAAATATAATTTTGGAATACTTATTAAAACCAAATGAAAACATATGCAGAACATCGATTCAATTGATTGTATAAAAACTTTGAAAAGAACGATACAAACTCAAAGTAAAATCGACTAATTGTAGAAAATATTATATCATGAAAGTATTATGAAAAATTAATTTTACCCGGTACGTCATTCTACTTTTCAAGCATACTCTGAGAAAAGATATGGAACAATTTTACTTCATCACAAATTTAAAAAAAATATATACGAGTAGGTATATATAGAAAATTTTATAATTTATAGTTGGATTAACAGATATTATATAATAATTCTTATAATTATAAAAATAATAATTGCTATAATTATTATTTAATATCGAATAAAACACAAAATTATAGTAAAAATAAAAAATTCATTAAAATCGCATAACGTTTTGTTAATTTTGCACTAAAACAAACTCTGAGAAAAAAAATAATTGAACAAATTTTTCTTCAAAAATTAAATTTTTTTAAATGT
The DNA here is from genome assembly GCA_963920215.1 of Nineta flava. Lineage (NCBI taxonomy): Eukaryota > Metazoa > Arthropoda > Insecta > Neuroptera > Chrysopidae > Nineta > Nineta flava. Next base: position 1,176,303 of record OY986046.1, read on the forward strand.
AGAAATAATATTTTCTATTATAATATTAATTAGTTCGATTAATTGATATTAAATAATAATTTATATAATTAAAATTACATAGAATTCACTTTTCAATCATTTAAAATTCATGAAAATGTTTGTTGTTTTTTTTAAATGTCAACTGACAATTCAACAGTGAATCGACTATTATCGTAAGTGATCGTTTATTGTCGTCAGGTAATCGAACCGACACAACAACGCTGATTACGTTACAACAACTTCCGCAAAGGTTCGCGACTAACAACTTACTTGCTGCATTCTGATTGGCCAATAGAAATATCACACCATCTGAATAAACAAATGCAATATGTCCGCCAAAAAAAATGTATTTTAATTAAAATTTTAATTTAAAAATTATTAATATCATAAAATCACCAAATCATTTTTACGAATTTCCCATCATGTGTTATGGAAAATTCGTAAAAATTAGAAAAACCAGTAAAATATAAATAAAACACCTACTTGTATGCAGCTTCTATTTCTTACATAATAGATAGTTGGTCAGCCATATTGATAATTTTTGTTAATGATTTTTTTTTCTTCGATTATTTTAATTATTTGCTAATTATTTAAAAAATAAATTATTTACAAATTTCACTAAGCACATAGACAATGCCGGAATACAAAAAGATTTTACTATTTTCCAGTTTTTCCGCAAAAAAAAAAAGTTAATTGACGACGAAATGCAGTTCACGTGTTGTAGGTAAGAGTTCTAACTCGCTTCTGTTCATTCTGGTATATACAGGTGGTACCAACATTTTTTCTAGAGATTACATGAAATTTGTAATAGCTGTCCTTCTAAGAGTTTTTTCTTAAAATCAATATTTATCCAATTTTCCGAATATTTTCTTCAACTTTTTCATTAAAATTATCAATAAATATCATTAAATTAATATATTTTTAAGATGTTTTTTGTTAAACTTATTTTAATAAAAAAATAATTTTTTCTAAAAATCAATTTTGAATTACCACCAAAATCAAAACAGAAGACTGCTACTGTCAAAAAAAAAATTAATTAAATATATATATATATATAATTATATTTTCCCAAAATTGAAAAAAAATGATATAAAATTATAAATAGCCTTAAAATTTACAAAGATTTAATGAAACAGCATCCCATATTACCAATAAATATTCTTATGAAGTGATTTTGTCCCATATTTTTTAATCAAAATCCAATAATAAAATTCTTCCAATTTTGCAAAAGAATCATTAAAAACTTTGAGAATTCGATGAAATTCTCATTAAAAAGTACTCATTCCGAATATTAAGTACAATTATGCCATTTACAATAAGATTCAGACCCTTTTTCCTGATAAAATTACTTATCTAATTTTATATTGGCCCTGTTGATCAAGCCGTTGGTTTTTTGAATATTTTTACCCGTAAGATGTAAAGTTTCTATCCAAAACTTTGTAAATAAATCATTTAGGTCTAATTAAAGAAATTGCAATACCAGAATCCTCAATTTATTATCTATTAAAGCAATGAGAAAGTTTGGGAAAACTGGTTATAAATCCGACACCTAACTGTCAAAAATACGTAATTTCTACAGAAAAGGCGTAAAATTTACCCCCAAAACATTGTACATACATTAATTAGGTCAAATTAAGAAGATTATAATACTTAAACTCTCAATTTGTGAAAAAGTATATGAGACAATTTGGGAAAACAGTACAATACAATCAACAATAGAATCTTAAGCGATGCATTAGCAACGCCGAATATTACGACTATAAAATAATTACGCTAATATTCATGAAAGTTATTCTGAATCAAATTTATTTTGATTATAACTAAAAAATAAACCTTTTTTCTATAGAAAATCTTTAATGTTGTTCAAAATTATGTGAAAAAAAAATTCAAAATCGGTTCATAAATGACGGAGTTCTGAGGTAACAAGCATTAAAAAAATACAGACGAATTGAGAACCACTCCTTTTTGAAGTCGGGTTTAAAAAATAGCCATCAACGTAAAATATCAAATAAGAGTGTTCGATTTCGTTGACGCTCTAAAATCTTTGGATGTCTACGCGTTCATGCTTTTATAATTTATGTTTTCTGAAAGAAATTCATTATTTCAGTGATTTTTAAACGTCGAAAACCTATTGAAAACCTTAAAACGTGGAAAAAAAGAAAAAGATTGAAATAAAACACGTTCACAATGTGAAAACTTTATACATGCGTCTCTTAGCCGGAGACATCTCACCTTCGGGTTACAGGCTGTTCTCAAGGAGGGCACAGAGGACCCCTTGGTCTAGGTGCTAGGGACCCATTTGCGGTACCCCTCTTTCTAATTATTATTATTATTCATACGTAGTTTTTTTTATCATAAATTTCAAAAAAATTTTACAAGATAAGGCCTTTAAAGCTTCACCTGCTACTAAACAAGTGTATTCTTTGTAAATAAATGTTGATAATGATAAAGCACTCAATATTTCCATATTCAATAAAACTTCTGAAATGACTTTCTGAAAAAGCAAACAATATAGTTAATCCTTAATAGGTTTTTGGAGCATTTATTTATGGCATGACATGACATAAGTGTATCATATAACTATAAGTCTATTCTATAAGGACCTAAGGTCCTAAGACCTAACTAGGTAATCTTTTTATAAAGATTTGTCCTTTGTTCAATTTGACTTTTCTTAAATAAAGGATCTTTTTGAAAAATATCTTCGCAGCCAATAGAATTTCAAGCCTGTACTTTGTTTCCAAAAATCAGACAATATACCAAATTCTTAATAAAAAAGGGCTTTTTTTCGATTTGAAACCAATCATCCTTCATCCTTCGTCAACTTTCTTTTATAAATAATCAAAAAGAACATAGATAGGTACAAATCTTTTTTTTGCATAATTTGAACTATTGATAATTGCAGGTCATAACTTTAAAAATCCTTTATAAAGTATATAGGTAAAGGATAAGTCCAGTCCAGTCCACAACAAATTTTGAAAGTTAATTTTGATTCGTATATACAAGTAGGTAGGTAGATAGGTAGATAGGTACCTACCTACTTCTAATTGTGTTGGTAACGCTAAATAATATGTTGGCATCGATCTATAGAAGCAAACTGATCATGGAATTTATAAATACCTTTCTATGCTATCGAATACAAATTTGGTGGGAGCGTTGTGCAAAAAATATGGCAAGTATTTATTTTCAAAGAACTAGAGTGAAATATACGCTGCAGTCGCTTAAATGAACGCACTAGAAATGCAAAAATGTATGAAATTGTTGATTGTGTGCTTTATGTACGTTGAACAATACTTCATCTGCAGCTTTTATACAATGAACACTATTTTATAATTTTGTACATTTAGGTTTCTATCTACTAAATTATATTTTGATATAATCTTAAACTTTGCTTACAAATCTTAGACTTTGCTTGATTCCCCTTGGTGTAAATCCATTAGGTACTAAATCCATTACGATGAGTTTTTTCATGATTTCGACGGTCATCGTTCAGTTATTATTATTATAAGAAATAGATGGACATCAACTTACAAAATTTATTTACAAACTTCAGTCAACGAAAAGAAAATCACATTATTTGTTTTGTGGGAAAATGTAAATGAATATTTAGAACTGCAAGTGTAGACTTGTAGAATGTAGACTGTAAAATGTTGAGCAATGTGATCTGTGTAGAGGCTTGTCACTAGCTTGTGAACGCCTTGCTTGTCTGAACACGTTAAACGTTATACGTTAAACACACGGAGTTCAGTGTTGGTTGGTTCTGTTCTCTGTCAATCCAACTCCAACTCTCACTCTCCAATGAACAGATAGTTAGTTCTATTCGTTATATCAATAAGTGTTCATTAATTAATAGTGATACAAATATGAAATACCCTGCACCTGCTTAGAAACAAACATACATAATAAAATATACCAATCATTTTATCAAAACTTGCTCCTTACCTACATAGATTTCGCTACTCCACTTTTCAAGTCAAGTCATCAATACTTTTTGTATGCGTTCAAACTTTGCCCCCTCTTCCTCACACATTTATGTTTCTGGTGGTCGGATAAAATATAGTCCGATTTGTTCTTCATCACTAAATTTTATGCGTTTCTTAATGTTAACATTCAAGATCATAAACTTAAATAAAGCTCAAATTTCCATATAAATTGTTGAAATAATAAAAAATTACTACAGTTTCCAAAAACTATCCCATTAATTTACCAAGAAATTCAATTTTGGGTCCACTTTTATTTAAATAACTTTTAAAATGAGGACTTCTAAACTTCAAGGCTGTAAAAAACAAAACAAGTCAATACCATAATAATATCATGAAACTGAAAATATTGTCTTAAACTAACAAAAGAATCAGATCAGAGGGGCATTATTTGAATATAAATGACATTCTTGTATCATAAAAAATCCTTGCAACCCTAAGTTTGTCGTTTGTTCAATTTAAATTTTAAAATTGAGACCCTTTTCAAAGTGATTAGGTTTTAGATCTTCCCAGCCAATAAAATTCCATTCCAAGTCTTTTCTTTATAATCCAATCCAATCAAAAGACAACAAATCAAGTAATAGCTAGCTAGGTCCTAGATCCTTAATCAAAGAATATCTAATGGATTATATTTGTGATTTGAACCAATCATCTCTCATGTTATTAGGTATCCTTTATTTTACAATAATAATAACGGAGGAATATTAGGTATCTACATGCTTCTGCCATCAACTTCACCGAATATGGACCCGAAGATTGATGGTACCGAGAATGCGGTACGATTATCATATTCCTTAAGTTTTGACAATGAAATTTAGTAAGAAGTTGACGAATAATATTTTCGATACATTTTACTTATTTTTTGAAATATCAAAAGTTTTAAAACTTTATCCCTTTTTCCCCAAAAAGGATTAAGTCACGACAATTGTTTCAATGCCACTGCAGACGATGCTTTGGAAGCCTCTGTGAGTTCGTTTAATGATTGTAAAATGTAGGAATACTGGACCTAGAGTTTTATGGTTTTGTGGATCATTGGATAGCAATGGATTTGTTTGCAATTTAAATGAATGGAGGCTAAAAGAATTAGAACTAACTGGGTACTTATCTTTGACCTACTGACCTTTTAATATTTGAAACCAGCAAATAAACTAACGGAGTATTTTAATAATTTTCGTCAAACTTTTAACATATTAGGTACCCACCTATATATATGACGGACGGACGTCGTTTATTTCCAGCAGGTGATTAGAATCACGTTGAGCTTTTTATATATACAAATTTATAGATAAATATTTTAGAGTAGAACTTTTTTAACTAATTTTCCATATTCATGTAATACGTATGTATTGAATTCTCAATAGTCGAAGTAAAGCTGTCATGCTGTCCTGCTGTATATTTATAAAATCAAGCTTTTAAATTCCATAACCACAAATTTTATAAAAAGTATTTTGCAACTTGTCATATTTTTCCATTTTTTTAAATCTAAACGCTGTTAGAAGAAACAAACTTTTAAGCTCCGTATATAAATAAATTTTAAATTGAATTTTACTTACCGTGCATGTAATTTTTGCTTGGAACAACTCGTTACAAAAACAAGTATATTTGGGCCTGTGGATCAATAAAACCGGGGTACCTACTATAGTTTTCAACCTAGCAATATAGTTTTTGTCACAATATCTGAAATATATATAGATGAACGACTTTTAGTGCGGTGGCCCAAAAACACGCAAACTCGACCAACTCGGGGTGGTATGGCCGATGAAGTGACAGATTTTAGTAGATAGGTACCCGATTGAAGTAGTCATCAACCTTGATATCATAATATCAAAAATAATATAATAATAACATCGATCTTTTTTGCAAAGTTTTTCTGCACGTTTTTCTATATATATATAAATTGAAAATGTCCCCCCGCCCCGGTTTTATTGATCCATAGGCCCAATAATAACTATTTTTGTAACAATTTATTTAGCTCTGAAATTGGTTAAAACCGCTAAACTGCAATTTTACCATTTTTGATTCCTTAATACTTTTTCAGTTTATTGAAAAAAATGTTCAGTCATTTTGTAAGAAATAAAAATGCTCACATTTTTTGTTTGAACATATTTCATAGAGTCTGATGATCTGAAGAACTTATCGATTTCGTTACACAAACACAAAACTTTATTTTTTTGGGACGTTAACGGTTTACTGAACAATCGTGTAGGTGACAAACTTGTAGAACGTGGGCCTCTGTTAACATCCCGTCATGTAGGCATCAGTCGAAATTTATATTCAGTTTTAAATATGAATTTAAAAACTTAGCTGAACATTTATAATTAAAACAATTAAACAAATTGTTGAAAACAATATTGATGACTATTTTAAAACAATTCACTAATCACTATGTTCACATATTTGATTACACCAAGAGACTGCATGAGAATGAATGTCATTGCAACTTGCAAGTTAGTTTTTGTCTTGATTCATTGCTGGTCTGTGTGCCTGTGAGAATATAATTTGATGTTGATCACACACTACAAGTTCAAGACATAGGTGCCTTATTTTATATTTGATACAAATATAAATAACAATTTTATCTTGTTTTTGCTTGTTTCATTATTTCGTTTAAATTTTAATAATATTGGAATCATACTTCTTTTTATTGGCAATGCTTAAATATTAGGTACTTAGGAGAACGGCTTTGTGGTAGGAAATAATTGATCAGGATATTATTTCTAAGAGAATTAAATCTTCTACAAAAATGCCCGAAGAAATACCTAATTTAAGCTAAATTGAACAGTTCCAAAGTTATTCTCGTTGAAAGTCAATTTTAGATATAAATTCACGGTTCAATGATTCTAACACCTAAAATCATTTGAAATTTGTTCGCTTTAAGGTGCTATATAATTCCTCCAAAGATAGTTAAAATTTTAAACGAAAAGCTTTGATGTAACTGAAACAGTTGGTTGTTACATTTTTGAGTGATGTAACCCAGTTGCCCCATAAATAGATTCAATTTATTAAAAGTCATGTTGGCCAAATTTGTGTAGCCAAAACTGTATAGTTACTTATTACAACATTAGAGGGTATTAAGCAGTAAGCGCCATCTAGTAACCACAAGCAAAACTTGAATCGAATTTTAAATTTTTCTCCAAAAATAGGGAGCACAAACGTTTTTATGAAACACATTTGGAATTTATAAACAATTTTCGATCGATTATATTGTCATCTGGTGACAATTTTGAAATTTGTTGTGTGCACTGCCATCTAATGACAGTGTTTTTTTAAATACTTTGTTGTGACTCTGCCATCTATTAACATTGTTTCGAAACATTGTTAAAAATCTACTGTGATGTTGGCCTGCCCCCTGTACTTCATCGCTACTTCACACTTTTCAATTATTTTTCTTATAACGAATGCAAATTTATAAAATTTGAGAGCGGAGAAAATCTTTTATGTTGGTTTTCAGGACAATCTTCAAATCCTTTTTAAATTTAATGGATTAAACTCAATTTAAATTTAATAGATTCTGAATTAAACGAGAAGGTCATTGACCCTTAAAGTAAAATATAATGTTTATATGCAACAGTCTAAATACATTTGTATTTACAATTGCCTATATTTATAACTCAATTTAAATTTAATAGATTCGGAGTTAAACGAGAAGGTCGTTGACCCTTACTTAAAGTAAAATATCAAGATTTATGTGCAACCGTGGTCTAAATACATTTGTGCGGCTAGCAGTATTATAGTTTTCAAAAATTAATATGTATGGTGTGACTAAATTTTTAAGTAAGATAATGACATTTTTATTATCTTTATTGAAATCTTGAAATAAAGATACCATCCTCACTGGGAATCCTTTTGCATATTGGGAGTCCAGTTAATGAAGTAGTTGAGAGCACTCATACTTAAAATATGGTTCTTCTCTAGTCAAGATCCAAATGTGATCAAGAAAATGAAAACAAATTAAATACTTTGGCTATTAATAATGCATTTTCCATGCGGTTTGTACTATGGACCACAGAAGATGTGCCCTTTTTTTCAAAATTGTAGACACATTTTGTGCCTTATTCTATCGATTTGTGGGAAAATGTTTCGAATAAAACATTTTCCCACAAACACTTGGTGGTATATTTATAATGATCTATTATTCGAAAGATTTTCACAAAAACCGAATGAATAAGGGGGCCCTTGGTACAAAACCTCGGCTCTTTGACTTTAGACTATCACAACAAAGCGTAATTTCACGATTAATTGTAGGAGAAGTAATCATATATATATATATATATATATATATATATAAGGATACTCTGTCCAGTTATATAGAGGTCAGTAGATTAGAATCCTTTTAGTATTTTATTTAGCACAAACCTGCTGAATGATACTTAAAACTTATTGTGTTTTCTTCTGCACCATTCCGTATTTACGCCAAAACTATTGGATATGAATTTTCGAGGACAAAAAGACAATCTAGCTAGGATTTACCTGTGGGATTATTCGTTTTTCTCGATTATTCACAAACAACGAAATAGTGTGAAACTTTTAAATGTTTGGAAATTCTAGCTGACAAAACAGAATGTTCTATTAACAAGAAATGTGCGAGTTGTTTCACAGAAACAAGATTTTTCATACGACTTTCGAGATAAACACGGAAAGACAACAATTTTCCATGAAATTTGACACTGATGTCTTCGTCATAACGTTCGAATGTTCGATCAGCTTCTTAGAATTGCCACATAAACTGTTATCTGACATCGCTACAAGAAGCTGTTGCAATAGTTACACCCCCGACACCCCCTGAGATAGACTAGACGACTCAGATGATTACAACATGTAATATTCCCGGTAACTAGGCCACGGATGGACATGAATATGAATGAATAAAATGGGAGTAAGACCAGGTTCATACAAAACAATACAATACTTAGCTAAAGCTAGCTGCTAGCTGTTAGCTAGTTTTGTTAAATATTGTATTCGATTGAATTGAATTGAACGATGATAAATAATCAATAATAATCTGTTGATATTACATATTATAATTAATTAGAATGATTTATTTCAAAGATTACATTTAATTGTAAGATAAGAATAGAATAACATGTAGTCTAGGCACTTATCAAATTTAATTGGTTGATATTGATACAACATAGATAGTCTAGGTAGGTAGGTAGGTATAGTTAAAGTTAACTATAAAGTACAGTACAGTACAGTACAGTACAATACAATACAGTGTTAGTATCCTGGCAGTAGGTAGTATCAGTAGTGTCATTATGATCAGTATCAATGTAAAATAAGCTACTATCACATGTAATGTAATTAAACAAACGATCAATTATATTATTATTTATTATTATTATTATTATGTATTGTATAATGTAACAAATAAATAAATTAAATAAATTAAATAAATAAATTAAATAATATAAATAATATAAATAAATAAATTCAATAAATAAATAAAAGCTCAAAACAAAAATGATAGGTAATGCGATTATTGTTTTGACTTGGACCATATAATTAATATATTCTGTATAGTATAGTATAGTACTCGTAAACTACAAATGATGCTGTATATCTGTATCTGTAATTGTATATATATATATATAAATACTAATGATTAGTAATTAATAATGGTTGTTTAGTTCAGTTCAATTCAACTCAAATCAATAACTAATGATGTTTAATCAATATTGTTGGTAATCAAAGATGGTATTTGGTATTTGAGGATGCTGTTGACGATTGTTGAGGTATTATTTTGATTTGTAGTTGAGTTTTATTAATTATGTTTAAGATAAGAGTATATATTTAAATCAAAAGTATTTATAGGTATATTATATAGTCAAAGTCAAATAACAAGTAAACATGTTTGATTTGATCTACTTTTTCTTTTTCTTCTTCTTCATATGTTTTAAATAGGTACCTACCTACATCATTAATGTGAATGATGAATTCTATTAATGATCTGTTTTATTTAAATCAAGTACTTAAATTAAAATACAATCAAACAATATTATATTGTAATGCTTGCTGTGTCGTCGATTGTTATTATTATTTACAAATCCATTAGTTTAATAATATCATTAGGTACTTAATATTAGAAACAAAAATCAATCAATCAATCTTAGATAAATCAATTTCAATTTGAATATCGATTATCATTGAATCACTTATGTTAATAAGCGTTAGCGAATAATATAAAATTGAACATGAATGAATGAATGATAGACAACATGTGTTTAATAGATATAATAGACTATAGACTAGACTCTAAAGTTCTAGACTAAGACTATATATATATAATATATTAAATAAGAGAGATTTCATTCATTTAAATAAATAATATTGTTGTGGTATACCAAGTAAAATCTTGTGTAGTTTCTTCTCATCTTAATAAATGGTGTGTTGTTTGTTGTTTAGTTGTTGAATAGAATTAATTAATTAATTGTTTATAGATAGCTAGTTCTTTTTAATCACTCTGTGTACAAACATTGACAGAGAACGTTGCAAATGATTCACCCTTTTTACCAATTGCTTTCACTTGATACTGTCCGATATCACTCACTTCGCAAGCATTTATTTGGAAGTTTACTTTGTTGGCATCGACTGTCAATGTATATTTAGCACTGGATGTTGAAATCGCTTTACCATCTTTCAACCAATCAATTTTCAATGGCTCATCGGTTGTTTCCGCTGTGAATATGGCACTTTCACCCACGAACACTGTCGCTGAACTTGGGAATGTTTTGTATACAGGTGCTTTTGGTTGTTCACCAGGTACAACTACATTTAATGTACACGAACTGAAACTTTCACCGGCATCATTGAATGCTTCACATGTGTATGTGCCTGAATCTTCGGGGAATATTTCAGCTATTTGTAATTTATAAATGTTCGCTTCATTTGAATATTGGAAATCTTTACTGGGTTTGATTTCTTTGTTGTTGTGTAACCATACGACATCGAATTGATTCGCACCAATGATGCGACAGGATAAGGTCACTGGTTCACCATCATTTACATGTCGTGAATCCAAATGACTCACAATTCGTGGTGGTTGATCTTTAGTGGATGCTCCTGTTTTCTTGAGTCCAGTGCCGCCGCTACTTGAATTCGTCATAGCTAAAACATTTAGATAAAGATATTAATATAATAATATAATAATATAGTAATAATTATAACTTACGTTTGACTGTTAATTTGCAGGTAGTTTCTACACTTCCCATTGAATTTGTCGCTTTGCATACATAGAGACCTTCATCTTCAGGGAATACTTCATTGATTGTCACTGAACATAATCCATTCTTATTTTTAATTTCCATGATATCGGACGAACTTAAAGGCTACAAATATCAAACAAACATTATATGAGTATCTATCTATCTATCTATCTATCTATATATGATATGATATGATCTAAATATAAACTTACCTTTTCATTTTTACACCAAGATATCTGTGGTTCTGGGTCACCCTCAACCGTGCATCGTAATGTTAACGGTTCTCCATCGTTCACCGTTAAATCAGATAACGCTTTTGAGAATTTTGGTTTGCACATTAAAGAATCGTCTGGCGGTACTGAAAATTTAAAATAAAACGATTATTATTGATTCAAGTTCGAGTCCACTATACTATGAAGCTAGAAGTGAACATGTAGCTGACTGACTCTAAGGCACTTCTAGACATGCTAGAAAGATGCGGTTTTTTTGCGACATTCGACGCGAAATTGCTTGAAACCGACGGGAAAAATCGAAAAACTTCAATTTTTTCATTGCAACTCCCCGGAAAATCGGAAAAACACCCAAAAACTTTTTTTTTACAATTCATGCAATGTTATTTTCTGTGACGCGGAGCCAAGACCGAAGGCCGCCTTGGTAGTAGGTACCTTATAGCTACTATCTATTGGCACTTACATATTAATTCTTTAGTTGCACTACGAGATCTATTCGGACTTCCAGTGGAATCAAGTCGTGCACCATACTTCTTAATGGAACGTGCAGTATCTGATGAATCGGATGTTGATAAACTAGATATTTTCTTATTAGACGATGAAGTTTGTAACTAAAAATGAACATAAACATAAGTTTATTTAAATAATTAAATACTAACTACTATTAGATCAGATCTATATCTACAGCACTTACTCGATGTGAAGATGATGAATGATTATTGACTGCTGATGATGATGACGTGTGATTGGTTGAGGAGGAATGTTCTGCACTTCTAGTACTGGAACTAGTGTTGGTAGATCTTTTTATTGTAACTGTCTGTGGTATCTTCTTCAATGGTTGCTCTATGTATTTACGATCACCAGAATGTAATATCTTGTGTGCCATTTGTTCGTGCTCTTTGGTTCCACCACTACCTTCTACAATGACAACCGCTGATGTTTCATCAGTGCCATGTTTGTTTGTTGCAATACAACTGTATTTGCCAGAATCCTCTGGTTTACAATCAACAATCTCCATAGTGATGACACCATCTGATGATGACATTGAATATTCATATTTGCTAAGTTCACGCCGATCTTTGTACCATTTGACGGTTGGGAAGGGTTTACCACTTAAACAACATAACAACTTACATGTGTCACGTTCTTGCATGACACGCGGACGTAATAGGAATGTAAAACTAGGTGCTGATTCTTGTTCCTCTTGCCAGAATGTGTATGGCAATGGTTCCCGTCGACGTATTTGTTCTTTCTCTGGTTTATACTCTTGGACAACTTTCGGTAATGGTTGTACATTCAAGAAGACAACTTCTTCACGGAATCCGTAATGGTTCTCCGCTCGAATGATGTATTCACCTCGATCTTCTAATTTCACTCGATTGATAATGAAGTAATAATCGTCGGCAGCATAACGTTTCATAAACTTGACACTTTGTCGCAGCTCTTGATTGTTGTGGACCCAAGTGACTGTTGGGGTAGCCAATGCTATGATACGACAATACAGTTTAACACTTTGTCCTTCATATGCGAATGCACTTTGTGGTTTGATAACAAATCGAGGAGCAGCTTGTCGACGATCGAATGACGTTTCATGCATTTTATATTTTTCGATAAGTAATTTTCTAAGTGATGAGTATTCAGATAAACGACCAATTGGTAATACATAATTCTGCCAATTGTCGTATTTAGCGCGAATCTTATCTCTGAAGGTGGTGTATCGGGATGCATCGATTGGTTTCGTTTTATCTTTATGGTCGCCAGTGAGCCATGCATGTAATAAACATTCATGTGCAGTCATACGTTTTCTACAATTATTAATTAATTAATTATTAATTAAATTACCTATTAATTAAATTAACTTACTCTTTATTCTTGACCAATAATCGACGAATAAAGTCCTTTGCTTCAGATGATACATTTGCAAATGCTTCGGCATCGAAGTCCCAATCGCAGGCTTTCACATTTTTCAATGTTTCGATATCGTTATCGCCAGCGAATGGTGATAAACCGCTCAGCCTATTGTCGTATATAGAAAGACTATAATAATTATGGAATCATTGGGCAATAAGTTCACACGTTAAACAAACCAAAATAAAACAAAAAAAATAGAATGCTGTAAATCTAAAGTATCGCTTAATCAATTAGACATTTGTAAATTAATTGTTAATTTGGTGGGTGGACTGATTTAAAATGAGATGGATAGCTGATAGCTGATAGCTGATTATAGTTGATAGAACCATGGTAATGAAAGCAATGAATCATCACACCTTTCTTAATGTTAGTTTGGTCTAAGTCTAGTGTAAGCTTTTGGTTCTGGTTTAAGTCATTCAAATACAAAGATACTTATATTCAAATCATCAATTTAGAATCAATAATAATCAATCAATAACAAATGAATGTAGATTTAGGTAGGTAGGTAGGTAAGTATTAAAGGTAGGTAGACTTAGATGTTCATTAGAATTTGATAAAAAAAATCTTAAAAGTTACGCAGGAGCTGCTTCAACTTAGCAAATTTCCTTAGAATACATAAATCACTTTCTAGCGGTCACAATTTTAGTCTGATCAAAATGAAATGGAAATTTACCCATTAACGAACTTTTGAATACCAAAAGCGCCTCAAATACCAAATTTCATTCCAATCAGATTAAAATTGTGACCACTAGAGCAATCATGTATATATATATATATATATATTTGCAAAATTTTGAAGTCGATACGAGACCAATAGCTCTATTTCCTTTCAGGAAATTCGCTAAAAAGAAGCTAAAGCAGTACTCTGTATTAAGTACTATAAGTACAAAGTTTATGCTTGTACTTACAAAACAAATGCGAGGACACCCAATGCCCACATGTCTGTGTAAAAGCCAACTGGTTCACGTTCAACAATTTCTGGAGCAGCAAATTCAGCTGTACCAGTTGAAATTTTGACAACTTCATTTGGATCCAATTTGGTAGCTAATCCAAAGTCAATTAATTTAATATTGGTGTTCTTTCGTGTTTGACACATAATGTTTTCTGGTTTAATATCTGAAATAGAGATAGTAAAGTAGGTAATAGAGATAGATGATAGTACCTACCTACTAATTGTAATAGCATTTGAATGATAACTATACCTAAATGTATAATATTCTTCTCATGCATGTGTTTGATTCCTTCACATATTTGTCGCATGTAATTGATGACTTCAGCTTCAGACATTGTGTAGCCTTCCGCAGTGATACGTTCAAACAATTCACCGCCCGATAAGAATTCAAATATCAACACCATTTCGTCGTCATCTTCGAATGCATCATGTAAATTAATTAACTTTTGATGATGCAATTGATTCATTATATCGATCTCTTTACGAATCAATTCTTTTTCCATAGCATGTGAGACTGGTATGAATTTAGCAGCAAATATGTTGCCAGTTTTACGTTCACGACATCGATGCACTACACCAAATGCTCCAGTTCCAATTTCTTCCAGTATATCATAATCATCGTATACACTTCTATTGGAGATTTCGACTGGTTGTGGAACATATTTCGAATATATATCGAATACATATTGATCGTAATCGTGAACTGGTCCGTCAGCCTTGCCTCGTATCTTTTTACCATTTTCATCCACTTCGTATTGGCGTTTCTTCCGTTCCAGTTTCTTGCCAGTATCTTTGGTGGTTATCAAAGTGCTGGTTTCAGATGGATCTGATCGTCCATACACGTTCTCAGCGTATATTCTAAATTCATATTGGTGGCCTGGTGCTAGACTGCTCACGGCCATTGTTGTGAATCGAGTGTTACCAACACGAATCCAACTGGACATTGGATGTTCACGTTTTTCCACAACGTAATTGGTAATGTTGCTGCCACCGTCCCATAATGGTGATTTCCAACTGAGCGCCAATGAATCGATACCAATATTATCCACAGCTGGGAATCGTGGTGGATCTGGACGATCACTAATTTGAATTTTAATGATTGCTGAATCTTGTCCAAGATTATTTTCAGCAGTCAATCGATATGGACCGCTGTCTAATTTGCTACCATCCCGTATGGTGAGTATGGCATGTCGTTCTTTGACTTCGACATGGTAATGGCCACCGGATTCGATCACTTCACCTTCACGTACCCAAGTCATCTTTGGTTTTGGATGTCCAGTGAATGGTATTTTAATAACAACATTCACACCTTTGTCAAAGAATGCTGTATCTCTGAATCTTGGTGGTACATTTAGTTTTGGTGCAGCTGTGAAATAGAATAGTAGTTAATTAACTTCATTCAAATTAATTTAATTGGTAAGGAAGGTACTTACTCATTATACGTAATTCAGCTCGTGTAGATTTAACACCACCTTTGTTGGTAGCACGACAAACGTACTCATCAGCATCTTCACCATAGACATCGTTTATAGTCAGATTGTAGACATCACCTTCCGCAAAGATGTGATATCGTGAGCCACTTGTTATTTCTCTAGCCCCCTTGTACCAGGTGATTGTTGGCTTTGGAATACCAGTGATTGTACATTGGAACTGTGCATTATGGTTTTGGATACAATTAGCATCTTTCAATGGTTTCACTATTTCTGGAGGTTTGGCTGTTAATGGATCGACAATCTTCACAGATGTGGATGCTGTAGATGCTGGTGAAAGTCCTGCAGCATTCTGTGCAACAACTCTAAATTCGTATTGACGACCTTCAATTAGATTTGAGGCATTTATTTGAGGTGCGATACATATAGCAACATTAACACGTTGCCAGGCATCTGTGCCGACTTCACGTTTATCGATCCAGTATCCTTGAATGCGTGAACCACCATCTGATTCTGGTTTGTCCCATTGTAAATTAACAAAGTCGCCACCGACTTCTGTAACTTTGGGTACGCCAGGTGCTGATGGTGGATCAAATGGTGCTTTGGCTTTGATTGGATTTATACCTTCCAGTGGTGGTCCCATTCCATTATCGTTGACAGCAGATACTCTGAATAAATATTCCTGTCCTTCAGTGAGTCCTTGAATAACGCATGTCAGTTCTTTGTTTTGACTTAATATTGTTATCCAATGTGTTAAGCTGATGTCTTTACGTTCGACCACGTAGTGAGTGACACGTGAACCTCCATCGTATGCGGGAGGTTTCCATCTCAATACACAACTGTGTTTAGTGATATCCGACATCTCTAATGGTCCAGTTGGTTTACCTGGTAATCCAGTGATATTTATTGTAAAGTTGCCAGATGCACTTCCAGAGTCGTTCTTCACTGTTAAATTGTATGTTCCAGCATCTTCTTTGGTCAACTCTTTGATGAAGATGATTACATATTCATCGAATATTGTGTATTTGATGTGTGGTGATTCGGTGATCTTATGTCCGTCCTTGGTTAAGCTCACTTCCATTGGTTGATCACCAGAATAGAATATTTTAATTTTGGTGTTGTCACCTTCTGGCAAGTTCAAATCACCAGGTATTCTGTCAATTCTTGGTGGCGTTCCAATCTTCAATCGAGCTGTGCTATGTACGTTACCTAGTGAATTGAATGCTTCACATGTGTAACTTCCTTCATCTGACTCACGAAGGTCACTAATGTGCAACCAGAATGTTCCCGCTCGTTGTTCGGCACGATAACGTCCTGAACTTGAACCCAATTGAAGAATTTCACGGCCATTCTTAAGCCAACGTGCCGAAGGTTCTGGCTTACCAGTAGCTTCGCACTCGAACGAGAATGTTTTGCCAAATGGACAAACTTGGTTTGTGAGTGGTCGTATCCATTCCGGTTTGGTACCTCCAAGTACTTCACATATTTTAACTGGTGTTGTACAAGAACTTGGTTCACTACGTCCAGCAGCATTTACAGCAAATATGCGGAACTCGTAATCACCGTTTTCAGCCAAATTGAGTGCGGTGAAATTAGTATCTAAAACGTTGTAATCGTTACATTTCACCCACATGGCGCCACCAACTTCACGTTTTTCAATGACGTAGCCAGTGATTCTAGAGCCGCCATCGTTTGTTGATGGTTCCCATGTAAGGTCCACATAGTTCTTTCCAATTTTAACAACTTTTGGCGAGCCTGGTGGTGATGGTACCGAAAATTTGCCCTTCGGCTTGAATTTAGATGAACTTGATGATGGTTTACTGAATCCAGCTGCATTCTTCGCTCGTACTCTAAATTCGTATTCATGTCCGTTGACCAAATTGTACACTTGATAAGTATTGTCCTTGATCAAGTAATCATTTGCTGTACGCCAATTGACATCTTCAACAACATCCCGTATTTCCAGTTTATAACCTTGAATGCGGGATCCACCATCACTTCTTGGTCGATCCCAAATAAGTGTTGTAATTGTTGAATCCCAATCAGATACACGTGGCGGTCCTGGTGGATCTGGTACTGTGAATGGAAACTTGGCTGTAATTGGCTCCAAAGCTTCCAATGGCTCACTCACACCATATTGATTTTCAGCGCGTACTCTAAAGTTATATGTTTTGTTGGGTTCAAGACCCATTACATCGTAATGGCAGTTTCGTACAAAACTACTAACTTTACTCCATAGCTGAAAAAGTGAATGTAAAATGAAATGTAATGTTCAGACTTCAGAATACACAACTGATCCATGGTCCATGCTGATGTTGATGCTGACTCATCAGAGTGAGCATCAACATCATCAGTGGATTAACGGTAACCAACCATGAACCATGGTTGGTTGTGTTGCGAATCACTTTTATATGAATTATTTTACAAAATAAATCATGAAGCTGAAAAATAATCAATTTAATAATGAATGATACAGTGAACAATGAAGTTCAAAGCTCAAAGCTCAAAGTTCAATGTTCAGTATGTATGTTAGTTAATTATTGTACTCGGATGCATACCCCAGTAGAATCATATTTTTCAACAACATAATTGGTGATTGGAGAACCGCCATCATCTTGAGGTGGTTTCCATGACAACGAACACGTGTCTGGTGTTATGTCAGTTATATCCAATGGACCAACTGGTGGTGATGGTCGATCCACAACCGTCACACGACACGATGCTTGATCCGATCCAATACTGTTATGTAAGTAGATTGTGTATGTTCCAAGATCTGATCGTTTGGCGGATTTGTTGTAGAATTTGGATGTAATATCTGTTGTATCCATTTTAATGCGACTATCGGTCAATACTTCGTCGCCATTGATCGTCCATGTTGCTTTTGGACGTGGTATTGCATGGAATGGTACTGTTATTGTAAACTCTTCACCAGCAATGACAGTCATGTCACGAATACTCAAATCAGATGTGATTTGAGGGGCACATGGTGGTGCACGACATATGATTGAATCGGACGACGAACTGAATGGTCCTTGGCCAGCTGCATTCACAGCGGCTACACGGAATTCATATTCATGGTTTTCAATTAATGCAGGTACTCTGTGAATGGTAGCAATAATGTTAAATAAATGAATCTGTGGCAGTTATTAAGTATATATTTATAACAACGCACTTGTATGTAAGGTCTGGGATCAGAGCATGTGTAGCTTTTGTCCATTTATCTTCTGAAATCAATCGTTTCTCAATCACATAGCCAGTTATTGGCGAACCACCATCATGACGTGGTTTTTGCCATGCTATTGTTATGCTATCTTCAGACGAATCAATTCCACGTGGTGCTCCAGGTGCAGTTGGTGGATCTGTAAGTTTAAAATGTAATATAATACCTACCTACTGTAATCAAATGTTTTTATTTGTAATGTTCATACCGAATGGATGTCTAGCTCGAATTGGTTCAGAAGTAGTTGCTGGCTCAGATACTCCATATTTATTTTCAGCCATCACTCTGAATTCGTAATCTTTGCCAATAGATAAATTACGTATACGGATAAATGTGTTCGTTACGTAGCTACTAACTTTGGTCCATGTTTGTGAGCGTGCTTCACGTCGTTCAATAATATAGTTGGTGACTTCAGAGCCACCATTATCTTTGGGTGGTGACCAATACAATGTCAAAGCATCACCAGCAAATTCATCTGCACGTAAGTTTTCTGGTTTAGCTGGTCTGTCAAGTACACGCACATTCAAGGTAGCGGTATCGAAACCGGATGGATTCTTCAATTGTAAACGATATTGACCGGTATCACTACGTTTCGAGTTCTTCACAACAATGCTAGCTGATTCATCAGTTAATTGTTGGAAGATACGAGAATCGTCATCTAAAATCAGATCATTTGCAAACCAACTGGCTGTCGGTTTGGGGAATCCAACGTATGGTACATGAATACTGAAATCTTCTCCAGCACGCACTGTGATATCACGTACTCCACTCAAGTCCATGTGTGGTTTGTTTGGTTTCTCTTCAATTAATACGTTTCCACTTGATCGACTTGGTTCTGAGGGTCCAACGTCGTTAACGGCAATCACACGGAATTGATATTCCTCGCCAGTCTTCAAATTCGGTACAACATGTTGAGTTGTGGGTATTGGTGTGCTGTTCACATCTGACCAATCCTTATCGTTCTTCGCCTTCTTTTGAACGATGTAACCTTTAAGTTTGGCACCTCCATCACTACGTGGTGGTCTCCATGACAACGATACACTGTCTTTGGTCACACGGTCTGCGCGTGGCGGTTCTGGAGCATCTGGACGTACTGTAAACAAATATTTATAAAAACAAGATAAGTATAAGTATAGGCGTTCATAAGCGAATTGAACTGTACTGCTAGCATTATAGTTTATAGTTTATAACAGAAGAAGTAGTTTTATGTTTGTACTTACATCTTTGAGTTTGAGCAGTGATTGGTTCTGTTGGTTTACTTGGAGTACCAGGTCCGGCCTCATTGACAGCAATTACTCGGAATTCGTACCGTGAACCTTCATGTAAATCTTGAATACAATATTGTGTATTCGGTGTTGGATAATTATTGACCTTCAACCATTCACCTCCACGTTCACGCTTCTCAACATAGTATCCAGTGACGGGTTTACCACCAGTTTGTGTTGGTGGCTTCCAGCATATATTACAACTAGATGGACTGTACGACATTATTTCTGGGGTAGCTGGGGCACCCGGTGGATCGAATGGACTCTTTGCAATCACTGGTTTGCCTTCTAGTGGCTCCGAAACACCATAAATGTTTTCAGCGCGTACACGGAATTGATACTTTTTGCCTTCGGTTAAATTTTTCACTGTGAACGATGGTTTTGGACAGAAACCAGGCAATTGTCGCCAGTTGTCTGTACCAGGTTCCAACATTTCAACAATGTATCCCATTATTTCACCACCACCATCGTCTGTGGGTGGATTCCAAGACAGTGATATGCTATCTTGGGTGATTGATGAGTAGGATAAGGGACCTTTTGGTACACCTGGTTTATCGACAACAATTACGTTCAAATCAGCTGAATCGCTACCATATGCATTCTTTGCTGTGATTGTATATTTGCCAGAATCATTACGAGTTGAAGCATCCACTAATAATTTTGTTTGATCTGATGTTGTTTCACTTGACACACGATTTGTTTCAGCCAATTTATGACCATCTTTTTGCCATTCAATTGTTGGTATCGGTGCGCCAGTTAATGGAATGTTGATATTGATTGGCTCTCCAGCACGCACTTTAATTGTGCGACCAACAAGTCCATCTAACCAAAGTTTCGGTTTCTCCTTCATTGGTTTAGCGGTGAACGTATTCGAAGTGTCACTTGGACTACCTGCACCAGCTGCATTAACAGCGGACACACGGTACTCGTATTGATGTCCATCTTGAACTCGTTCATCTGTATACTCGTTGTTACGGACAGGATCTTTGTTAATTTTGATCCAGCGACCAGTAGCTTTGTCACGCCGTTCAATGTCATAGCCGATAATCGGTGATCCACCATTACTAATTGGTGGCGACCATTTAATCTTAATATGATCTTTGTCACTATCTACCAATTCGGGCTTGCCAGGCTTGCCAGGCACATCGTATTGATTCTTTGCGACTACAGGTTTGTCAGTGTTTAATGGATCTGATCTTCCTTGTAAATTTTCAGCCATTACACGGAATTCATATTTGGTTCCTTCCAATAATCTGGGAACAACTGCATGATTGTATTTTGGATTAACATATGCTACAGCTGGGACCCAGCCTCCACCATGTGATAAATCACGTTTTTCAATAACATAGCCAGTTATTTCACTGCCACCATTATCTTTAGGTGGTTTCCATGAAAGTGTAACACTTTGTGCAGTGATTTCTTCATATGTTAAAGGTCCATCTGGAGGTCCTGGCCGATCGAGGACAGTAACTTTAAATGAACCTTCATCAATACCAGAACTATTGCGTAGCAACAAATGGTATGTTCCACTGTCGGAACGTCTTGCGTTCACTGTATGGACAATTGTATGGTAGCCAATCGACGTAACTGTGGTTCGCGAGTCTGTAACCAATGGTTGACTGTTCACCGTCCATATAACTTCTGGTGCCGGTTCGCCTATGAAGTTGATATCCACATGGAAGATAAGACCAGCTTTGATTTGAATATCGTTCAGTGGTGACTTTATTTTAGGTGCAAGATATCTCGCTTTAGCTGTGACAACATCAGATGGCTGTGACGGTTCACTTTGTCCAGCTGAATTTGTTGCAATCACACGGAACTCATAGTCTTGACCTTCTGTTAAATCGGGTACGGTCGCTGATGTTTTCTTAGCTGGTACATGTGCAGCATTCACCCAATATGGACTGCCTTTCTCTTTCTTTTGAATGATATATCCAGTGATTGGAGCACCACCATCATTTGCTGGTGGTTTCCATTCCAAATCAACATGATCTTTGTCCCAGTCAGTAATGGCTGGTTTACCCGGTGCATCGGGTTCATCGAACTCATTCTTAGCAATGATACTTTTCGGTGCTTCTAATGGATCCGATTCACCAATCGCATTGACAGCTCTTACACGGAATAAGTACTCTTTGCGATGAATCAAGCGTGTCACTTGATATGATGTCGATGCACTCATTCCAGCATCTGACCATGTACCACGTGATAAGTCCATCTTCTCAACCACATAATGTAGAATGGGTGAGCCACCATCGTCGAGTGGAAGTCGCCATGATAGCATACAACTATCTTTTGTAATACTTCCAATGTCCAACAGTGGTTGTGGTGGTGCTGGACGATCCAATACAGTTACGTTTGCTGAACAGGAACAAACACCCAAGTTGTTCTTTAATGTTAAAGTATAACGACCAGTGTCCGCACGCACTGAGAATGGTATATCTAAAATCACTTGACTTTGGAAATATTCGGAATTAACACGTGAACTTTGCTCCAATTTCTTGCCATTCACTTCCCAAGTAACCTCTGGTTTTGGTGAAGCTTCGACTGGTATGGTGTAATTAATTCTATTACCAACACGTACAGTGATATCGTGTAATAATGATTTATCGAATGTTGGTGCACAGAATCTTGGTTTACATGTAACTGGTTCAGTTGGATCACTAGGTTCCCCTGCACCACCTTTATTCACTGGTACTACTCTAAATTCATACTCTTGTCCTTCTTGTAAATCAGGTACAGTTGCTGCAGTTTTACCTGCTGGTACTTCTAACGCCTTCTCCCAAGTACCATGTTTTGGTCGTTTTTCAATAATATATCCTGTGATTGGAGATCCGCCATCCTTCTTTGGTGGAGTCCATGCAAGATCAACATGATCTTTGTCCCAATCAGTAACTGTTGGTGTACCTGGTTTATCAGGTTTACCAAATGGATCTTTAGCTGTTACTGGTGTAATCGATCCCAATGGAGTTGATTCACCTTGTCTGTTGACTGCACGTACTCGGAAGTTGTAATCGTGACCTTCAATTAAATGATCGACTCGAAGATTGGTTGATGAACTTTCACCAACAGGTACCCATCGCAAGTTTTCTGTGTCCATTTTCTCAACCGTATAATGTGTAATTTCAGATCCACCATCATCTCTCGGTGGACGCCAGTAAAGAGTCAACGAACTCTTTGTTACGTTCTCAGGTTTAAGTGGACCTTCTGGTGGCGATGGTACATCTAATACAGTGACATTCACTGTAGCAACATCTTTTCCATTGATATTTTTAGCAGTCAACGTATACTTTCCAGAATCAGATCGTAGAGCATTTAGCACACGTAATCGAGTATTGTATGGCTCGTCAATAATCTTGATTCTTTCATTGGCAAGGACATCATCGTCCTTCAAAGTCCATGTCTTCGTTGGTGGTGGTTCACCAATAACTGGTACATTGAATTCAAATGTTTGGCCAGCTCGAACTTTAATATCAATCAGTTTATTTCTATCAATTTGTGGTGCTAAGTTCTTAGAACGTGCTAAATGTGGTTTTGTTCCTTCACTTGGCTTACCAGGTCCGGCTTTGTTAACAGCACGCACACGGAATTCATATGTGTTACCCTTTATAAGATCTGGAACTTTACCACGAGTGCCATCACCTTCAACTTCAGCGCATTTCTCCCAATTTGGATTAAATTTGTCACGTTTTTCAATAACGTATCCAGTAATTGGCGATCCACCATCTTTTTCGGGTGGTGTCCATTTAAGTTCAACGAAATCTTCATCGTAGTCAGTGATCTCTGGCGTGCCTGGTTCACTTGGTTCATCGAATGGATTCTTAGCTTCAATTGCTTGAGATGTTGTCAACGGTTCAGATATACCTTGTTTATTTTGGGCACGAACTCTAAATTTGTATTTGTGTCCTGGCGTTAAACCGTCAATATTCAGTTCAGTTTCTGGTCCATCGGTTTCACCTGCTTTCACCCATCGACCAGTTGCTTCGTCCATGCGTTCTACAATATATTTATCAACTGGATTACCTCCATCGTCTGCAGGTGGTTTCCAACTTAATTTGGCTCCGTTGGCGTGCACATCAGACACTTTAAGTGGTCCACCAGGTGGACTTGGTTTATCAAGTACAGTGACTTGTACATCAGCGGTATCTTTGCCGTTTATATTTTCAGCAGTGATTGTGTATTTACCAGATTCAGCACGAGTTGCCATACGAATATTCAACTTGGTGTTATAATCCGTATTTAGTATTTTGGTGCGATCACCAGATTTAACTTCTTTAGTCTTGAACAGCCATTTAGTGATTGGTACTGGTTCACCACTAACATTAATATCATAGGAAATATTTTGACCAGCTTTAATTTTGATCTCAATAAGATTAGTGCGATCAATTTTGGGTGCCAAGTTACGTGGTTTAGCAATAATTGTTGGCGTTTCATTGCTAGGTTCGCCAGGTCCTGCTTTATTTACTGCACGCACTCTGAATTCGTACGGTTGTCCTTCAATCAAATCTGGAACAGTTGCTTTATTTTGACTGGCAGGTACTTCTAAAGCTTTTTCCCATTGACCATACTTGTCTTTCTTTTCAACAATGTATCCAGTAATTGGAGCGCCACCATCTTCTGTTGGTGGTTTCCATTCAAGATCAACATGATCTTTATCCCAATCAGTTGCTTTCAAGTCACCTGGCTTACCAGGTTCATCGAATGGATTTTTAGCAATAATTTCTTGGTCAGCCACCAGTGGTTCAGATTCACCTTCAGCATTCACAGCTGCTACTCTGAATTTATAAGCTTTGCCTGGTGTTAAGCCTGTTATTTCTGCATTTGGTTCTGTTGACCTTGAACACGGTATCCAACAACCAGTTTCTGGATCCATTTTATCAATTTGATAGTACTCAATTGGAGTACCACCATCGTCACGTGGTCGCTTCCATTTAAGTTTACAACCATTTTTATGAACATCTGATACTTGTAATGGTCCTTCAGGTGGTGTTGGCTTGTCAGTAACTGTCACATTGACAGTGACCGTGTCCTTGCCAGATGAATTGGTTGCAGTTACTGTGTATTCGCCAGTATCGTTACGAGTTATCGGACGTACAGTTAATTTCGTGTTGTGTTCACTGTTGTTGATTTGAACAGCTTTGGATGGTCTCAATGGCATGCCAGCCACATACCAATCAATGGTTGGAGCTGGTTCACCGATAACATTCGCATCATATTTCAATGTTGCACCAGCTGATAAAGTGATGTCATGTAAATTGCGTCGATCGATACGTGGAGCCACTGTAAAACAAACAAAAATGTTTCAATTCATTATATTTGACACTGATACTGATTCCAGCTGATTGATACTTACAGAAACGTGGTTTTGCCACAAACACTTTGCTAGCTTCAGATGGTTCGGATTGGCCAGCTTTGTTAACAGCAATAACACGGAATTGATATTCATTTCCTTCAATTAGACCATGTACAGACCCAGTTGGTGTCGGAGTAGTCAACTCAATTGCTTTCTCCCATAATGGACTGTATTTGTCCTTCTTTTCAATGATGTAGCCTGTAATTGGTGAGCCACCATCAGAAACTGGTTCTTTCCAAACCAACTCACAATGACTGGCTGACCAATCGGAAGGTTCTGGTGTGCCAGGTGTTGCGGGCACAGTAAATGCATCCTTTGCAACAATGGAACCGAAGGTTTCTAATGGTTCTGATTCACCTTCTTTGTTCACAGCTTTGACACGGAACTTGTATTCGTGTCCAGGTATTAAATCATTCACCTCCATTTTGGTGGCTGGTCCAGATGTTTTGCCAACTGGTATCCATGCACCAGTAGCTGGATCGAATTTCTCTACAACATATGCCTCAATTGGTTCACCACCATCATCTTTCGGTTTCTTCCATTTTAATGTGCAGCCCTCTTTGTGTATGTCAGATACTTCTAGTGGACCTTCTGGTGGAGTAGGTTTAGCTATAAATAAAGATTTCAATAAGAAATTGGTTTATTATTAATTATTAATTATTATTATTATTCCAGCACTTACAAACAACAGTTATTTCAACTTCAGCCGTATCAGTACCATATTGATTCTGGGCAGTTATCTTATAAATTCCAGTATCTTTGCGTTCTGGTTTATTGTTGATGTATTTGGTATTGTATGGAACATTTTCAATACGCTTCTCTCGTGTTTCCAATATCGATTTGTTATCTTGATTCCAGGTAACAGTTGGAGCTGGTTCACCGCTTACTTTAACATCCAGTAATATTGGTTCACCTTCATGAACCGTTATATTACGTAAATTATGTCGATCAATCTTCGGTGCCACTAAACAATAATCAGCATAATTCATTATTTATCAATTCAATTTCACACAATTTTCATTTTCAATACAACTTACATTTCTTTGGCTTAGCAATTATTCCTTTACTGGCTTCGCTAGGCTCACCAGGACCAGCCGCATTTACAGCTCGAACTCTGAATTGGTATTTTTGACCTTCATCGAGATTTCCAGCTGTACCTTTGCAGTCGGGACCTGCTTCACCAGCTTTCACCCACTTATTCGAACCTTCTTCTTTCTTTTCAATAATGTAACCAGTGATTGGAGATCCACCATCCTTAATTGGTGGAGTCCATCTAAGGTCAACATGATCTTTATCCCAATCAGTTGCTTCAGGAGTACCAGGTGCGCCAGGTTCATCTAAACAGTTCAATTTAAAATTGTTAAACCATTATTATTTAAAAGTTATTATTCGAATGAATGGTTTTAAGTGAATCATACCGAATGGATTCTTCGCAATAATCGATTGTTCTGCTTCCAGAGGTTCTGATTCACCTTCGGCATTGACAGCAGAAACACGGAATTTATATTCCTGGCCAGGTACCAAATTTTCAACATCCAATTTGGGTTCTTTACTTTTGCCAGCTGTGACCCAACGTCCAGTTTCTGTATCCATTTTTTCAACTAGATAATGATCAATTGGAGAACCACCATCATCCAATGGTTCTTTCCATCGTAGACTGCAACCTTCTTTGTGTACATCACTAATCTTCAATGGTCCTTCCGGTTTGGCTGGCTTGTCTAATATCAATATTTGAATGCTAGCTTCATCTTTACCAGAACTATTTTCAGCTTTGATGGTTAATGTTCCACTTAGAGCGCGTGTTGCACCGCTAACAATGAATTTGGTTCGGTAGTCTTCTATTTCAATTGTGTATTCGTTGCCGGTTTCAAGGCGCGCTTTGTTTAAGAACCATGTTTTGGTTGGAGCAGGTTCACCACTCACTTTCACATCAAGTCGTACATGTTGTCCGGCTTTCAATGTCAAATCTTTCAAGGTGCTACGATCAATCTTCGGTGCCGCATAACGGTCTTTCAACAACAATGTGTCTGTTGCTTGTGATGGCTTACTTTGTCCACCAACATTCACAGCACGAACACGGAATTGGTATTTTTGACCTTCAATCAAATCAGGTATTTTGGCTTCACACTTATTACCAGGTACTTCAACAGCTTTTTGCCATTTGGAACCATATTGATCTTTCTTTTCAATAATGTACGCTGTAATTGGAGCACCTCCATCATTCTTCGGCTTGTCCCATTTCAGATCAACATGACTTCGATCCCAATCTTTGAGTTGCACATTTTCTGGTGCATCTGGAGCATCATATGGATTCTTAGCAGTTGTTGGTATTTCAGTTTCAAGTGGATCTGATTCACCTTCACTATTGACAGCTTTCACCCGGAATTGATAATCTTTACCTTCATTCAATCCGGTGACGTCTGCTTCAGGTGTTTTGGTTGTACATACTGGTACCCAACGTCCAGTTTCTGTGTCCATACGTTCAACAACGTATCCAGTGACTGGTTCGCCGCCATCTTCTTCTGGCGGTTCCCATTTCAATTTACAACCTTCGGCTGTTACATCAGAAACTTTCAATGGACCTTTAGGTTTGGATGGCTTGCTCAAAACGCTCATTTCCACGTCAACGGTATCCGTTCCAGAATCGTTTTTAGCTGTAACAGTGTATGTAGCGGTATCACTACGTTTCACTTTTTGTAGTATGAACGTTGTTTTGTGCTCTTCGTTATCGATCTTCAATCTGTCAATTGATTTGAGTACACGATCTTTGATCGTCCATGTTATTGTTGGAGCTGGTTCACCTTCAACATCAGCTTCAACACGCCACATTTGACCAGTTCGAAGAACAACTTTCTTCAAATTCTTTCGATCAATTTTGGGAGCCACTGAAAGAGAAAACAAATATATATTTTATATGAATTATTTTTATTTTAATCATTTGTAAAACTTACAAAATCTTGGCTTGGCAATAACTGATTTAGAAACATCACTAGGCTCGCTGGGTCCAGCTTTATTTACAGCCACAATTCTGAACTCATACTCATGGCCAGGTGTAACATCTGTTACTTTGGCAACAGTTCTATCACCAGGTACAGTTGTGGTATCGACCCATTGGCGACCAGATTTGTCACGCATTTGAACGATGTATTTTTCAATTGGAGCACCACCATCACTAGATGGCTTTGTCCATTCCAAATCCACAAAATCTTTATCCCAATTACGTAGTTCTGGACGGCCTGGTTTGCCAGGTTCGTCAAATGGATTTTTCGCAATAATTGGTTTTTCAGTTTCAAGTTCTTCAGATTCACCTTCTTTATTGACAGCTTTTACACGGAACTTGTACGATTTACCTTCTTGTAAACCAGAAATGTTGGCTTCTGGTTCTGAGCTGCGTCCACATGGTATCCATTGTCCAGTATGTGGATCCAACTTTTCAATTTCATAATATTCAACTGGAGTACCTCCATCATCTTCTGGTTTTTGCCATTTGAGATGGCATCCATTCTTTTTAATATCTGATACTTCTAATGGACCCTTTGGTTTTGACGGTTTGCCGAGAACAGTGATTTCCATTTCAGCAGTATCTTCGCCAACCTCGTTTTTCGCAATAATTGTATATTTGCCACTCTGTGCACGTTTCGACCGTAAAACAAATAGTTTTGTGTTGTAATCGATATTATCGATACGACATTGGTCATCGGATACGATTTCCTTACCATTATACAACCATGTAACAGTCGGTGCTGGTTCACCAATAATATTGATATCCAAAGAAATGGATAATCCGGCTTTAATTGACATATTTTGTACATTTGTACGATCGATGTAAGGTTTCAACCATCGTGCTTTCGCTGTATGCCATTTAGTTTGTTCTGAAGGCTCTGATGGACCAGCTTTATTCACAGCGCGTACTCTAAACTGATATTGATTACCTTCTTCAAGTTTTGGCACGACACCAGTGCAAATATTACCCTCAATTTCAGCAGCCTTCACAAAGTTACCGGTAAATTTATCCATCACTTCCAGGATATAGCCTGTGATTGGTGCACCACCATCTCGAATGGGTGGTTCCCATTTTAGTTTGACCATGTTTTCATTCCAATCAATAATATCTGGTAAACCAGGCGGTGCTGGAGGATCGAATGGATTTTTGGCTAATATTGCAGCGTCTGTTTCCAATGGTTCCGATTCGCCCTCTTCATTTACAGCTTTAACTCTGAAATTGTATTTATGGCCTGGTTCTAAGCCAGTGATTTCTTGTTCAGTTTTCTCAGCATCAACAAATCCAGCTGGCACCCATTTACCAGTGATTAGATCTTGTTTCTCAACAACGTAACTTGTTATTGGCAAGCCACCATCGTCTTTTGGTTTTTTCCATTTTAATTTACAGCCCTCTTTGTGCACATCCACAGCTTCTAGTGGACCTTCAGGTTTGCCAGGTTTATCCAAGATGATTACTTCTACGGTGGCTTCATCCACACCCGATGAATTCTCAGCTTTGAGTGTGTATGTGCCCGTAAATGATCGTTCAGTGTTCGATAAGATCATGCGTGTATTGTACTCCTCATTTTCAATTTTAACATTTGCACTTGTTTCGAGAACTTTTCCAGCGAAACTCCATGTGGTTGTTGGTGCTGGTTCACCTTTAACATCCACATCGAATTTCACATTTTGGCCTGCACGAACTTTAATAGTTTGTAATTTTTCTCTGTTAATCAGTGGTTTCAAGTAACGTGCTTTAGCAATATGTGGATTTGTAGCATCAGATGGTTCCGATTCGCCAGCTTTATTGACAGCTCTTACACGGAATTGGTAGGTGTTACCTTCTTTAAGACCAGGAACAACTGCCTCACAAGCGGGAGTATCAGTCGTAAGTATTTCACTCCAAGTTGATTGGAATTTCTCTTTCTTTTCAATGATATAGCCAGAAATTGGTGCACCACCGTTTGATTGTGGTTTTTCCCATTTCAAATTGACACGATCAACATCCCAATCAACAATTTCAGGTGTGCCAGGTTTCGAAGCAACATCATACGGGTTCTTGGCTGTAATTGCTCCATCTGATTCTAAAGGTTCAGATTCACCTTCATCGTTGATAGCTTTTACACGAAATTGGTATTCGTGGCCTTCTTGGAGTCCTTTTACATCCATTTCCGGTTCAGTTGTTCGACCAACTGGTACCCAACGACCAGTAGCAAGATCCAGTTTCTCAACAACATAGCCAGTAATTGGTTTGCCACCATCATCTTCTGGTTTCTCCCATTTAAGTTTAGCTCCATTTTTGGTAATGTCGGACACCTTCAATGGACCTTTCGGTCTGGATGGTGATGATAGAACTGTAATTTCTACATCAGCTTCATCCTTACCGTGTTTATTCTCCGCCACTATCTTATATACGCCAGTATTTTTACGCAGAGAATCGACAATGTTCAATTTAGTGTTGTACTCAATATTGATGATCTCAACATTTGCTTCCGTTTTAATTTCTTTGTCTCCTTGGAACCAGGTAACAATTGGAGCAGGTTCACCTTTAATATCAATATCATATTTGATTGGTTTTCCTGCACGAACAACGATTGGTTTCAAGTTGGTACGATCGATTCTTGGCTTCACTGTAAATCAAAAAGATTGATTATTAATTATAACAACATTCATTATTAATTACTTACAAGCTTTGTGTTTAATTATTTGCATCTTAGATGCATCAGATGGTTGTGAAGGTCCAGCTTTGTTAACTGCAATCACACGGAACTGATATTCTGCACGTTCTTTAAGGTCTTCGACTTTAGCAGTAAGAGCATCACCAGACACTTCACATGCTTTTTCCCATTCGGGTTTGTAACGATCCTTCTTTTCGATGATATACTTTTCAATTGGTGCACCTCCGTCATGCTCAGGTGCAGTCCATTTCAAATCAACACTCTTATTGTCATAGTCGACAATTTCTGGAATTCCAGGTTTCAACGGCTCATCGTAAGGATTCTTGGCAATAATAGCACGTGATGTTTCTAACGGTTCTGAATCACCTTCATCGTTAACAGCTGTTACACGGAATTTGTATTCGGAACCTGGCGTTAATCCAGTCACATCTATTTCTGGTAATGGTTTGTCGCCAGGTACACGACCAACACGCACCCATTTACCAGTTGCTGTGTCCATTTTTTCAACTTCATATTCACGAATTGGAGAGCCACCATCATCTTCTGGTTTACTCCAATTTAATTTGCAACCATTCGCTGTAACCTTGGTGACTTCTAATGGTCCTTTGGGTGCACTAGGACGACCGAGTACCGTTAATTCAACAGTTTCTTGATCCTTACCATTGACATTTTCAACAATCAGTGTGTATCGACCAGTGTCTTGACGTTTGGCGTTGCTAATTGTGAAGTCTGTGTGATAATCAACGTTCTCAATTTTGATATTCTCAGTGTTGACAAGTGCAATATCATCTTTGTACACCCATTTCACTTCTGGAACAGGTTCACCAATAATATCGACAGACCATTTATGGCTGCGGCCAGCTTTAATGGTTACACTCTTGAAAGTTTCACGTACGATGCGTGGTTTCACTGTTATTAGAAAATAGAAATTAAATATTACAAATAACAAATAACTGGTATCTGTATCGTTCACTTACAGTTCTTATGTTTACAAAGATGGTTATCAGTTGGTTCTGATGGTTCACTAGCGCCAGCTTTGTTGTGAGCTCGCACACGAAATTGATAAACTTTCTTCTCTTTCAAGTCAACAACTTTGCATGCACAATCGGCGTTTTCAGTTTTAGCAACTTCTTCCCAATCGGGTGTGAATTTGTCTTTCATTTCAATGGTGTAATGTGATATTGGACGTCCGCCATCACTTTCTGGTTTCGCCCATGTTAAGGTAACACTTTGGTTATCGTAGTCAGCAATCACTGGTTTACCTGGTTTTGTTGGCTCATCTAAACAAAAACAAAAGCATTGAAATTGAAGATATAAATACAAATATGGTAAATTAAAGTCAAAAGTCAAGTTTAGATCCATCAATCCATCAATAAATACTAACCATATGGATTTTTAGCCGTGATTGCTTCATCAGTTTCAAGTGGTTCAGATTCGCCTTCTTTATTCACTGCTTTGACACGGAACTTGTATTTCTTCTTTGGTGTTAATCCTTTGAATGTAAAGTTATCCTCATTGGGTCCGACTTCACCGGCTGGAATCCATCGACCAGTATCCAAATCTAATTTTTCTAGTACATAGCCAGTGATATCAGAGCCACCGTTATCTTTTGGTTTGTCCCACTTCACTTTGACATGATCGGAACGGACTTCCTCAATTTTCAATGGACCACCTGGCGATGTTGGCTTGTCGAGTACAACAACCTCGGCAATACGCTCACACGTTCCCGAGCTGTTTGTCAATAATAGTTTGTATTTGCCACTGTCTGCACGTACAGTTCTTCGAATCGTAATGACCGTGTTACGCTCATATTTGTCAATTGTAATTCTTTGTTCGGCATCTTCAACAAGTTTTGTTTCGTTTTGTAGCCATGCCACTTCCGGTTCTGGCTCACCTCCGTATTTAATGTCGTACTTAACGACTTGCCCTTTCTTCACGATGATGTTGACAAGATCATCACCAATGATAAATGGCTTAACAAATCGACATTTAGCAATAATTGGTTTAGTAACATCACTCGGCTCACCAGGTCCAGCTTTGTTCACGGCACGAATGCGGAATTCGTATTGATTACCTTCCTTTAATCCCTCACATGTGGCAGCTAACACATCAGCTGGCACTTCCTTTCCTACAACCCAGTCTTTAGCGAATTTATCCTTGAATTCAATAACATAACCAGTAATTGGAGCACCACCATCATTGGCTGGTTTCTCCCATTTTAAGTCAGCATGATCTTTGTCCCAATCGACAAGTTCAACGCCAGTTGGTTTGCCAGGCTCGTCCCATGGATCTTTAGCTAGGACAGGTTTAGCGAAGAGTGCAGGTTCACTAGAACCTAGTTTATTGACAGCACGTATTCTAAATTTGTATTCCTTTTTAGGTATTAAGTCTTCTACTTTGAATTTGGTGGGTTGGTCTGGTGCTACTTCACCAACACTCTCCCATTGAGCTTTCAAACTCATATCTTGTCGTTCCACTACATATCGTAGTAATGGAGCACCACCGTCGTCTGTGGGTGCTTTCCATTGAACGACACACGATGTTTGGAAGATTTCAGTGACATCAACATCTCTTGGCGGTTGTGGTACATCTTGCATGTTTACATTGATATTTTTGACATCTTCACCTTGAGCATTGCCAATACGTAATTGATATGGACCAGAGAGATTACGGGCTGGTTTTTTAATTTTGTATGTGATTTTGTCTTCACCAACAATGATTTCAACATCTTTAAGTGGTAATGGTTTACCATCTTTAAGAAGTTTAGCTTCTACATTACTTTGTTTGGTACCATCAACTAAAATAATTATAAAATTAGTAATTAGTACCTATATATATATATTTAATTATTTATTTATTGAGTATTTACTTTTAAATGGTACTTCAAATATCAATGGTTTACTAATTGGTCCATCAACTTCATCACCAAATTGAATGGAAGGTTGACTTTCACCCTTCTTGACAGTTAATTTACATGACGATTGTAAATTACCAGATGAACACATGATCTCACCGTCATCTTGCATCTCTAACTTATTAAATATCAATTGATGTTTGCCACCACCAAGGTTCTTGATTTCAATACGATCGTTTGCAACAATTGGTTGACCATTAAATGTCCAATCGCAAGGTGCTGTTTGATCTTGCAACTCGACATCTAATACCAACTTTTCACGTTCAATGGCAACGGTATCTTTTAATTTTTTATTAAATCTATTTAAATCTAAAATAATAAAGAATTAAAAAGTTAATAAATTGAATAAAACTATTCTGATTAGATTAGATTAGGTAGATGGGTATTATAATTACAATTGATAACAATCTCAGATTCAGTTTTATCAGCATTTGATACACAAGAATATTGTCCAGCATCCGTGACTTTAGCATCTTTAATAACAAGTTTACGTTTACGACCATCCTTAACAACTTGGACACGTTTATCTGGTTTGATCTCTTCATTGTTCTTGAACCATTTAACTTCACCACTAGCATCGTCTAATTCACATGTTAATGTCACTGTTTCTTTTTCAACAAGTTGTTGTGATTTCAGTACTTTAACAAACTTGTATGGATATTCTACAAATATAAATATTATTATTAATTTATTAATTATTAATTATTAATTAATTTTATTATTTATTATTATTTACCAATAACATTGACTGATGTATTTGTCTTGTCTGTTTGTCGTTCAATTCGACATGAATATTCACCAGAATCCTCAAGTTTCGAATTCTTAATTGTAAGTCGACATACACCTCCAAGATCCTTACTTGTTGCATATATATCACCATCCTAATTCATTAATTAATTAATTAACTATTATATATTATATTTAATTGATTTAAGTAGGTACCTCTAATTTAGTTTCATCTTTGTACCATGACACAATTGCCATATTTGAACTGACCACACATTCCATGTATGTTTCATGTAGAGTGTAGCCAGATACTTTCTTTGGCAATGGTTTGACGAATGTGTATGTTGGATCTGGTTCTTCGACGGTTAAGAATCCGGTACATGTCACTCCACCAATCTCAATTGAATATTTACCGGTGTCTTCGACTTTTGGATTGTTTATAATCAATTGATAACAATCGTTCTCATTTTTGAATTTGTATTTGGCTCCAGTAAATAGCTCCTAAAATTGTTCGTCCATAGTTAATACCTAATTATATATAGATAGCACCTAGGTGATATGATAATGATCACCATTTGATTAGGTAGATAAATCAACAAATTATTTAGGTAGGTATACATATAGATTATATATTATATAAGTTATAAACATAATTAATAATTAATAATTATTATTAATTATTAATTATTAATATAGATGCAAGTGCAGGTGGTTTGGAGGGTAAATATTCTTCATTCACTGACTGCTATCAAACATAACACTATTCATTTATTTATTTATTAATTATATTAATTGATATAGGTTTAAGTATTAAATATAGATTATTGATAGGTACTAACAATAAGTAGTATAGCCCTGGTGGAAATAATTCTCTTCAAAACCGGAGAATAATTAAGAAGAATTATTTTAAAACTCTTTTAAAATAGTAATAGTTATGTATAAAGTGTAGTATACATAACAGTCTCGTGGCTTAGTTAGTTAAAGCATCTGTCTAGTAAACAGGAGGTCGTGAGTTCGAATCTCGCCGGGGCGAATTGTTACATTTTATTTAATTAGTTCGCTGAAAAAAGTGCAAAATATTGTATGTTTTTGTCTTTAAATCATTTATAAAACATTTATTTTATTTTTTCAGAGATTTTCAGAAAAATAAATCTTTCAGAAGTTTTAAATGAATTATTCTTAATTATTCTCAGTTTTTGAAGAAAATAATTTCCAGCAGGGAGTATAGTGATAGTATAGTGATAGGTATAGTATAGTATTGTATAGTGATAGGTATAATTTAGTACTTCTTGTAGTAAGTAACTATAATATATTAAGTATGTGAACATCATGTATAATGGTATAGATAGGTAGGATGGTACACATCAATTATCATATTATTATCGACAGACATGAACATAAACATTCACATATATAGGTATGTATGACACATAGGACACACAGCAGCAACTATCTAACCTGATTCGGACCTTCAACAAATCCGCCTGCTTTTTTTACCTGTATTCCATTTAAAGCAAATCAAAATAATATAATTTAAATGTGGTCTAATTAACTATATAATCAAAATTATTCAATTAAATTAGAGAAAGCTTTATATACTCACATCTTTCCTGAACAGCCATTTCGGTTTGCAATTTGGTTTTGAAAAGGCAGCTTCAAACACAACTTTCTTATCTTTACCCTCCTTTGCAAATTTGTCGACAAGTGGTTTTAAGAATGATTCTTGTTTCTGCATTCCAAAAAGAAAAACAACAAAACAAATCAATTAGTTCAATCGTTTATACAAATCTAACAAAATCAATCAAATGCAAAAACCAAAATAAAAAAAAGGGGACCGCTCTCTGAAAGAAAAAACAAAAAATTTTTGTGCGTGGGGTAAAAGATTGAGACAAAAAAAATAAAATTGATTTGATTTCTTAATAATTGGAGTATAGTTTCGAGTTTTGTGGAAGTGATTATAGCTTCTGTTAAATGCCCAAAAATCGATTTAAGAGAAGCTATAACCCCCAATTGTTTGTTGTGAGAAGATGCAAATCTTCATGCCAGATGCAAATCATTCCAGGATTATTATCGTTTAAAATATCGTTCAGAATGTCCATATCAATGAGATCAAGATTATTGATTGAGTAGGTAGAATCAATAAAGATTCAATAGTATAGTGGAATAGAATAGAGACTCAGAGTAGAATAAATAGATTATAATTAATGAGTTTTGTAATGAAGTGCATGAAACCATAACCATAATCAATAAATAATTATAAATCTTAACCAAATAAACCATGACCATAACCATAACCAATCAATGATAAGATGCAAGTAGATTATGTACACTGATAGAAGTCATGCCTTGCAGTAAGAATTTCTGACTCTCATATATAGGGAAGATAATATATATTTGGTATAAGATAATAAGTATCTTGACATCTATAGTTTTGACTTGAGAAAATTATATTAACTAAAGATCAACTGACTCTTGACTCAAGAATCTAGAAATTCTTTAACTGAAATGCTAAAATTCAAGATGCTAAAATTTCGAATCACAAGAGCATTTGGCCAAGAAAGACTCTCTTAGGCCAAGACTAACGAAGTCTATTTAAAAGAATTTCAAATACCGTTCAAGAATTTTAGTTTGTTCGCTCAACTAAACAAAGAAATTCCTTCTATCAGTGTAAGTAATGGTAAAGGTAATATAAATGAATTGTAAAATGTAAATTGAATGTTTTGTTTGGAATGAATTAGTAAGATAGATAGACAGACAACTAGATAGTCTGATGTTTTATTATTTAAATTAAAATGGAATTAATTAATTGAAGAGTAAGATAATGATAGTTGAAGTATTAGATAGATAGATAGATAGCTGATAGCTATAGTAGCTAACTATTTATTACTATTTACTATTCACACTACCACTGGTGGGTGCTGTTTGTTTAAAAATAATACAATTATTCAAATGTTTTGATGCGATGGATGCATACAATAATTAAAATCAAATAAAATCATCATTAAATAAATACTAAAAGTAGAGATCAAAAAAAAAATAAAAATAAAAGCGACACTGAAATAGATATTAATTAATTAAAAATATTATTATAGATAGATAAAGATATAGTTGAATTCTAATTAAATCAATCTTAAACATAACGTAAGTATTTCATCATAATTTAATTATTCGATCGATGATGTAAAGAAAGGTAAAAGTAGATATTGTATGTCTGATATGAGTAGGTACACTTGCGTTCAATAAAATTGAACAGATCTGAATCGAATCAGTCACAATCTCACAATTTTGATTATTCTTGTAGTAAATTTCACACTTAAAATATATACTACTTATCTTTGTTCATAAATGAATTATTATACAGAGAGTCACAAAAGTGAGAAGTTTTATGAAATGAAAGAAAAATGTTCAATTTTATTGAACGGAAGTGTACATTTATCTGATTGTGAACTTGATTGAACCAAGTACTTATTATGAGATCCAAATCGAATAATTATATTTTGATATAAATAATGATGAGCAAGAAAATTAAAATTAAAAGAGTTTGGCGACAGACAAGAATAATAATAATCTGTATGCACGAGCATCAGCATCAGTTATCAGTTACGTATACGTTCTACATTGGTCGAACCTCCTTTCTCTTTAAAGGTTGTAGCACAGGCCAATCTGGTATTAGTTCTGCTAACGACGGGCGTCTTTGCCCTGTATTCTAGAAAATTATATATTTGCTGTAATAAAAGTGATTACATTTTCTCCCTGCGAACAAATCATTTTCTCTTACAAGAAATATTCACACAAGTCCTGCTTAAAAATGTATTGAACTATTTACAAAAATAAAAACAAAAATTCAATTATCAAAATCAAAATTATAAAAAGATTGGGTCAAAAATATATATAAAAAAAAAAACTTCTTCAAAAATGGTATCCAAAGATAATTCATGAAAACCCTGAGCAGATAATGAGCAAAGAATCGAATCTCACCTTTTCTACTTTCTTTAATGCTGGTATTGGTTTTTCTGTTTCCTTCAATGCACCCCAATCTGGGTCTTCCTCTTTTTGACCCCATTTTTGGTACTTTCGCTTTTTCAACATTGCACGGAAGTCCATACCACTAGAATCTACATGACAGAAATGTGAATTGAATGAGTTGAATTTGGATCCGGCAACAAAATGCACACGTGACAGTTACAATTACAGTACCTGAAACGTATAGTTGCATTTCAGCTGAATCTTCACCATGACAGTTGGTAACAACTATTTTATATTTTCCTTCATCGTTCGGTTTGATTTTTCTCATACACAGAGTGATTAAATTTAATTCACCATCGGTTACAAACTTAAATCGTCCACCCTCAATAATTTCAGTCATACCCTTATAGAATTTGAATGTTGGGGCTGGATTACCTTCAACTTGTACTGTCAAATATCCAACTTGATCTGTAATCAAAATAAAAGTGACGATTACAGACATTACAATTATAAACTACAGCAGTTATAGTCTCAGACACCAACCTTCAACTGCTGAATAACTTTCTTGGACATCAACAATACTTGGTGGTCCTTCAGGACCGCGTCCTTGTAACGGTGTTGAAGGTTTATTAATAAGTTCCTCAAGTTCAGCAACACTTGGTCGTCTGACATCAGTGCTGGGCCTTCGTCGCTACAAATTGATTCAAGAATAGATGTGTGTTAGATAACTTGTAACTATTTGATGAAACACACATACAAAAGACAGATATATAAATAGCATTACAGATACAGTTTACAGATACAAATACAGATACAAATATAGGCAGCATTCATTACATACCTATATTACATATTACATTCATTTGCTTAACTTTCAATAATTGTATACCTCCTATACCTTCTATTACAGTACTTACAGTATACAGTCACGTCGGATTGGGTCTAGGCCCTAAGGTGCCCAGTCTGGGTGGCATTATGACTAGCTACTGGCCACGTAGCCACTCACTCAGGACAAATTTCAGCTAGATTGTCAATAAGTCCTTCCGCCGTAGAAAACGAAGACTCGCCTTATAGAACCTCCTAGACTCGCCTCCTATAACTTCATCTGTTAAGAATGGCGCCTCTTACCCGGAGACTTCTCGCCTTCGGGTGACAGGCAGTTCTCAAAGAGGGCATAGAGGACCCCTTGGTCTAGGTGCTAAGGACCCACTTGCGGTACCCCTCTTTCTAATTATTATTAATGTGCTTGTTTAACCTTCGACTCAACCAAAATGGGAGAATCAATCTGAGGTAAAACAACTAAAGTCGACCTGTATCTTGTCATTTGCTAAAAAGACAGGTAGGTTCGACAATGAACACAGCCGGGCTAGAGGAAACGAACCAAATGTGGTCGTGGATGGAATAGTATGGAAAAATTCCTAGAAAGTTCTACTTGCCAGGCTTCCATTCTAATAGTACAACTACAAAAGTTCACATGCACATGGAAACAACTTCAAACAGACTGACATCTCTTCAAGACAAACAAAAGCTATCTTTGCTGTTTGATCTAAATCATCTTCGTAGATCTATATGTGCTCTTCTTCTCCGTGTATATATAATAATTTTGAGTGTACTAGCCCACGCAAGCTAGGACCAGGTTTGACCAGACTCTACGGCTAGTCCGATACTGCAGTAC
Organism: Nineta flava; assembly: GCA_963920215.1. Lineage (NCBI taxonomy): Eukaryota > Metazoa > Arthropoda > Insecta > Neuroptera > Chrysopidae > Nineta > Nineta flava. The sequence goes on from OY986046.1 coordinate 1,216,781, forward strand.
AGTAAAACAGTATAGTAACATAAATTATTGAAATCAAATATCAGTCAGTCGTTTATTCAAAATGTGTTAATTCAATTCAAATACAATTTATAAATAATAATTTTAATAAAATTCAAATAAAAAATTCACAAAACATCAAAACCAATAGAAGTAGTTGCTTGATAGCTTTCGAAAAATGTGTTTAGTGCCAATTGAGCGCAAAATATGCTGTCAGAAAAATTGTACAAAGATGAAAACCTTCAAAATTTTATGATTATTAAAAAATGTGAAAATTTTGTTTGTTGACATCCAATTAGTATCATAGTATTGATCATTGATCCATATGGATCATTGATCAATCAAATAACACATCATCATTCATCATCAATCCAATACACACGCACACACACATCACATATCAATTAAAAGTTTTGCAATGAAGCGCCTGTTATCAGTTATCAATTATCAGTTAATATTTCACTATTTCTGATCTGAAATTTATTTTTGTACATAAATGTAAATGTTATGGTACTAACAAACTAATTACAGTTTACAGTGTACAGTTGACTACAATGTATTGTCATCAATTTGGCTAACAGAACAGGGTTGATCATAAATTCAACGTGATATTAGTAAACGAATGAGGATTTAATCAAATTTATGTGTGGTATCCATACTTTAAAATATACAAATATATATACGGATATTCTTATGAAGATATACTATTTGAATGTCGATAATTGGAAATGTGACTTTAATGTAATTTTATTGCTCTGAGAACAATAAATCATTACTATTTTAAGTTAGAATAAAATCACGTCTATTCTAGCAGCCATATTAATACGACATATATTGTAACTGCGTGTACAATGTACAGTGTATATATTAGCGAAACTTTCTGGCAAAACATTGAATAAGTCCACTAGAACACATTTATGTACAAAAATAATAATGTAAAATTAAAAAAAAATAATAATAAACAAAATAATAATAAATGAAATAAATAAAAAGGAGCTTTTAACGAACGATTAAGAACCAATAAATATAAAATAATAATAAGTAAAAGGAATTGAGAACATTGAACAAAATAAAAGCTTCATCTGAAATGAAGGGTAGATAGGTAGTAGGTAGTTGGTGGGTAATGTAGATTTGATTAACAGATACAGTAAAATAAAATACTGTTAAAAACATTTAAAATAAAAAAAAAATATCAATAATGTACAGTGAATCAGTAAATCAGTAAATCTACTCTAATTTTACATAAAATATCACATTTTAATCACATTTTAATAGACAAGTATTGATTGGTTATAGACTTGTGTTTCATGAGACAGATTGAAAGAAAATAAACAACTGAACAAGTACTAGTACCAGTACAAGTACAAGTACAACTACAAGTACAAACAATCCATCTCGTCCTGAAACACCTTTCAACATTGAACATAAACATAAATTCATTATTTACGAAGAAACCCTTATATAGCTAGCTACCCAAAAACAATGGGCACAAATCTAACCTGTTTTGTGAGATCGGCTACTAACTGACCGGGCCGTGGCCCTTTACTCTGTACCCCAACAAAAAAAACAAAAACAGAAAGAGAAACATATTAAAAGTTATCGTTTCAATGATTTGTACAAAAAAAAAAGGATCAAAGGTCACACGGTTCAATAATAGAATAGACTATAGACTTATAGAGTAAAATAGAATATAGAAATAGAATAAAACTGCAAATAAAAAGAACAAAATAAAAATATTGAAAGCATAATAATAAATAATAAATAAACATAAAAAAATAAATATTGTGATATGGTAGGCGTAGGCGCAGGCGCAATCTCAGTCGCAGTTGCAGTCGCAGGCTTCGAAACAGCAAACAGCAAACAGCAGCATTACTGTAAGGGCTAATGCAGCAGATTTAGGTCATATAGAAGAATAAACATTGAACTGTTGTCAATGAAAAATCAAAAGAATTGTTTGTTGTTGAATCATTTGACCTACTCAAATGTTTGTTTTGTTCTTCCTTATATTTCAACTTCAATGTCTACCATTTTAACTCTCATAATTCTCATTTAAATAAATAAATCAATATTTATTTATTATTTATTACAAACTAGACTAACTAGTGACTAGTGACTAGTCTAGTCTAGATTAAATTAAATTAAAACAATTAGAACCATAGAGTTAGAGAGTTAAAACAATAGAGATGCCATTCAATAGAAATAATAAGTATAGTTTTGTTTTGGTAGGTTATAATAAATGTTTGGTAGAGTATATATTTGAAAAAGAAACGCATTAAAAAAACCCAAATGCAAAAAGGTAAGCTTTGTGTATGGTATTGTGTACACAAGTCTCACCTTAGGATCAAGAACCTCACCAGGACGCAATTTTCCAACCTGCAGATGATAAAGTATAAAAAAAGATTAGATGCAAAATAAATCATTCCTGATAGCAGCCCGCGGTAAACAAAAAATCATATTTATGTTTATGTTTATGAATAAAAAAGCATAAGTTGCAGGCCTGCCATCCGCATTTTGAAATTCGAACCATGTGTGCAGCCAAACAATAAATATATCGAGCTGAGCTGAGCTTTTTACTGTCAAATATCGGCCATCATAATCATTATCATATTATCATCAAGAACATACATAAAACATTCTCGTTCATCGTATACTTTTACAAATTTATCACTTAATTCAGTACCTACTTAATAATCATTTGATTTGGAATCTGTTTGACTGATCAGTGATCACGTGATCACGTGAGTGATTAGTGATCAATGATCTTTGTGTCTGATCATGGTGACTATAATTAAATGATCAATTTTTAAAAATATGCTTTTTTAAAGATGCACAAAACTGTAAATGTAAAAAATTCAATAAGAGATCATCAATAAACGATGCCCAACGTGCGATGCGTAGATGCGTAGAATTAGCGTAGTATTGAGCGAAGTTACCTTGCGCTCGTCTAGAACCTCACCAGGCCGCAACTTCCTATGTTCCTAATTTGAAAATACCATAAAGAAATGTTTATATATTTTTTTTTTTTGAACACAATAAATACAATACAATGAATACTTAACAATACAATACAAATACAATCATTGATGATCAATCAATCCTATTTATATTGTATTTATAATATATTGTTGTACTTATATAGAAGTGATACACAAGTACTAAGTAAGTACATTGCATTCTTTTATTTATATTACATTCGTGTTTGTGTTCGTGTTAACGATCAGTATGTTCGTGGACCATGGACCATGCAGAACCAACAATGGTTGAGGGACAGGACACAAAAACAAAATGATTAATAATCCAAGCACATATCTAATTCTGTTGGATGTAAGACATACCTATAACTAATCTAATGTCTAGCTCTAATATCTAAAGGTTGAATGTCTAGTACTATAAGTTAGTATTCATATTCATATTCATATTCATATTCACATTGGCTGAACTCAGATTAGATCAGAGTAAATAAGATCTAATATAGTTTAGGACTACTATTTAAAATATCAAATATATACGAATACGAATAGGAATACGAATGAATGGAAAGTCTGGAATGGGTCTATACATACTTCATCACTTATTATCAGACTTGGTCGTCTGCCACTCTCTTCAGGTGGTATCAATGACCCACGACGGCTGGATGATCCAGATCCAGGTGCTAGTGAACCTTTACGAGAATCACCGACTGGAGTTTTTTCACGACTCACTTCAATCTTTGGTGCTTCTGGGACGGGCGCTTTTATTTCTGGTAATTTCTGTAAAAATGATGAAAATGAATTTAAAAACAAAGTCATCTACAATTAGTATTGATTGATTGATTGATCATTACAACATGATCAATAAAAAGTTCACTTTAAAATAGTAGGTATTATAGGTAGTATACTAACTAGTATAGCTGTTAGCAATTCAATAAAAGAATTGATTTGAATTGCTAATATCTAGAGCAATAGACAGAGTTTAAGATATAATACAATATATATAATTATATCAAGTAAGTATACTACCTACTTATAATTCATTAATTGTAATTGATATCTATAATGTATCAATTATATTATATTAGCTGATCATTTATTTATATTGAATACAAATTAATAAAATTTTATAAATTATAATGCTTTTTTATAATACATTGTTTGTATGCTTGCTTTATCTAAATCTATAATATATCCAAATCTATACAGCCAGCCCTTAGTGTAATTGACTCACTGACTAACTGACTCACGCACTCATCTACACAAAATCTAAGCTACTTATAGATATGCTAGAAGGAAGAGGTTTTTTTTGCATTCGACGAGGAATAACTTCAAACTTATCACAAAACTTTAATTTTCCCAGCACAAAAAAACCATCTTCTATGCATGCTAGAAATATGAAAAAAAAACGCAAATACCGTCTTTTCTTCTATACGTTTTTTTGCATTCGACGTGGAATACTTTGAAATTTAAAGGAAATATTTCACACGTCTTCCCTCCACTTTTAACCTCCTTGATTGATTGATTTTTTTACTTTGCCAAATATACATTACACTGCAGTGTATGTTTTCTTTCTAGGATGCGGAGCCAAGGCCGAAGGCAGCACCTGAGAGTGACGGGGCGGAATTGCCTTGCGAGAAGAGCGAGTCAGATAACAGTAGTAACTAATTAATTAAATTGTAAGTAATTTAGTAATTAAGTATTTGAACATTAATCGTTTAGATTTACGATTTCGATTTAGTAATAGGTTTCCATCAAATCATAAGAAAGCATTACAATTTTACAAATAATAAGCGGATAATAATTAATACAACAAATTAGAATATAGAAAATAGAATATAGAAAATAGAATAGTAAATATAGTAACAATTAAGAATATTAACAATATATATATATATACAATTAAAATTAAATATTGAAAATTATTAAATAGAAGATAGATAGATAGTATAGATTTATAGAATAGTAAAGTATAGTAGTAGGTATATATACATAAAATATTATAGTATGATGTGATGAATACTGATGATCATGTATTTATTGGAAAATAGCTGAAAATAAATTATTTACAATAGAAAGAGATTAAAGATCTGATCAAATTAGATCAAATCAGATCAGATAGTCAATAGAAATAGAAATAGAAGATTTACAAGGTGTTGATAGATTCAGTATATAAAAATACCAGATTATTATTAGCACCACAAAACAAATAAATAGATGATGTTTGATTTGTATACAAATACAAATATAGAAGAGAATATTAACAAACAAATATATAGAATAAAGAGAGAGAGAGAAAGGCAGAAACAATGGCAGAGAGGCAGAAACAGTCTTGGAAGGCCGTTGTGTGATGTAGCATGGTTACCTTCTTTTCAGGCTTTATTGATTGTTTACGTTCAAAGCTTTGTAATTCAGCTTTCAAGCCTTCAGATAATTGAACATCGGTACGTTCAAAAGTTTTTAGTTTAGCTTTTGAACCGTCTTCAATCTTTTCTAATTTTTCTCCTTCAACTTTTTTCAAATCAGCACCATCTTTGTCATCTTTTTTCGCTTTTGGATCACGTTTCACTGGTTTCAGTTGGAAACCGCCAACAAATGTCTGTTGTAAATCTTTCTTTGGTAGTATAACACGTTTGGCTTTGGGGTCGGGTTTTTTCTCTTCAATTGTTTGCTTCGATTCTTCGGTTGTGGTACTTGTGGTAGAAGACTAATTTAATAATTAGAAGTTTGAGTTAAATAATGAACAATTTTATAAAATATGTATAAGTTATTGTTACTTAAATAGCTGTAGATACGACTAAAACTATAAGATAATAAAAACTAAGATTCAGATATCTAGAAGAGAAAGTAAAGAAAGGTGCTTCGGTGTGACAAGTACTTAGTGCTAGGTATAATACTTACATTGTTTTCGACAATCTTGGACCCAATCTTCTATATTTATGTGATTGTTGTTGAAGTTGTGGTAGCAGAACATAGTTGTAGAGTACGCATGCGTTCAGGAACATAACATAAATAACATAGATGTAACAAAAAGGAATATGATATTAGTAAGATTCACATAGGTATACAAAGGGTTACAATATATCGCCATCAATTCAATATGGCTGCCAGAACAAGGTTGATTTTAAATTCAAACAGAAATTAGTAAACAAATAAGAATTTAATTGCTCTCCAAATTTACGTATGGTATCCATACTTCAAAATATATGAAGATATTAGTATGAAGATATACTATTTGAATGTCGATTATTGGAAATGTTACCTAAATTTTATGGCTCTGAGGGCAATAAAATTCTCATTCGTTTACTATTTTCAGTTTTAATTGAAAATCACGCTTATTCTAGCAGCCATATGTAAGACGAATTTATGTATATGAGTGTACTAGGAGCCACAGGAGTTGTATCCTTTTCTTCAAAATTGTCATTTAGTGTTTCGGTTCGGTTTTTAAGAAAATGTTTCTAATAAAAGTTGTTCATTATAAATTTACTAATAATATTTTCCTAAAAACCGAATGAATAAAGCACAAAATGACCATAGAATTTTGAAAAAAGGACACGAATTATGTACAATAGTACAGAGTACAGTAAGCACTCTAACGTAGAATACGAGTACTTGCACATGTTTTAAGCTAGATTCAAATTAATTAATCAAATGAGAAGTAAGTACTGGTGCTTCAATAATATTATTGAACCAACCAATAGAACTGAAGCTGTCTAAGTTACTAAATACTTCTAACATAATATTAAATCAATTGATTAGATAAGAACTTGGTACTTGGTACACATTAAGAAGTATTAATACTAGATACTATCTGATCTATTACGAATTTTATTCATTTTAATTTGAATCGACTTATTAAACTGTGCTTAACTTAATTAACTGGAAGTTTAACTTTAACTACATTAACTTATACACAAAATTAAATTAGATTTGATATCAATTGAATAACACACAAATATGGAATATGAAGTATTTACAAACGATGATATACTACTCGTCAAAGTAGTACTAGTATTAGTACTAGTACTTAGTATTATTACTAAGTACACACAGTACTAAGCACTGACTGTGTATGTTTCTATGTCAGCACTCTTTTTTTAAATCAAAACTAGTATACTTAAACATGCAAGCTCAATTGTTGTTGTTTATGATTAACAATTTATAAATAAATAGAAATAGAATTAAATACTAAGAAATAGATAAATAGATAAATAGATAAATCAAAAGAGCCAAAGATTTTATACAATAAATTGATTGATTGCAAGGGAACAGCCATGTATATATATACATTTAAATATTTGTACAAAAGTATTTGTGTAATTAATTGTAATATTGTGTATTTGAGGGGACGTGTTTAAATGTTCAAATGAGGTTAAGTGTACCTTTTCTGGAGTTGGAGTTTTGAGTGCATTGGTGTTTAACTCAGGTAGTTTAAGGTCATTGGTTTCAGGAACTTTAAGTTCAGGAGTTTTAAGTACGGCTTTTTTAGGTTCGGGTTGTTCAACTTTACGTAAACCAGGTTTTTGGAATCCACTCTCATTCTTTATAGCTTCTGGTTCTGGTTTTTTAAGCCAAGGTCTTTTAGCTGTTGTCTCATCTTTTTTGGGTTCAGCTACTTTGATTTTATCATCTTCTTTCTTTCCACCAATTGGTTCAACGGTTTTAAGAGATGGTCGTTTCTCCACTTCATCTTTTTTCTCTTCTTGTTCCACCTTCATAAGAGGTGATAGTTTTTTAGACTCAATAACCTTTACTTCATCGGGTTCCACTTTTTTAAGATTAGACAGTTTCTCAATCTTCTCAACGTTTTTCTCCTCCACTTTTTTAAGAATGGACGGTCTTCTAGAATCTGTATCTTTATCATTTGTTTCAGGTTTCTTTAGTGTAGGTTTTTTAACTTCTGTAGGCTCTGGGTCTTTGGAAGGAATTGATTTTTTCTTAAGGGATGGACGTTTTTCGAGTTCAGATTCAACATCTTCAACTTGTTTAGATAGTTTACGTGTTTTCGTAATGATCTCCTCAGTCTCAGACTGAATGGAGGACTTACGACTGAATGAGTCGGGTGATTGGGCTCGAATATCTTGCTTGATCTGTGAATGTTTTGAATGAATGTTGTGTGTTTTTTAAATGTTAGTTTTAGAAAACATAACGTTTTTGTTGCATAACGTGATTTAAGCAAAGCCTCGAAATATTCAATTAGTAAAGAAAGGAAGAAGCGCATTAATTGAAAGAAAATAGTAAAAGAACATAAAATGCTTAGAATGCTAAGAAATGTACCTTCTCAGCTATCGAACTCTTTCGACTTGCTGATTGTTCCTCCGTCTAGTTTAAAACAAAAATATAGCGTAAGTTTATTGACATATACGCAGAACTGTTGATTTGAGGTTTAGGTTGAGTATTGAATATGGGGGAAATTCTACGGTTATTTGAACAATTTAAATCAAACAAAATTCAATATAGAAAAATTGAAAATGTACAGAAGACTATCCAGTTTCGATGATTGAACATCAAAATTCAAAAAGACAAAAAAAAAAAGGAATAAGTTTTGGGAGACTGAATACCTGTTCAACAGCAAGAGAAGTTTTACGATCTGCTGTTGCAATAATAGAAGTTTTCCGACTCGCTGAAGCTTCCTCCTTCTAAGAAATAAATGGGATATTTAATACAAGTCGTAGATGGAATGAGAAACGTTTGAATATGATTCAAAATACCTTTTCGACAGCGAAAGAGCTTTTACGCGAAGGTGATAATTTATCCTCCGTCTAACAAAATATAAAATACATAAATATGAAATCGAATAAAATGCCTATTTAATAATTGAATAGGTACCTTTTGGGCAACAAGTGACTTTTGAACGCTCGCTGCTTCGGTCTATTTATGAAAATAAAAAAATTGACAAATCAATAAAAAGTTCTAAATGAATGTAACGACATATTTGTACCTTTTCCGCAACAACAGATGTTTTTCGACTTGCGGTCAAAGTTTGCTCCGTCTATTAAAATATTAAAAATGAATGTCAAAGTACTCAACAAATGTCAACTAAATATTAGAGTTTCTAGTAATTTGATTTTGAACTTAAGTCAACTAATCATTATAAAAATAGTAGTGAGAATATCACTAAGTGATAAAAGTGAATTAAAAACCTAAGAACAGACAGACAGACATTACACGAACTAGACAAATAGACGTTCTACATCTATTTTAAGTTCTTTGTTTAATCTAAAAGAACATGATAAAGGTACGATGAATACCTTTTGACTGGCTACAGAAGTTTTGCGAGTGGCGGTTTTTTCCTCCTTCTAACAAACAAAAAAAGCGTGTTTCAATTATTTAGAATATAGAAAACAGATAAGAATTTAGTTGAAAAATAAGCGAAGACAGACACAAAAGTGACAGGAGTGAGAAAGAAATAGGTAAAAGTAAAAGTTTGTGAAAGGACAAGCGTTGGTGGTAGCAAAGTAAAATAAAGAAAGTAATATCTTAGATATGGAATACAGCAAAGCAACAGCAAAAGCAAGAGAATATAATATAGTAATGAAAAGAAGAAGAATGAAATGAAAATAGCAATGGAAGCATCAGCAATAGCAATAGAAGCAGATAGAATAAGCAAGAGTAAAGCATCAGTAATAGAAATAGGTGACTGTATACCTTATTTTCAATAATTGATGTGCGTCTTGAAGAAACACTCTCTTCCTGTTAACCAATCAAAAATAATAATAATATCAATAATCAATAAATCAATAATATTGTTAAATAGTTGTTAATAATAGTGAAGTGTTTAGAGTTGAAAATTAAAAGTTTTATGTAACGTAACGTTTTACGTACAACATATGCTAAACAATAAAATAGTCAGAGCAGGTAGATAAGATTGGCAGGTATACGATTGCAGAATATAGAATATAGATACACACACACATCATTCATCAGTAAGTCGAACCAATCAATTTCATTCAAAATACAACTGAAGTAAGACCTTAAGATACTGATTATTGTTATTACATAGGAGTATAAGTTTAAGTACAAGTAAGAGTGCGAATAGATAGATACAATACATAGGTACTTAGTATAAGTACGAATATTTAAATTTAAGAATAGTAAGAATAAGAGTGAGATGAAAATAAAGACAGTAAGTAGAACATATAGTATAAACATATGAGTAACAAGAAAAGACTTTGTCAAACAGTAGACTGACTGCTGACTAAAACTAATAGTTTACAGTGATTACAGTGAGTTGATAGTACTATAAACAAGTACATGAAAAGTAAATCAAAGAGAACACTTTAACACATAAAATAGATAGAATAGATAGTGATAGATAGTGACAGATAGTAGATAGAGATAAACTCTTCACATGTTACGTTCTCTTTACGTTCAAAGCTTTGTAAAGCACCTTTCATGCCAATGTTGTAAGAAAGAACACTTTGAAACATAAAATAGATAGAATAGACAGTGATAGATAGTGACAGATAGATAACAGTTAGAGATAGATAGAGATAGACTCTACACATGTTATGTGATGTAACATGGTTACCTTCATTTCAGGTTTGATTGACTCTTTACGTTCAAAGCTTTGCAATTCAGCTTTACGTTCAAAACTTTGTAATTCAGCTTTGATGCCGTCAGATAATTGAACATCGGTACGTTCAAAAGACTTGAATTTGACTTTTGAACCGTCTTCAATTTTATCGACTTTACTCGATTCAACTTTTTTCAAATCAGCACCATCTTTGTCATCTGTTTTCGGTTTTGGGTCACGTTTAACTGGTTTCAATTGGAAACCGCCAATAAAAGTCTCTTGTAATTCTTTCTTTGGTATAACACGTTTGACTTTTGGATCGGGTTTTTTCTCTTCAATTGTTTGCTTCGGATCGATGGTACTCGTGGTACTTGTGGTATTTGTGGTACTTGTAGTACTTGTGGTATTTGACTAATTTAATAATAACATATGTGAGTGTTTATTTATTTATATTTGATAATGACAGTGAGTTGGGTGAGTGATCATTCACTAAGTTATCATGTGAATGTGGTAGTATCAGTAGTAATCAGATCCAAGATCAAAATCAGATTGATAATAATTGTTAAATAAAGAATGTATTTGAACGTTAAGGTAAGGATTGATTTAAATTAATTTGTTTTCAATTGATTGATATTGTAATTGATTGATTCTGTGATTCCAATTCACAAATATAAACATAACAATGCTAATAGAATTGAATTGGTGGTATATTTATATCAATCATTTGATATTTTTAGATCAATATAAAGTCAATACACAAAGTACTTACCACATTTTCAATAATTGAAGTCCTCCTTGAACTTGGTGTTGAGTCGTCACTCTATATTTACAAATATATACAATAAGTAAGTATTAAGTATTCAATATACTTATTAATTATTATTCATAAATTAATGAATACCTAATTAGTTAATTAATAACATGGTAATTAGTAAGTAGGTATGTGAGATACATTTAAATGTTCTATTCTAAATGTAGGTAAAATGATTTGTATAAGATTAGTGTAAATAATATGGTAGATGATAGGTAATTAATTATTAAGTTATTAAAACAATAATATATTTGTTTGTTTGTTACCTCTGTTTTAATAACAGATGATCTTCGACTTTCGGTTTTAAGTTCCTCGACCTGTAAATCAATAGGTAGGCATGTCGTTAAATGTTGTTCGATTACTAAAAATGTGTTTTTTCAATTTTCATAACATAAAACACATTTTTAGTAATACTAGTGGTGGTGTTTTAACAATTACTTTTTTCGATACTGCTTTGGTTTCTGTATTATTGACCAAAGATGGTTTTCTTACTTCCTTCTTGTCTTCTTTCTTTTCTACAGTAAGTTTCTTCTCCTCTTTTTTCTCTTCTACAGTCAGTTTCTTTTCCTCTTTTTTCTCAACCGGTTTCTTTTCTTCAACTTTCTTTTCTTCAACTTTCTTCTTTTCTTCAACTTTCTTCTCCTCTTTCTTTTCCTCTTTTTTCTCTTCTTCTTCTTTCTTATCCTTTTTCTAAATTGTTAAAAATATACTCCACCATGTTTCTTTATACTTAAGTGTCTTATAAGTTAAAATAGTCTTATTACCTATCGGCTACCCAATATTACAACGTTCTTTAGGTAGTAAATAGGTAGGTAGTCATACTCCTGTTATAGGTAGTAATAGGGTAGTAGCATTAGATATGGCATCAGTAGTAACAACAGTAGATACACAACAGTTGTAGAATTGTTGACTTACCCCCTCCTATCGCTTTACATCTCGTTACTAATTGTAATCAAATGATATTACCTACCTACCTACCTATTGTTGGTGCCACCAGGCTCCATTGTCACCTAACTGTTCGTTTTAAAGTGATTTAATTTGGTTTGATTTGAATTCAATTCTAAAACTGCTTACCTACTTATCACTTAAGTCTTAAACTGAGTAGATACCTACAGTTGTAAAGAGTACTGTGCCATATCTAATCTATCTTTGATTAGATTAGATTCGATTGTTATTACCCAGAGCTAGTAAAGCTATACTTGATGTAAAAACAAATCAAATCGAATTAAATAATAGATACTAGGTATAAACTTAACCATGTTCTAAATATACCTTTTCGTTGATAATTAGACTAGCAGATGATTCAACTTCACCAAACTCGTTTTTGAATACAACACGATATGAGGCAGCATGTGTGATTTTTTTACAACTTGAAATTGATAATCGGGCAATTTGACCATCGAATGAAGTTTGTTCACGTATGACTGTTGTGTTTTTATACCAAATGACAGTTATTTTTTTGTCAATTGTTGTCAAAGAACATACAAATTCAGCGGAAGAACCTTCATCCACAATCTAGACAAATCATAAATTATGAATAAACAATAAAATAATCAACAATCAACAATAATTTACAATTTCTTTGAGTCCTTTAGCAATTTTGGGTTTTTCTCCTTCGACAGGTATATCAGTGACTTGGACAACTTGTGATACAGCTTCACCTTTTTCGTTTTTGGCAACCAATTTATATGCACCTTTGTCAACTTGAGTGACATCATTGATTTCTAATTGAACAGCAAATTCACCATCTTTGACTTGTTCTACGCGCACTTGATGACGCGAATCCTTTTGGATGGCTGTTGATTCTTTGAACCAAGTACAATCCGGTGCAAACTTACTGAGCACAGTGCATTCAACAATCACTGTTTTCTTTTTCACAATCTTAATAACCTTTGGCTTTTCTTTAATAACAGGTATTACTGAAAAACGAGAATAATTAATAAATAATAATGAATATTGATTATTGATTGATCAATTCAATAAATGAATTGAATCTGCAGATTATAAATATATCTATAATTGGTATTGGTACTTACTTTCAATATTGAGTGTAAGATTAGCATTTAATTCACCCAAACTATTCTTTATGTTACATTTGTATAGACCAGAATCCTCAGGATCAGGGTCTTTTAGTTCTAGTTTGATATGATATTCGTCAGTGGAAGTTTTATTCACACTCATTACAATTTTAGTAGATGCTTTGATCTCTTTGCCTTCTCTAAACCAAACAATTTTCGGTTCTGGTGCCGCTTTTACCTTACATTCCATAATTACTAGTTTGCCATTATCTTTGGATGTGATCTTTGGTTTTTCAACAAATTGTGGCCCATCACCTTCTGGTTCAGGTTCTGCCTCAATATTCAAATTTAGATTGGCATTACTTTCGCCGTTCTCGTTTTTCACATGACATTGATATGTGCCGCCATCCGGGCCAGCTGGATCTTTGATTTGCAATGTGAGTTCGTAGATATCCTTTTCAATTTCAACAGATTTAATTATAAATCTGGAGGATTCTTTAATAACCGTTGTCTTTCCTTTGTACCAGGTAACTACTGGTTTTGGATTAGCCTTGCATTTACATTTCATTGTAATCAAACTACCAGTCTCGTCGGAAATAATCTTTGGTTTCTCGATAAATGAGGGCGCTAATCCGCCATCATCACCACCTGTAAAATGGAAAACAATTCAAATTATAACATGGGACTGGTCTGGTAACCGACGTGGTCTCGACAGATTAATTATTCCTGTAAATGAACAAAAGTAAGTATGTATTCATATTTATATATCTATATACAAAATAAGACAGAAGCGTGCTTTTATGAAGGGTTCCTAAAACAAACAAAAAAGAAATGGTCTATTTCATTGAATGGCGAAACCATCGTATCCAATGTATCCAAAACATATACCAGTTAAAATATCAACTTGCTATTGCCTTATTGTCCATTCAAATGGGATATGTTTTGGTAAGCATACCTTGGAAGTTCAGAGCAATATTAGCGTTCGATTCTCCATAACTGTTGAATGCGTTACAACGGTAGTTGCCACCATCTTCACGTGTTGGATTTGATATCTCTAATGTTAATACGTAAGTATCTTTTCCGGTCGCCTTACGTGACATTCGAATACGGGATCCTTCCTCAATAACCTTATTACCCTGATACCACGTGATTTCTGGTACAGGGTTTGCCTCGAGTATACATTCCATAATAAGTATATCACCATCTTGAGTGATAGTCGGTTTTTTCGGAAAACGTGGTGGTTTTCCGTCGGGAATTCTAATTTAAATAAGATAAATAAATGTTTGTGTGTAAATAAGATCCGCTCATTTGTTTTGCTTTCAATGATTTGCATGCTACTAACTTAGGTTTGCCACCACCCTCGAAGTTTAAATTGATGGTAGCCGTACCCTCGCCGTGCTTATTTTTGGCCACTGCTCTATATTCGCCACTATCCGATGTTTGTACACTACTTATTTCCAAACGAGCCATGTGATACAATTTTTGATCTTGTTCCAACGATATTGTAAAACGACCTCCAGCTTTAATCACTTCTTTTCCATGATACCTTTACAACACAAATGTAATGTAGATTATAATCGATCTAAATATTTAACTATTATAGATATTAACTATTAACTGCACACTTTAAACCACATAGGTAGGTACCTACTATTGTAAATTTATTATAGTCCTGAGTTTGAGTCTACTACGAACTATTATTGATATATGAGTTCAGTTCAATTACTTACCACGTTAGTTCTGGTTTTGGATCGCCAACGCATCGGCACTCGAATGTGATTTTGTTACCATCCTCTGATTGTCGAATAACGGGTCGTTCAGTGAATGTAGGCTTGATTCCATCATCAGGAACTGGTGCTTCATCGCCTATAGGTATTCAATTAAAAAATGATCCCTAAACCTGCTATTGCTAATGATATTTATATTTTATAACCTAAACAACATTGTGCTGAGATCACAATATAATCTATGTATTATAGTAGAGTAGTAGGTATATATGTGATCAGATCTATAGATCAAATCAGATCTATACATCAAATCAGATCTACGAGTAATAGATGATACTATTGTGCAAACGCAACGCTTTGTTTTAGTTTAGTAATGTGTTTATAAGTACAAATTGACAAGCATTCTCTTAGTTATTCATTTTCATTAAATACTCAATTAAATTTAGCTTTTTGAGCTGCAGATTTAGATTCTTTCAAACTAAGCTCTGCTACCAATGCTATATTTAACATACTTAATATTCGTTAGATCGTTCCTCATATATTATCACATGATCATTGATCATTGATCATTGATCAGTGATAACTGATACCCTTGGACGTTCGCCACACTTTCCGCTACGATTAAAAATTGCAGGAAATTATGATTTATTTAAATACGTGTATTACCTAAAAAATAAGATCAGTCAAAAAAGGACGCTTCGTGTCTTATGGCATACAAAAGTCTATTCAATTCATGTAGGTTGTTACATTTGTAGAGAGACTTTCAAAATTTAGAGAGTGTCCTATGTACAACAGTTTCATGTCAAAAACAAAATTAGGAATACTGGTTATGTTAAAAAAAAATTAAAAAAAAAAAAAAAAAACAACAACATCGCTGAGAATACTTTTGAATGTTCTTGTACGTTCAAAAATATCCCATATTTAAATATTGTGTAATATTATATATATATATATATATATATATATATATATATATATATATATATATATATATACATGTTAATGTGTATTGTGTAATGTATACAAATAAAAATTAAAAAAAGCTGTGTGATTTATTTAAACGTGGTCCAAGCTTTTGTCTGCATTTGTACAAATTCCAGAATTGCGGAGAGTTGTCTGAATTTACATGTTGTAGTGTGTGGAATATTCATATGCCATTTATAACGTATATTGACTAAACTAAAATTATAAAAATAGCATCAAATTTACGGCAAAGTTTAGCGTAGCGGGCATGCACTGTTGTTGGCGAATTAATTCACTCACGCATCAAACAAACACACTACACTCGTCTCAAACAAATCAAATCAAATAAAACTTTTAGTTTAGTTGGAGTATTTATTTATATATTGAATGGACAGACAGACATTCAATATGGTCCATTGGTCCATTGGTCCATTGGTACTCACTATTTACATCGGATATCCTTTTTATTAGATTTAGTCAGTCAGTAGTCCAATAGTTACAACCATCAGTATCTTTATAAAATTAAAACGGATTCGTCGTATTATTCAAAGGACTCCCAGAGACAATGCCTTTGATAACTAATGGGAACGAACTCAACTGTGCACTGTGTCAATGCATATGTGTAAAGTAGGACTGCGTGTTCCTCTTGCTAGCGTTTCGCGTCTCTCGTCCAGTTCTGTTTAGATCTATACGAAGCTCCACACAAACTTAATCAATAGATGATATAATTAACATTGATAATTGTTTAAATCAATATTTATCTGAAAAGAAATCTGAAGATCATCGGACAGACGGACAGTAAGTCTAAGTTCAAAACGATTGAACTTTGCATGGAATTCACATCTGGTTGTTTACATATTGAGATGCATTCTAAGCTCGAATTAAATTCCTTGTCCTTATGGAGTCGGTAAAAAATCATATTGAATCAATAGCTATGCAACCAACTGTTAAATTTTAAATATACATACTGTACACTATTACAATTACTATTACTAAACTATAACTCTTCTCTATAATAATCATTTGGATCAATAAAGTGTCAGCGTGACTGTCACTGTGACTATAAGGAAGACAGAAACATAAGCATTAAATGTGGTATATTCTTCTCTTTCTGTTGTTTGAATACAAAACTAAGTACTAATCATTTATAAGGGTAGTTTATTAACTACCAACCAATCTAATCTACATCAACAGTCTATGAATGTAAGGTTATGAATGTACGGACTGTACTGTTGTTAATGGTCGACATTAATGGTTGACAACATTGTTGACATGAATGGTTCTTCAGTGCAAAAGTTCAAGTAAAAATAGTTCAATATTCAGTATTCAAATAATTAATAAAGAGAAGAACATATCGATGGTAATATCCAAACTAGTTGTAAATTAATTAAAATAAGCTTTTTAAAATAAAATAATAATAATGAAGCTAAACATTTGAACTTACTGTCAAAGTTTAAGCTAATTGTAGCATTGCTCTCTCCTAACTCGTTCTTTGCGGTCACTTTATATTTGCCAGCATCCTCAACAGTGACATTTTTAATTTCAAGTGTCGCAAAGTATGAGTGTCCATCTTTATCAATCAATAGCTGAAATAGAATTAATTATTGATATCAATTTGAATGAGATTTGTGTGATTATAGATTATTATTAAGTACTAAGTACTAATAAGTACTAAATACTAAACAGTTACCTTATGACGAGGTGATTCTTTAACCTGGGTTGCATTATGCCACCAGGTGACTGTTGGTTTAGGATCAGCTTGTATGCGACATTCGAACAGCAAACGCTTTCCGTCCTCTTCTTGCCGTATAGCCGGCTTCTTCGAAAAAGTTGGTGCAATACCATCGATTTGTCTGTAAATCAAATCCAAAAAAACAAAGTTATCATTCTTTGTTCAGAGAGTAAAAGTCAGAATGAGAAGTCTACTTACTTTTCTCTTGGCTCATCCATAGCTGTGGATAAATTGAACAATTAATAAAATGTTTCGAATCACATTGATAATAGATAACAAAGTCAAAGTCAAATCTTGCATCGTTTATTGACTATTATGCATACTAGAACTAGAATGCTATTTCTATGCAAGATTTGACATTCAGATGAGACTGACTGCTGATTGTCTGACTGAATGATAAAGAATGATCTACTTACGACTGAAATTCAAATTAATTGATGCAGCCACTTCGCCCATCTTATTTTTTGCCTTAACTTTGTAGAGACCAGCATCCGTCTCAATAACATCGTCAAGCTCTAATACAACCGTGTACTTGTTTGTATCAATTGATTGTAACTTGAATACAGTCCTATGGTCCTCAGTTAATAGTTCATCACTACGATACCATTGTATATCTGGTTTTGGAGATGCCAACAATTGGCATTCAAATATTAGACGATTTCCATCGTCTTCTTGTCGAAGTGCGGGCTTCTGCGTGAAGCTGGGAGCAAAATCGTCCGCTACTCCCATACTTCTTTAATGGTTTCTATGAATTCAGCATCAACTTAATTGGGCCTGTAAATATTCAAACAATACATACATTTATTAAATGCAGACTATTTATAATTCAATGTAATAATAATTAGTTGAACTAGAAGTTATGTCTAAGTACAGTTTAATTTGTAATAAAATAAGAATCAATATCATTGAATAATATGAATATGATGAATATATTTAATAGTATAGGACCGATCTACTTCGATGGTATGGATTTATAAATTTATTAATTAATAATAATGGTTGTTTATCATTGATTAGTTATATATTTGTTATTGCAAGATTAACATGTAGATCAACATCTACTAGAAATTGATGGATGATTGTTGGATGAAATTTTATAAAAAATTCTATATAAATTATTTATATTCTACTCAATTCTATAAATAGAATTCGAAATACGACCTATATTTTAAAACAAACGCCAGCAGAAATATTATTATTTTGAGTAAGGTGGATTGTAGGCGGGGGTAACGTTTGCCAAATATTGTTTTAACTTTGAGTGTGTGTGTGTGTATGTGTGTATTATTGACCAATCCAATGAAATTTTAACAGTTAACAGTAGATTTCAGCGAAATGTTTGTGAAAAATATGTAAGATAAAACACATAACTGAAGTGATATGAACATAACATACATGCACTCACTCCTGACTCCCTGACTACAGTTATAGTTACACCACTTACTTTACAGCAAACTTAACACAGTCAGTTAGTTAGTTAGTCAGTCAGTTAGTTTGTTAGTTTGTTAGTTAGTTAGTTCAGTTCAGTCAGTCGGCAGTCCTAAATACTATATTTAGAACTTTGTGAACATCATCTGACTGACTCATTTGAAATAAAAGTATACACAATATACAATATATTTTAAATATACTTTTTATTTTATATATTATTTTACAAGATTTTTAACAAATCATAGAGGATGATTCACTTACTCTGTACCTCAGAGCATCACTTGATCATTTTATTACTGATCAGTGATCATCAGCAATGATCATGTTCAAAGCACAAGACACACATTCTTTGAATCTTTTAACTAAACTTATTGTTATCATTCAATTTTAACAAACTGTTAATTAATCCACCCTTCATTCTATTTTAAATATCATCATGTTGTGTTCATCATTGTTCATTGTAAACTTCAAAAGTACAAAACACTACTTAATGGTTACAAGTACTCATTACATCCAGCAAGATCATCACAGCATAATCATTACAGCATACAAGATCAGTTTCAAGAGCTTTACAATTACTATTTAATATGGATTCGGTCCATTCATGAAAAAATTTGATTCACTTATATACATACCAGTCCAACTGGTCGAACAGTTAAAAGCGCTCGGCTTGGAACTGGGAGATTGCTGGTTCAATTTCCAGCGGTAACAGTTTATCAATTAAATTAATTTAAAAAAAAAATGATTAATGGGACGGTTAATTGATCCTAAACTATCGGCGTATGGACAAGCCTGAAAGTAACCCCCCGGATATGCTTGTGAAGGTTTTACAAACTCCAGATAAATATCGGCATAGTTCCTATCAAAGTGGGTATCAATCGCACAACCTACCATTTGCTAGTCTACATGTAAATGTCTTGTCCTTTAGGGGTCGGTAAAAAGGCTATAATTTACTTGTTAAATTTTATATATATTCAACTATTATGTAATTGTTGTTGATTGAACATTTGCAGAACTAATCAAATAATCGATCGTGTTGAGTTTTTAGTTATTAGTTATTAATGCCTAATGTTCAGACTAAGATTTTGATGAGTATATGAGTAGTATATGTATTAGTATATGAGTATAAGTATAAGTATATGTATATGTATTTGTAGATAGCAGACAGATAGTTTTAAAATATTGAATAGACGACTTATTTTTATAAAAGTTCAAGTTTCATTTGAAATAGAAATAGAAATGTTTAATTGTTAGATTTAGATATAGATTTAGACTAAGTAGCTACTTTGTAGTTTTTAATTCTAAATTGCTTTATTCTTTTTTATGAATCTTTTGTTTGTTTTTTTTTTTATAGAATTGAATTGAGTTTGGTAAGTACTTAGTAATTGATTAGAACAGAACAGTACAATAGATCAAATACTATTTACTATTTATTTTAAGTCACTTATCAATCAATTATTGAATCATAATCAAAAAGAATATTTAAAGTATTTAGCCTTTGCAATAGCCAATAATTCATATATCAGCTATTAGCTCTTTTGTCTCATCTATTAGTATTATTTATTCTATTCATCATTGTCCAAATCAAATACCAAAATGGCAAAAGACCCAAAATATTTTCAATTGCCAATTGGAAAGTTAAAAATAAATAGTTAATACCTATTAATAAGTGAAATGAAGTAAAGTGAAGTCAAGTAAAGTCAAGTCAAGTGAATCGAATATTAAATAATAAAAAATGTAAGTATATGAAAGTTGTAAATGTAAAAAAAAAAAAAAAAAAAATGTATAATTATTGGCGCAACACTTAAATTCGCCCACACAAAGTTTAAAAAAAAAATTGATGTGAATTTTGATATGAAAAACTAAAAATAAAGCATCACTAATGCCTTCTGGTATTTTTATGTTATTTAAATGTAAAAAATTGATCAATTATAATGTATAGCATTCCAGAAACAGTATTTTGGTTCGATGCCATTTTAAAAAATAACTATATTACTATTTTACTATTACTATTCAAAACTATAAAAGATACCTAGATATCTACTAAATGAATATCATTTTTAAGTTAATTATTGATCATTATCTGATTAGTTTGTATAGTTTGCAATGTCTGCAACAAAGTTTAAAGAATGCGCTTCTTTTTACATTTACAACAAACAAGTCTTATAAATATGAAATGACATAAAACATCACCAAACCATTGTGAATCACAAATGGTTAAATGATTATTATTGGATCATATCCAATATTGGTATAAATCAGTATACCTACCTATAATATATAATATTACTTGTAAATAATAATAATTATTATTAACTATATAACTTTTAATTGAAACTAAAACTAAACTCTGATTTATACATTAGGCACTGATTATATATTTGAATTCTATATTTATATGTATAATTATAAATATAGAATTCAAATATATAAAAATCATTTAAAAATAGATTTGAGAGATCAGATCACTTGGTATCTAAACTAAACTCAACTATTTATTATATTACTTACTTATTATTTAAGTTGTAATTGTCAATTGTAATTGTTATAATAAATAATTAAGTAGATACCTATTGTTAGATTTGATTTGATTATTGATTGAATTTGATATCTATAAATGATGGATGTAGGTTTAGTTTAAACGTATCCTATCGACAATATAGTTAATTCATAATATATCTATTTACAATTATATATATATAGTATTCATTATATAATATAATATTTGATTTAATTTAAACTTACTATGTATGTTCTTTTTTTTTTATCTTTTTTATAAATTAACAAAAACAATCAATTTTTAATAGAATTATTTTATTGAATTTAAATTGAAGCACTGCTAATAAACTATATATTTACTATACTTTACTATACTTAAATTTTACTTAAGTTTAGTAAATAGTACAGTTCACGTATATTTTATTTAAAAAAAAAAAAAAAAAAACAACTTTTAATTAACACTTTTATAATTATATAATTTTGATTTTTCTTTCTACTTGAAACTGTTTTGTTGAATAAATTCTTGTTTGTTTTTGACAACTTAGTTTTAACAATCGAAACGGACTATCAATCAATTATTGAAAGAGCAACCGTACTTGCGAATGCTTGATCGTTCGTGTCGCGCGCGTTGTGCTTGGCCCAAGCACTAATGTTTAATCATTCAATATAACATTAAACGCTTCAATTTAGATGTTGAATATTAGCAAGAGCACGACCACGCTCACTCACTCCCACCATTCAACATGATCGAAGTGTATCTAGTAGGTGAGTTAACGTATAGTTAACGCTTCTTGAACGTACGTTAACGTGTATTATAACGTTCATATGTATTAACATTAACAACATAAGTTGCTTCAGAGTAGCAGTAGTATAATAATGTTAATATAATAATGTTCTGTATGTGTTTGTTTTGTATATATATATATATATATATATATATATATAATATGTTGGTGTACTTTCAACACTGTATGTATATTGTATACCACCCGCACACGCACACCTATGTATTTCATTCCAAGTACAACACTTCTTACACAGTCATTTCTGGCAGTAATCTCTTGATTGATATTGATAATCAAGTTATCATTATATTGGAATTAGAATTAGAATAGGTGTGTGTTGAGTTTCATTTTTATTGAATACTTGTAACGACTGTAGTGTATGTACCTATACTACATCGTATCTACAGTACTCAGTACTCAGTACTGAGTACTGATATATTATGTTATCTTAATCTTATTATTATATAAGTTTATAATTATAATTATAATATTCTTAGTTGAGTCGACTGAATAATCAAATGATTTTTTATTTATTTCTTATTTAGTATTGTACACTCCTGTTCATAAAAATTGAACCACTAAGTGATATTCTAAGCTTATATATATATATATATATATATATATATATATATATATATATATATATATATATATATATATATATTAATATATATATATATATATATTACTTAATATATGTATAATATTACATACAATAACACTTAGAATGTTTTAAATAGTTCAGTTTTTATGAACAGGAGTGTACTTGTAACTACTACCTTCTAACAAGTACAATACCTATATTTACATCCAATCCAATCCAATCCATAACTACATCTATTCTTATTCTAATTATATATCTATACTTTATTATTCTTTATTCTTTGTTAGCATCTATTTATCTATTTATCAAGCACGGTTATGTTATATCAAAAGGATGTTCAAGGACTAGCATTTACTTAATATGTTAAACGTTCTTTGGCATCAAATGTTTGATATGACAAATCATATACGAATCTAGGTTGGGAATGCAATCCACGACTATTCCTTTAGCATTCTAGACCAGAGTGTTGAGTTCTGAGCTACCTGAGATGCTAGCAGACCATTGGTCTAGAATGCCAGAGGCCATGGGTTCGATTACTATGCTAGATTTGATGTCAAAGAATGTTACAAATAAGATGTTTAGTTATGATAATAAACAACATAGGTACTCATATAGGTACAATGAAGTATGTTCATGTTTATGTTCATGTTCATGTTCTTGTTCAATTTTAATTAGAAACAAAATAAGTAACAGTGGTGAATTAACAGTGAGTGACAGTTAATATTTAAAATGTTGTCATGTGATGTCTCTCTGATGTCTTTTTGAACAATAATAACAACACTAATAGCGAGACGAATAGCTGCTACAAATCAAGTCAAGGTGAAATTCACATCATTGTTGTCTAATTAAAATTGTTTTATTACCTACATCAAATCTATAATTGTAATTGTAATTGTCATTTGTCCTTTGAAACAAACAAACAAACAAACAACAATACATACATACATACATACATAGTATTTACTTAGTATATATTTAGTATTTGTTCATTTGATTGTTAGTTTATTAATTAATAACGTTAGTTAATAAATTGTTGAATTTGAATATATAAATTCCTGAGTGTTTGTTGGTGGTGGTGTTGGTGAGTTTTCATTTAAATATCAATGATATTAATCACATCACATCACATTGTTTGCATAATGTTACGTGATTCATATCATTTTAAATATCACCCACTCACATATCTATCTATTATTATTATTATTATTATTTATAATTAGTAATCATATCTATATAATATAAATCGATCAATATCCATAATATAATATAATATATAATGATCATCTATAATGTATATCATCTATAATGTTTATATACAATAAATCAATTCAATTATTACCATTATTAATTTAATATCAATATCAGTATCAAATAACAGATATAAATGTACCTATGTCTATTACTATTATCTATATATTATCAATTAGGTAAGTATACTATTTATTACTTCTTAAGGACGTCCCTAAAGAGCAGTCGTGCTCAACTTAAACAAAAATTCCATATAAACTACAATAGATCAAATCAAATATAGTTGAGGTACAGTGTTACTTTTTGCTGCACTAACACTGTACCCCAGCTATATTTTATTTGATCTATTGTAGTTTACATAATGGAATTTTGGTTTAAGTTGAACACTTAAACAATATTTATAAGATAACTAATACCGACCGCTTGTTTTTGTTATTTTTGTAGAAAAATATTTGTTATATATTCAATTACTTATTCTCAGTTTTTTAAAAGAATCCTAAGAAAATTACTATTGATATTTTATAAAACGTGCGTGACATCATTAATCGGGGTCATTAACTGTCAATATTTACAAATTTAGTACCGTAACGACCATTTGAAAAAAATGATACGTGTGGAAGATACCTTTAACTACATATATTCAAAATTATAGAAGAATCGTAAGAAAAGTGATTTTCTTAGGAACGTCCTTAAGTATATACTTGATGCCGTATGATGATGTCACTTAAAAACAAATCAAATAGTTTTGTTAGTTAGGTCAAACATTTAAAGCTAAACAATCAATTTAAATCAATCAATTTCAAGATCATCTCACTGATATCTATAAATATCTATATAAATAGATCTATCATTTATCTATCTACATGTTTGTATAGGACAGATATATAGATATAGTGATCTATTGATATAGATATATAGATGTATTGATATCAATGCCAATCAATATCTAATACCTACAACTTAACAAATATGTACCTATTTAATTGTTTATTAATATTGATGATATTATTATTATTATTATACAATAATATAATCGGTTTTTGGACAAATGTTTCGAATAAAAGTTGTTCATTATAAATATACTAATAATTTTTACTTGAAACATTTTCTCAAAAAACCAAATAAATACGGTACTAATTAAATAAAAGTGAACGGTACTTTTATGGCTTATAGTAGTACATACAGTTCTATGTAGGTACTATGACCCACCAACACAAGTTCATGTCAATTTTGATTTATCCCTTATTGATTTGGTTTTCGATAAAATGCTTCGGATAAAAGTTGTTCATTATAAAATTTAGTAGCCACTTTTATTCGAAACATTGTTTTTTTGAACTAAATGAATGCGATGCGGTACACAAATCACGTATTAAATTTTCAAAAATAACAAACTTTTAGAGCAGCCAATTGTATCTACGAGAATAGATATTATTATCATATATAATCAATGAATATAAGTAAAAAAAATAATATTTTAATATAATATATAAAAGAATGTGATGATATATGATTCATATATACTTGTATATGTTATTGTATATATATATATATATATATATATATATATATATATATATATATATATATATATATATATATATATAGTATATTTATTATAAATACTTTGAATACAAATATAAAAATGAAATCAAATCAAATCAAGATATAGAGATGACCTATTTAAAAGTGTTACATTTACATAATCATAGTAGAATTTAAATAAAAATAGTACTTATAGCACCAGTAATAGTAGTATTAGTAGTAGTAGTATTTATATTTAACTATCATGAATGTTTTAAGTATAGTTTTATACTTAAATACTTCAATTAACAATAAACAATACTTATAAATACTTTAATACTTATACATACTGTAAGTTTATTATACTTATTACAGTCATTTTTATTATAATTCAACTATACGTAGTCATACTTTACTCTATTCACTCGTTTATAGTCAAACCTCGGTTATCCGAGCTCATGTTGTGGAGGAGAGGTACAGCGAATAAGCGAAAACGCTGATAACACGGAAGAAATGAAAAAATTCGAAAATCTTAATCATTTTCGATATATTTGAAATGTTACTTATTTCATAATTATCTTCACACAAAAACATCACGATTTATTGATTTTTCAAGATACTATATAGTTTGGAGTCAAGCAATCCTCGAAAATATCGATTTTGTTTCATACGAACGCTTGCATTCATTCAACAAATTTCGTTTCAATTGAATTGAAAACAGTTCACAACAAGTTTCACAAATTTTATCCAAAACAAAATATTGATTGAAATTGAATAGGGTCTGCCTGTGCTCCTATTCGATTTACTCATTATACAGCCAAATTAAAACATGTGTGGTTTTGTTTCAAGTTTGATAGTTCTATCATGTCCTCTCACAAATGGTATGTTGAAGTCACACATATATATATCTGCTAGATTCTTGATGGAATTTGCAAGTAAATGCAAATGGGTTGGGTTATACCCATCCTCTCCGGATGGGTTAGCCTGGAATTTTTGAAACCGGCTCTGCTGTAAAATAAGCGGTAGGGCCTATAAATCAAATCAAAAACATATTATTATTTGAGACACATCTCATGATGTGATTCTTGAATGGTCTTGAATCTTGGAGTATTTGGTCTAAAGCGTTATGTCTGCGCAGTATGCCTACTTGGAAACTGGGAGGTTGTGGGTTCAAATCCCGACATCGGCAGTTTGTCAATTATTAAGAAAAAAAAAATTCGTTACGCAAGAGCTGCTTCAACTTAGCGAATTTCCTTGGAATAAATAAATTACTCTCTAGCGGTCACAATGTTAGTCTGATTAAAATGAAATGTCGTATCTGATTTTAGTATTTGCATGGCCAATTTTATTAATAAATAACATACATCAAGGGGAAAGGGGGGCATAAAGATAGAAGAAATCACAAAATATAAAATATCTCTCTTAATATTAGAACAATCGAAAAATGCGTAAGAAACAAAGTTGTAGAAAATCATGTTTGCTACAATTCATCACCTTATCATTTTTGCTCAAACTCTAATGCGTACAGAGATATTGAGGAATTTAATTTTCAATCTTAAACCGTCAATATTTTTGTAAATATTAGTGTTACAGAAAAAATGATAAGAAACAAAATTACAGCAAAACTTAATACCTACAACTTTTTATCTTATAAAATTTTCGATTGTTCCAATATTAAGGGAGATACGTCAAATTTTGTGTTTCCCTCTCCCTCTAAACCCTCCTTTCCCCTTGTCCGATTTTACCCATTAACGAACTTGTCCTTTTGAATACCAAAAGCGCCTCAGATACCAAATTTCATTCCGATAAAATGAAAACTGTGACCGCTAGAGTGATTACAGACACATATATATATGTATATATATATATATATATATATATATGTATATATATATATATATATATATATATATGTCCATAGATATATATATATAAATTTTACAGATGGTGATTTTTGACATCTACTAGGTAGGATCGATGGACATTTGAAGAAATTTTTGCGAAATTATGACTTCGGTACGGGACCAATAGCTCTATTTCCTTTCAGGAAATTCGCTAAAATTCGTAGCAATTCCTAGTCAGACACAAGGATTTCTTCCAATCCACTCACATCCTCACATCCTTAGGCATCACAATCACAATGGACCTTATAGTCGAAGTGTAGTCCGTCCAAGGCAGCCTCTACAATCTATCTATCTAAAGTGTTTGATAAGAACTGTTACAGGTAGAGAGTGGACCCATCACCACACAAAACGAAACTAAAGCTGAAGATGAAGGTTCTTAGAGAATAAGACGAACAAACGTCCTCATCTATTACAAATGATTCAGTTAATTATTCAATTTGCTTGTTGATTAATAATAATAATAAATAATATAAATCGTGCGTGCTGGTATAGACTATAGTATAGGTACATGGTGATGATGTACCAACATAATATTACAACAAACACGACTACAGTACATTTATTTTGTTTGTGGTGAATAGTGAATATTGAATACTGTTTGTTCATCATTATATTAACGAACAAACGTTCTATCTTCAAATCTTGAACATCACCAACAAAAAACTGAAAATTATTATCTGTTTCAACTATCAACTGTTATTATCGATATCAGAAAGAAATGTTTGTGAATGTTCACTGATCACTGTTCACTGACCATCAACAGTCAGTCCATTATAGTTAGATGAACAATATTAAGATGTGAAAAAGAAACAACAAATGTAAACGGACGGATCGAATCGGACAGTGAACAGTGTAGTACTGTATAGTAGTGTATACAATATAATATACGTTATACGTTCAACGTTATATGTTAGACGTTATACAGTAACAGCGGTAACAGTATTCAAAGTTATTTTTAGGACAGCAAAGAAAAGTTGAGATGTATGTAATACTATCCGAAAGTAAATGCATCGTCGCGCCATATAAGTCGGCTTACTCATTTTTAAATACGCATGCGTTCACCAACAACATTATATTATTATTATGTATATTATTATTATTATTATTGAATTGAATTGAATGTTATATTATGATATGTGTGTTGTATTTTATATATTTGTGTGGATATTTAAATCAAAGTATATATATATATTTGTTATATATATATATATATATATAATAGGTACACCTTGTACATAAAATCACAATTACAATCAATATTTCTAAGTATATGATTTGAATTGAATCATCATTTATAATGAATCCCAAATGAAAAGCTTTTAAATGAATAGGTACTCATATCACATGACACACATGAGACACATGACATATCATATGAATCGACGGATCAGATCAAATAAATAAAATCGTTTTTTTTCAAACAATATCACGTACTATCTAGGTATTGAAAACCATAACCATTTTAAATGTTTACAAATAACAGCGATCTAATCCTGAAAATTAATAACAATACTAATTAATAAACATTAATAGCAGTTCCACTCTTAATTCCACTATATTCATGAATTGATTGAATGAACTTAAACTATTTAAACTAGTAGTGTTGATTGTTGATTGTTGTTGAGGTAGATATCAAGTACCTATTTAATAATGCATTAATCAGTTTTCAGATCTACATATTTAAATATTTCATTGTTATAATATCAAACAACAATAAACAAACACAATTCAATTCAATTATAGGTATAGGTACATATAACTAATAATATTTAGGTACTGTAATAGGTTTAGGTACCCATAAATGAATATTATTAGTTATAGATTAGATATCGATTCTGTTAACACCATTATCATTCAATAGGTACAGTACAGTTAACAGTTTACATTCATTATTAACCAGCACTGTGTACATGCATGTGTACTTACATTTGTATATGTTATTAGTTTTTAATTTGAATGTTTTAAGTACAAACTATATTATCTACTTATCTAGTATGCACCTCCATATAGGTACACACTCAGTCTCTTTATTTTAGTTTAGTTT
Organism: Nineta flava; assembly: GCA_963920215.1. NCBI lineage: Eukaryota > Metazoa > Arthropoda > Insecta > Neuroptera > Chrysopidae > Nineta > Nineta flava. The sequence continues at coordinate 1,246,547 of OY986046.1, forward strand.
AATACTTGTATAGTTTACTATAGAAGGGCAGCAGAGCCCTTAATGCCTGAATTAAGAACTAAATAACTAAAAACAATTCACTCAAATCTATTAATATACCTAACCCAATCCAACCCACCAACCCAAATTTCGTTTCAATTGAATTGAAAACAGTTCACAACAAGTTTCACAAATTTTATCCAAAACAAAATATTGATTGAAATTGAATAGGGTCTGTCTGTGCTCCTATTCGATTTACTCATTATACAGCCAAATTAAAACATGTGTGGTTTTGTTTCAAGTTTGATAGTTCTATCATGTCCTCTCACAAATGGTATGTTGAAGTCACACATATATATCTCTGCTAGATTCTTGATGAAATTGCAAGTAAATGCAAATGGGTTGGGTTGTACCCATCCTCTCCGGATGGGTTAGCCTGGAATTTTTGAAACCGGCTCTGCTGTAAAATAAGCGGTAGGGCCTATAAATCAAATCAAAAACATATTATTATTTGAGACACATCTCATGATGTGATTCTTGAATGGTCTTGGATCTTGGAGTATTTGGTCTAAGGCGTTATGACTTGACCTTTTGAATACTAAAAGCGCTTCAAATATCAAATCTCATTCCGATAAAATGAAAACTGTGACCGCTAGAGTGATTACAGACATATATATATATATATATATATATATATGTATATATATATATATATATATATATGTCCATAGATATATATATATAAATTTTACAGATGGTGATTTTTGACACCTACAAGGTAGGATCGATGGACATTTGAAGAAATTTTTGCGAAATTTTGACTTCGGTACGGGACCAATAGCTCTATTTCCTTTCAGGAAATTCGCTAATATTTCCTTTCAGGAAATTCGCTAAAAAGGAGCGGTTAATTGACTAATCTGTCGGCGTATGGACAAGAACGAAGTAACCGGCTATGTTTGAGATGGTTTTCTGCAGTTTCCTTCACAAACTCCAGATGAATATCAGCATAAAGCGCTACCAATTCCTAAAAATTCGTAGCAATTCCTAGTCAGACACAAGGATTTCTTCCAATCCACTCACATCCTCACATCCTTAGGCATCACAATCACAATGGACCTTATAGTCGAAGTGTAGCCCGTCCAAGGCAGCCTCTACACTCTATCTAAAGTATTTGATAAGAACTGTTACAGGTAGTTCTATCATATCCTCTCACAAATGGTATGTTGAAGTCACACATATAAATATCTGCTAGATTCTTGATGGAATTTGCAAGTAAATGCAAATGGGTTGGGTTGTACCCATCCTCTCCGGATGGGTTAACCTGGAATTTTTGAAACCGGCTCTGCTGTAAAATAAGCGGTAGGGCCTATAAATCAAATCAAAAACATATTATTATTTGAGACACATCTCATGATGTGATTCTTGAATGGTCTTGAATCTTGGAGTATTTGGTGTAAGGCGTTATGTCTGCGCAGTATGCCTACTTGGAAACTGGGAGGTTGTGTGTTTGCGAGCGGCGGTGTACCCAAAAACCCATGAAATTTTCGGACTTTTTTCAGTTTTTGCTCAATATCTCAACACAACTAGTTTGAACATAGTACATTGTATAGTGAGTAACCTCCATATATGGACTGAGTTCTCTGATCTCTGTTTAGTAGTCTTAAAAATTAAAAAGTGTATCGTACACGTACATGTATGTAGTACGTATGTTGAACAGTGCAGTGAGAACTAAAATAAAGTCGTCCATACATACAATTATAACTTGGTATATTAATTTTGTTGTTTAGTGGGTTGGATTGGGTTAGGTATATTAATAGATTTGAGTGAATTGTTTTTAGTTATTTAGTTCTTAATTCAGGCATTAAGGGCTCTGCTGCCCTTCTATAGTAAACTATACAAGTATTAAACTAAACTAAAATAAAGAGACTGAGTGTGTACCTATATGGAGGTGCTTACTAGATAAGTAGATAATATAGTTTGTACTTAAAACATTCAAATTAAAAACTAATAACATATACAAATGTAAGTACACATGCATGTACACAGTGCAGGTTAATAATGAATGTAAACTGTTAACTGTACTGTACCTATTGAATGATAATGGTGTTAACAGAATCGATATCTAATCTATAACTAATAATATTCATTTATGGGTACCTAAACCTATTACAGTACCTAAATATTATTAGTTATATGTACCTATATCTGGAGTTTGTGAAGGAAACTGCAGAAAACCATCTCAAACATAGCCGGTTACTTCGTTCTTGTCCATACGCCGACAGATTAGTCAATTAACCGCCCCTTTTTTTTCCTTATTAATTGACAAACTGCCGATGTCGGGATTTGAACCCACAACCTCCCAGTTTCCAAGTAGGCATACTGCACAGACATAACGCCTTAGACCAAATACTCCAAGATTCAAGACCATTCAAGAATCACATCATGAGATGTGTCTCAAATAATAATATGTTTTTGATTTGATTTATAGGCCCTACCGCTTATTTTACAGCAGAGCCAGTTTCAAAAATTCCAGGCTAACCCATCCGGAGAGGATGGGTATAACCCAACCCATTTGCATTTACTTGCAAATTCCATCAAGAATCTAGCAGATATTTATATGTGTGACTTCGACATACCATTTGTGAGAGGACATGATAGAACTATCATACTTGAAACAAAATCACACATGTTTTAATTTGGCTGTATAATGAGTAATAGTTCAGTAAAGTTAAACATGAAAAGGCGGTCGTGCTTGCAAAAGGTCCGGTCGTTCTGAATTTTTTATATGTTGTTAGGACCTAAACCAATATTAAAAAACCAGATTTGCAATTTCCAAAGTGTTGTGCTAGCGGCGGTGTACCCAAAAAACCATGAAATTTTCGGACTTTTTTCAGTTTTTGCTCAATATCTCAGTGAAGGAAAGGTCTGACCGGTATAGTTATTCTTTACACTTTTAAAGTAGACTAAATTTTCAACAATTTAAGATCAAAACAAGCTCTATACAGCTATTAGTTTCCAAGATACAGTTCTTAGAAAATAGGCCATTTTTTCCAAAAAGTGAAATTTTTTCGAAATGGTCACTTATTTCGTAAAATATCTTCTAAAATACGCATCCCACGTCAAATATTATATGGAATAAACTTGTAGTAAATTTATATAGCTTTCATTTGAGATCAAATTGGTACCTGTATGCCCAGCGGTTCTCTCAAAAACGGCAGATAACCAAAAACAGTCATAAGTTAACCAGCGCAGATAACCATCGCAGCGCACATATTTACCAGATGTTTGTATCCATGTTTTCGGTAAAAGTAAGTACCAATTCCAATCAGAAGGATGGAAACAAAAGATCGAGGTCGTACAGCAGTTATCAGAACATGAAAAAATGACACACACTTCTTCTTCCATGCTTCAAGGGGCCACGCTTGTTTTTGAGAACAACAGTCTCAAAAAATAGCTGTACTGAGTGTCCCTTTGTTGGAGCCCATCTCCAGTATGACTATTTCATCGACAAAACGTTTTTGGAGGTGAGTTTTCGTTGTTCTCACATAAGGGATACAACCACCCTTAATTTGCTGCAGAAGGTGTGATAAAGAAAACTGGCATTCATCACTGTTTTCCAGTAGGTAATCTTACACACAATCCATCGCTTTGTGTTTATTTATAATATTATAGAACTACATGTTACAACTAGAGAAGGACTGAGGACTGAGGAGTGTGAAGTAGGACACTCTGTAAGTAGGTATTTGTATTGAATACAGCAGACCAGATCTAAATAGATACTATAGTATTAACCATTTTATTTGTAATTATAACAAACATTACATTCTGTAGTTTTAGTACTCCAGTACTCAAGTACTAAATATGTGAGTCAATGTGCTTACAGATTAGATACTATGGACCACAAAAGTTGATGTCATTTCTTTTAAATTTTATAATTATTGATTCGGTTTTCGAACAAAATGCTTCGGATAAATGTTGTACATTCAACTTTTATTTCAAATCCACTATATAAAATTTTAAAAAGATGATATCAACTTTTGTGGCCAAGTTTACATTCCAACGTGAACATGGTTTTTTTTAGGTAAAAAGTAAGTTAATAACAACATAATAAGACTGAAAGTGAATGAATGAATTATAAAACATTAATTAGTAATAAATAAATGAAGATATGTTAGATGTTAAATGTTTGGTGTTAAGTGTTTGTTTGGTAGATAGGTAGGTAGGTAGGTATGTAGAGTTATTTGATGTTCTAGAAGATCTAATAGCATAAATACATCATACATACATACATACATACATACATACATACATACATACATCAGATCAAATCAGACATCTTTGTCAAGGTCACATATTAAACTAAACTCAACTCATTTGTGATTTGAAATAGATTTTACTTACGAGTAGAGTAGAGGTACATACATATGATAATTATAAATATGAATAGAATATAGATCACATCACATCACATCATACAGGTACCTACCTATCTACCTATCTACCTATCTACCTATCTATCGACTTCTTAGTTAGTTACCTTACCTATTCGGAATCTGTTGTTTAGTCAGCATCAATCATGTATCTGTAAAACATTATATTTAATTACTAATAATATCATAATATTAGTATCTACTTACGCTTAAATTGCAGTTTAGCAGCTTTTGCCAAAACAAATTAAACAAATTTTTTTATTCGAAAAAGTGTGGGTGAGTAAAACCCGAGGAGAGAGCCACATTTTCAATTGTTTATTCATATTATGATATTATGGTCGATGATACGTAACTATTCCTATGGAGTACTACAGTTTTTCACGTCATCGGTCATACCACCCCAAGTCGGCCAGGTTTACGTGTTTTTGGACCACCACACTAAAAGAAGTTCTATATATTTGTGGCAAAAACTATTGAAATTAAATCAGATAAATATTCCAACTCAGTGTGCTAGTTTATGGCACAATATCTGAAATATATAGAACGTTTTATAGTACGGGGACCAAAAAACACACAAAACCGACCAACTTTGGGTGGTATGACTGATGACGTGATAGATTGTAGTACTCGGTTGGAATAGTCATCGACATATAGTATAATATAATATAATATTTAATATTTATATATATATAAATATTATATTATTTTTTAAATATTTTAGTCTATTTTTAAAATTCATTAAAATCGGATGAAATATACCTGAGAAAGACCAAAAACCATTTTCTGGATTTTCGTGACGTCATCAGGTTCAAAAAATCAATTTTTTGATGAATGAAAATGAAATTTTTTTTGAAATCTACTATTTTTGGGGTCTACTATCCATTTTTATAATATAGAAATATATAGCGTTTTTCGATTTCGAGATACAAGATAATATAGAAATATATAGCGTTTTTCGATTTCGACATACAAGACCCATGTACCGCCTATTTCAAAAATTGACATTGATATCTCGGATTTTATATCAAAATTGAATTCCTGGACTGAAATTTAGTAGATTTGAAAAAAAATTCATTAAAATCGGATAAAATATACCTGAGATAGACCAAAAATCATTTTTTTTATTTTCGTGACGTCACTAGGTTCAAAAAATCAATTTTTTGACTATCACAGCTAAATTTGATCCGATTTTAATGAAATTTTTTTTGAAATCTACTATTTTTGGGGTCTACTATCCATTTTTATAATATAGAAATATGTAGCGTTTTTCGATTTCGAGATACAAGACCCATGTACCGCCTATTTCAAAAATTGACATTGATATCTCGGATTTTATATCAAAATTGAATTCCTGGACTGAAATTTAGTAGATTTGAAAAAAAATTCATTAAAATCGGATAAAATATACCTGAGATAGACCAAAAATCATTTTTTTTATTTTCGTGACGTCACTAGGTTCAAAAAATCAATTTTTTGACTATCACAGCTAAATTTGATCCGATTTTAATGAAATTTTTTTTGAAATCTACTATTTTTGGGGTCTACTATCCATTTTTATAATATAGAAATATATAGCGTTTTTCGATTTCGAGATACAAGACCCATGTACCGCCTATTTCAAAAATTGACATTGATATCTCGGATTTTATATCAAAATTGAATTCCTGGACTGAAATTTAGTAGATTTGAAAAAAAATTCATTAAAATCGGATAAAATATACCTGAGATAGACCAAAAATCATTTTTTTTATTTTCGTGACGTCACTAGGTTCAAAAAATCAATTTTTTGACTATCACAGCTAAATTTGATCCGATTTTAATGAAATTTTTTTTGAAATCTACTATTTTTGGGGTCTACTATCCATTTTTATAATATAGAAATATATAGCGTTTTTCGATTTCGAGATACAAGACCCATGTACCGCCTATTTCAAAAATTGACATTGATATCTCGGATTTTATATCAAAATTGAATTCCTGGACTGAAATTTAGTAGATTTGAAAAAAAATTCATTAAAATCGGATAAAATATACCTGAGATAGACCAAAAATCATTTTTTTTATTTTCGTGACGTCACTAGGTTCAAAAAATCAATTTTTTGACTATCACAGCTAAATTTGATCCGATTTTAATGAAATTTTTTTTGAAATCTACTATTTTTGGGGTCTACTATCCATTTTTATAATATAGAAATATATAGCGTTTTTCGATTTCGAGATACAAGACCCATGTACCGCCTATTTCAAAAATTGACATTGATATCTCGGATTTTATATCAAAATTGAATTCCTGGACTGAAATTTAGTAGATTTGAAAAAAAATTCATTAAAATCGGATAAAATATACCTGAGATAGACCAAAAATCATTTTTTTTATTTTCGTGACGTCACTAGGTTCAAAAAATCAATTTTTTGACTATCACAGCTAAATTTGATCCGATTTTAATGAAATTTTTTTTGAAATCTACTATTTTTGGGGTCTACTATCCATTTTTATAATATAGAAATATATAGCGTTTTTCGATTTCGAGATACAAGACCCATGTACCGCCTATTTCAAAAATTGACATTGATATCTCGGATTTTATATCAAAATTGAATTCCTGGACTGAAATTTAGTAGATTTGAAAAAAAATTCATTAAAATCGGATAAAATATACCTGAGATAGACCAAAAATCATTTTTTTTATTTTCGTGACGTCACTAGGTTCAAAAAATCAATTTTTTGACTATCACAGCTAAATTTGATCCGATTTTAATGAAATTTTTTTTGAAATCTACTATTTTTGGGGTCTTCTATCCATTTTTATAATATAGAAATATATAGCGTTTTTCGATTTCGAGATACAAGACCCATGTACGGCCTATTTCAAAAATTGACATTGATATCTCGGATTTTATATCAAAATTGAATTCCTGGACTGAAATTTAGTAGATTTGAAAAAAAATTCATTAAAATCGGATAAAATATACCTGAGATAGACCAAAAATCATTTTTTTTATTTTCGTGACGTCACTAGGTTCAAAAAATCAATTTTTTGACTATCACAGCTAAATTTGATCCGATTTTAATGAAATTTTTTTTGAAATCTACTATTTTTGGGGTCTTCTATCCATTTTTATAATATAGAAATATATAGCGTTTTTCGATTTCGAGATACAAGACCCATGTACGGCCTATTTCAAAAATTGACATTGATATCTCGGATTTTATATCAAAATTGAATTCCTGGACTGAAATTTAGTAGATTTGAAAAAAAATTCATTAAAATCGGATAAAATATACCTGAGATAGACCAAAAATCATTTTTTTTATTTTCGTGACGTCACTAGGTTCAAAAAATCAATTTTTTGACTATCACAGCTAAATTTGATCCGATTTTAATGAAATTTTTTTTGAAATCTACTATTTTTGGGGTCTTCTATCCATTTTTATAATATAGAAATATATAGCGTTTTTCGATTTCGAGATACAAGACCCATGTACGGCCTATTTCAAAAATTGACATTGATATCTCGGATTTTATATCAAAATTGAATTCCTGGACTGAAATTTAGTAGATTTGAAAAAAAATTCATTAAAATCGGATAAAATATACCTGAGATAGACCAAAAATCATTTTTTTTATTTTCGTGACGTCACTAGGTTCAAAAAATCAATTTTTTGACTATCACAGCTAAATTTGATCCGATTTTAATGAAATTTTTTTTGAAATCTACTATTTTTGGGGTCTTCTATCCATTTTTATAATATAGAAATATATAGCGTTTTTCGATTTCGAGATACAAGACCCATGTACGGCCTATTTCAAAAATTGACATTGATATCTCGGATTTTATATCAAAATTGAATTCCTGGACTGAAATTTAGTAGATTTGAAAAAAAATTCATTAAAATCGGATAAAATATACCTGAGATAGACCAAAAATCATTTTTTTTATTTTCGTGACGTCACTAGGTTCAAAAAATCAATTTTTTGATTATCACAGCTAAATTTGATCCGATTTTAATGAATTTTTTTTTGAAATCTACTATTTTTGGGGTCTACTATCCATTTTTATATTATAGAAATATAACATTATATTAATAATGTTATATTATAGAAATGTATAGCGTTTTTCTATTTCCAGATACCCATGTACCGGATTAATATCTCGGATTTTATATGAAAATTGAATTCCTCGACTGAAATTTAGACGATTTGAAAAAAAATTCATTAAAATCGGATAAAATATACCTGAGATAGACCAAAAACCATTTTTTTTATTTTCGTGACGTACTGAGTAAATTTAATTTTAAATATTGGGCATCCGTTAACCCCCTGGAAGTTGACCCGACACTTTGGAATTTCCCAGTAAATAATAGACCAAATAATTGCTCCCTATTTGCTCCTAATTGCTTCGCAGTTTTTATTATTTGCTCCTTCATAGATTTTGAGAAAAACTCTAAAAAGTAAAATTGAAATAAAACTAGATCCTAGGGACATTTTGAAAAACCGATGTTTAGCTGAATCAAGACGCTTTAAAGAGTTTTTTATGAACCAGAAAATTGCTCCTTATTTACTCTTAATTGCTCCACTATTAGATATTACAAATTCACATTCGTTATATGAGAAATAATCGAAAGACATGAAGTCGCTATGGGGTAGGCCAACCCCATAGCCACTTAGTGGCTATAGTGGTGGGAGGTAGGCCAACTTCACCTGCACCACTACCACCAACACACCACCTGCACTACCACCTGCACCACTTATTCGGTGGTGCAGGTGGTGTTGGTGGTGCGGGTGGTGGTGCAGGTGGTGGTGCAGGTGGTGGTGGTGGTGGTGGTGGTGCAGGTGGTGGTGGTGGTGCAGGTGGTGGTGGTGGTGCTGGTGGTGGTGGTGGTGCAGGTGGTGGTGGTGGTGGTTGTGGTGCACTACCACCAACACACCATCACCACCACCACCACCTGCACCCCCACCACCACCTGCACCACCACCACCACCTGCACCACCACCACCACCTGCACCACCACCACCACCACCACCACCTGCACCACCACCTGCACCACCACCCGTGCTGGTGGTGGTGGTGGTGCAGGTGGTGGTGGTGGTGGTTGTGGTGCACTACCACCAACACACCATCACCACCACCACCACCTGCACCCCACCACCACCTGCACCACCACCACCACCTGCACCACCACCATCACCTGCACCACCACCACCACCACCTGCACCACCAACACCACCTGCACCACCAACACCACCTGCACCACCGAATAAGTGGTGCAGGTGGTAGTGCAGGTGGTGTGTTGGTGGTAGTGGTGCATGTGAAGTTGGCCTACCTCCCACCACTATAGCCACTAAGTGGCTATGGGGTTGGCCTACCCCATAGCGACTTCATGTCTTTCGATTATTTCTCATATAACGAATGTGAATTTGTAATATCTAATAGTAGAATCTCAGGTATATTTTATCCGATTTTAATGAATTTTTTTTCAAATCTACTAAATTTCAGTCCAGGAATTCAATTTTGATATAAAATCCGAGATATCAATGTCAATTTTTGAAATAGGCGGTACATGGGTCTTGTATCTCGAAATCGAAAAACGCTATATATTTCTATATTATAAAAATGGATAGTAGACCCCAAAAATAGTAGATTTCAAAAAAAATTTCATTAAAATCGGATCAAATTTAGCTGTGATAGTCAAAAAATTGATTTTTTGAACCTAGTGACGTCACGAAAATAAAAAAAATGATTTTTGGTCTATCTCAGGTATATTTTATCCGATTTTAATGAATTTTTTTTCAAATCTACTAAATTTCAGTCCAGGAATTCAATTTTGATATAAAATCCGAGATATCAATGTCAATTTTTGAAATAGGCGGTACATGGGTCTTGTATCTCGAAATCGAAAAACGCTATATATTTCTATATTATAAAAATGGATAGTAGACCCCAAAAATAGTAGATTTCAAAAAAAATTTCATTAAAATCGGATCAAATTTAGCTGTGATAGTCAAAAAATTGATTTTTTGAACCTAGTGACGTCACGAAAATAAAAAAAATGATTTTTGGTCTATCTCAGGTATATTTTATCCGATTTTAATGAATTTTTTTTCAAATCTACTAAATTTCAGTCCAGGAATTCAATTTTGATATAAAATCCGAGATATCAATGTCAATTTTTGAAATAGGCGGTACATGGGTCTTGTATCTCGAAATCGAAAAACGCTATATATTTCTATATTATAAAAATGGATAGTAGACCCCAAAAATAGTAGATTTCAAAAAAAATTTCATTAAAATCGGATCAAATTTAGCTGTGATAGTCAAAAAATTGATTTTTTGAACCTAGTGACGTCACGAAAATAAAAAAAATGATTTTTGGTCTATCTCAGGTATATTTTATCCGATTTTAATGAATTTTTTTTCAAATCTACTAAATTTCAGTCCAGGAATTCAATTTTGATATAAAATCCGAGATATCAATGTCAATTTTTGAAATAGGCGGTACATGGGTCTTGTATCTCGAAATCGAAAAACGCTATATATTTCTATATTATAAAAATGGATAGTAGACCCCAAAAATAGTAGATTTCAAAAAAAATTTCATTAAAATCGGATCAAATTTAGCTGTGATAGTCAAAAAATTGATTTTTTGAACCTAGTGACGTCACGAAAATAAAAAAAATGATTTTTGGTCTATCTCAGGTATATTTTATCCGATTTTAATGAATTTTTTTTCAAATCTACTAAATTTCAGTCCAGGAATTCAATTTTGATATAAAATCCGAGATATCAATGTCAATTTTTGAAATAGGCGGTACATGGGTCTTGTATCTCGAAATCGAAAAACGCTATATATTTCTATATTATAAAAATGGATAGTAGACCCCAAAAATAGTAGATTTCAAAAAAAATTTCATTAAAATCGGATCAAATTTAGCTGTGATAGTCAAAAAATTGATTTTTTGAACCTAGTGACGTCACGAAAATAAAAAAAATGATTTTTGGTCTATCTCAGGTATATTTTATCCGATTTTAATGAATTTTTTTTCAAATCTACTAAATTTCAGTCCAGGAATTCAATTTTGATATAAAATCCGAGATATCAATGTCAATTTTTGAAATAGGCGGTACATGGGTCTTGTATCTCGAAATCGAAAAACGCTATATATTTCTATATTATAAAAATGGATAGTAGACCCCAAAAATAGTAGATTTCAAAAAAAATTTCATTAAAATCGGATCAAATTTAGCTGTGATAGTCAAAAAATTGATTTTTTGAACCTAGTGACGTCACGAAAATAAAAAAAATGATTTTTGGTCTATCTCAGGTATATTTTATCCGATTTTAATGAATTTTTTTTCAAATCTACTAAATTTCAGTCCAGGAATTCAATTTTGATATAAAATCCGAGATATCAATGTCAATTTTTGAAATAGGCGGTACATGGGTCTTGTATCTCGAAATCGAAAAACGCTATATATTTCTATATTATAAAAATGGATAGTAGACCCCAAAAATAGTAGATTTCAAAAAAAATTTCATTAAAATCGGATCAAATTTAGCTGTGATAGTCAAAAAATTGATTTTTTGAACCTAGTGACGTCACGAAAATAAAAAAAATGATTTTTGGTCTATCTCAGGTATATTTTATCCGATTTTAATGAATTTTTTTTCAAATCTACTAAATTTCAGTCCAGGAATTCAATTTTGATATAAAATCCGAGATATCAATGTCAATTTTTGAAATAGGCGGTACATGGGTCTTGTATCTCGAAATCGAAAAACGCTATATATTTCTATATTATAAAAATGGATAGTAGACCCCAAAAATAGTAGATTTCAAAAAAAATTTCATTAAAATCGGATCAAATTTAGCTGTGATAGTCAAAAAATTGATTTTTTGAACCTAGTGACGTCACGAAAATAAAAAAAATGATTTTTGGTCTATCTCAGGTATATTTTATCCGATTTTAATGAATTTTTTTTCAAATCTACTAAATTTCAGTCCAGGAATTCAATTTTGATATAAAATCCGAGATATCAATGTCAATTTTTGAAATAGGCGGTACATGGGTCTTGTATCTCGAAATCGAAAAACGCTATATATTTCTATATTATAAAAATGGATAGTAGACCCCAAAAATAGTAGATTTCAAAAAAAATTTCATTAAAATCGGATCAAATTTAGCTGTGATAGTCAAAAAATTGATTTTTTGAACCTAGTGACGTCACGAAAATAAAAAAAATGATTTTTGGTCTATCTCAGGTATATTTTATCCGATTTTAATGAATTTTTTTTCAAATCTACTAAATTTCAGTCCAGGAATTCAATTTTGATATAAAATCCGAGATATCAATGTCAATTTTTGAAATAGGCGGTACATGGGTCTTGTATCTCGAAATCGAAAAACGCTATATATTTCTATATTATAAAAATGGATAGTAGACCCCAAAAATAGTAGATTTCAAAAAAAATTTCATTAAAATCGGATCAAATTTAGCTGTGATAGTCAAAAAATTGATTTTTTGAACCTAGTGACGTCACGAAAATAAAAAAAATGATTTTTGGTCTATCTCAGGTATATTTTATCCGATTTTAATGAATTTTTTTTCAAATCTACTAAATTTCAGTCCAGGAATTCAATTTTGATATAAAATCCGAGATATCAATGTCAATTTTTGAAATAGGCGGTACATGGGTCTTGTATCTCGAAATCGAAAAACGCTATATATTTCTATATTATAAAAATGGATAGTAGACCCCAAAAATAGTAGATTTCAAAAAAAATTTCATTAAAATCGGATCAAATTTAGCTGTGATAGTCAAAAAATTGATTTTTTGAACCTAGTGACGTCACGAAAATAAAAAAAATGATTTTTGGTCTATCTCAGGTATATTTTATCCGATTTTAATGAATTTTTTTTCAAATCTACTAAATTTCAGTCCAGGAATTCAATCTTGATATAAAATCCGAGATATCAATGTCAATTTTTGAAATAGGCGGTACATGGGTCTTGTATCTCGAAATCGAAAAACGCTATATATTTCTATATTATAAAAATGGATAGTAGACCCCAAAAATAGTAGATTTCAAAAAAAATTTCATTAAAATCGGATCAAATTTAGCTGTGATAGTCAAAAAATTGATTTTTTGAACCTAGTGACGTCACGAAAATAAAAAAAATGATTTTTGGTCTATCTCAGGTATATTTTATCCGATTTTAATGAATTTTTTTTCAAATCTACTAAATTTCAGTCCAGGAATTCAATTTTGATATAAAATCCGAGATATCAATGTCAATTTTTGAAATAGGCGGTACATGGGTCTTGTATCTCGAAATCGAAAAACGCTATATATTTCTATATTATAAAAATGGATAGTAGACCCCAAAAATAGTAGATTTCAAAAAAAATTTCATTAAAATCGGATCAAATTTAGCTGTGATAGTCAAAAAATTGATTTTTTGAACCTAGTGACGTCACGAAAATAAAAAAAATGATTTTTGGTCTATCTCAGGTATATTTTATCCGATTTTAATGAATTTTTTTTCAAATCTACTAAATTTCAGTCCAGGAATTCAATTTTGATATAAAATCCGAGATATCAATGTCAATTTTTGAAATAGGCGGTACATGGGTCTTGTATCTCGAAATCGAAAAACGCTATATATTTCTATATTATAAAAATGGATAGTAGACCCCAAAAATAGTAGATTTCAAAAAAAATTTCATTAAAATCGGATCAAATTTAGCTGTGATAGTCAAAAAATTGATTTTTTGAACCTAGTGACGTCACGAAAATAAAAAAAATGATTTTTGGTCTATCTCAGGTATATTTTATCCGATTTTAATGAATTTTTTTTCAAATCTACTAAATTTCAGTCCAGGAATTCAATTTTGATATAAAATCCGAGATATCAATGTCAATTTTTGAAATAGGCGGTACATGGGTCTTGTATCTCGAAATCGAAAAACGCTATATATTTCTATATTATAAAAATGGATAGTAGACCCCAAAAATAGTAGATTTCAAAAAAAATTTCATTAAAATCGGATCAAATTTAGCTGTGATAGTCAAAAAATTGATTTTTTGAACCTAGTGACGTCACGAAAATAAAAAAAATGATTTTTGGTCTATCTCAGGTATATTTTATCCGATTTTAATGAATTTTTTTTCAAATCTACTAAATTTCAGTCCAGGAATTCAATTTTGATATAAAATCCGAGATATCAATGTCAATTTTTGAAATAGGCGGTACATGGGTCTTGTATCTCGAAATCGAAAAACGCTATATATTTCTATATTATAAAAATGGATAGTAGACCCCAAAAATAGTAGATTTCAAAAAAAATTTCATTAAAATCGGATCAAATTTAGCTGTGATAGTCAAAAAATTGATTTTTTGAACCTAGTGACGTCACGAAAATAAAAAAAATGATTTTTGGTCTATCTCAGGTATATTTTATCCGATTTTAATGAATTTTTTTTCAAATCTACTAAATTTCAGTCCAGGAATTCAATTTTGATATAAAATCCGAGATATCAATGTCAATTTTTGAAATAGGCGGTACATGGGTCTTGTATCTCGAAATCGAAAAACGCTATATATTTCTATATTATAAAAATGGATAGTAGACCCCAAAAATAGTAGATTTCAAAAAAAATTTCATTAAAATCGGATCAAATTTAGCTGTGATAGTCAAAAAATTGATTTTTTGAACCTAGTGACGTCACGAAAATAAAAAAAATGATTTTTGGTCTATCTCAGGTATATTTTATCCGATTTTAATGAATTTTTTTTCAAATCTACTAAATTTCAGTCCAGGAATTCAATTTTGATATAAAATCCGAGATATCAATGTCAATTTTTGAAATAGGCGGTACATGGGTCTTGTATCTCGAAATCGAAAAACGCTATATATTTCTATATTATAAAAATGGATAGTAGACCCCAAAAATAGTAGATTTCAAAAAAAATTTCATTAAAATCGGATCAAATTTAGCTGTGATAGTCAAAAAATTGATTTTTTGAACCTAGTGACGTCACGAAAATAAAAAAAATGATTTTTGGTCTATCTCAGGTATATTTTATCCGATTTTAATGAATTTTTTTTCAAATCTACTAAATTTCAGTCCAGGAATTCAATTTTGATATAAAATCCGAGATATCAATGTCAATTTTTGAAATAGGCGGTACATGGGTCTTGTATCTCGAAATCGAAAAACGCTATATATTTCTATATTATAAAAATGGATAGTAGACCCCAAAAATAGTAGATTTCAAAAAAAATTTCATTAAAATCGGATCAAATTTAGCTGTGATAGTCAAAAAATTGATTTTTTGAACCTAGTGACGTCACGAAAATAAAAAAAATGATTTTTGGTCTATCTCAGGTATATTTTATCCGATTTTAATGAATTTTTTTTCAAATCTACTAAATTTCAGTCCAGGAATTCAATTTTGATATAAAATCCGAGATATCAATGTCAATTTTTGAAATAGGCGGTACATGGGTCTTGTATCTCGAAATCGAAAAACGCTATATATTTCTATATTATAAAAATGGATAGTAGACCCCAAAAATAGTAGATTTCAAAAAAAATTTCATTAAAATCGGATCAAATTTAGCTGTGATAGTCAAAAAATTGATTATTTGAACCTAGTGACGTCACGAAAATAAAAAAAATGATTTTTGGTCTATCTCAGGTATATTTTATCCGATTTTAATGAATTTTTTTTCAAATCTACTAAATTTCAGTCCAGGAATTCAATTTTGATATAAAATCCGAGATATCAATGTCAATTTTTGAAATAGGCGGTACATGGGTCTTGTATCTCGAAATCGAAAAACGCTATATATTTCTATATTATAAAAATGGATAGTAGACCCCAAAAATAGTAGATTTCAAAAAAAATTTCATTAAAATCGGATCAAATTTAGCTGTGATAGTCAAAAAATTGATTTTTTGAACCTAGTGACGTCACGAAAATAAAAAAAATGATTTTTGGTCTATCTCAGGTATATTTTATCCGATTTTAATGAATTTTTTTTCAAATCTACTAAATTTCAGTCCAGGAATTCAATTTTGATATAAAATCCGAGATATCAATGTCAATTTTTGAAATAGGCGGTACATGGGTCTTGTATCTCGAAATCGAAAAACGCTATATATTTCTATATTATAAAAATGGATAGTAGACCCCAAAAATAGTAGATTTCAAAAAAAATTTCATTAAAATCGGATCAAATTTAGCTGTGATAGTCAAAAAATTGATTTTTTGAACCTAGTGACGTCACGAAAATAAAAAAAATGATTTTTGGTCTATCTCAGGTATATTTTATCCGATTTTAATGAATTTTTTTTCAAATCTACTAAATTTCAGTCCAGGAATTCAATTTTGATATAAAATCCGAGATATCAATGTCAATTTTTGAAATAGGCGGTACATGGGTCTTGTATCTCGAAATCGAAAAACGCTATATATTTCTATATTATAAAAATGGATAGTAGACCCCAAAAATAGTAGATTTCAAAAAAAATTTCATTAAAATCGGATCAAATTTAGCTGTGATAGTCAAAAAATTGATTTTTTGAACCTAGTGACGTCACGAAAATAAAAAAAATGATTTTTGGTCTATCTCAGGTATATTTTATCCGATTTTAATGAATTTTTTTTCAAATCTACTAAATTTCAGTCCAGGAATTCAATTTTGATATAAAATCCGAGATATCAATGTCAATTTTTGAAATAGGCGGTACATGGGTCTTGTATCTCGAAATCGAAAAACGCTATATATTTCTATATTATAAAAATGGATAGTAGACCCCAAAAATAGTAGATTTCAAAAAAAATTTCATTAAAATCGGATCAAATTTAGCTGTGATAGTCAAAAAATTGATTTTTTGAACCTAGTGACGTCACGAAAATAAAAAAAATGATTTTTGGTCTATCTCAGGTATATTTTATCCGATTTTAATGAATTTTTTTTCAAATCTACTAAATTTCAGTCCAGGAATTCAATTTTGATATAAAATCCGAGATATCAATGTCAATTTTTGAAATAGGCGGTACATGGGTCTTGTATCTCGAAATCGAAAAACGCTATATATTTCTATATTATAAAAATGGATAGTAGACCCCAAAAATAGTAGATTTCAAAAAAAATTTCATTAAAATCGGATCAAATTTAGCTGTGATAGTCAAAAAATTGATTTTTTGAACCTAGTGACGTCACGAAAATAAAAAAAATGATTTTTGGTCTATCTCAGGTATATTTTATCCGATTTTAATGAATTTTTTTTCAAATCTACTAAATTTCAGTCCAGGAATTCAATTTTGATATAAAATCCGAGATATCAATGTCAATTTTTGAAATAGGCGGTACATGGGTCTTGTATCTCGAAATCGAAAAACGCTATATATTTCTATATTATAAAAATGGATAGTAGACCCCAAAAATAGTAGATTTCAAAAAAAATTTCATTAAAATCGGATCAAATTTAGCTGTGATAGTCAAAAAATTGATTTTTTGAACCTAGTGACGTCACGAAAATAAAAAAAATGATTTTTGGTCTATCTCAGGTATATTTTATCCGATTTTAATGAATTTTTTTTCAAATCTACTAAATTTCAGTCCAGGAATTCAATTTTGATATAAAATCCGAGATATCAATGTCAATTTTTGAAATAGGCGGTACATGGGTCTTGTATCTCGAAATCGAAAAACGCTATATATTTCTATATTATAAAAATGGATAGTAGACCCCAAAAATAGTAGATTTCAAAAAAAATTTCATTAAAATCGGATCAAATTTAGCTGTGATAGTCAAAAAATTGATTTTTTGAACCTAGTGACGTCACGAAAATAAAAAAAATGATTTTTGGTCTATCTCAGGTATATTTTATCCGATTTTAATGAATTTTTTTTCAAATCTACTAAATTTCAGTCCAGGAATTCAATCTTGATATAAAATCCGAGATATCAATGTCAATTTTTGAAATAGGCGGTACATGGGTCTTGTATCTCGAAATCGAAAAACGCTATATATTTCTATATTATAAAAATGGATAGTAGACCCCAAAAATAGTAGATTTCAAAAAAAATTTCATTAAAATCGGATCAAATTTAGCTGTGATAGTCAAAAAATTGATTTTTTGAACCTAGTGACGTCACGAAAATAAAAAAAATGATTTTTGGTCTATCTCAGGTATATTTTATCCGATTTTAATGAATTTTTTTTCAAATCTACTAAATTTCAGTCCAGGAATTCAATTTTGATATAAAATCCGAGATATCAATGTCAATTTTTGAAATAGGCGGTACATGGGTCTTGTATCTCGAAATCGAAAAACGCTATATATTTCTATATTATAAAAATGGATAGTAGACCCCAAAAATAGTAGATTTCAAAAAAAATTTCATTAAAATCGGATCAAATTTAGCTGTGATAGTCAAAAAATTGATTTTTTGAACCTAGTGACGTCACGAAAATAAAAAAAATGATTTTTGGTCTATCTCAGGTATATTTTATCCGATTTTAATGAATTTTTTTTCAAATCTACTAAATTTCAGTCCAGGAATTCAATTTTGATATAAAATCCGAGATATCAATGTCAATTTTTGAAATAGGCGGTACATGGGTCTTGTATCTCGAAATCGAAAAACGCTATATATTTCTATATTATAAAAATGGATAGTAGACCCCAAAAATAGTAGATTTCAAAAAAAATTTCATTAAAATCGGATCAAATTTAGCTGTGATAGTCAAAAAATTGATTTTTTGAACCTAGTGACGTCACGAAAATAAAAAAAATGATTTTTGGTCTATCTCAGGTATATTTTATCCGATTTTAATGAATTTTTTTTCAAATCTACTAAATTTCAGTCCAGGAATTCAATTTTGATATAAAATCCGAGATATCAATGTCAATTTTTGAAATAGGCGGTACATGGGTCTTGTATCTCGAAATCGAAAAACGCTATATATTTCTATATTATAAAAATGGATAGTAGACCCCAAAAATAGTAGATTTCAAAAAAAATTTCATTAAAATCGGATCAAATTTAGCTGTGATAGTCAAAAAATTGATTTTTTGAACCTAGTGACGTCACGAAAATAAAAAAAATGATTTTTGGTCTATCTCAGGTATATTTTATCCGATTTTAATGAATTTTTTTTCAAATCTACTAAATTTCAGTCCAGGAATTCAATTTTGATATAAAATCCGAGATATCAATGTCAATTTTTGAAATAGGCGGTACATGGGTCTTGTATCTCGAAATCGAAAAACGCTATATATTTCTATATTATAAAAATGGATAGTAGACCCCAAAAATAGTAGATTTCAAAAAAAATTTCATTAAAATCGGATCAAATTTAGCTGTGATAGTCAAAAAATTGATTTTTTGAACCTAGTGACGTCACGAAAATAAAAAAAATGATTTTTGGTCTATCTCAGGTATATTTTATCCGATTTTAATGAATTTTTTTTCAAATCTACTAAATTTCAGTCCAGGAATTCAATTTTGATATAAAATCCGAGATATCAATGTCAATTTTTGAAATAGGCGGTACATGGGTCTTGTATCTCGAAATCGAAAAACGCTATATATTTCTATATTATAAAAATGGATAGTAGACCCCAAAAATAGTAGATTTCAAAAAAAATTTCATTAAAATCGGATCAAATTTAGCTGTGATAGTCAAAAAATTGATTTTTTGAACCTAGTGACGTCACGAAAATAAAAAAAATGATTTTTGGTCTATCTCAGGTATATTTTATCCGATTTTAATGAATTTTTTTTCAAATCTACTAAATTTCAGTCCAGGAATTCAATTTTGATATAAAATCCGAGATATCAATGTCAATTTTTGAAATAGGCGGTACATGGGTCTTGTATCTCGAAATCGAAAAACGCTATATATTTCTATATTATAAAAATGGATAGTAGACCCCAAAAATAGTAGATTTCAAAAAAAATTTCATTAAAATCGGATCAAATTTAGCTGTGATAGTCAAAAAATTGATTTTTTGAACCTAGTGACGTCACGAAAATAAAAAAAATGATTTTTGGTCTATCTCAGGTATATTTTATCCGATTTTAATGAATTTTTTTTCAAATCTACTAAATTTCAGTCCAGGAATTCAATTTTGATATAAAATCCGAGATATCAATGTCAATTTTTGAAATAGGCGGTACATGGGTCTTGTATCTCGAAATCGAAAAACGCTATATATTTCTATATTATAAAAATGGATAGTAGACCCCAAAAATAGTAGATTTCAAAAAAAATTTCATTAAAATCGGATCAAATTTAGCTGTGATAATCAAAAAACTGATTTTTGAACCTAGTGACGTCACGAAAATAACCCCTACCCCCATCCGGTTAGGTCTTGATGTGAACAGATTTTTTATCATTAATTTGAACTCAATTGAGGAGCAATTAATGAGTTTTGCGGAGCAATTAATAGCAATTCGGGAGCAATTGATCAGTTCAATTCTTTTTAAGTTTCGTTTATTATATTCATTCAAATTCGGGTCGATAAGTTGGCCTACCCCCAACCACTTCGATAGCCACTTCATGTTTTTCGATTATTTCTCATATAACGAATATGAATTTGTAATATCTAATAGTGGAGCAATTAAGAGTAAACAGGGAGCAATTGTCTGGTTCATAAAAAACTCTTTAAAGCGTCTTGGTTCAGCTGAAATCGGTTTTTCAAAATGTCTCTAGGATCTAGTTTTTTTTCACTTTTACATTTTTGAGTTTTTCTCAAAATCTATGAAGGAGCAAATAATAAAAACTGCGGAATTATTTGGTGTATTATTTATTGGGAAATTCCAAAGTGTCGGGCCAACTTCCTGGGGGTGCATTATTTATTGGGAAATTCCAAAGTGTCGGGCCAACTTCCTGGGGGTCGTTCAGTTAGTACAAAATAATGTGTATAGTTCAATAGTTTCTTAACAGATGACTATTTGCATCTACTTTTTCAATATTTTTATGGAGGCATTCGTTTTGGAGCTTACACGCTTTCAGCGCTCACATCTATAAGCGCAATTTTTTGGTATTTATTTTGGCATTATCAGTACGTGTGTTAGTTTACATATTTTTCCAGAATACTTAAAAATACAATTCAATTTCTGGTTGTTTGTCTTATGTTTGCTGTATAGTGCCACCTAGTGTTGTAAAAGATAACTATGCGTATCAGTGGTAAAAAGTATCAGCGCCATCTAACGACAGCAAAAAATGATTTGAATTTTAAATTTTCTCGCAGTAACGTTTTTAAGATCATATTTGGAATTTACAAACGATTTCCGCTTAATTGAATACCCACAAGCCTATATAAAAACAATTTTTTTTATGTTGGGTAAACGGATGTCCTTACTGTCAAACGGTCAAACTATTGAGTCACAAACGGTTTGTTAAAAATAAACTAAAAAAGTCATGTGGGCCAAATTCGTGTTGCACTTAGAATTTCTGTTAAAAATTGGGTTTTAAGTTAATCTGAATTCAGAGAAAACGATGCGATTAGAGAAAATTCGATCTAATCGACGTAATTGAATTTCACCGTGAACTTATAAATGAATAAAATCCAGAGGTGTAGACAGTGACGTGTTTTGGGGCATGAACACCCCTTGGAATCTTTTCTGTGATTTATAAAATAATAATTTTCATAACCATGGTATTTATTGATAAGAAAATACTAATATATTAATTTTTAATACTTTTTTTTCTGCGAACGACCCTGATGAAATCTGAAAGTGTCTTCAATAAAAAAGTACAAATAACTGGAACACATGATGGATTAAGGATATAGATTTAAGATATTCTAGGAAAATGTATACTGTAGATGACACCAAGGTTATACTAGACAATACCCAACAATTATTTCTTAAATCAACAACTTTAATGAAATCAAATTAAATAAATTATACAAAGAAATACACACAAACACTTACAGAAAAATTTTCATATAAGCTCTTCGAAATTGATTGAGTACAGTTGATGAGCAATCATACACTTGTTTTTCAAGTATTTATCACAACTTTGGAAGTACCAATTAGTCATAAAAATAAAATTCATTTAGAAACAATCACATTATCTCAACTCAACTTACAATGAATAGGTAAATTTAAAAGTTGACTGATCAAGTTCAAATAAGTACAAATCTTTAGGTATTTGAAGCACAAGCCATCATAATAGCCATAAAAATAATGATACAAGAGTTGTATACAAATAAAAAGTAATTTTTAAGGACTCGCATTTGATTTAAATATTTGATGTAATTACAGGTATTCACAAACACAACGATCACATATAATTCAAACATGAACAATTGATTCATAGATGATCCTAAACCTATAATTGTGAGCGGTTTTATTAATTAAATTAAACTACATTCAAACATCTATTTCAACAATTCACTACTTTTATACAATTTTACATTAATTAAACATGCATGAATGATTGTCTCACTGATAGGACGCTGTTTATTTTTATTCAAACTTTATAAACTAATAAGATGGCGTCATGTGCGCGATGCGTACGCACCACACCGCACCGAATAGATGTAGTCAGTAGTTGTGTTCAAGTTGTTTCTGTGCAGAGAGCAGAGCCATCTATGACTCAAATGACAACTATTCATTTAAAATGTTTTAAAATTAATTATGACAAACATTATTTGATATTTATACAGAAATATCAAATAATTAGAAAAAAAATGTTAAACCTCCTGAAAAATTTAAGATAATATTTATAGATTTGAACGTCTCTGGCTAATTGGGTTTCCGTAGTGGCGTAGCTACGGGGGGTGTTACAGGAAGCAATCGCAGTAGGGAGGTCAGATAACGATTTATGCGAAAATTCTTAAGAAGCTGGTTGAACGTTATGATAAATTTCATGTATAATTGTTGCCACTCTTCACTCTGTGAAACAGTTCGTATATTTATTGTTAATAGAACATTCTGTTTTGTCAGCTGGTTTTTCGGATGTTTGCACTACCGTAATGTTAATTTAACAAATCACGTCAGCTGCACGTTCATTTTCGTAGTTAAAAATTATCCATAGAACACGGAACTGTTGCAGCATTAAAACATGATCTTGATGCAATCATCAAAAT
Source organism: Nineta flava (assembly GCA_963920215.1). NCBI lineage: Eukaryota > Metazoa > Arthropoda > Insecta > Neuroptera > Chrysopidae > Nineta > Nineta flava. The sequence continues at coordinate 1,270,082 of OY986046.1, forward strand.
GTTTGCTGAATCAAAAGCCCGGCGATGACATTTTGAAGTTTATTTTTCGTGATCATCATTTTGTTTACTAAATTTATATCCATTTCCCTGCATTGCCCATGACAGCGTATTTTTCGAAAAAACATGATAATTAACTAAATTTTGCTTGTTTTGGCAGTCATTAGAGAGCGCTGGTGATTGTTTTATATAGTCCTCTAGTGTTGTGATAGGTAACTATCTGTGACAGTACCTAAAAAGTATCAGCGCCATCTAATGACCACAAAAACAAACAAAACCTGAATCGAATTTTATAATTTTCTCGAAAAATAGGGCACACAAACGTTTAAATGGATTTAACGGATGCCACCTACCACAGAAATATTACACTATATATCGCTTTATTATTTGGTTTAATACTTTGGTTCGACTGTTTGTGAAGATAGGCATTTCGTATAACATGTAGAAATATACATAATACAAAAATCGGGTTAATGAACTTTGGTAACTTAAAAAACAAAAAAGTTTATATTTTGATGACACACTTTAAATCTTAAAAGTTTAATGAATTTTAAATCAATCTTCAGTTCACCTAACATAAATTTGATCAATAACAAATTTCAGTAAATGTATGAACTGTTTGTGATGATAGGTAATTTGTAAAACATTTCTGTAATGCGGTCGTATGAATGTGTTAAAATGTCACATTAATAAAATAATCTGAGATAACTCCCTTAAATGTATTCGTAAGTGAAGTTGTAGAACTTCACTACATTTTTTTTATTTTTCAAATATTAAGAGAGATGTACTCAATTTTGTGTTTCTTCGTTCCTCAGAGGTCCTCTTTTACCATGTTCGATTTTGCACATTAACGAACTTGGTTATTTTTTTTAACAGAGAATAACCACAATTTTTAACGTTTGTGTCACAGATGAACAGGCACACACACACATACACACACTGGGACACAGGTAGCAAAAAAGTATAAAAAAATTTTATTATTTTTTATTGAAATAAAAATTGAATATTTAAAAAACTCTTATTTAAAAAATTTGGCGGCCTTTTTAAAAAAGGCCTATGTTCGATGAAACCATAATTATTTCAAAGTTTTTCTTTCACAATTAATTTTTGATGGTTTATTATTTACAATTTTCCACACCAACTTCAGCTTCTAATTGCGAAATATTCCAGAACTCCAGTTAAATAAAGTGATGAGTTATATGAGACGACAAAGGATAATGGATATTCCTATTACAATTTTTTTAATTAAAAATTTTTTTTTTAAATCGTATGTTTTGTAATACAAATTATTACTCTTATTTAAAATGCATTTTATGGCTATTTTCAAAAAGGCCGACTTTGTACGATTAAAATCTTATTTTCAAAGTTTCCGATCTTATAAAATAAACAGTATTTGGTACTCGTTTCCACACCAACCACTGAGGTAGAGTACGTAGGCGCGTTTTTTTTTACGTGGTCTCCCCAGTAGGCCTAATTCCACGACAACACACAAACCGATATTACCTCCCTAATTTGAGCTAACACGGAGGGCAAAATAAAAATATGCAAAACAATAAAAATACAACAATAATGAAAAAGCCTCCCTAATTTTAGCTAACGCGGTGGGCAAAATAAAAAAATAGGCAAAAACAATAAAAATACAACAATAATGAAAAACAATAAAAATGCAACAATAATGAAAAACATATAAAAATTATAAATTTTCCTGAAATAAATATATGATTATCCCTGAAACAAAATTATGATTAACACAAACAAAAGAAATTAAAAACAATAATATAACAATAATCTTTGTAAATTTAGCCATATTTACCTATATTGTAAAAAATATTATATTGATATTATTATTATTATAAAAATTAAATATTTATATTATAAATATGGCTACATTTACAGGAAAAACAGGACGAAAACTTATAGACTAACACAGTACCATTGTATCTCGAACTAGATGATCTGCAGCCTGATCACTCACTCACTCACAAATCACTCACTTTTGGAATACCTTTACTTTACCTAAAGGCTGCCGTAAACGGCTCCCACAAACTCACTTCTCCTGGGAAACGGAGACGATCCGGAGCCGGCCGAAGCTAACGACTCCCGCGAGCTCACTTCACTAAACACTCACTTCTCCTGGGAAACGGAGACGATCCGGAGCCTGCCGAAGCAAACGACTCCCGCGAGCTCACTTCACTAAACACTCACTTCTCCTGGGAAACGGAGACGATCCGGAGCCTGCCGAAGCAAACGACTCCCGCGAGCTCACTTCACTAAGCACTCACTTCTCCTGGGAAACGGAGACGATCCGGAGCCTGCCGAAGCTAATGCTCCCGCGCAATCACTCACGGAGCGATTACACGCACTAATCGCTACTTTACCGATAAATTATTTTTTAATGAAATTATGAAACCACCCCCAAAACATCTGATAAAACAAACCGTTTTTAATACATTACTCAAAAAAAATATCTTTTCAATTATTTACTTACACATATCTAAGGCGGGAATTGAACCCATGACCTCAGACATATAAATTTTTAATCCTATTTGGCATCTGTGTTTTGGTATGGAAATCTTACACATCTTAGTCGGGAACTGAACCCATGACCTCAGGATATAAATTTTTAATCCTATTTGGCATCAGTGTTTGGTATGGAAATCTAACACATCTTAGGCGGGAATTGAACCCATGACCCCAGACATATTCGTAATTAATTTTTAATCCTATTTGGCATCAGTGTTTTGGTATGGAAATCTAACACATCTTAGGCGGGAATTGAACCCATGACCCCAGACATATTCGTAATTAATTTTTAATTCTATTTGGCATCAGTGTTTTGGTATGGAAATCTAACACATCTTAATCCTATTTGGCATCAGTGATTTGGTATGGAAATCTAACACATCTTAGGCGGGAATTGAACCCATGACCCCAGACATATTCGTAATTAATTTTTAATTCTATTTGGCATCAGTGTTTTGGTATGGAAATCTAACACATCTTAATCCTATTTGGCATCAGTGATTTGGTATGGAAATCTAACACATCTTAGGCGGGAATTGAACCCATGACCCCAGACATATTCGTAATTAATTTTTAATTCTATTTGGCATCAGTGTTTTGGTATGGAAATCTAACACATCTTAATCCTATTTGGCATCAGTGATTTGGTATGGAAATCTAACACATCTTAGGCGGGAATTGAACCCATGACCCCAGACATATTCGTAATTAATTTTTAATTCTATTTGGCATCAGTGTTTTGGTATGGAAATCTAACACATCTTAATCCTATTTGGCATCAGTGATTTGGTATGGAAATCTAACACATCTTAGGCGGGAATTGAACCCATGACCCCAGACATATTCGTAATTAATTTTTAATTCTATTTGGCATCAGTGTTTTGGTATGGAAATCTAACACATCTTAATCCTATTTGGCATCAGTGATTTGGTATGGAAATCTAACACCTCTTTGGCGGGAATTGAACCCATGACCCCAGACATATTCGTAATTAATTTTTAATTCTATTTGGCATCAGTGTTTTGGTATGGAAATCTAACACATCTTAATCCTATTTGGCATCAGTGATTTGGTATGGAAATCTAACACCTCTTAGGCGGGAATTGAACCCATGACCCCAGACATATTCGTAATTAATTTTTAATCCTATTTGGCATCAGTGTTTTGGTATGGAAATCTAACACATCTTAATCCTATTTGGCATCAGTGATTTGGTATGGAAATCTAACACATCTTAGGTGGGAATTGAACCCATGACCCCAGACATATTCGTAATTAATTTTTAATTCTATTTGGCATCAGTGATTTGGTATGGAAATATAACACATCTTAGGCGGGAATTGAACCCATGACCCCAGACATATTCGTAATTAAATTGTAATCCTATTTGGCATCAGTGTTTTGGTATGGAAATCTTACACATCTTAGGCGGGAATTGAACCCATGACCCCAGACATATTCGTAATTAATTTTTAATTCTATTTGGCATCAGTGATTTGGTATGGAAATATAACACATCTTAGGCGGGAATTGAACCCATGACCCCAGACATATTCGTAATTAAATTGTAATCCTATTTGGCATCAGTGTTTTGGTATGGAAATCTTACACATCTTAGGCGGGAATTGAACCCATGACCCCAGACATATTCGTAATTAATTTTTAATTCTATTTGGCATCAGTGATTTGGTATGGAAATATAACACATCTTAGGCGGGAATTAAACCCATGACCCCAGACATATTCGTAATTAAATTGTAATCCTATTTGGCATCAGTTTTTTGGTATGGAAATCTTACACATCTTAGGCGGGAATTGAACCCATGACCCCAGACATATTCGTAATTAATTTTTAATTCTATTTGGCATCAGTGTTTTGGTATGGAAATCTAACACATCTTAGGCGGGAATTGAACCCATGACCCCAGACATATTCGTAATCAGTGTTTAATAATATTTGGCATCAGTGTTTTGGCGTGAAAAATCTAACACATCTTTGGCAGGAATTGAACCCATGACCCCAAACATATTCGTAATCAGTTTTTAATCATATTTGGCATGAAAAATCTAACACATCTTTGGCAGGAATTGAACCCATGACCTCAGACATATAAATCTTTAATCCTATTTGGCATCAGTGTTTTGGAATGGAAATCTTACACATCTTAGTCGGTAATTGAACCCTTGACCTCAGACATATAAATTTTTAATCCTATTTGGCATCAGTTTTTGGTATGGAAATCTTATACGTCTTAGGCGGGAATTGAACCCATGACCCCAGACATATTCGTAATTAAATTGTAATCCTATTTGGCATCAGTGTTTTGGTATGGAAATCTAACACATCTTAGTCGGGAAATGAACCCATGACCTGAGACATATAAATCTTTAATCCTATTTGGCATCAGTGTTTTGGTATGGAAATCTTACACATCTTAGTCGGTAATTGAACCCATGACCTCAGACATATAAATTTTTAATCCTATTTGGCATCAGTGTTTTGGTATGGAAATCTTACACATCTTAGGCGGGAATTGAACCCATGACCCCAGACATATTCGTAATTAAATTGTAATCATATTTGGCATCAGTGTTTTGGCATGAAAAATCTAACACATCTTTGGCAGGAATTGAACCCATGACCTCAGACATATAAATCTTTAATCCTATTTGGCATCAGTGTTTTGGTATAGAAATCTTACACATCTTAGGCGGGAATTGAACCCATGACCCCAGACATATTCGTAATTAAATTGTAATCCTATTTGGCATCAGTGTTTTGGTATGGAAATCTAACACATCTTAGGCGGGAATTGAACCCATGACCCCAGACATATTGGTAATCAGTTTTTAATCATATTTGGCATCAGTGTTTTGGCATGAAAAATCTAACACATCTTTGGCAGGAATTGAACCCATGACCTCAGACATATAAATCTTTAATCCTATTTGGCATCAGTGTTTTGGTATGGAAATCTTACACATCTTAGGCGGGAATTTAACCCATGACCTCAGGCATATTCGTAATTAATTTTTAATTCTATTTGGCATCAGTGTTTTGGTATGGAAATCTAACACATCTTAGTCGGGAAATGAACCCATGACCTCAGACATATGAATTTTAAATCCTATTTGGCATCAGTATCTGCTATGAAAAATTTTTAATCCTACAACATATATATTTACCACTTTTATTTCCCTAAATTCTGATCGAGAAATTCAATTTTTTACACAAAGTATATAGCTTACTTAGGCACGACCAAAATCACCGGCCGTATGCTTTTGGCCGCACCATTTACCCAAACCAAAATCATCGGCCGTATGATTTTAGTTTGGGTAATTTAAAAAACTACAACCTGTGTGCAAAATTAAATTTCTTAAAAGAATTTAGAAAATTCTTAATTCGAATTTGATAACAAATTCAATAATATAGTGATCAATTATATATTTTCAGACGTGATAATATCTGAGTATAAAATCACATTTATATATCTGCATAAATTTAGAGGTCATTTGAAACAAACATAAAAAAAAACCCTGTCAGTTTATTACAAAACCGAACTCCGGTTAAAATAGATCGTCAATTAAACCAAAATGGTGGTCACTGTAGGTACTACATTCTTATCCGTGAAAGTGATCCTAAAATATGGATTTAAAAAAAAACAAAAAGATTCCAAACTTGTCGTCAAAACATTGATAGGAAAAATCTTCCACATCTTGGCTGAAAAATGAACCCAAGACCTGATCAGGTAGATTCCAAATCTAACGACACTTCATTTGCCAAAATATGATAACTAGCTTAGGAGCTACACGGGAATATTATAGATGAACATATTAACATACATACATACAGACTGCTAACTTCCCTTAGTCGGGTAATAAATTATACATATTCTGAATCTGTGAGCTAAACCCATTTATTTGATACCAAACTCGATACATTTGTAAGCATTTTTTGTTGTTGCTTACCGTATTATGAAAGTTATATCCGCCATGTTGGATTTAATATAACGTCACATAGCCTATACTTAAATTAGACTACAAAATTTTTCAACTCATTTTAACTTTGGAATAATTATATCTCTAACAATATTTTTATAAAAATGTTTCCGAATGCCATACAATATTTTTTATGTTTTATACAACGCCATTTTAAATGTTTGACTATGGCACAGGGTGGGGGTTGTATAATTCCGTTACAAATTAGAGAGAGATGCCATATTTATACCAATTTGGCGCCAAAATTATTTTTCCATCTAAAACTTGCAAATTTTTCCAAAAAATTATCCTAAACCATATATAATAGGCTTCAAAAGAGTTTAAGACAATAAATTTCATTTATCGATTAAAATAATACCAAATTTTATTATTTTTAACCATCAAAAACTAAATACTCTCACTTGATGTTTTTCGCGCGAAAAATGATTTTTCGTCAAGATTGCCTAATATTACCTAAGAAATAACCCCCAAAGTAATGAAATCACTGAGAAAAAGATGTTAATTTATGAATAAACTGAACTTTGTACATGAAATTCCATAATTTACACCAAAGTCTATAAGAAGGATAAAAAGCGCGCCATTTTATCACACAAAATTTCAAAATTTTTACCGAAAATATGAAAATTTTTCAATTTAAATAAAAGATATTTTTAATATAATGTATTAGAATGATTCACTTACCAGATATTTGGTGATAGGTCCCAAAAATTTGCAATAAAAAAAATAAATTGAAGCCGCATGAAATAGCATCCACACAGCTTCAAGTCACGAACGGAAAGACCTTAGTCGTGTGGTTTTATCGTACACTAGGTACCTAGCAGCTTACACCTACATTCATTATAGATACTAATAACATCGATTTGAATAAAATCGTTCCGAAATGAATTTTAAGGGTTGTTTCACGTTCATAATTTCTTGAGAGTATGTGAATATTCGAAAACCGAAACTAAAATACGTGAAAATAATATCTAGACTGAGTTAATTGCTCAAATACTCTGAGTAAAATATACTGAGTTTATATTATCATTACGTGAACTATATATTTTACTTTTTATTTACACACATGCATATTTGTATAAAAATACAAAGTAGTGTATAATGGGACTATATACATATATGTTTTTGTAATCAAGAGTAATTATACAGATACTTGAGCTAAAATTGTAACAAAACTATTCACTTTATGAAAAAAAAGAGTGGACAGACGGATGAACACGCAGAAATTGACTAATTAGATTATTTTATGAACACTTTTACCTAAAAAAATTTTTCTACGATCAATATTTTCAACCTTTGCAATACTGGATTAAACTTTGAATAGCCTTAGTATTCATTATATAAATATATACTGCGGGTATAATCTTTTTTGTAGATTAGAAAATTGAAATCTCAAACGCTCATAAAAACGTAACGCTTTTAGGGCGTCAACGTTGGATTGTCCATGAATTAGGACGAAAACAAATTGAGTAATTGTGACAATTTTTATTTTGTAATTTTAAACATAATTCGTTAGCTGAAAAATGTTTGTCGATATTACGTAAATATAAAGCTTTAAACTATAAATTACAATAACAACGTCACTAAAACATGACGTTTTTATAAGGTAATACAATGACGTCACTATAACGTAGATACTATATACCGAGTGATTTCATTTAAATTCCCGTTTAATTATATAATAAAGATACGAGATTTTAATCGATTAACTCTTTATTATCGATTTACAAAACTTTTTGCCAGCGTCGCCATATGACGATTTTTACTTGTTTTCGCAAATTTTCCAGAAGTAAGTAATTGTGTAAATCGCAATTAAGTTTTAATGTTATATTCTTTATGTTAATTATATTTATTTGTATGCGTATTAAAATAACTGCATTAAATATATATAAATTTCTCTGTACACATAAAAAGGTCTCTGCTTGTTTCAAAAAAGTTTAGTAGATTCCCATAATAATATTGTCCGTAATGCTTCTACTTCTTGGCTGCAGTGTTTGGTTGTTTATTGAATGACATGGACTCACATAATTATTAAGTGTTTGCATGCACAAACATATAAAACTTTTGTATAACTTTGAAGAACATAACAAAATAATATTCTTATATATTAATATCATTAGTATTATAACTATTGAATTGTAATTACCTACTCTTACGGTAATGTAGACTAAGCTTTTATATTTCATGTGAAACTGTCATATTAATACATCATAATTTTGTCAATGTGAACATACTTTTAGAAAACGTAACGGTAGAAGAAAATTGAACCAAATTCAAATTTATTTTTAAGATTGTGATAAATTTTTAACTTTGAAGTGAATTTATAAATAATTTATAGACATTTTATAAAGTAATTTGTATTAACCTGAAAAAAATAAACGATATTTTTGGAAATTAGTTTGGATGGATGGCAAATTTAGATGACTTATAAATTAGATCTATGAGGTCAGTATAGGTTTTATTTCAAATGACTTAAATAATTAATTAAATTTTTTCGTAGGTACTACAGTTTTTAGACTTTTGGATTTACATCAGAAAAATTAGTTGAAGCTTTAGTTTATGTGCTTGTGAACCTTTTAAAAAATACAGAGAAATATCTGTAAGTATCTATGCAAATTTTTATCTTTCTATTGTATCAAAATTGTATAGTCATTTTGTACCTTATTCATTCGGTTTTTGGGAAAATGTTTCGAATAAAAGTATATAAATATTAGTATATTTATAATGAACAACTTTTGATCGAAATATTTTTCCAAAAACCGAATGAACAAGGTACAAAATGACTATACAATTTTGAAAATAGGATACAATTTCTGCGGTTCATATCAGAAGTGGTGAAATACATATTCTGATGGGTGGGGCTGTGCCTAATTAGCGAATTTTGGAAGCTATTAATTAGTGAAGAAGCTATTAGTTAGCAGTTAATTAGAAAATTAAAATCGTGAATATCTCTGCGTACATATTAATTAGCGAACTCGCCATTTCAAATACCAAAAGCATATCAGATATGAAATTTCATTTTGATCAGACTAAAATTGTGACTGCTTAAGAGTCTAAAAATACATGGAATATATATTTATTTAGATTGGAATGTAATCCCTTCTGTGTTCTGTATTTATCCTAAGAAAATTCATTAAGTTGGTCAATAAACGCTGTTGGTATTTCACCGCTCCTGTGTGTATAATTTATACCTAATTTAAGAGTTAATCTTGTATCGTAAGAGTTGTCGGGACAAATCCTTACGTTTTGTTAGTAAGTTCATAAGATTTTTATAAAAATATCCCTTTAATGTTGACAAAAAACTCCAAACCATACGATTTTTCTATTTTAATCGTAACTCTCCGTGACGTGAAGTGAAAATTTTATTTCTAAAACAGTGTGGAACAAAACTGTATAAATTACAGTTGTTTCTTATATAAAAATAATAGCAAATTTTGGTAGAAATTGAATGTTTTTACAGTCGATTTAAATACCGAAGCCGCATGCACCCGTTTTCTTACAAAAATGTTCATATTTTTATACAAAAGAGTTTCGATGTTTTGGTCTAAGTACTTCTTGAATGTTTTCAGAACAACATTTACACTTTTTGTTACGGAATGATTTTGGACCATAAAGTCAAAATATATCTATATCTATCTATACATGGAATGGTTCATTGAAACTAGGAAGGGCGACCAGAAAAATAGTTTAGCATTTGATTTTTGATTAAATTTTGTAAAAACTTCCAACGTTGCGAAAATAACACAATATTTTGGGTCGACAACTTTTAGGCTGTAGACATTTGTACTATTTTTATGAAAATAATCTAATATAATTAGTCATATTTATTGATATCATAAAAATAGATTAGGACGTATAATTTTGCACTTGTTTTACTAATATTTTTACCTGTTTAGGCACTTATATTTTTGTTTTTTAGGTAAACAAGTAAAGATCTTTATAAAGTATAAACAGGTACCTACACAGGCAGGGCAGATATAATACAATACAGTTCAATTCAAGTGGTCGATATTCTATAACTATATTCTATAAATGGTCTGTGTTATTGGCCACAAAAGTAATGCCCTATTTTCAAAAATTTGTTGTTGTTGATTTAAGACCCCCTGCAGACCTGTTTAAAGAGTAGGTATGTCCAATTTTCGTTACTTCAATAAGAAATTTATAAACCAATCTGAGTTTGTGACCTAATGAGTTTATTTGTGTTCAAATATCAATAATCTGAGTAAACTAATATAGTTATTTGTTGTTTTTTTTAAGGAACTACAAACATCGGATGAACCAATTAAGTCTTCATATTTCGATTATAATAATCGTATAAGTTGTAATCATAAACAATGGTACTAATTGGAATTCTTCGTCCATAAAGAAAATTTTTTAAAATTAAATATTATTTAATATAGTAGATAGAGGTATATCTAACAATATTTTCAATAAACATCATAGTTTTCGAAATAGCTGGAAAAAATGGTTTTACATTCAAATTGTATGGCTCTAAAGCTGTATTCTCCAAAGATCTCGTAAACTATTAGGCTTATTGCAAGAAAAATTGAATAAACTTGCATATTATTTAAAATATGTTAGAATATTTGGAATACAACTGATAGTTTTCGTTATATTTGGAAAAAACGCTTCTACATTCAAATTGTATGGCTCTAAAGCTGTTTTCTTCAAAGATCTCGGAAACTATGAGGCTTGCCGCAAGAAAAATTGAATAAACTTGCATATTATTTAAGAAATGTTATAATATTTGTGATAAAACTGATAGTTTTCGTTATATTTGGAAAAAACGGTTTTACATTCAAATTGTATGGTTCTAAGGCTGTTTTCTTCAAAGATCTCGGAAACTACGAGGCTTGTCACAGGAAAAATTGAATAAACTTGCATATTATTTAACAAATGTTATAATATTTGTGATAATACTGATAGTTTTCGTTATATTTGGAAAAAACGGTTTTACATTCAAATTGTATGGTTCTAAGGCTGTTTTCTTCAAAGATCTCGGAAACTACGAGGCTTGTCGCAGGAAAAATTGAATAAATTTGCATATTATTTAACAAATGTTATCATATTTGTGATAAAACTGATAGTTTTCGTTATATTTGGAAAAAACGGTTTTACATTCAAATTGTATGGCTCTAAAGCTGTTTTTTTCAAATATCTCGGAAACTATGAGGCTTGTCGCAGGAAAAATTGAATAAACTTGCATATTATTTAACAAATGTTATAATATTTGTGATAATACTGATAGTTTTCGTTACATTTGGAAAAAACGGTTTTACATTCAAATTGTATGGTTCTAAGGCTGTTTTCTTCAAAGATCTCGGAAACTACGAGGCTTGTCGCAGGAAAAATTGAATAAACTTGCATATTATTTAACAAATGTTATAATATTTGTGATAAAACTGATAGTTTTCGTTATATTTGGAAAAAACGGTTTTACATTCAAATTGTATGGTTCTAAGGCTGTTTTCTTCAAAGATCTCGGAAACTACGAGGCTTGTCGCAAGAAAAATTGAATAAACTTGCATATTATTTAACATATGTTAGAATATTTGTGATAAAACTGATAGTTTTCGTTATATTTGGAAAAAACGCTTTTACATTCAAATTGTATGGTTCTAAGGCTGTTTTCTTCAAAGATCTCGGAAACTACGAGGCTTGTCGCAGGAAAAATTGAATAAACTTGCATATTATTTAACAAATGTTATAATATTTGTGATAAAACTGATAGTTTTCGTTATATTTGGAAAAAACGGTTTTACATTCAAATTGTATGGTTCTAAGGCTGTTTTCTTCAAAGATCTCGGAAACTACGAGGCTTGTCGCAAGAAAAATTGAATAAACTTGCATATTATTTAACATATGTTAGAATATTTGTGATAAAACTGATAGTTTTCGTTATATTTGGAAAAAACGCTTTTACATTCAAATTGTATGGTTCTAAAGCTGTTTCCTTCAAAGATCTTGTAAACTATGGGGCTTATCGCAAGAGAAGTTTAATAAACTTGTAAATTATTTCATATTTGCTACAATATTTGCAATAAAACTCATAGTTTTCGTTATATCTGGAAAAAACGGTTTTATATTCAAATTGTATGTTCTCTAAAACTGTTTTCTGCAAGATATCGTAAACTACGAGTTTCATGCGATTTTCACGGAATGTGAAGCTAAATAAAATCGTTTAAATTCAATAAATATATCTAAAACGTGTTTTCTCACACAGTAAATTCATTTAAGAGTTGAGGTAATCGCCATAGCACTCTGATGAAGTGTTTATCGTTCAGACTGTACTTGAGACTAGGCGTTCACTAGCTAGTGACAGGCCCCGCTGTTGATATCGGCGCCACGTCAAGCGTCTGCGTATGGAAACATTTTATAAATATTCCTTCCTACTTTACACAAACCAATTTATGTAGCTTCATATGATTAACTAACAAAGTAAACTTGTAAAGAAATCTAGAAAATGATTTTCACACGCTAATTTCTTAAATTATCGTTTGGAAAAACTCGAAATTCTTAAAACAAATCACACAAAATACCAAATTTGTGGAAGCGTTGTGCATTTTTCAACAAAAGCGTATACTCCACGCTTGAATCATGAACTATTTAATAATATTTTACGTTTTTAGTGCGTTATCTTAAAAAAAAAGCGTTTTTTTTATTGTTTTCTTTTCAATACCTATAATTTTCTATATCTTTTGCACAGCGCTTCCACTAAATTTGTATTTTTTGGCATGTATTTTCGAATGCCGTGATTGCCAATTGTGAATTGTTAACAATTAAGTAAAAAAAACAGGATTTGCTATCTAAATTTGTCCTTTTTTATTCTAAAATAAAAGATGATTCGTGTAAAACAGAAATATCATCCCTTTTTTATTAAAGAAAATTTGTAATTTATAAAAAAGGATTAACTAATAAATGATAGATAAATGAAAACGGATTGTATCTAAAACACTTTACCGTCCTTTTGGGATTCGATTCTTTAAAACGAAATTATACCGAGAGTGATATAAATTTCAATTTCATTTCGCGCTTAAATCGTGACTTAAAAAGACTGTTCCTCATGACAGTATGTTCCTCCTCATATATGTTCCCTCTGCAAGGAAAGTTACGCATTTATTATAAGGACATTTTAAACTTTTTAAAATAGTGCTCAAAATTGTATCCAAATAAGGATTTGTTACCTAAATAATCCGTTTTTATAAGAATCTGGTATAATTAGAAAGAGATGTACCGCAAACGGGTCCCTAACACGTAGACCAAGGGGTCCTCTGTGTCCAAGGAACTGATATAGTATTGCCTGTCTTTTGATTGGAAACTAAAAGAAATCCTTGAAATTCTATTGGTGTGAAGATACCCCTGTGGACATAATCTCTTTCCAATGGATCTTCTAACTGAGCAAAGGACAATTTAAGGATCATAAAAACATAAATTATGTTATAAGAATGTCATATATCAAATTACACCCCATAATATAATAAGGATAATTTTGTTTGCTGTTTGAAAAGATTTTTAAATTTTATGGAATTATTAATTTTGTGCTTTCTCGGCTGTTGCTTTTCCGTGTGTTTTTGTAGCCATTTTAATCAAAGGGGTCTCAAAATAATATACTTTTTACGTTATATATTTTTGTACAAAGCACATTTAGGCAAAAGTTCTTTGTACAAGATGCACCTAATTTATATTATAAGGATCATTAGTTTGAGCTTTATCAGCATTTGTTTACAAACTCACATACTTAGAGTTAAAGCTTCTTTAAACCTTTAAAAATTAAAAAAAAAGGATATTACCTAATAAAGTAGGTATTTGACGATGAACGTGTATTTAACTCTTTTTTTACAGGTTTTAACGCTTTTTAATAAATTTTCGACGATTAAAACGTAAATTTTGCAATCATGAACGTAGACATCCAAAGGTCTTAGAGAGCCAACGGAATCGGGCTATTACATAAAAAAACTTCTTTTTCTTCTGTCATAACCTCCGACGCAAAAAAGGGATGTTATAATTTTGAAGTCTATTTATATGGGTCTGTCTGTCTGTCTGTGGCATCGTAGTTCTCAACCGGTTTCTTTTATTAGATAGCCGGTTTCCTTACGGTGGTTCTTAGCTATGTTTGATTAAAATCTGTTCATTGTTTGCAGATTCACCAGCTCTTTTCCAAAATGAACTATAAGCATATTATTAACATTATCACTTTACATATACATTTGGTGGAAGTAGCGGGAAGCTCTTGTTATATCGTTGCATATATTATTGCGTTGGTTTTTTTTTTAAATTTAACTTGTTTTGCCTATTGCTTTCTGTTAGATTGTCCACGTTAAAGATATTTAATACGGATGTTTTTCATGTAATTTTATGTAAAATGGTAGATTTTCGTTACAAGCAAGGTTTAAGTCACTAAGCCGCTATTTAGAGTCGAAGCACGGGGTACCCCTGCGGTACCCCTCTTTCTAATTATTATTATTAATCAGAAGTTTATGTAATTAATCTATGTCTTGTGGCAAACAAATGGCAAAAATCGTTGAAATCTAAATAAAATATCTCGATATCGATTTTATCGGACCGATGTTCATTTGTTTAGTATGTAAAATTACTTTAGACAGTTTAACAGCTTTAGACAATTGAGTTTAGACAGGTACCGGATTATATAAGTACCCAGTTTTCCAAAACTCTGCCATTGCTTTGTTCGATCCTAATTTGAGGATCCAAGTAATATAATTTCTTTAATTAGACCTAAATAATATATTTACAAAGTTTTGGATAGAAATTTTACATCTTTTGAGTAAAAATATTCAAAAAACCAAACCCTTGGATCCCTACTATTACCTATCAAACTGTACCTAATTTCCTGTTTGTTTGAGCATCAAAGGTATTTATAAGTAATATTAGGCGCTTTTTCATTATATACTTGTAAATTTCAAGGATATTTGTTAGTTTTTATCAATTTTTGGGAAAATATGAAATATCTTTATGTATTAATTTTTTTATTTTATCTTATGACAGTTGCATTCAATTATTTTGCTTTTTGGTGGTAATTCAAATTGCTTTAGAAAAAAATTAATTTTCTATTAAATTATGTTTAGTAGAAAACAAATCTTTTTAAATATGTTAATTTAATGATGATTTTAATGAAAAACATGAAGAAAATATTCGGGAAATTTGATAAATATTGATTTTAAGAGATAAAAAATCTTAAGAGACACCTGGAGGTATTTTCATGAAAGCATCATTATATATGTAGTACCAACTTAAGTATAGTGTGCTCATCTATACAGTGGACTCAGATCGTCTTACACGGTTGTCATACCCGCGTTACTCCGTTCATTTTAATTGTTTTTTTGCGGAAAAAACGCAAATTTGCTTAATTGATTTAATTTAGAATATTGTTTATGTGTTCTGTGACATGTGTATATAATTTATTTTTTAAATAATTCGCGATTAATTACAATAATTAACAAAATAAAAAATGTATGTGTTCAAAATTCAATATGGCTGACCAAAGTAGGTGTTTAATTAATAGTTTTTATTTTGTACGAATTTTCCAAAATACCTATTATTATGGAAAGTTCGTAAACAAATTCTTGGTAGTTTTATGATATTCATATATTGATTATTTTTAAATTAAAATCATTTCATTTCTTTTGAGTATCCATGAATTCGTTTATGTATAGCGTCGCGTCACCACGTGATTTATTATGGGCCAATCAGAAAGTAGGAACCATGATTGGTAGATTTTGTAACAGTTTTATGTATTTGAGTCGGTAATAACGGTTTTCTAATTTAATAATTCATTTGAACTGTCAATTGATATGATTTTCATAATTTTTTACTGATTAAAATGATAAATATAATTTAATATCGATTAATCGAATTAATTATTATATTTTATACATTTTTTATTTAGTTTATGTAAAGAAAAATTGGTCAATTATATTAGAGTTTTATCATGTACAACAAATAAACAAATTTTGGGAACAATCGCGCGGTAATTATAAAGATTCGGAGTATTTCCTGTCTTTTACATTATTTTGTAATCTAATATTTTCGTTCTTTCCTTATAAGACGTTCCGGTCATAGCTTATTGGTCAAAACGTGTTTAGGCGCAGCGCGATAACACGATCGCGAAAATTTATGAATGAACTTTAAAATCTTAAAAATAGCTTACAGTAGAGTCATTGCTTTTAAAACTTAGTGAAACTTTAAATAGTGCTGATTAGAGTCGTAAAGAAGTGTTTGCTTTTTGGTGATTATTTGAGTGCGAATCGTGTGAAGTGCGGTTTGTGTGTGCCCTGGGTATGGAATGGAATATGACGACTGCGATGAATGGACTACACTATCGGTGAGTTAATTTCTATATTAAAGTTCCTCGAATACGATTAAATCGAGACCATTATCCATTTTACATCCACAAATTATGGTCGCTGACAAAATTTAGTTTTTCAAGCTGCCAACGACCTTTTAATCTGAAATTTGTTGATTTGAAATGGATTGACCTCGAAACTTATTAGATTGTTTAACTATAAGATACTCTAGATGTTTCGTTTTGGGCGCTTATTCTCTTTAAGCGCCATCAAGTGTTGTTTTTAGTGTTCATCTTGACGCTGTGTGTACTGATAGAGCGACCCTCGCCCGAATAGCCAACCAACATGATTTTTTTTTCAATCGTTTGTAACTGTTTGTGACACTTTCGATTTCGTTTGTGAGTCAATAGCCACTGAGTAAATTTAATTTTTAATAAAGGGCATCCGTTTAGACAAAATTTTCTAAAAATCGATTTAACATAGGCTTTTGTGGGTTTTCAGTCGAAAATCGTTTGTGAATTCCAAATATGTTCATAAAAACGTTTGTGGCTCCATTTTTTTTAATTTTTAATTTATTCAGTAACTATTGAGTCACAAAAGAAATCGAACGTGTCACAAACGATTGGGAAAAAACTAAATTAAAAAGGTCATGTTGGTAAAATTTGTGTCAGCTATTCGGACGAGGGTGGCAAAGCGCGCTAATGGTTGAGTTCCACGATAGATACCACCATGCTCACAGAGCTTTCTCTATCGAGCGCTAAATCGTGCTAACTTCCGAAACGAACACTGTATGCGCGTTTGTTTATTTATTTGTCACCGTGCACCGGGTTTTTTTTTTTGCGTATTCTGAATAAACAAAAAAAAACCTCATAACATCCTATAAGAAAACAATCTACATTTCCGACATACTTTTTCGAATAGTCAATTTATAGAGTTTTGGGTTGATTTAAAGAGGCTTTTGAAGTCACTCAATAATTATATTGCTTGAAAAACAACTTAACTGTTTTCATTCGCCATATTGAAAATTTATGCCAACTGACGCTTACACGCAATTAACTGAAACCAACGGCATTTTCAAGAGTATAATAAGCATTTCATTAGCTAAAAGTCTAAAACGAACCCCAATAAATTGCTCTTACAAGCGTAAGTACTGAAAGCGTGTAAGCGCCTAAAACGAATACACCCTGTGTATACTGAGCTGTTTATCATTTGCACTGTTGTTAATTTTACTTCTGCTTTTACTAATTTCAGTTGTTTCTATTGTTTCAGATATGTATCCTAACGTGAGCATTCGATCGGGGTAGTTCGAGGAATAAAGGTTTGTGGTAGAATCTAAGTTTCTATAATCGATTGAATTCTTAATATTTTTTTCGGGTGTATTTTTTTTTGTTAATATAGCAAAATGTAAAACTTTCTCTCCTTAAACATACAGGATAATAAGGGACTTCGCGTGTTTCAAAATATAAGATCTAGGTAGTCTCTAGGTCTTGTTTCGTGCATTTAAGGATACTTTTAATAAGTACTAGGATTGCCCTTTTATATATTCTACATTTACAAGGGTTCATGTGAATCATACTGTACTCTCCGGTTCATATGAATCATGCTGTACCTACACTCCCATTCAATATATTTGAATCATTTAGTCACATTCTCAGCTCGTATATATTACTGTATATATGTAAGTGACGGACCGGTTTCAGTGAATCATACTGTACCTACACTCCCGTTCAATATATTTGAATCATTAAGTCACATTCTAAGCTCGTATATATTACTGTATATATGTATAATGGCATACTACAGAGTAACACTTGTTTCAATGTATGTGAATATTTCAACTAGTTCATTTTTAAAGATCGGGAGTGTACTTCTACACGTTGTAGTACAATAGTACAATACAATAGAGTATAGAAATTGTTAACTGTTAGTAGCGACTAGTGAATAGGTAGGTACGCTCGAGCTCAACGAAGATTACCTTCCAAAATTTTTTTGGATTTTGATTTTTATAAACCGTTTGTTCTTAATTGTTTGCTCAGCTTTTATTTATTTGTAAAAAATTAAATAAAAATTGACTCCTTAGTTGGACCACTACTCCGCTATTAGTCTCTAACTATTTATAAACGTTTGTTGTAAAATTGTAACAATTTTATATATATTTTTATACTCAAGCAAAAATTAATACACTGTTGTAAAAATTTTGCCTATATTTTTATTGAATACAGTATGACTATATTTTTATACAAAGGTCATTGAACTTGGTTTGAAAATATTCTCGAGCCAAAGTGAACACAGTTGTGTAATAATTTTGCCTATATTATATATAGGTTGTACTTTGTAGTACAAATATAGAGGATACACTGACCTCTATATTTAGGTGTCAGCAACAGTGAACTCACTTGCAGTCATTGGTTACTTTGCTCCCATAGACAAGGTAGACCTCTACATAAGAGGTGAGTGAGTGAATAGTGAGTACACACGCTACTCACTGTTTATGTTAAAGTAAATGTCTGAAGAGGTCACTACTAGACTGAATAGAGGTGGATCTAACTATACAGTGGATTGTAGATGTCATGTTGATGTCGGTCGGTACTGTGAGTGTTGGTACTACTGGTACTGTGGTACAGTGTACTGACTAGTAGTGAGTAGTGTCAGTGTCAACTACTGTCACTTATACATGACAAGCATAAGAAAATTTGACAAAACCATCATTCAATATTCAATTTGATCCGTCAATATTTATTAAAAGTATTTCAACATAGATTTGTAAAATGGTGTGAAATGTTAAATAGTGCTAGCAATCAGCATTAGTTTTAAAGTGTGTCTGTTTGTGAGATATAATCATCAGAATAATAATCGAATTGTATTTATTATTTAAACTAAAAATAATATTGAGTTGTAATAGTAATTTAAAACTACTATTAGTTGTCAATGATTAATTATTAATTATTTTAAAATGGCATTACAAAAGTCATTACGTGTATTAGAAAAGAATAATGCACCAAATCCATTTAGTGTGATCCTGCTGGATCGTAAACAAACTTCTAAACTATTATTTGAGTCTGGTGTTGTAGCAGTTTTATGTAAGTACATCCAACTATACAACTATACTATTTATTTTTTATAACATAAGTTTATTTGATTCTTTGATTTCTAGCTACATCGGAATACGATCAAGTCAAAAAGAATTATACAAAAGTTGTTGATGCATATGCATGTCTGGGAGTCTTACAAATCAATTCTGGTGACAATTGTAATCAGTATTTGGTGGTGATCATTGGATGTGTATCTGTTGGTAAAATTGGTGACACGGAGGTTTTTAAAATAACACAAACACAATTAGTGCCCTTACAGTATGAGAGCACTCAAGAAGAACGTATTTCAGAGGTAGCTCCAATTAATAAATGATTACTTAATTAGTATTTACAAATACAACAGTAAAAACAAAACTTGTATTTTAGATACGCAAGTTCTTAAATTCTGGTACATTCTATTTTGGTTATGGCGGTAATCCAGCATGTCCAATCAGTCATGTAGATGTCACACTATGTGCTCAACGTCGCTACAAAACAAACGTGAGTGATCATCGCTTCTTCTGGAATCGTATGTTGCATGTGTTGTTCGTACGGTTTGGCATCAACACCGACCAATGGTTGATCAAGTCCATGTGTGGCTCGATCGAAATACGAACCGTGTATGTGGGCCATCGACAAGCCAGAGCAGCCTTGTTTTCACGTCTGAGTTGTGAACGTGCTGGCACCAGATTCAATGTGCGCGGCACCAACGATGACGGACATGTCGCTAACTTTGTGGAAACTGAACAGGCCATTTATTTGGACGAGAGCGTGACATCGTTTGTACAAACACGAGGCAGCATACCACTCTTTTGGGAACAGACTGGCGTACAAGTGGGTGCACACAAAATAAAATTATCACGTGGTTATGAAGCGTCTAAAGTGGCATTTGATAAGCATTTGACATTGTTGCGACAACGTTACGGCTTTTTAGCGATTGTCAATCTGTTGAGTAATACAGCGGGTAATGCTAAGAATGATGGCGAAGCTGCTCTAAGTGCTGAATTTCAGGTAAAATACAAATAAAATGTGGTTCACTCCCGTTGATCAAAATTGAACCAGTAAGTCACACACTCTAAAGTTTAAGCTATTCAAGTTTATATATTTCTAACTACAGTAGAACCTCTGTAAGTAGAATTTCAAGGCTAATGCCAAAAAATTCGAGTTGTAGAGATTTCGACTTATGATGGATTTCGAGACTTAAGCGGATTTTGTAAGGAAATATTCGACTTGTAGAGGTCCTGAGAGGCTTTGAGGTTCAATTTATTTTTTCGAGTTATAGAGGGAAAATATGTAGCGAAATGACTTGTAGGGACGCACTGATTATTTCGACATATAGAGAGTTGAGATTTAGAGTGATGGAGGTTTTGGGTATTGAAGGGAAGGAAACAAAACTTTTTTTCGAGTTTTGAAAGTTTTCGACTTATCGAGGTTCGACTGTAGTAACATATACAGTAACACTTAAAATGTTTCAAATGGTTCAATTTGTTATAAAGGGGAGTGTACATATATATATATATATATATATGTATTGTATTGTATTTGTTAATATTTGATAGAGACATCATGAAGAGTCCCCCCACACCGACATACCACATATATTGTTTGATTACCATGCAGAATGTCGCAACAATATAAACAATCTGGACAAATTAAAAACAAAAATGATGCGCTATCCAGAGTTGAGCACCTACTTTACAATGCACAAAGGGAATACTGTTGTAAGGTTAGTTAATTATATAAATTATAATTAATTAATTATTAATTACACTATTTATTACTTACAGTGAACAATTAGGAACGATTCGAACTAATTGTTTGGACTGTTTAGATCGTACAAATTGTGTTCAAATGTATTTAGGTTTATCTGTAAGTACAAATAACAAATACAGTGGCGTAGCTACCGGATGTTCAAGGTAGAGTGTTAGAGGTAGTAAGATAAAATATTAAATACATACTAAATTTATATTCATTTTCATACACTATGTAAATAACTTGGGCCTGTCTTCCATATCACTACTGTTTGAGGCCCATTTTAACATTTATGTTTTTGATTGGATATCCTTTTTGTAAGGCTAAAATATTGTTGTAGTAAAATAGATTTAGTTTTTAATGGACCCCAATTGACCCCATATATAGTTCCTGTCAATGATCGACAGATCATATATTGTTGAATATATGCAGATTTTTATTGAGTTATGTAAGATAAAGTTTTGACCTGGATGACCCGCAAGTTGAAGCTACGCCACTGAACAGTTACAATTAAATGTTAAATAAATAAATTTATGATTACAATAATCATTATAGGTACTGGAACAACAAGTATTGCTACTTTTAAATTCATCGACCGATAAATTGGATGCCATGGTCGAACGTTTTAATGAAATATTCAAACAGATGTGGTCGGTGAATGGCAATGAAATCAGTAAGATATATGCTGGCACTGGTGCCATACAAGGCAGCTCGAAACTAATTGATGGCGCACGTTCAGCGGCCAGAACCATTCAGAACAATCTACTGGACAATGCCAAACAAGAGGCCATCGATGTTCTCTTGTTTGGTTCGACACTCAACTGTGAATTAGCTGATCGATCGCGTACTTTATTACCATCATATATGTTACATGGTAAATAAAGATTCAGATCAAGATCTCTATTATATTATATCTCTATTGACGTGATTGTTTTAATTTGAAGCACCAACACCCGTACTACGTGAGATGTGTAAACGGTACAGAGAGTACACCAGACCACAACGATTACGTGTTGGTTGCGGCACCTACAATGTTAATGGTGGCAAACAATTTAAAAGTTTAGTGTTTAAAGACATTTCATTAGCCGATTGGTTGTTGCAACCACTTGGGGTCGATGACGAAGGTAACATAAAGATATTCAACATTCACTTTGTATTCGTTTGGGGCGCTTACATGCTTTCAGCGTCACCAAGTGTTGTTTTTAGTGTTCATCTTCACAGACGCTTTCTCCATCGAGGTAGGGCAGCAAAAGCGTGAGCTCCAAATCGTACTAACTTCCAAAACGAACACTGTATGAGCGTTTGTTAATTTTTCTGACACCGTGAACCTGAGTTTTTTTAGTGTATTCCATTGCATTTTTTAATTTTTTGAATATTTTATATCTTTTGGGGATTTTGGTTTGATTTAAGGTAGTTCCAGAGCATTGTATTGTATAATAAGGACAAAAAATCGGTTTGCTTTTATTACAAAACTAATACAGTAGAGTCTTGCTAATCAGGCACTTCAATAGTTCGGCACGTTCCGGTATCACCGCTTCGGCATCAGTGTGAACTATATGAATTTTTCTATACAATTAATAAACTATTTTATTTCGAAAGCAAAACGGTAAAACATGATCTTTTTTTTTTAAATTTATTTAATAAATATTTATTATCTTTACTATCCTAGTTTTTTTAAATTTTGTCGAATATTTTTTTAATACAACAGATAATAGTTGGACGGGCATGAAGTTTTGCCAGCTTCTAATGAGAGAGAATGATTACTTTGTTATTAAGTGTCTCACGTTCTAAACGGTCAAAAATTCTGTAACTTCTGGATTTATTAGAAAACGTTATTTTTAGTCTGTGAAATAAAATGAGCAAAATCTGTCCAAAAGTGATTTCATGCTGGAACTCTCTTAAGGACTTTTAAAGTCACTCAAACAAACATTCTATTACTTGAAAAACAGGTAAACTATTCAACCGCCATATTGAATGTTAATGACAACTGACGATTACACGTACTTATACCATCAAAACGAACGGTATTTACAAGAGGTAGAGTATAAGCGTTCATAAGCTAATAAATTACGCTTAAAAGCGTGTAATAAGCGCCTAAAACGAATACATGGTTGTTAGTAATGTAAAGTATTAAATATGACCATTACTATCCATGTAGGTAATCCATTAGCAGATGATTGTGATAAAAATGATATCTACGCTCTAGGATTTGAAGAAATTGTTGATTTATCAGCTGGAAATATTGTTTCAGCTAGGTAACGTAATCATTTAATTATTTATTATTATTATTTTATTAATTTTGATACTTTGATTTTGAATCAGTTCTGAAAATGCCCGTCAATGGGGTGACGAAATCGAAAAGGTATTATCAAATGTTGGTAAATATGTTCTGATCTCGTCCCAACAATTGGTCGGGGTCTGTTTGTTTTTGTATGCTAAAGAGGAACTCATTCCACACATCAAAGATCTAGCTATTGATTGTGTTAAAACTGGTTTAGGTGGTGCTACAGGTTAGTTTAGTTTACCGTAAGTCAAGTTTAATTAATTAATTCATATTAATTATTTAAATGGCAGGTAACAAAGGTGCTGTTGCTATTCGATTTGTATTGCATGGAACATCCATGTGCTTCGTTTGTGCACATTTTGCTGCTGGACAGTCGCAAGTGAACGAACGGAATGCCGACTTTGCCGAGATCACTCGTAAAGTTGCCTTTCCCATGAATCGTACACTCAATTCACACGATGTCATATTCTTTTGTGGTGATTTTAATTATCGTATCGATATTGAACGCAACCAGTTGAAAGAGATGATTAAAAATGAACAATTCGATGAGATTCTACAAGAAGATCAATTAAAAGTAAGTATTTGATTTATTTTTATTTTTTTCTTACCCGGAGACGTCTCGCCTTCGGGTGACAGATTGTTCTCAAGGAGGGCACAGAGAACCCCTTGATCTAGATGCTATGGACCCACTTGCGGTAACCCTCTTTCTAATTATTATTATTATTTGATTTATTATTTTAAACAAACGATTGTTTGATTATTGATTTGATTTTAGAAACAACATGGTTTGGGTCATGTGTTCCGTAATTACATTGAAGGTCCAATCAATTTTGCACCCACTTATAAATACGATCTATTCTCGGATGATTATGACACATCTGAGAAAGCACGAGCACCAGCATGGACAGATCGTGTATTATGGCGACGACGTATGGATCCAGGTGAGATGACAAATATGATGATTATATTGTATTGATTGTATTTATTGAATCTTGATTTTAGAATCAGATGGTACAAATGTGGGTGAATGTATATACTATGGTCGTACAGAACTTAAACAAAGTGACCATCGACCGGTGTTTGCCGTCATCGATATCGATGTCAATGTTATCGATTCGGATCAACGTTTGCAAGTTTACTATCAAGTCTTACAATATCTGGGACCACCGGATGGCACCATTTGTATTAAGTGTACAGATGTTGAATATGACAGTTCGTTCGTTAACAATATATTAACAGAACTGTCGAACATCGGTCAAGTGATTATGGTGCGATTCGATGGTGACACAATGTGGGCTACATTCTATGATCCACAGTGTTGTTTGTCAGCTGTCAAACGATCCGTGATACAAGTCAATGGCTTGAACTTGTACATTTCATTACGATCACCCAATTGGGTACAAGAAGCTGAAAAGGAGATTGCACTATGTACAAATAATACTGTGTCAATGAAATTAAATGGTAAGTATGGACTTGATTTATGATTTAAATTTAATTAATTTATTATTAATTAACATTTATTATTTTAGGTAATAGTTCACCAGTTACACCGAAATCTAGTCCAATGCCAAGTCCACATCGACTACCACCGTTACGGCCACCAAAACCATCGTCATCAGCAACATCAACACCAACACCAACAAAATCAGATAACAACAGCAGTATAATACTACCAACACCACAGTCTCAATCTCAATCACAATATAGTGATCATTTTATAAATGCTGAAAGAGAAGCCTCAATTGATAGACCCGAACCAAACTTTACACCTCCATCGTTACCACCACCAAACTTTAAAGCACCTGTAAATAATGAATCTGTTGGAGGTGCACCACCACCGATACCAGCTCGAACAACAAAACCACCACCTTTACCAGCACGTACACAACAAGCACCTTCTACACCTAAATAATCCAATCCAATCGAATCAAATCAAGTAAATGAATGGTACGGTAAACGGTATGGTAAAGATGATAAGTGAGCTGCTCTGTAATCAATGGATCCATTCCAAAAGTAATTGTTATTGTTATTAGATTTATAATTTTATTACCTAGTACTCTATTAGCACAATTGTTTTTTTTTTAAATTATGTTTATTGTATTGTAATTATAATTGTATTGTTTGTTTGTTTGTTTATTTGTGATCAACAGATTTGAATTGTAAATTCAAAATATATACATTATATATAGAGTTGAGTACATGATTACATCACTAGATGGCAGTAGTGATGGTACTAATACTTACAATTACATTTATAAATCATCAATGATCGATCAATGAATGATTTATATTCAAATTAAAAATAAAAAGAAGTACCAATCAGCAGTATTATTATTTATTATTGTAATTCTATTCAGTTGAACAACAATACATAACAAATAACAGCAACAATTAATTAATATTATATGTAATTAATAAATTTGAATATAATTGATGAAGTAAGTGTGTTAGTGTTGAACTTGATTTGATCAAAACAGGACAGAATAGAATGATTGAAATGAATGTATATCAATTAATTCATTCATTAATTATAAATAAAGAGTTAAGTATTATAAATAATACAATACTTAATAATTATAAAATGTTGATATTATTGATACTAACTAATAGTCAGTCATTCATTCATTATTAGACATTAGATACAGAGTGTCTGCTCTGCTGTCGGACTGGTCATAGAGTCAAGGTGGCGATACTACCTACACTGGGAAGAAGGAAGAAGAAAAGAGCAGGGAATAGATCAAACAGCAACCAATAGTCGCTTATTGTGTGTCTTCATAATCTTGTTCATGTAAATCACTTGCAAGAGATGACTCTCTGTACTTAAGACGAGGCTTCGTTCTCTACAACTGGTGAACTGGAGAAAGACAATCTAGCTGAAATCACTCCTCTTAACAAATGTTTATTGGCTCTAGCTTCGGGTATAAATAGTTGTAACTTTATACATAAAAAATGTACGACTTTGAATCTAATAACTACCAAAAACTCTTGCCTATTTGATTATTATTAACATTTATTTGATTTGTTGCTATCCTGATATTAAAGGGTGGTGGCCCCTTAGACCCAGTTCGACGCTGATTAGATACAATATGTATATACTACATACATATAATACATATACATGCATATAGTTATACAGTAGAATCTCTTTAAGTCGAAAACCTCCAAAACTCGAAAAAAGGTTTTGTTCCCTTCCCTTCCAGCCCCAAAACCTCCATCACTCGAAATCTCAACCCTCTATAGGTCGAAATAATCAGTGAGTCCCTACAAGCCATTTCGGTACATATTTTCCCTGTATAACTCGAAAAAATAAATTGAATTTCAGAACGTTTGATTTTACAAAATTAGTTAGAATGAATTTTAACCTCTACAAGTCTGCGGAGAAGTTGTGGGCCTTCTGTGTAGCGTCTGGCCTCGACAGAATCCTATAGATTCATCTGCTTAAAATAGCACCTCTTACTCGCCTTCGGGTGACAGGTTGTTCTCAAGGAGGGCACAGAGGACCCCTTGGTACTAGGTGCTAGGGACTCGTTTGCCCTAATTACCCCTCTTTCTAATTATTATTATTAACTTCTACGAGTCGAGTATATTTTCTTACAAAATCCGCCTACGTCAAAATACTTATTTTCATTAGTCGAAAATTCTATAACTCGAATTTTTTGGCGTTTACCTTGAAGTTTGACTTCCAGAGGTTCTACTGTAGTTAGTAATAGTTATTAGTTAATTGTTAATAGCTTTATATTTAAATGATATGTGATGTAATTTATTGTATATAATATAATATATTAATTATATTATGTTTATTATTTAAAGCTATCTTTATCTATCTATCTATTTACTATTTGAATTGAACATTTACATAAACATGCATTCATCATAGTTATGTTTGTTTTATTTATATTTAAACATTGTACACACTGTACATTTACTTTTACTTTTATAAAAAATTATTATTATTAAATACAGCTTACAGCTTTTTATTTTATTATTAATTAATTATTTATTACCAATATCAATCATTTAAGGGGTGTACGTATGTGATGAAATACAACACTTCTAGTGTTGAAGTCGTTGTTCAAGGTGTCGTGTCGTTGTCTAGTTGTATAGACTATAGTCCAGTCAAACTAAATTAGCCCAAATGAAGCATTCCGTGTCCATCCATCCATCCATCTGTGTTGGAACAGTAAAGTGGTGGTTCTTTTAAATATATATCTGTTTGGTTTAATAAAGTCATTCATTACTTGTTTGTAGTATACTTACAATACAATACTTAGTGCCCACTCTGTATGCATAGGATGTCCACCCACCCACCCATTCACAACGTTTGTTTAGTCTAGATGTTATTGTAATAAATTAGACCACTTTTATTTAAAATCAGACCTTTTTGTAGCATGAGATTGAAAATAGTGTGGGACTGAATGAAACATATCTGAAAGCTGAACACACACCTGCTGCTCGACCTCGACCGTATCATACGACACCCATCTCTCTATAATCTTCTTCTGATCTTTTTGTAGATGAGATCGATGTTGATCTTCATGCACCAGGTGTACCAGATGAAGGTACTCATTGTATTCATATTATCTTAAATCTTATCTGTATTTTCAATAATATCTGTTATTTGGTAGCTTCAACAGTTTCAACTTTCAAGTATACTTTATTTATTTATTACCTCTGTTTATTTGTAAACTAACGTCTATTTAGTATGATTGTCTGCACGGTTATATTATACTAAGGGAAGTGACTAGCGTTTTACTTAATTTGACATTTAAATATTATTATCTGAACATTGATAACATTCTTTGACATCAAATGCTTGTTGTGGAATCGAACCCACGAGATCTTTGGCATTCTAGACCAATGCTCTGTCCGCTGATCTACCTGAGATGTTATGGTAGTAAAATTCATATGATCGATCCTTCACTATTTTTGATGTCGATATATTATTAATTTGTTTATTTTCTTTTTACATATTTATTTTTTTTATACGTCTATTTAGTATAATAATTGTCTGCACGGTTATATTATACTAACTGAAGTGACTAGTGTTTACTTAATTTAACATTTAAGTAATATGTTGTGAACATTGATAACATCATGTGACATCAAATATGCTTCATATGAAACATCATACACTTTACGTACTTGAAGTAACTTACGTACAAGTTAAGTACAGAGTGCCCCTCCGCATATAAAATCTGTACTAATACTAATAATCATGCTATCTACGTGTAATCATGAGCCTGTACTAATACTAATGATAGATAATAGTTAAATGATATTTTAAAATAATAAGTAGCAACATTAGTATCGATTTAGTAAACTAAAACTATGAGGCAACTAACTGATTGTAGTTATGAAATAAAAACATGGAACAAAGAAAGTCAGCATTAAAATGTCTTTTATTAGATACCTTTCACTGGGTATTCATTACAAAAATATAACATTATCAATCAATTAATCAATATTAAATATTTTTTTAAAAAAACAATCGAATTCAAAATTGTTCAAATTTAGAAGAAAGATTTTCATTTAAACACATTTTATGTAGTAAGTAGTCTTTAAATCAAATCAATAATTCAAAATGGAAGAATATCAAATTAGTGTGTGAATTGTATATGATAATAATTAGGGTTTATAATTAATTGATGTAGTCCCATAATACACGATACGATTTAACATCATTTGAATTGTCTGTCTTTGATAGCATCAACGCATTTAATGGTCTTTAATCTTCGAGTGACCCAAATGTGGGCTACTTTTTATACCCCATGTTTACATTTTGAAAATCTAAACTTTTGTATAAAAAATGGAGTATGTATAATACCCCATTAGGCCATCAGCAAAATACTCTAAACCTGGCCACTGGAAGGATCATGTATACTCTCGTTCATAAAAATTGAGCCAATAAGTTACATTATTCTAATCTTAAATATTACTAAATATATGTATAATATTACATACAGTAACCAATTAGATTGTTTCAACTGGTTCATATTTTATGAACGGTAGTGTACATAAATGATTCACGATTGAGTTGCTACCATCAATTATAGACCCTGATTAAAATTCATATGAAATAATAAGTAAAAATAAATGCATTTGAGCAATTGTATTTGACAATTACAGTAACCTTTCTATCTGATCTGTATAGCAAGTGATTGTAATGATCCATCAACCATGATCCATGATCTAATGACTATAAACTATAACTAACACTTAAAGTATATCGTATCGCACGATTTACAAGTCCCAAGTCTACAATTGACTTTGAACTGTTTATGTTTAAAGCATAGTTTAACAGTATTTGTAGGTGTTCAACTGTTAGGTAACCACTGACCTCTAAATAACTGGACAGAGTATTCTTATGGACCCAAACGTGAAATAACAAATCTAATTGAAGCACTGTCTAACCGCCTCAACTTGTGTATGTATTGCCACTTAAGAGCGTGCGTACACTGATAGAAGTAATTGCTTGCAATAAGACTGAAAATAAGTATCTTGACATCTAAAGTTTTGACTTGAGAAAATTATCTTAACTAAAGATCAACTGACTCAAGAATCTCGGAATTCTTAAACAGAAATAATGATTTCTTTTGATCAAGGTGCTAAAGTTTACACGGACCAAAATAAACATTTGTTTAATCCAAACTAATGAAACTTTATAAAGAAGTAATGATATATTTCAGTTAAATATATATACTTCAGTTAAAGAAGCTGCATAAACTTTCTCTTCTTGAGCTTTTTTTATTTATTTTTAATAAGAAAAATACTTTTTTTTTACAAGAATATCATTTTCATGACTAAAGAATCACAAGAGTATTTGGCCAAGAAAGACTCTTTTAGACCAAGACTAACGAATCAAGAATTTTAGTTTGTTCGCTCAACTAAAGACATGTTTTTGGTTCGACTGCGTAGTCTTGAATGAAAACAAGGCTTTCTTTATTGAAGCAAATATTTTGAAGAAAATATATAATCTTGAGGAAAGAAATTCGGTCTATCAGTGTAGTAGAAATATATGTGACAGTTACACATACATTATTAGTTACTACACATTCTTATCACACTTGCGCATACACTGTGTCACTGAACATGGATCAATGATCAATGATATACATCACAGATCACATGACATTCATTGTTTTATTAATTTACATAATTACAGGTTTTATTTTTAAAAAAATCTGATCTAATCAGATCTTGATGAATGAACATCTATCGCTGATTAGTTGATTACTTGATTCACTTCACTACTACTGAACAGAGTACTGAGTACTGTTTGTTAATGTTAATAACAAACAAGTGAAGTGAGACGTTCAATTTGATTTGAACTTTAATTAATTATAAAGTTGATCTATCTATATGTTTAGATAATTTAGATGACTACTACACTTCATAATATAATTTAAATATGTTTTAATAAGTGTTTAATTTTTATTTAGATTTGTTTTGTTTTTTATTTTACAATTATTATTAAATTAAATGGAACTAGTTGTAGTCTTGAATTCATAATCAAACAAACAAATTCATAAAATACAAATTATACTGCACACTCTCATTTATCAATTATCACATTCATTTACTCATTTAATTAATAATACTTAATACTTCAATTACAATTAAATTCTAACTAACGAACGAACATTCACGTAAAACCACTTATTCATTATTTAGTTACTGTTCAAATAACTTTACTCTGCGCAGCCCTCAACAATTAATAAAACACTCACCTCCATATAACTGGATAGAAAGTATGCTTACGGATCTAAACGTGAAATAACGGCTCAAATTTATTAATAGTCAACGCTGCCTCAACTAGCCAAGGTACTAAAACTTTATGTGTGTGTGGAAATACATGTGATAGAAAAACACATACACTAACACACATTCTTACGACATATACATGTCGTGCAGGTGCGGTGAAGCAAACCTTAGTTCCTTGACAAGTTGAACAGCGCTTCAATTCCTATTAATGGCGTAACATGGGATAATCTGTCCAGTTTATATAGAGGTCAGTGATTTAAGAATATATCACTAAAAACAGTACAGTTACCGAGAACAGCTTAAAAACAACAAACACTGTGCTAGTATCACCTCTCATTCTATTCGAAAATGAAAGGTTTGTGTCCAATTCATCCGGTGAAGACAAACATTCAACCGTGCTAACTTTTATAATCCGACTCGTTTGGTCTTCAAATAATTATAATAAACTTTGAACTATGGACCACAAAAGTTGATGTCAGTTTTTAAAATTTGTGTTTTATTGATTCGGTTCAAGAAAAAATGCTGAGGAAAAAAATTGTTCGTTAGAAATATAATTACAACTTTTATTCGAAATATTTTTCCATAAACCGACACAAATCAACTATAAAATTTAAAAAAATGACATCAACTTTTGTGACCAAGTGTGTACTATAAATCAAAATTAACTAAACAGAAATAACTGCGCAGGTTTCAGAAGTTTTACGATCTCAAAAAGAAATAACTGTCAAAGAACTAAAACGGTGGGTTCTCAAAAAATAAAACAAGAGAAAGTCAATACTATTTATAGGAAGATTTTAGAAACTGCCTTATCCTACTCATTACAAAATCAAACAAGTGCTCAAATATTTAAGTATTGAGAATTGGGAAGTAGAGGGTAGCCATGTTGACGTCGTCAGTGTCTGTCAGTATATTCATAATTAGTAGCTGAACACAAAATTTACTTAAATATGTATAGGTTACGGGTTCTAATGATGAATGAATATCGCGTAAGGATATTACGAACGAACCAACACAAATCAATTGAAAGCGGCTCGCATTCATTAAAATAGAATCAGTAAGTCACATTCTAAACATAACTGAACATATATGTATAATATTGAATACAGTAACACTTAGAATGTTTTAATTGGTTCAATTTTTATAAACGGGAATGTGCTATTGACTGTTTGAGTCTTCTACTTGATTTGTGTCAAAGTCAAACATCCAAAGTAGACTTTTTGAAATATTTCGAAATAAATAGAATTTTGTTTGTATAGTTGATCTAGTTGGTAGGTAGCATTATCCGTACGCAACGCACGCGCCTTACAAACAATGTAAGTGAATACTGAACATCCTGAATATCCACACTTACACAGGATGTGGTTGGTCTCTTTTTAAACGGAATGTCATTTAAAATTTGAAGTTGATGCTTTGATTTTTGTAAATAATGTCGTCCAAATAATAAAAGTATATTTTATACAAAAATAAAAGTGATCCATGATCAATACGTATCTAAGTGCGAGTGCGATCTGTTCCTATCCTTACTTAGTCTACCATATAAAATAAAAAAAAAGAGACGCTGTAAATTATTGATACTAAATTTAGAATTCAAAAATAAATAATAAAAACAAAATAAATTTGTACTTAAAAAATAGACTTTCTACAGAGTGTCTTAAGTGTTTTGTTTGTTATTAGTTGTCGTCGTTTAGTTTAACAAACAACAAACCCGTGAATCGTGGTGAATGTTTTGACAGGTATGCAACACTCGTACATACCTACAGTAATGTACACTCGATTGCCTTAATTTGTCATCAACAGGGCGTCGTCAACTGGCTAGCTACAGTATACATCAATATACTGTAGCTAGCCAGTTGACGGACGATGCCCTGTTGATGACAAATTAATAATAATAGAGTGTTTTGACGTAGCATACTTGAACTTTAAAAAGTATTTAGATTCACTGCTAAATAAATTCAGTCTTGTAGTGTAGTAATAGTAGGTATAGTAAATAGTCCCAAAGGTCCAAATCAAATAAATACTATCTTACTGGTGCCAACTTAAACACTAACTAACTTACTTAGTCCATACATATATACCATATTTTAAATTTAATTCTTGTTAGATTGGATTAGATTAGATTCCATTCATTTTGTTGACTCTGGTTATTATTAATATTCTTTTGGTCTGATCAAAACAATACAAATACAAATGTTCAAAAATACTTCCTAATAATAATGTTTAACTAACACGATTTAAGTATGTAAGTTAATAACACACATAAAAACAATATTAATAGAGTGACTGATTGATTTCATAACAATTTATGAAGTATAGAAAATCAGATGGTAACTCTAAATAAATCATTGTATTTGTATGTGTTTTGTAGCTAACAATAATCAATAACAACATATCATCTTAAGTGTGAATATGAATGCAACAAATATTATGAATAGTGTTGTGTAATTGTTAATATTAATAAATAATAATAATTACTAATAATAATAATATTTAATTAGTGAGTGGTACAAAAAAAGTGTTACCAACAACAAATCAACTAAATCAAAATGTTCTAAATAATACTCGAATACGAAGAATCTAAAATGGTTTTGTTTAAATTTATTTCATTGAAATTTAAATACTTTATTTTACAAAATATACCGTACGAATCACGAATCAACAACAAATTAATACAACATGTAATTATTTAAAATAATTTTTTTTTTTAAATATCAAACCCATCAACTTCAGTCAAATTCACAAAAGCTCACACCCCAATCACGAATTATATATTAATAGTATATTAAGATAAATAAGAAGCTTGCTATACTATATTTTAGTAGATTACACTGTGAGAATGCTGAACAAGTTATATAGACATAGACACAAGCCACAAGAAGCATCACTATCTGTGCTACGTGAAGCGGTGAAGCTAGCTGAAAGCACTGTTCGCTTATACACACGGCGGGTGCTTGCTTTTAATATTCTAAAAATACAATAGACCTTCTTAAGGTTTGCTTTATAAACAAACAAATATATTTAAACCATTGGCTAAATCTCAGAAAACTTTGGGAAAGAACAGGATCATCAACAAGTTCAAAGGGTCAAACAGTTTAGATAGGTCCCAAAAATATAAAACCGTTTAAAAGATTTCCAAAGAAATCTATAAAAACTACAAGAAATGAGCTATTTTGGGCATTGAAATGATCGTATCGTAAGCGATTGATGAATGAACAAAGATTTTTTTAAATAGATATTTTCCAATAATTACATTAAAGCGCTTTTGGGCCAAACTTGTATTATTTTTGGTGATGAGCAATAAACAATTCTTACTTAGATTACAGATATTCTGTCACTGTAATATGCAACAATCAATTAAGTGAACTAAAACTCCAATAAAATTTCCATTTGTTCCGTAGTAGATAGTAAAGAGCTAGGAGCTATAGGAGCAATTGAAAAAATATAACTAAAATCAGTATTCAAATAAAGTGTTCTAAATTTAGTATTGATCGGTTCAAAATCAGATATATACAATTATTGTTTTTTGGAGGTGAGCTTTTTTTTAAGTCAACATGTGAAGATTCGACTGAAATTGATGATATCCTAAATCGTTAATAATTACTAGTTAATCGTTCCTCCCCTCCCAGTCTAATCATCTAATTGTATTTATTATGTATTATGTAAATATATTATGTATTTGCATAAGTGGTGTATGTATTCATGTTAATGTGTATATTTTGTAGTGCACACTCTCAAATCAATTATTTATCGAATTTTCATGAATTCAGCGACTGAATTTTTAAAATTATACTCCCTGTACGGCAGACAGTACTGTGTGTAACAACAACGAATATGCATATTTATTTAGAAATCCTTTTAAATCAATCATTAAGAATTGCTTCAACATTGGACGAATATATGATGGGTGCATGAAATGAGAAAATGAAATATTTAAGTGATTAAGTTGATCTGTGTAATTAGGACAATCAATCAGTCAGTAATTATGAAAATTCGATAACTATTTTGATGAAAAATACTATTTTCTTTTTGTACAAACTAAAATCTAGTTTTTCATATCACATATAAAAATAAATCTGAAGACATGACAACAAATATAAATGTAACTGTTCACTGTTCAACTGTAACTGTTTGTGAACAAAATACAAAACAACATTCAAAAAAGTTGTCAACGTGACTCCGAACCGAATCGAAAGCACTTGCACTGGCTTTTAACTTCTAGCTAGCTAGAGTTAGAGTCAATCATCAGGATCAGCGTCCGCACTCTGTAGACGATTCTCATCCACACTGTTTTCTAATCGTTCATGATTTGTTGGACGTGTTTTCTGTTGTAGTAAAGGTTCTTCTGAGGAGCCGCCAGCTGAGGCTACTAACTGTTGCTGATGATGATGACCATGCTCACCATGGTCACCATCGTCATTGTACGAAGATGCTGGACTTTGATGTTCAGCATAATCGTCCACAGGTAGAAAATCGTCACTACTCCGTTTTGCTGAATCACCCATGCCACTATCCTTACACGAGGAATGTTCCGATAAGTTATCAGCAGTGTACACGCATGTCACTGTGTGTGTAGATAAAACCGTCGGCGAGACTATGTTGGCCCCTAGTTCTGTCGTTGTTATTGTGGCACCTAGTGTGCTGCTGCCCCCTTCCAACGCTGATTGTTGGACAGCCAATGCACTTAACGATATTCGTTTACGAGTTTGGTAGATAATCACCACCCAGACAATGGAAGTTCCGACTGCGCAGCATACCACTGTGATTATAATCACACCCATCATGTCACCTTCACGGAGCACTGTCACTGGAGCTGAAACACAGTGACAAGATAAGATAAAGATTTCAGATAACTGATTTGATAAACAACATACCTGGCACAACCATTAACTGTGTGTATCCTCGAACGGTTCCCAAACCATTACTTAATTTACACTCGTATTTACCAGCATCGGTTAAGCGTGTATTTACAATAACCAATAATTGATCTTCAGCTGTGAAGAAATGTCGTTCAGTATTTGCTAAGGGACCACCATCTTTACTCCATGTAACCGTTGGACGTGGCATTCCACCAGCCATGCATTGTAAAACAATGGT
This sequence comes from Nineta flava, assembly GCA_963920215.1. NCBI lineage: Eukaryota > Metazoa > Arthropoda > Insecta > Neuroptera > Chrysopidae > Nineta > Nineta flava. The sequence goes on from OY986046.1 coordinate 1,306,859, forward strand.
ACCGCCAACCATTACGTCTTTATTTTCCATTGGCTTCGAAAACGATGGCCGTTCTAATTCAAACAAAAAACAATGAATTCAATAAATGGTTTTGGACAATGATGATGTTGATGTTGATGTGTGTAGACTATGTAGAACTGTGACTTACCAAGAACAGTTAATGTTGCATTCGCAACAATGATCCCCGCTGAGTTATTTGCAATACAACTGTAAATTCCAGTATCATCATGCTTAGCATTTATAATAAAAAATTCATCATCAGTGGGCATGACATGCATACGACGTTCCCGCGCCGCTGGGAAATCATGTCCTCCATCTTTCTGCCACGCAATACTTGGTGTAGGTTGTCCATGGGCACGACATTCTAATTTGGCTGTATCGCCAGCCGAAACCGATATATTTTTGGGTATTTTTGTAAAGGATGGATATATTGAGACCGTGATATGGGCTTTCGCCGAATACGTTGTACCAAAACCATTCTCCACGATACACTGATACTTGCCCACATCGCTGTGCGTTACATTGTACAAATGTAGCTCTGACATAGCTTCTGTCGACCGTCCACCACTATCGGCGGTTTGTACATCCGTTGTGGGCGGTTGAGCGTCTATTTCCACGTTATCTCGTTTCCATTTGAAGGTCATCACACTTGGTGAACTTGATTTAGCACGACAACGTAACGATACGTTTTCACCTTTTAATGTCATCTTCGTTTCGGGACCTTCGATTAAATACGGTTTGGGAGAGTCGCCACATGTGAAATTTGCATCGGATAATTGGATTAAGGATTTGCCGTGTAAATGTTCTGGATACGCACATACTGCTTCAATCGATAAGAATTTCGATTTACGTAGCCATTGCGAAAACCATTGGAGATTACAATCGCATAACAAACTGCTCGTATTCATGACAAGATTCTGCAAAGCGGGCATGGTATCGAAGGCATTCTTTTGGATCCCAATAATATTGTTGCCACTTAAATCTAAACTTGTTAGGTTCACTAAACCTAGAAACGCACGATGATTTATTGACTTGATTTCATTGGACGTTAACGACAAACGTAACAGTCTTTTGAGTCCAGCAAAGGCACCTAGCATATCTTCAATTGTTGAAGATATCTTATTGTTGCTCATATCTCTGCAAAAGAAGACCCTTTCTGAATACTGCTAGGACAGTGATAGTTGTCCAGTGATACTTACAAATACTGTAGCCGAGGCGTATTATTAAAGGCACTGTCTGCAATCACCGAAATTTGATTACCATTCAAATTCAAACGATCCAAATGTATTAGTTTTTTAAATGTATTACGACCAATTTCCTCCAAGTGATTATTGGATAAATCCCTACAAAATACACCAATTGTAAAAATTACATCAGACATCAAACGTCACACATCGTACTTACAATTCTTTTAAATGTGGTGAACTGTCCCAGGCTTCGGGCTCAATTGTATGAATGTAATTACCCCCTAAGGACAAAGTATTCAGTAACTTCAATCCAAATAACCATCGTTTTGATACTTTTGGTATGGAATTTCCATCTAATTCTCTGTAAAAAATTATTCAAAAATTAGTGTCGAAACAAAATATCGTAATAGTGAATTGGGAATGGAGGTCGTGGATTCGATCCCTAAAATACATATCAAGCACATGTCATAGAATGCGAATTGGACTTACAAAACTCCAATATTAGTAAGACCATAAAATGCTCCATCCATTAAGTATGAAATCCGATTTCGTTTCAATTTGAGCACAGTCAAATGTTGTAGCGAATTAAATGTTAAACCATCGATTGATTCCAATTGGTTTTTATTTATTTCTCTATAAAAAATCAAAATAATTTTAGGAATGATTTCAGGAATCAAAATCAAATTGTACACTGATAGAAGTAATTCCTTGCAGGAAGAAAAATTTGTTTAAACCAAGAATTTCTGACTCTCATATAGGGAAAATAATATATATTTGGTATAAGATAATAAATATCTTGACATCTATAGTTTTGACTTGAGAAAATTATCTTAACTAAAGATCAACTTGACTCAAGAACCTAGAAATTCTTTAACTGAAATGATGATTTCTTTGGACCAAGATGCTAAAATTTCGGACCAAAATAAACATTTGTTTAATCCAAACAAATGAAACTTTTTTAAAGACGTAATGATATACTTCAGTTTAAGAAGCTGCATAAACTTTCTCTTCTTGCGCTTTTTATTTATTTTTAATACGAAAAATACTTTTTTTTTACAAGAATATCATTTTCTTGACTAACGAATCACAAGAGTATTTGGCCAAGAAAGACTCTTTTAGGCCAAGACTAACGAACTCTAAAGAATTTTAAACACCGTTCAAGAATTTTAGTTTGTTCGCTCAACTAAACACATGTCTTTGGTTCGACTGCGTAGCCTTCAATGAAAACAAGGCTTTCTTGAGGAAAGAAATTCCTTCTATCAGTGTACTAATTGATTTTAAATATTGATTTATTGATTGAATATTGATCCAATCAATCAACAATTAATTACTTACAAAAGTTTTAACTTAGATGCTTTCTTAAAATTAAATAAATTTTTGGGTAATTGTGAAATACGATTTCGATTCAATTTCAATTCAGTTAACTGTGTTAAATTTTCAAAACATCTGACATCCATTCCACTGATCCGATTATTATTTAATATCCTTTAAATCAAATCAATAATTAATAATTGATATTAAATTGAATTAATTAGTTGTCCTTACAATATTGATAAAACATTCTGATATGGAAAGGCGTTTGTATCGATATGTGTGATACGATTTCCGGTCAGATCAAGAATTTGTAGTTCGGGCAATACATCCAAAGCATCTCTATTGATTTTGGTTATTTCGTTAAATGTTACACTCAAGTGCCTCAATGGAAGTGATTGTAGACCATCCAGCGTTGGTAATGCGGTTAATGCATTCTTATTCAATTCCCTTCAATTCAAAAATAAAATTATCATTATTCCAAAATAAATGCGCACTAAAACCTTAGCCAAATTGTTTCATTCGGTCATTCTAAACATATCTGTTTGACTTTTAGTTTAGTTCATAAAAAACGCCCCCTCAATTTGATTGTAGCAGAAAGTTAATCAAACATTCGTTCATATTAAACTATAGCTCGTTCACAGAGAGAATAACTATATAATTTTGAAATTTTGTCCCTATTCTCAGATCAATTATTTGTATTTTATAAATACGTATTTTGACTACAAAGTAGTCATCATCAACAGGTATGAATTAGCTAATCGTAACTATCTCCAGGATATGGAATGAAGATATGTTACTCGTTCCTAAGTTGGAGCGTGTCTCACGTGAGTTACGAATTAGCTAATTCATACTGTATGGAGGACGATGAAACCTCCATGCATGGTATATGCACCTGCAAAAGCCTGCAGGATGTCAGATATAGAATGTTTGGGTCCAAAACTTTGGATCCATGGGCCTTCTGTGTGGCGTCTGGCCTCGACAGAATCCTATAGCTTCATCTGCTTAAAATAGTACCTCTTACCCGGAGACGTCTCGCCTTTGGCTGACAGGTTGTTCTCAAGGAGGCCACAAAGAAACCCTTGGTCTAGGTACTAAGGACCCGTTTGCGGTACCACTATTTCTAATTATTATTAATTCATACTGATGACTACTTTGTAGTCGAAATTCGTATTTATAAAATACAAATAATTGATCTAGGAATAAGGGCAAAATTTGAAATTAAATTTCAAGAGTTCTCTTTGATTATTTTAATAACTTTAGAATTGATAAATGATCAGCAATCTTCAGTCATATCTCGTCCAGTAGAATACCTATTTTATTCCATGCATTAGCATATCGACATTCGACATGACATTTAAGCTAACCAGTCCCATAATAAATGTAATAAGTAAAAACCTTGTTAAACCTCTCGATATGATATGGATGATTGAATGAAGTTTTAGTGGCGCTTGTTATAAAATTTGACGCGCAATAAATACAAAACTTAATCTTGAATACTTACAATCGGGTCAGACTTGTTAATTGTTGTAAAGGTGTTGAATTTATAAAGCCAAGCTGATTGGTGCTTAAATCCCTAATTCAACAGAAAACAAAACAACATTACTTAACTGATAATAATTGTGAATGATAATAATAATTATAAAATATCAGTGGCGGATCTACGATATACGATTTACTTTACTTGAAACTATTTGAATTCAATCCTTTGTATTTAATAAAATCCCCACAAAAAACATTCTATTTACGCTTTTATGTCAAATATGAATCCATTCTGATTCGATTCATTATAAATTATTTCTACTTATGCGCTTTTGGAAATTTTTACTATAATTTTACCCGGAGACTTCTCGCCTTCGGGTGACAGGTTGTTCTCAAAGGACCCCTTGGTCTAGGTACTAGGGACCCACTTGCGGTACCCCTCTTTCTAATTATTATTATAACTCACGCTGGAGAGCCGCCTGTGTCCGAATATCACGGTCCAAATTGCCCTTACTAAAATCATTTTTGTCAAATGTCACGCGGGTAGATACAAGTTAATAATAATGTCACCCTTGGCTTTTTTGTTATAATCGGCTTAAATGATTAAATATTTTGGAAAACCCCAAAAATAATAATCATTTCACTGAAACAGTTCAACCCTCTTTAAGACCCTCATTAATCCTAGCTTAGATCAAGATTTCAAAACAATTGATTTGTGACTATGCAGAAAGAAATCAGTGAGAGTTTAAAAATTGCCGGTGCCCTATTATACCAATAAAACTATCAAACATTTTTCTCCAAATTTTGATCTGATCTCTCCCTGAATTTTCAAAATTTAGTCTCAAATTGAAAGTTATTTTGATAGATGAATTAAAACAGAACTTTGTCAGCCCAAACGAATATCGTAATTTTTGACTGGCAACGAATACCTACAATAAGTTGAACTTACAAATAAACTAAATAAATGTTTGATAATAATAAACTGAAACTTACAAATGTTCGGTCCAATCAGGTAAATCATTAGGTATAGCATCTAAATTACGTTGTGAACAATCCACAATAAGACCTAAACAAATGCATATATTCGGACACTTAACAACAACAGCACTTTGATTTAGTAAATAATTATTAGACGAAGCATACACCAACAGATGATTGAATATTGACCAAATAAACAATGTTTTTATAAATATATTATGTATATCACACACCATCTTGAATTTTAAGATGTATACAATATATATATATATATATATATATACATACATATAGTTGACTATACTATGTGTATATATATATATATACAAGAATCTATTCTGAATCAGAATCATCCATCAGAATGAGACGAATGGTTTTTCAAATACATTTTATTGATTGTTTTCACACACTTCACATGATATTAGTTCGATTTATATGTTGATTGTTATGTTAATTAATTGTTTTTGATAACATTCTTTTAAAATTGATTTCAGTTTTAGTACTAAAGTCAGTCTATCTATCATCAATATGAATTGTAAACGACAGTCACAATTACATAGTCTACACTACATACACATATACAATACCATCTTAACACAAGTTAACACTAACACACACTGATACACACATACACTATTATACACAATACAATACAATACCACCTATATAAGTATATACGACTATACATACACACAGATACCCCATACATCTATGGATGTGTTGTAGACAATTACAATTGTCTATTCAGCACTTACACCGTTCTTAAGGTTGCGTGCGCATACTATACTACACAACCATCATCACAATGTATCACACTGACCTCCATCATAACTTTGCTTTATTATTCGTGGTCTCATTGTGAATTTTGTTTTTTTTTTCATGAAGATCCTAGACATTTCATGAAAAGTTGGCGAATTGTGTAAACATGAAAAGTTATGTGACGTTTCATGAAAAACCTATCATACTTCGATGGATACGGTCTAACATAATCTACCATAGATATAGATAGATATATCCTGGCGTCTAAAAAGTACTGCACTTCGACCTTATGGTCCATTGTGCTTCCCCTTCTACTTTAGTCTGATGAGATTCGTTTCTCCCATATCTTGGCAATGGCCAGGAACTTGCTGATAAAATCTTCCTGAAGGTTCATATATTCGGGGTGAGATGCACCGAATATCTTGTATCTGCTGTAATCCAGAGATTCGTAGTTAAAGATAATGTGGCTGGGTATTTCTTCCTCCTCGCTACACAATCTGCACATAATGGACCCGTTATGTATAAATGCAGGATACCCTCAACGGTTACATTCTATGATTTTCAGTTTCAAATCCTAATTATTTCAATAGTTTTAGCCAAGTCATCTAAAATATATAGAACGCATTTTAGTGCTGGGGGCCCAAAAACACACAACCCGACCATCTCTAAATCCAATCTAATAATACAATATGCCTTTTTTTCTTTGACATTTCACGTAACACAAAATGCCTTTTTCGCTTGGGCACTTTACGAAGCTTCTAATACAGATTATGTTAGACACAATTCGTCGAAATAAGATAGACTTTTCACGAAACGTCTAGATACTATATGTAATTTTCCAAATCTGCACAAAATACGTCAACGTTTAATGAAACTCCTGGGATCTTCGTGAAAAGACAGATTTCACTAAGAGAACACGACGTATATATGTAATAAGAATGTGTGTTAGTGCATGTGTGACTGTCACACATATTTGTGCAAAACACATAAAGTTTTAGTACCTTGGCTAGTTGAGACGGCGTTGACTATCAATAAGTTGGAGTCGATATTTCACGTTTAGATTCATAAACATACTCTGTCCGGTTATACTATATGGAGGTCAGTGGTGGTGAATCAGTGAATTCACCCACTCATACCACAGACCACACCGTCTACCGTCAATTGTCTATACTCTATAACTCTTTACTCTATAATATTCTTAGGCGTTTTTAGGTCTATTATTATTTTGAAATCGAATCGAAATTTTGATTATTCGTCAGTTGAGATTGTATTGTTAGGGTATTTGTGTACAGTTTTACTTCCATATTATTTAAAAGTTGATAGGTTCAGACCCTATGTGTTAGTTATTTGAATACACTTATAGATGACTGCACTTATCAAAATAGATAATACGGGTGTACCCTCATCCGAATAGCCAACACAAATTTATTGTCCTTAGGCTTGTTGGTATTCTATCGATCGGAAATCGTTTATGAATTCCAAATATGTTAATAAAAACGTTTGTGACTACGTATTTTTTGAAAAAAATTGAAAATTCGGTTCAATTTTTTGCTTGTTATTGCGTTTACTAGATGGCATTGATACCGCATACCTATACCTATTACAACACTAGATTTACAATTGTTTATTATTATAGATATAGATGGCAGCACTATTAAAGACTTTGATTTTATCAAGTTCAAATGGGGTATATTTTGTTTAACTAAATTATTGACAAACAAGAAGTAAACAAACTGAGATTCTTGATTGTGAAATGTGAATGAATTGGTTCAGCTTCACTACCCAGTACCCAATGGTTGGTTGGTCCTTATTGAATATTGATTGCGCAGAGAATTAAAACCACTCACTATACAATCAATATACAGTGTAGTTAACATCTTGATCTTGATTAAGTTTTGTTTGAAAATTGTTTACTAAATGAAGTCCATAGATCATAAATCAATAATTAATTTGATTTTGATCTGATAATCGTATCGTAAATAAGATAGATCAGATACCATGATACATGGGTGGTATTTAGTTTGGTTTACTATAAAGCCCGCTACAGGCCGAATAGTACGCTTACACAGATATGGCTTCCATTACTTGGAAGCCAGTAGTCCCAGTTTTGTTTGGACGTGTGTTGTCTTCGCTTCGTTAGATTTTGAACTCTTTTCGAAAAGAAAACAAATACGTTAACTAAATCACAAAAGTAGTTCCTCTCCCAACAGAGTCTTGTTCTCTACGATCATCCAGTAACGTTTAAGACCCTCTGACCTCCACTAAACTCAAACCTGCTTGTGTTTGGTGGCCGGCAATAGATAGTCGCCAGTAACTGGACGTTGAAGCGGTAGTAACCCTGCAAACGAGGACAGTAGAGAGATAAATACTAGCTAGTAGTACTGGCCCCGTCTGCAGGGGGCTTTACAATTACAATTAATACAATCTTATTGTTAGCTCCGCAGTTTTATTTTTATAAAATAAACAGTAAACTGACTTATTGTTCTTCTTGTTTTTGAACCATTTGTTGATAATCTGGTGTAAATGGGCACACAACCTCTATATACAATATATATACTTTATGATAGCCACTGACTCAATGCTCGATATTAATATTTAAATAAATAGCCATAAATTCTATATTACTATAGTATAATATTATAACATTATAATATTTTAATTATTATAATATTATAATTCATATTAAAACTGTTACTATCCTCCATATACACATCTATATAGATAGATACAGTGTATGAGTACATAGTAACAGAGTGTAACCGTACTATGCTATATATGGAGGTATGATTTTAAATAAATATTATCATTTTCCATAAATATTGATTGAAATTATTATAAATTGTGCAAAAATGTACACAATTATCCCTGAAATCAACAATTATATAAACATATGTGACTGAAATGAAAGACTAATTATCATTGAACGTGTGTTGAACAAAGATAGCCATACATACATACATACATACATACATACATACATACATACGACTTAAGTATTAACAGCTATTCACTATTGTGTGATTTAAGTTGGTGTAATCTGAGCTCTAGACTCTAGTCATCACAAGAATGCTTTTAAAAATACATACATATTCACTCATTATGTATGAATATTAAAGGCAGTGCGATCACTGATCACTGATCACGGATGTCTAAGTCGTCACACTTCAATGCTGGATGGTACTGCTTGTTTTTCAGTATTCGTTTAGTATTCACTAGTCAGTCAAAATGGATGTCTCACAAGAAGATTTACCAATAATTGATTTGACTCTTGAAACATGGAGGTAGAAGTGATGACGTCGTCTAAAGAAAGATCTCAGTCTTTGAAACAGTGACAAAATTCATTCAATATTTTGTTCAGTCAAATAGAAATGCAATCAAAAAATAGCCAGTTCAATCAGAATCAATATCTTTTGAAAAATGTGCACTCCTCAGCAGGTAACATACGCGTATGACCTTAACGCACGGTGCAGTCAGTGAATTAATATTTAAAATAGATGAATTTGATTATTAAATTTTAAATCTTAAATTTGAAATCATTGTCCACAGACGTAGAACATAAGAATGAGGTCTTTTTTTTTGATTTCTAATCATGTTTAAATCTTACATCTCATAATACCTATAATAATACCTAAATATTTTCGAAACATTCGTTACAATCATTCAGTTACAGTTACAATTTGTATTATTTAGTCACTTTGTATTCTAAAACATCCTTTTTTTACACCTTGTATATTATAAGTGCCATACTAAAAAAGAAATAGAAAAATACGCTTGGTAATAAACACAATTTGGTTACTTGTTTGGGAAATTCGGCCCCGAGACTTTTTTTTTTCAAACATACCAGACGACTATTACAGCCAGCCCTCGATCCTTGACTCTACCCACCGCACACACAAAGCCTCTTTTTTTTATTATGCGTACTTACGAACCCACAAACCTGCGGCGACTCTCATTTATTCTACACTTATATTTTTTACATATGATTTTGTATGTGGGCCAGAACTCTCATAGTTGATAGGTGGTCCTGAACTCTCAATTGTTTATTTACTCACAGGACAGATAAATAAACAAACGCTGATACAGTGTTCGATGGATAAATCGTACCTCGATGGATAAATCGTCTGTGAGTTTGGTGTCTATCATGGAACTCATCCATTAGCGCCCTTTATCAGCATACACAGCGTCAAGATGAACACTAAAAACAACGTTTGATGGCGCTGAAAGTGTTTAAGCGCCCCAAAACCAATACACCCTAGAAATTGAACTAAACCCTTTGTAGAATCTTATTGTATATTATATAAGACATAAAAGTAGTTGTAGTATTTGATATGACATGGATCAACAACAGCACTCAATCAAATCAAATCAACTGCAACGAGGGCAATAATAGTAGTTTACATCGGTTAAACCATTTACATGCGTAACAAGCGTTGTGTTGCCATCGAGCTGCAATATTTGTACAATCTTCAACCATTTGAATAATTAGTTAGTATGATTAGAATTATAGTATTATCTATAGATATGGTATATCGGAAGTAGAAGTATAAAAAAAATAGTGAATCTATCGATCTGCCAACTGAATCGTTAAAAACAATAAAAAATGTTAAAAAAGAATTTAAACAATGATTGTGACATATTATTTTGAAAGCGATCATCTCTATCCACAGTAAACTTAACTAGTATGAGAGAACTGTATGTATGTATGTATGTATGTATGTATGTATGATGACTATAACTAAATCTCTGCACAGCATCACAGCCTACAGCCTACAACCTACAGTCTCTCTACAAAACAACATTACTAACATCACCAACAACAATATAATAAATAAAATCAAACGAAAGGTTTTTAATGGTTAAACGGCGCCACAATTGTACTCATATATTTTACAACATTACCTAGATCTACCGACACACACACACGAACACACCACACTAACGTGTTTGGTTCTAGTCCATGATTACACGGTGTCTACTTCACTAATTCTCAACTTAACTCAGATTAAGTGAGAACTTGGTCACTCAACTTCACTCCAACACTTTCAAATACCCATCAATGTGTCAATTCATTTCACTTAAGTCTAATGATTTCAACCAACTGCAACTGTTGGCAAGTTGGACACTGGATCTAGACAGATTATCCTATGTTACACCATTAATACCAATTGAAGTGCTCCTCAACTGCCAAGGCAATAATTTTTCCTTCACGCCACCTGCGCGACATGTATGTGTGACAAGAATGTGTGTTAATGTATTTGTGGCTGTCCATGTATTTCCACTACACACATATAGTTTTAGTATCTTGTCAAAAACCGCATCTTTCTAACATGTCTAGAAGTAGCTTAGAGTTTGTATAGATCAGTCAGTCAGCTTTACTTCTTGCTGTATAGTATAGTAGATACCGGGTATAAAAAGAAGTCTCAAATCTTGATAGATGTTGTTGGATAACTCACTGATTACCATTCGATTTGGTTTGGTGATGCCGTTTTATCCTGGACTAACCAGCACACGTGAAAGAGAGTTTGGAAAGACGAGAGAAGATGAGAAATATTATAACAACGTGTGTGTCGTACACCGCTATATCACTATATCACTACACCACTGACTATCTGCTATCACTACACTACACCATTCCAATGCAGTGATATTACTTAGAGGGATCTTATACAGTGCGTTCCATGTTAAGTGGTGGTCCTTAACAATTATAGGATGTAACGCACTACTACCAAATCCATACGATTCCTGGTCAGAAAGTTTAAACATTCACAACCACTGAATAGAATTCAAAACTTTTATTTTCAAATGACAGATGACAATGAAAGCTGGATCTACATTTTGGACGCTTACACGCTTTCAGCGCTATCAAGCGTTCTTGTTAGTCTTCATCTTGACGCTGTGTATACTGATAAAGTGTGCTCTAATAGTTAAGTTCCATGATAGACAATCAGTGATTGTTAATTAATTATAATTAATTGTCGGATCGTATGGTATTTTGTGTTCGAATGTTGAGGTTTCTCAAAAGAGACGTTAGGGTTTGGCAGACTTGATGTGGTAGATTGGTAGTAATGGTAGACTGGTGATATGAGGAACATTTATTGTTAGTAAAACAAGATAGTTAAAACGTGTTCTTGAATACTTGTAACTATAACTATATAACTATATATACAGTACTCTGTAAATCTGTACACTGTAAACTGTAAACTATATGTGTACAGTGTATTATACTATTATAGTATAAAATAAACATTAAATAATAAATATGATTATGGTTATGTTACATATTATCTCTTTGTTCGTCTGATACGTCTAACACTTGTATGTGTCTTCTCTATCTATTTAAATTGTTTTTTTTTGAAGCCATTCTAATATTTAACACAACACACCACCTGAACACCCCACACATTCGCATTAGATCACACCAAATAAAATATAAAATGTAACACTTTCCCGTTCATAAAAATAGAACCAATAAGTCACATTCTAAGCGTATATAAATATAACTTAGAATGTGGTCAACTGATTCAATTTGTTATGAACGTGAGTGTACATACATTTAGACATTTGTACAGTGTGTACAGTTGATTGTATTTACTATTTACATTCTTTGATTTGATTTGATACTTTAAATGAACATCTACCTTCAATTAAAATTTAAACATTAAACATTCTTTTAGTATTCCGTAGTAAAATTTACATATGGAACGAACATTACTTCTAATTTGCATACATGTGTATAATGTACTTGTACATATATAGACAGGATGCGCGTACATTAATTAATGCTCTATATATATAAACGTTGAACGATTAATAAATTTTTATAAATTACAGAAATACAAATTTCTGATTAAATATAAGTGGAATACCACATCTAAAAGGGCCTAGTAAATATTACAATAGTGTGTTTAAAAAAAGTAAGTTTACATATTTTAATAAAAATCAAATACTTTATATATTTATTATTAGCTGTCAGTTTACTTGAAATGGTATTAATATGTCCTTTAATATTTTTTAGACAAAGATGAACATTATCCTTCAAACTGGGATCTATTATATTATTTCAATCTCAAACGATTCACAAACGCCTCAACAATTGGATTGTTTCGTAAACAAAGATTTACTGGAGTTAATATAATGAATACGATATCAAGTTGATAAGATTTAAAAACGTTATTTGAACGTAGAAAGAGATGTAGAGAGGTCCAAACGGTCCAAGAGGTCCTGTGATACAATTAGTAAGTTACAATAATGTACTTAGTGCTAGAATGCGATTCTAAATGTATTTTAATAGTTTATTTAAATACTCAGTGTTACATTTTTTTAAATATTTATAATAATTAAAACTTATTTAATGCCAAATTAAATGCTTATTTTGACCACACCATGCGCTGCAATCGATTTGGTTATCCCCACCATGGCCCTCTGTACCTTGTGCCACAATACACACAAATAGTTATGTATATTCTTTAGATTCATCGATCCTAGTCCCACTTTATTTTGTACCGCTCCCAAATATTCAATATACTATTAAAAATGTTGTTTTTGAATAGCCAAGATTTCAGCGACACATTTGTAATTCGAAGAGCCGCGAATGTTTTCTGCCGGCAATAGATTTCTTGTTCAGCCAATAGATAAGATAGTTGCAGACGTTGCTGATTGGTTAAAATCCACATTAGGTCACGAGCGTAGACAAGAGTGTACTCAGCGTGCTAGTACTCGTCTCTCGCTTCCTTTGACTCGTAAGGCAAGGAACTGAGTAAATTCTCACCGTGAATGTTCTGTCGGCAATAGATTTCTTGTTCAGCCAATAGATAAGATAGTTGCACACGTTTCTGATTGGTTCTCTCGCTTCCTTGAACTTGTGGTCAGAAAACTGAGTCGACACGAGATAGACCAAGGCGCTGTCAATACACATTCACACTGGTTACGTTTCGCCGAGAGTGTACTGCTGGAATTCGAATACAAATGTATTGTGTGCCCAGTCTCAGGCATTGATTCTGACAGGACTATACTGATTCTGACTCGACTAAGTCACAAGTCTAGTTGTGAGAGAATGAGACAAATATTTAAAAAATGTACTGATTTTGTTGTGAAATTCAAAGATGACATGAACCTGATTACAAACATACCTCGAACCTGAATACGTATGAACCAATCCAACCCGTATGTTGTATGTTTGTTTCACTACTGAATCGATGCCACCACAATTAGTTATAATAAATAAAACTGGTAGCTGGTAGTTCGTAGCTGGTAACTGGTAACTATGTAGGTTTACTATTGCTATTATCTAAATATTCAAATGAACATTTTCGCGAGATATGAGAGTGTGATATGTGATTCAAGTGTGAACCGCCAGCCGTGCCATATGTGATTGTGGGCGAAACGTCCGCACACCCACCGTGTCCTATACATGCACTCCACTCCACTCCACTTCTAAATGATTAAATCATTTCAGTTTTGTTAATCTTTTAACACAATGTCATTCTTAATTATACTCATTTGTACACGTTTGTAGTAGGTCTACCACCAACCTTCTACCTTCAGTTTGTATGTTTGTCTCTGAATACACGTCCTCAACTTTTATTTTCATTTCAAACTCAACATTTCGTTATTTTGCAATAAAAAGGGAGTTTAACTATAGCTCTGAAATATTCTCCCAATTACCAAGTGCCTGTTTTGATAGAATTTGTTTGTTCAGTTGATCAAAGATAGCTCTTCGAGTGTCGGGTAATCGAACACTAGTTAGTGTCTTTTTTTGTTTAGCTAAAGTGGCCATGATTCTGGTCACCTTTAAGGTCCAATTACATCTACCGAGTAGCTCGGCCGAGTACTCGTCCGAATTCTCGGCTTAGCTACTTCGATGTGGCGAGTAGGTGATTACATTCCAACTGGTCAGGGCGAGATAGTAAGAAAAAGGGACTAATAACTGACTGATAATGGATAATGATATGAAAGTTGCAATAGAACACGGGCACTCGCCAGCCGCAAACGTGATTACACTGGCCGAATGGCGAAGGACCGAGTGGATAAGTGGTGAGAAAATAGAACATCGTTCTATTCACTGTTTCGCCCAAAATCACTCGACCGAGTACTGTCTCGGCTGATTACATTGCGGCTTACTCGGCTGAGTGCGCTGTCTCGGCCGAGTACTCGGTATTGAGCCTTTAGTTTCAGAAACTGGACCTAGCAGGGATAAATTTTGTATTTTGTAGTGAGTAATAATTATTTGACATAAAACGTTCTTTTAAAATCCATACCCAATAAACCCATAGCCATATGATCAGTCTGTGATTATTAAAAAGGGGGTTGAAACTCGGGTGTGGCAGAGGTTGTGTTTAGCCGTAGGCTTCTTTTTTTTTTGTACAAACTTAACGTTATATGTTTTTTTATAATAGTCCAGTATGAAACGGCGTATTTTGACCGAAAATTAATAAATATTTAATTTAATTGAAGAGAGTCCATTTTTAGGCGTTTCGAATCCCAAAATAAGCAAACTGCTATTAAAATACCATCCCTAATGGAGAATATACTCAAGAGTCGATTCATACATGCAAAAGGGGGAATGATTTATACCACAATTTTGAACCATACTACGAGTACAAGGGGTTCAAATCAGTTGATACCGTTCAAACAAGTTTGATGAATAGAGACCGAATATTCGAGAGAAAAAATCGCATAAAAAAAAAAGGGTAAAAGTACTTTTAACCCCGAATACTTCTTTGTTTTGAATATCAAAAATTGATACTTATTTTTTAGAATTCAGCAATCCTTTGTTCGTTTGATCTGTTCAAAATATGTACGAGTACCTAAATGTCTATGAAAGGAGCTCAACATGTAGACCATGTTGTGAACTATGTTGGTAAATTCTGATAGATGCTATTTTACACTGTTCTATAATATGTATTTTTGATTAAAGGTCTGTATATATAAATTTGATTTATTCAATAATTATAGATCCAATAGATCTATAGTGTATATGTATGGGACTGTGTATCGATCGACGATCGATGTACAGATGGATCATCTTCCATTCGTAATCCATGATCAATATTAAAAGTTGATAATATCATTGATTATATATAAATATATGTTGATTACTTATATTTCATTTTGTAATCAAGTTCATAATTTATTGTGCATTTTTTAACAAAAAGGGGGATTTACTTGATTTTTAATAATTAATAGGGTCAATAAGGTCGCATTTATTTTAGACTGTTATTTGCAATTACAACAAGCATGGTGGTCAGTTGCCAGTGAAACCCATACCATAATCTATTATACCATTCTATCCGGCTTCGTCCTCAAATGAGTTTGTAGCGGTATCGCATTTTCATTAAATTATTATTATAATTTTATTTATCATTTTTATCTGTTGCTTAACAACTATAACTTCTCTCTTTTATCACGGTTGCTTTGAATGTTAACAACTTTGATAATTTACATATAAATATATAATATGTCATAATTCAATCTAATAAAGATCAATTATATCTTTAACACTTATTTATTATTTATTTAAATAATAATTATTTATTATATTAATCTATTATTTCAACAATTTGGCAATACCGCTACAAGTTCAACATTTTTTATGTAACTTGAGGCTTTGGATGGTAAAAATTTGTTAGAATATGATCAGTATTTATTGGTTGCAAAAGTGTAATGAAAAATTAACCCCAACTTCGTTCGTGTTCGTTTTGGGAGTTGGCGCTCACGTTTTACGTACTGAAGAGATTATAGCTAATTTAATACAATATAATAGATATAAGATATAATTTACGAGATATAATAGCTAATTCTTCAATCGAAAGTTCAATGACATTTTTCGGTCGCAAATATTACAAGCAATTACATACTTTTCTAACGTTTTGTAATTTTATTATTTATTACAAGCCAAATACATCCGACTTCGATTATTGACGATTCAAGGTTGAATCGTGAACTGAGATTGTTCATGTGAACATGATTAGACTTTATCAGACCGAGAACGAACCGTGATCGGCGTTATAGTGGAGTTCTACCCTAATGTGATACAATATCAGTTTTGATAAATACTGGTCTCGTCACAGTACATACATACTTACACTCCCAGTTAAAACATTCTAAGTGTTATTGTATATAATATACATATATTTAATAATATATACGAGCTTAGAATGTGGTGATTTAGTGGTGGTTCAATTTTAATGAATGGTAGTGTACGACTGTACATGTTCATTGAGATTCTAGAATAAGAATACAAATGACAGAATCTGGTGAATGAATGGTTGGATGCATGTTTCAGTTTCAGAATACCGATTGTATTGTGTTGTGTATTGTAAAGGGATGACACACCTTACAATTGAACAGGTATACAGGTATAGACACAGATGTACAAAACTACCTCTGTACTGTTTACAACTGATTGTGGTTAATATAATATTATATTATTATTCGTATCCCGCCCACTTCGCTGACGCTAAAAATTCGGATTTTGTTCACAATTTCATGGGTTTACATTTTTTTGCGCGGAACCCTAATTTTTTTTCTATTTAGAAAATAGAAATAACCTAAGTTACTTCTTATAACATCAGCTATCTACCAGTGAAAGTTCCGTCAAAATCGGTCCAGCCGTTTTGGAGATTAGCCGGAGCAGGCACACAACAATTTTAAAAATTTATTTTTTTGTTATAAGCCCTATATTGCATTTTCATATGCATTTATAGTAAAAAACTGTTATTAAAAGACATCACAAACAAACACTTCCATTTTAGTTATTTATTTATATTTGTATGCATGCAGTAGAAGTAGATGTTTGTTAATCACATATATTTAAAATAAATAACTGTCCTCTCACAAGTAGTATGTTGCACAAACTTATATATAAACAATTGATTAATTCAGTATCGTCATCCTAACGGGTCCAAATTCATGATTTAAATTCGGAATATACGAGTGCATTTTCATTAATGTACAAGGTATGAATTGATCATGAATTTGATGGGTAACCACCTACCCTATTGCATGGGAGACGCGGTAGTCTCCTATATGCTTGCGTTGTCCTGGTGTGAGAGTACGCATGAAATAAAATGGGTACCTGGAGAACAGGTACTCTTCACACCCATCACTTTTTATCTTAATTCAAAAATAATTATTAAAACTTCAATAGGCTACCCCTAAGGGGGTGAAAAACGGGGGCAAAGTTTGTATGGGACAACGCGATTCCTTGGTCCAATCTACGTCAAATTTTGCATAAACATTCAGTATATTTACTTAAACACTAAGTAATATAAGGTCTGTAAAATTACAATTTTCGTGGGCGAAGCTGCGACGGGCAGTGCTAGTATTATTATATGACGTATTATTTACAAAAATTCGGTCCTCTCGCAAGTGGTATGATGAAAAAACTTATGTAAAAAAAATTGATACGATGTGGAATTTCAGAATATGTTCCAATTAGGATAAACTACAATTAGTAGTAGTAAAAGTCTCTCTATTTCATATTATTACTGTTACATAGTTTTGTACATAATTACTACTACTATTTGTAGTTTGATCCTAATTGGAACAAATTCTGAGAATCCACTTCGATCTTTATTCATGAATTAGATAGAATTCTAACCAACCCCAATACACGAGAGACGCGGTCGTCTCCTAGATGCTTTCGTTGTCCTGGTGTGAGAATACGCATGGAATAAATGGGTTCCTGGAGACCAGGTATTCTTCACACCCATAACTTTTTTATCTTAATTTATTATAACTGCAATATTATTTATGATAGTTGATAGCATTGGTTGAGAATTGTCAATAAAAATGTTTTTATAGTTGCTATAATTAAACTGTTAGGTGTTTTAAATTAAATCTAAATCACTTTAAATTGATATTAATAACCTGAAACTGAGACTGAAGTTTGAGTTGAAGCTGGAGCCACGTTGGTATTACACTCACGCTTTAGGTGCCTGATGAACGTGTTTACATCTTGTAGTCCAGGATATTTATGTAATGTGAGCTCGGATGATGTACCTGAATCGATGTACTTTTGTTCAAACAAAATTTTTTTTAATTACTGATTATTTAAATATTTTAAGCATTCCGTACCTCAAAAAGAATCTCTATCTATTAGTCAGTTGTATCTTTCCAAAACGACTGTGACAATGTGTTGCATACCTTCACTCTTGACTTTGTGATTGTTGATAAATGCAACAATGGTTTTTAGACTACAACAATCAAAACATATTTACTCCTCCGTTAATTTAAACAGATTTCAGAGATTCATTGTAGACATTCGTGGTGTTATTTGTACTTCTATGTAGATTAGTTTTGATCGCTAGTACTAATAGCAAAGTTCGAACATTATCCAAATGATGGCGTACAGTTTCTGGACTATAATAAATGATGAAGTAAAAAAAAAAGAAGGTATAAATAAAAGTGGACGATTAAATTCGACCAAAAACATAAATGTGAGAAGGGCCAAGTTTTCGCTTTCAAAAGTAGTGAAATCTATGCAAGGGCTATTTATTGATTGTGAAAGTTTATTTATTGTGCAAGAAAATACTAATTTTCATACAAATCAATGACTGCAAATCGTGCTAGTTGTAACAAATTTGGCGAATATGTTTACGATTTATTATCTAAAATCGTATCTATCGAAAACTATCCGTCAAATCGTCAAACCAAGTGGACTTTAAGGTTTTTTGGGTCCCAATATAGTTTATAAACCAATTTTTATTCAAATCAACGAGTAAAAATTGCTTATGATATTTTCGGATTTTTCTAAAAATCCAAAAAAAATTCAAAAAAATATTTTTGTTCCTGATATGAGAGAAATTTACTGTACATAGTTAAATGGACCCAAAAATCACGAAAATCGTGTTCATTCATGAATTTAGCGAGCGGTTTATGAGATTTGTTCATAAATCGAACAAACGGAGGCAGTCGGATCGAATAAAGTAGCCATATCTCGAAAACTATTCGCCAAATCGTCAAATCAGTTGGATTTTTGTATTTTTTAGGTTCATTTTACCTTATAAACAAATTTTCAATCAATTCGAAGACTAAAAATTTTTGTGTTTTTTTTCGATTTTTTCCAAAGGGGTTACCTTAGAAAAAAAAATCGCAAAAACATTTTTTTTCTTCGATTTAAATGAAATGCACAATTTAAGGTAACTTAAACCCAATCATTAAGAAAATCACATTCATTTGATGATTTTGTGAGCGGTTTGCGAGATATCAAACTATCGTACTACTCGAATACGATAGATTTTGCTGCAAAATCATGGACCATGTATCGGAGAAACAGTGTAATCTAGAGACATAACACTGTCAAAAATGGAAAATATGACCACTAGATATCGCAAAGATATTGAAAAAACCGTTTAGACCAGGCGGTTCATAACATCGATTTACCAAAAACTTGATCAGAAATCGCAAAAATAATTTTTGTTCCCGTTTTGAATATAACTCACTATTTACGATTAATTGGATTCAAAAAATTCGAAAATCATATTCATATAATAGTTTGTTGAGCCGTTTACGAGCTATCGTCTAATATTCTATAAAAGGCACATTACTGGAACACAACAAACTTTGATACAATATCATAGACCATAGAGGCCTACAAATGATCTCTAATTGCTCCTGTAAACATAGTAGGTAGACGTTTATGCTCAAACTTTTCCCCTCGACGCACTATCGACCGTGCTTTTTGATGTTATTTACTGAGTACTAATACATAAGTACTCAGTAAATGTTCGTCTGTTCGTATGTTGGTCCGTATAGACTATAGATAGGTGAGGTATCAATAAAATAAAATTAGATGTTTATGTTGGTAATAAATAAATTGATTTTATACGACACATTCTGTATATTATTTATATCAACCTGACTGGGTCTAGCTGGGTCTCATTCTCACCATTTAAAAGTAGATACATATCATTCTATAATCTATATTCTATAGCACCACTATTGACTATAGTACTATAATACTTATTTAGTACTACTAGGACCTCTAAATTACATTTCTTATTTTGGTACCTGCTCTCCAGGTACCCATTATATAAAATGCAAATCTCACACTACCACGCAAACATATGGGTTAGGTCGAAAATCTATTCAATTGCTTTGTCCTGGATGACTGACGGATCAACGCACAGCCTAAACCGCTGATCGTACAGACCTGAAACTTGGAGGGTGTGTTTTTTGTATAACATAGGCATCAGATTTAAATAATTTAATAACTGTCCTCTCACAAGTAGTATGTTGAAGTAACATACATAAAAATAATTGATTAATTATGGATTATACTTCCACAAGGGTCCAATTTCAGAACATGCATGTATATTTTCACTAATATACATGGTATGAATTTGATCCTAATAATGAATATATACTTCGGTCCATATTCATGAATTTGATGGTTTAACCTGCACCATTCCCATTGCATGGGAGACGCAGTAGTCTCCTACATGCTTGCGTTGTCCTGGTGTGAGAGTACGCATGAAATAAAATGGGTACCTGAAGAGAACAGGTACTCTTCACACCCATCACTTTTTTATCTTAATTCAAAAATAATTAATAAAACTTCAATAGGCTTGAGATATGTGGTGTCTCTAAAATCGCTCTAAAGCTCTAAAATTGTCTTCTTTGATTAAATTTATATGGATACCACAATAATCCCTAAAATTTACAAAGAGGCGGTTGGCTCAAGAAACCATTTTCCCATTTACCTAGAAAATGCAAAAAATAAATACAGAAAAAGTTTCAAACAAAATATGTAAAGTTAGGACTTATATATATAGTTTAGGACTTAGGGTGTAAAACTGTACACATCAATGGCATTGCCCGAGGGTATATATGAACTGCACAGCGCAGTGATACACTTTCAAGTTACTAACCTCTATACAACCAGACAGTTATCCCATGTTACGCCATTTACTCGAATTGAAGTGCTCCACAAATAGCCCAGATATTAATTTTTGCATTATCACGTCTGCACGACATTTCTCATCGTCACAAGTATGTCCAGTACATACATGCTTAAAATTTAGTACCTTGGCTAATTTAGGCGGTTAGACAGCACCACTTCAAGATCCATAACCGTATTTTATTCTTACAAAAATGATGATCAGTTTGGAAAAAGTAATGAATTTTTCAAATATTTTGTTTGCGATTGTACGAATTCAAATTTCGACATATAGTCATGAGATTATTGGAATTTAACCTCGCAAAACGTGCTACTTGGGTCTCCAAAAGTTAAGGAAAATTAAGCTATAACTAAAGGATATTAAATTTTGAATAAAATAGATCTCTTACAGTTTTCCGTAGATTTGGTTGATTAACTAATCTATGCATCAAATTGGCCCATCTGCTAAAGTATAAAATATAGTGAGTGTATATATATATATGGAGGTGATGTGAGTGATGATACCATTGAGTAAAGTAGACTTAGAGACAAGACAAGGCAAGGCAAACGTAACGTATAAATGTTAAGATAATAAATGGATGGGAACACTGCATTAAATCGAATGTTCTCAGTGCTGTACATTGTACAACTTTATTATTAAAATATTATAATGAACAGACGATAAAACACGGATCTAAAATGCCCCAAACTGAATATGTCATATTGTATATCTTGTTTTTTACATAGCTACAGCCACAATTACCAACCATAGCCATAGCCATACCATGCCATAACCACAACCATCACCCATAACCATAACCAAACAGATAATATAATATTTTTAATATTTTGACATTCTTTTAAATCATTTTTGAATTTGAAACGTAACATAACTTTCGTATCGTAAACATTTCAAAAGCTTCAACTCAAACGTACCTTGTACCTATCTACCTACTATACATTATATATTTATAATTATAATTACAAAAGACCGATTCACGACACTGATCCGTGATCCGTGATCCATCATACATGTATAACTTCAACAATTATAATAATCATTATTTTTTTGCATAAAATGTTCATTCAAAATATTATGTTGAATTCTGCCTCAAACTGGCCTGCAACGAAATTCACAAGACTATAGAATATAGACTATAGACTATAGACTACAGACTATAGACTATAGACTATAGACTACAGACTATAGGCTATAGACTATACTGCCGTGTTTAGGTAAAACAAGAGAAAATGAAATCTAAAGTTTTTAATATTTCTAATTAACTGTATAATATTAAAAGTTATTGAACGACTAATATATTGTTACATGATTTTAGATCACAAGCTTGGTCTAGGTGCTAGGGACCCACTTGCGATGCCCCTCTTTGTAATTATAAGATCACAAGCAATCAAAATGTCTAAACTAATAGATCATCTGTCTTTAATTGTTGTAAATCGAAAAGCAGTAACATGTGATTTACAGCCTTTATACTCTGTAACACATCAATTACTGCTTTTTTTTTCAATGTTTTTATTATTTATGTGTACGTAGTAAAAGTAAAACACAGTCATGTAGAATAATAATAAGTGAGGTTAGAAATATGTAAATATGTCAAAGTTTACAAACTATGTTATGATCATTAAATGAATATTAATCATTCAAATTCATTAATTAAATTTACCTTTCAAACATACAACTGACCTCTAATATTATTATTTGGACATTATAATCATAACTAGTAATAAAGAGTAAAAAAGCAGTACTTATATTATAAAAACAGTACAGTTTTTAATAACTACTGCTTTTTGATTTTGAAAAATGAATTGACTGTTTTTAAATATCGTAAATGTAAGACAAGGTAATGTGAGGTGCTTCGATACCATTTTCAAAATGTCACAGTGTATTTAAAATATACGTCGTCGTGCCTTCCTTATACAGTAAGTTTGTCATCAGATCTGATACCAATTTGTTAGTTTTGGATCATGTGTACAGAAAATTGAGCCACGATTTGTAAAAGCTCCTCGATAATTATATTTAAAAAAACAGAAAGAGCCGTTTAAATCAGTTTGATCTGATTTGCAGATGGCCGAGGCCGATTAAACGATAAAAAGAAATCGTTTTGAAATTCATATAAATAATGGTATTTAAAAAAACATTTAGAGTGCTCAGGCCGTCAGTCTCCTCTCTATGTGTTTGTGTGTCTGTGGTTCTGTGTATAAATATTAAGTATTCAATATTAATTCAATGTGGGAAAAAGTAGGGGAAAATTACATGAAAAAATTGGATTCATGGTTGTGGTTTAGCTTTAGATAGATGCACACAAGTTACAACTAACTGATGGTAGGATGGTAGGATGGGTGGCAGGGTGGTAGGGCACACACGCCATCAGTCAAAAGCACGTGGGCGACACTCACACTTACAAATCTGATCTTATGGCATCGCATCGATGGACTTGGAAGTGAACTTATAAAAAACAGATGTGGCTACATGCATGCCTCAATGGACCCGACTGAGACATCAAATCTTAAATACTGCCATCACACCAATGCAACCTTACCATTATAAAGGTTCATCTACATCTTGAACCTTTGCTTTGTTCACTTTCATATCAATAACATGTCTATCTATGTCTTTGGAGATCTTTCAGTAGTAACTGTTCAGTTTAGTTCAGCTTTGGATTCGCAATTTTAACTATTAGAACCTAGTAAGTTGTTCAGGCTGTGCTCAAGCTACACAGTTTTTCAAACTGGAAGTGGAAGATCACATCTGAAAGGGACTAATAAATATTACATAGTGTGCTTAAAAAAAGTAAGTATAGAATACATTTTAATAAACAAATTATAATTTAAAATACATTTTTGAACATTTATCCAGAGATGGTATTAATATGTCCTTTAATATTTTTTAGACAAAGATGAACATTATCCTTCAAACTGGGATCTATTATATTATTTCAATCTCAAACGATTCACAAACGCCTCAACAATTGGATTGTTTCGTAAACAAAGATTTACTGGAGTTAATATAATGAATACGATATCAAGTTGATAAGATTTAAAAACGTTATTTGAACGTAGAAAGAGATGTAGAGAGGTCCAAACGGTCCAAGAGGTCCTGTGATACAATTAGTAAGTTACAATAATGTACTTAGTGCTAGAATGCGATTCTAAATGTATTTTAATAGTTTATTTAAATATTCAGTGTTACATTTTTTTAATATTTATAATAATTAAAACTTATTTAATGCCAAATTAAATGCTTATTTTGACCACACCGTGCGCTGCAATCGATTTGGTTATCCCCACCATGGCCCTCTGTACCCTGTGTCACAATACACACAAATAGTTATGTATATTCTTTAGATTCATCGATCCTAGTCCCACTTTATTTTGTACCGCTCCCAAATATTCAATATACTATTAAAAATGCTGTTTTTGAATAGCCAAGATTTCAGCGACACATTTGTAATTCGAAGAGCCGCGAATGTTTTCTGCCGGCAATAGATTTCTTGTTCAGCCAATAGATAAGATAGTTGCAGACGTTGCTGATTGGTTAAAATCCACATTAGGTCACGAGCGTAGACAAGAGTGTACTCAGCGTGCTAGTACTCGTCTCTCGCTTCCTTTGACTCGTAAGGCAAGGAGCTGAGTAAATTCTCACCGTGAATGTTCTGTCGGCAATAGATTTCGCTGATAGTTGTAGACTTTGCTGATTGACAGACGTGCATGGTATAGAATGGTAACAATCCTTACAATCCAAGTGTACCGTGTACAGATGACTTAAGTAATCATATGGTTGTTATGTAGATGAGTGTAGCGTATCGTTAGTTAGTGGTTGTGTAGTACTGTAGTAGTAGTTTTGTAGTATACAACTATACACATATAGGTATAGATAGATTAGTGGTCCGTATAGTGAATGTAATGTATCGTGGTCTGACTTTGGACGACCGTCGCCGTGCTATTGGTATTGTTATTGGTCGAGTAGTATTTAGTTTGAAAACAGGTAGTAAATCTTTGAATACCAATACATAGAAGTATAACTAACTTATAACTCAACTCTCAAACGTTTTTGAATAACAATGAACAAGTTGAATAACAACAAAAAGAATCGAGCAATCAAACGACTGAACACTGTGAACAGTGAACACTTTCGTTGCATTTGAGTTTGCTTTACAATTATTTATTATTCAATTCAAAATCACATTCACAACACATCATTACTCGACTACTCTACTCAAACGTTCACATACATCACAATTCATTTGTGATTCAACAAATTTATCTGCATAACTTCAACATCTGTTCTTTGAAAAATTCAAAAAGGTGTTTCTTTGAAAACTGTGCCACTCAAAACAAACAAGTATTGTTTTTAAAAACTGTGTATTAGTGGAATTTTGATGATATTCGGGTAAATACAACAAACAAGTCAATTCAATTGTAACAGTTTTACTAACAGTTACTAAATGATCAATTTTGATAAAGGTGCGTTAAGAACAATTTTTATATGGTGTTTAACGCATCTAACTAAAAACCAAAACTAATCATTCTAATTCTAACCATTCCAATAACATTTAATAACCATTTAACCGTTTTAAATATTTATTATTCACTAATACTTGGTTTTTAATCACTAATGTAATCATCCGACTCTCGAGTCCAGTTTAAATTTTAACTTTTTACTTTGAACTGGTCTGTTCAAATCAGTTAGCCGACGGACGGTACTATCTAGCATTTGAGGGCTCTATCTAGCATTTGAATAAATATTATTCATTCAAAATGAGTATCAATAGATTTTTAGCTATTTATTCGACTATCGATTTTATCGAAAAACACCTTCAATTTGAGTACATGCGACCTTGGTTTTACGAGTTTTATTTATTGTTTGTTCATTATCTGTTTCACATTATTGTCCAGATTCAGGTACTCTTTTTAAAATGAATTCTTAATTCCAACTAAAAATTCATTCAAATACTATATTAAAAATGTCAAACAAATGACAACAAATAATAATATGTTTAAATATCCGGTGTATATACTCGTGAGTTTACTGAAAAAATAGTTTCAAACAAATATTGTTTATTTTTAAATATGGAACATTTTTTTTCTTTTTAAATTTAAATTTTCTATCTCGTACGATTTTAAAGATGGAGAGCCATAATCCGATTTTGATCTTACTTTTTAGCTCAAGAATACGCATACAAAGTTTCAATTCGCTATCTCTTTTCGTTTTTATAAATATTCAATAAATATTCAATATTTTGATCCACTAGTTACAATGTCGGGACTAAACTGACTATATCCTTGTCATATGCGAGTATACCCTGTATACCGGATATATCCGGGTATATTGACTGACCTAAACCATAAACAGACGGTCTTGTTTAATTTGATTTGCTCAAATCATCAATTGCGAACGTAAATCATCAATCTCTGTTTAAATCGAATGTATCTATAGATAGAAGATCAATTGATCGCTATTGATTGATTCTTTTCAAAATTTATTCATTGATGACTACACGAGTTTTTAGACCTAAAAGACTTTCACAGAACTTTCATCATTATTCGTCTTTATCTTACAAATATTGATACATAATTAGTTGAACTATATTACATTCCATAATAACTAGTATATCGTCTTTTAAAAAGCTTTGCAGAAAAGCTTTAAGTCCGTGCTACGATCAGAGATCAAACCGTAGATGTATGGCCCAAGTCCATAAATGAAACGTGTTTTATATACGAGTAACTTTTAAAACTTTTACAAAAATTAATGGAAGTATGTCAAAAAAAAAAATCAAAGACTAGTTGAAATTTAAACAAAATTCGACCCGCCAAAAGAATCTTTGAATTGAGTTTTATTTTGCAATTTGAACCAAAATTAAATATGAGAATGTTCAAAGTCTGAATCTCAAAAGTAAAACAAATGTATTCAAATTGAGGGGGCGTCGAGATGAGGTAAGCTGAATTGAGTTGAAGGCTCCCGCTTCTGTCGTCTACCACCTCTAATTATTTGTATTTGATTGTGTAAACTGTGAACACTTTTCACAAATTTATATATATCAAGCCATAGTCAAAATCATCACAGTCATAGTTATAGTTAATTTTTATAGTCATCATTCATACAGCGTGTTACAAGTACAACAATCGACATTCAAAAAGTATAACTTAACAACAATATCAGTACCAATAATATACGAAATTTGATCACACCTTAATTTTTTAATACTCCTAACAACAATTTGATTTGAACCAGAGGATCTAAAAATGGTACCACTCACCGAGATATATGTGTGTGTTAATGTATGTGTAGCTCTCACTAAACACATCGAGTTGTTAGTCACGCATGCGCACTGAAGCAAAATTTAGAACCTTGGCTAGTTGAGTACCACAGAGCCTGAAACAATGATTTCAATCTGATTGAAGTAATCAACCCTTTTTATTAGCCCTAAACAATCTAATCATCAATCACGATACATAACATCACTAACCTCAACTAAATCAATCAAATAACACAATAAATCGATTCGCAAGCAAATCGATAAGCAAATATTTACACACCGCTGTTATGACCATTGCCTATCAATATATAAATATGTACTTAATTATATTTCAATTCCAGATATAGTAAATATAAAAATAAACTACCAGATGCACAAAATGAATGTGGCAAATAAAAAAAAATTTAAATTAAATTGAAAAATGAAAAGCAGAGATACACCTTCAAAATGATTTTACTGATTGTTTTAATATTAATCAATTCGAATCCATTCGCAATTGGTAATGTAGAGTGTGTTCAAGTGAGTTCATCCAGTGAGCGATGTACTGAAGTACCGTTACGAACGTTGCAAACATCCGATGCGTTCGTTCAATTGTTCACGCATGCCAATGTTGCGTTCACTGGTAAAGTGATCACCCATTTTGAATTCGATTCGAATCGTAGTGCAATTCATTTTTATGTGAAAATCAAACGCTATTTAATCAATCGTTTTGATCATCAAAAGCTACCCAAAACTATTTATGTGTCATATCCTGTAGTAGCAGACAGTGAGAGTGACAGTGAAAGTGACAGTAATTGCAACAGTACCCAGTGCAGTTGTAAGCATTGTTTACGTGTGAATGATAGTGCAATTTTTTTCGGTAATCGTCTGAGTGTGAATGCCAGTGTACAATTAATTCAACATCCGGTATCGTTAACTATACGCCATCTTGGAATGATTAACAAATTATTGAAAGGTAAGCATTTTGAATAATTTGATGTGATCATTTGTAAATATTAGTAGAGGGAGGAAGCCATAGCCTTGCACATAGACCTTTCAAGACCTTTTTTTACCGACCCCTAAAGCACAAGGCATTTATATGTAGACTAAGAATTGGTAGGTTCAGATATTCATCTGGAGTTTGTGAAGGGAAACTGCAGAAAACTTTCACAAGCATGGCCGATTAATTTCGTCGACTGTTTAGTCATTAACCGCTCCATTAATCATTTTTTTAAAATTAATTTAATTGACAAACTGCCATTGTTAAACCAGTAATTTCCCAGTTCCGAGCAGAGCGCTTTCTATTTCCTAGAGTCTTCACTCAAACACAAACCATTTTCAAAGCCATGGTCATTTGTTTGAATAAATTTGCTTTGATTTTGATTAAAATATCCTATATATGTGGAACATCCTATACGTATGAAGCAAGCCACACATACTTTAGAACATACTGTACAAATAATAATTGGTTAAAAAAAAGATGATAATCAGTGTAAAGGAGTCTAGAGTCAGACTCATAGTGGAGTCACTCCTAGGTTTGAGATAAATGATCGCGCGTTTTATTTATCATTTAAATAAATCATCTCTGAAAAACAGAACGTTCATTAAATGAATGTACAGCGATGCGATGCACTGCGCTGCGCCGCGTCTTGCCTACGGCACTGCAAAGGCGCCTCGCATTCATTAGTGCCCTAAGATATATTAATATTTGTAAGTGATTACACATAATTTAGTATGTTCGGCTGTGGATCCAATCAATAATCATATACTGGAACGTATATTTTGTGGACATACCACAATTCAATTAAAATACTTTTTGTACACCTCCATATATTATTCGTATTCTGAATCTTTATCGTTTTGAACCAAGTCAGTTTTTACAGTGGATCTGGGAATATCTTAGAAACTATTCACTAAATCGTTAATTAAACCCTCAAAAAACGAGGGCATTAGTATGGATCATGAAGCTCAAGATCACTGACCAGTACCAGTACTAACCTGCAGAGTACTCGTGCAGTGTACTAGTATATAGAGGTCATGTTGTTTTCAATAAATAAAGAAGACAACCTTTTAAAATAAAATTGATGTTTACAAGTACTCGTGTGTAATTACATAGAATTACATACTAAAGCTTGCTGTCTTCTAAAGGTTCATCGATGTTGATGGACCTTTATTACAATACGAGTTTGTAAATGGATCTGTTCGAAAGACAGATTATTTAAAGATGGGACGGCACTGACTTTAGACTAGATTTTTATTTTTTAGGGTTTTGTTTATTAAGAATTTGTTACAAAACTCAACAAAGAGTGTGAATTTATGGTGGGTGCAGCAGATCCATGAGATACGTACACTCCATTCAGAACAAATTGAACCAGTTGAAACATTCGAAGTGTTACTGTATATAATATACATATATTTAGTAATATATACGAGCTTAGAATGTGGTGACTTAGTGCTGGTTCAATTTTAATGAACGGTAGTGTACAACTGTACATGTTCATTGAGATTCTAGAATAAGAATACAAATGACAGAATCTGGTGAATGAATGGTTGGATGCATGTTTTTTCAGTTTCAGAATACCGATTGTATTGTGTTGTGTATTGTAAAGGGATGACACACCTTGCAATTGAACAGGTATACAGGCATAGACACAGATGTACAAAACTACCTCTGTACTGTTTACAACTGATTGTGGTTAATATAATATAATATTAAATAATATTATATTATATTACTAGTCGTATCCCGCCCACTTCGCTGACGCTGAAAATTCGGATTTTGTTCACAATTTCATGGGTTTACATTTTTTTGCGCGGAACCCTAATTTTTTTTCTATTTAGAAAATAGAAATAACCTAAGTTACTTCTTATAACATCAGCTATCTACCAGTGAAAGTTCCGTCAAAATCGGTCCAGCCGTTTTGGAGATTAGCCGGAGCAGGCACACAACAATTTTAAAAATTTATTTTTTTGTTATAAGCACCGTATTGTACTTTCATATGCATTTATAGTAAAAAACTGTTATTAAAAGACATCACAAACAAACACTTCCATTTTAGTTATTTATTTATATTTGTATGCATGCAGTAGAAGTAGATGTTTGTTAATGACATATATTTAAAATAAATAACTGTCCTCTCACAAGTAGTATGTTGAACAAACTTATATATAAACAATTGATTTATTCAGTATCGTCATCCTAACGGGTCCAAATTCATGATTTAAATTCGGAATATACGAGTGCATTTTCATTAATGTACAAGGTATGAATTGATCATGAATTTGATGGGTTGCCACCCCAACCCTTTGCATGGGAGACGCGGTAGTCTCCTATATGCTTGCGTTGTCCTGGTGTGAGAGTACGCATGAAATAAAATGGTTACCTGGAGAACAGGTACTCTTCACACCCATAACTTTTTATCTTAATTCAAAAATAATTATCAAAACTTCAATAGGCTACCCCTAAGGGGGTGAAAAACGGGGGCAAAGTTTGTATGGGACAACGTGATTCCTTGGTCCAATCTACGTCAAATTTTGCATAAACATTCAGTATATTTACTTAAATACTAAGTAATATAAGGTCTGTAAAATTACAATTTTCGTGGGCGAAGCTGCGACGGGTAGTGCTAGTATTATTATATGACGTATTATTTACAAAAATTCGGTCCTCTCGCAAGTGGTATGATGAAGAAACTTATGTAAAAAAAATTGATACGAAGTGGATTTTCAGAATATGTTCCAATTAGGATAAACTACAATTAGTAGTAGTAAAAGTCCCTTTATTTCATATTATTACTGTTACATAGTTTTGTACATAATTACTACTACTATTTGTAGTTTGATCCTAATTGGAACAAATTCTGAGAATCCACTTCGATCTTTATTCATGAATTAGATTGAATTCTAACCAACCCCAATACTTTCGTTGTCCTAGTGCTTAATTTATTATAACTTCAATATTATTTATTTTTATATAAAATAAACATAGAATATTATATTATATATGTTACGTACCAAGTCCGAAATTGTAAAGATCGGGATTTGTACAGACAATTTTATACCAAGTCCGATCTGTACAGGTAATTTTTATACCCAGTATATGTAAACATACAAGGTATATTAAAAGATAATATGATTTTAAAAGTATGTTTTTGTATTGTTAAAAAGTAGATTTAATAAAATAAGTTAAGTAAAACAATCCAATCAGTTGATTGAAGCACCTCCATTCAATCCAAGTAGTTGCATGATATCAAATCAAATTAGAAATCATAATTATGAGAAAATAAGATATTTACAGACTGCAGTAGTTAATTATACTACATGGTATCGGTCGGTATGTTATGGTATGTCATTTAGACCTGCTCATGCACCACCACCCCCCCCCCCACCATCCCCTCACTCGCTCCATTTAATTCAACTGTTACCTGCAACTGATCATGGTGATTGGTTAGTGTTTGTCATATCAATTTTATATTAGTATACAAAACTCTTATTATATTTTACTGTTACTCTTACTTTGTAGAGTGATATTAATTTGTCTTTAACTCTATATCCAACGCACAATCAGTGGCGTACAGCGTCCAACAGAGTCCGTTCAAAACCTTTCAAAAATAACGAGTAAATGTGAACTTGAACGATCGGATCGAGTCAATCTTATACTCAATTAGATCTGTTTAGATTACTAGTTTCTGTTTTTTAAACTAAAACAAAATCAAAAACAAATATTCAAAATACTGAACTCCGTAGCTTGAGTTTAGTATAGAAAAAAACATCACAAACAGACAGTTTCATTTTATTTATTTATAATGATTTGTATGCATGCAGTAGAAGTAGATGTTTGTTAATCACATATATTTAAAATAAATAACTGTCCTCTCACAAGTAGTATGTTGAACAAACTTATATATAAACAATTGATTTATTCAGTATCGTCATCCTAACGGGTCCAAATTCATGATTTAAATTCGGAATATACGAGTGCATTTTCATTAATGTACAAGGTATGAATTGATCATGAATTTGATGGGTAACCACCTACCCTATTGCATGGGAGACGCGGTAGTCTCCTATATGCTTGCGTTGTCCTGGTGTGAGAGTACGCATGAAATAAAATGGGTACCTGTAGAACAGGTACTCTTCACACCTATAATTTTTTATCTTAATTCAAAAATAATTAATAAAACTTCAATAGGCTACCCCTAAGGGGGTGAAAAACGGGGGCAAAGTTTGTATGGGACAACGTGATTCCTTGGTCAGTTAAAGGTCAGATGTAACCTATAGAATCAGATAGACCTTTCATCAGTCAGTGTTGGCGGTGCCACTGACGTGAATACCTTCCACCCACCTTTGAATCAGTTGCATACTACAAACTGTATAGGCTGCGTTCCATTTGAACGCTTACACGCTTTAAGCGCTTATAAGCATTTCAAATATCGTTTCATTTGGCTTTGTAAGTGCTCACAAATGCATTTAATACGTCATAACGACGTCATCAATTGTAATACACCTTAATGTAGTATCTATGGAAAATACTTGCAATCAAATGAAACCCCTTCGAAAAGTAATTGAGAGTGTGATCGCTTATGTGTACTGAAACCGTATAAGCGTCCAAATTGACTGCAACCATAGTTAACCTAATATAACATATGCCTCACAAACCATTATAGGTCATAAAGTATATAATCATAATTTTCGAAACTATTCGATGTCACATTCGAAACTATTCGCATAGTATTCGATGTTTTGCAAAGCAAAGAAATATTAGATGTATTTTCATATGATATATTGAATAAATTGATCGAGACAGTCGGGTCATTTATACTGGCTATCAGTACTATGTATCTCGGATTGTCAAAAATCCAACACTGACTAAGTACGGCCAATTTTACCTACAGAAAACTCAACAAAGTTCCGTTCCCCTCAATGCTTTACCCGTCTCATTTACTTTTCTATCTTATAGTAAATGAGGGGAATATGACGTGTGATATGGATAAATTAATTATTTACTGAAACCAATTTAATTAAATATTGATCTCATAACTCATCCACCACGTATCACGAACCCTGGCCCTATAGCGCAGTGTGCTTACCATTACACCACGCATGATAATCTAATAATCATTTTTTATCGGAGATAATACGATTCAATTATCATAATATATTCGATTTAATAATACCTGAAATAATGTAAGCTAAAAGTATTCGATGATATTGTTTTCGATGTATTACACCGAATAAAAACATCGATGAACTTTCTATGTAGACACTTCTAAAACCATATGATTGGTCTTAAGTTTATTCTATAGTCGACAGTCAGTATCTCATCTACTTATTATACTAACTAACGAGTACAATATTAATTAACAATTATGATTCCATCGAATCTGTATTCTATATGCACTGTATACAGTCTGTTTTTAAAAGCATTTCTAATAGTAAATAAATAAATCAAATATTTACTATAAAACCATACATCCATACACATACTTACAAACATCTGACTGCTTGTGGTATGATGTTTGATTGATGTCATTTAAGAGTGGGGATTTAGTGATGCCCACTTAATTTATAATATTATTATTCATTACACTACTACACACACACAGTACAGACTACAGAGTACCCCCACTATTTTTATTTCTTTATGAAGCATTGTGTAGTTACTATAGAATATTGAACATTGATTCTCGAGTAGCAAAGCTCTCCAAAAAACAGACGGTATAATATAAGTACTGTGTGTACCAGTAAATATAAATAAACAAGGTATTTAAATTTATATAGAAATGAACAGAGAACAGTTGTATTTAGTTGAGACTTAAGAGGGCTCAGTTCAGCGTATAAGAATGTACAACATTTAATTTGAAAGCAATCTAATTCCATAAACAAGTTCACCCACACGTGAGTCAATGAGTAGTGAACACGAGACTGTTCTGTAGCACTAGCTGTAACCAAGCATCCAGTTTTAAAAGTGAGCGTCACACGTATCTACAACAACATACATTGTATGTAATATAAAATGATATATGATTACAACACTACATAGAACACTACTACATGCTTATCTCATTAGTTTGATTGTATGATTGTGATTTGTAGGGTAACGTGTTGTAAGTTTATGTTTATGGTTTGATCTTTTTTATTAATAGCACGGTAGTGTAGTCAGTTGTGTGTGTGTCAGGGGCAAAGTTTAAGCATAGAGGGATCAACCGTAGTACTATGTTTACAACTTTACAGGAAGGATTAGAAACGATTTGTAGATCTCTGTATCTCAGGTACCTCAAAAGCAATTAAAATCAAATATCGTGAGACCCTTATTCAAACGAAGGGTTGACAAACCATCACAATTAATACGCGTTATATAGGACTGGGACATTCCAGTGTAGAAATAGAGGTAGATATAGGGGTAGTGATTTCAATTTGAATTGTACGTGTACACTCCCGTTCATAAATATTGAACCAATTGAAATATTCTAAATGCTTACTGTATGTAATATTATACATATATTTGGTAATATATACGTGCTTAGAATATGACTTACTGGTTCAATTTGTTATGAATGTAAGTGTACGTGTGATTTGTATCAAATGATATAATTACTGTTTGGTATCTCAAACAATGGTGAATGGGTAGTTGACGTTATGTGTATTGAATACTGTATAAATGACTAGAGGACCAAATGATCAGATGATAATAGTCAACGTTCGTATCAGGCTCCTCCATGATAACAACTAACACAAGTGAGCATTTTATCTAGTATCTAGTATAGTCACTATAGTGGTATCGTACCACTATAGTAGATAGTAACTGTTCTACTATCTATTTGTAGATAGAAATATGACATAACACTACTAACTGCTATGCTTCAGTTCACAATCGATTTATGTTTACCTAAGTCCTAAGCTACGTTCTATGTATAACATATTCACACACTATGGATGAATTCGTTTTGGGTGCTTACACACTTATAAGCGCAATTTACTAACGTTTGTTTTAGCTTATGAACGCTTTCGTTACTCTTGAAAATGCCGTTCGTTTCAAGCATTATAAGTATGTGTAAAGGTCAATTTACATATTATATTGTATATTAGTATATTTCACATTAGTACTAGTATATAGAGGTTAGATGTTTAGAGTAGTCTTCAATCAGTTGATACATGATGTGATTGTAAACACATTAGCGATTTAATTTGAGGACAGAATCGAGTACGACTGTAAAATTAATTAAAATATTGATGAATTGTGGTGTTAGATCGTTTTAAAAGTATTTAGAATTCAAAACTGACTCATTGAATCACTGTAACTAATCTAATTAATTAATTATCTATTTAGAAGTCATTTCTTATACAAACACCACCAACGTGGTATGTCGGTATAGGACCCTGAATCCTGAATTCTGTCTCTGTCATCTCATTTCTTTATTGAGACATTTTGAAAAGGTAATGATTCGATTCTCCGATTGTATGTGTATGTATGTATACTGTATATGGATGTCCAACATATTTAAAATCACTTATCGTTGACTTCAAAGTAATACTGCCAATGATATGAAAAATAATTGATTCATTGTTCAGAATCATACGTGGTGTAATGGTAAACACACTGGATTAGAAATCCAGAGGTCAAGGGTTCGATTCCTAATGGATGAGTTCCTAATTTTTTCGTATTTGGTGACAGAGAAACGATTTAGTTTTATAAGCAATGCAATGTGATGACGTGATCAAAATTAAAAAATATTTTCGAGAAAATAGGCTAAGTGGGAGGTGTGAATGAGGTGGGTGGTGAGTCTTGGAATGAGAGAATATTGCTCGAATGTGGTTGGCATCTGGGGCAACATTGAAGATTAACAAAATGTAATATGAAAAAGTTTTGATAACCTTTACAAAACAATACAATACAACATTTACTGATCAGATAAGTTTAGTGATCAGATGTTACACATTCTGTGATTCTATCGTCTAACTTTACTTTAAAGTGCAGATTATCGACGCCGTATACGACCATATACGACCATACTGAATCATTAATTCTGATCTTGATCATTACATTACTTGGATGGCTTGGTTTGAGTTGGAAACATTACCAAACAAAACTTTATTTATTTTATGACACAGACTCAAGCACAGCTTGCAAAAGAAACTAATCAAATGGACAATTTAACGTTTATCATCACCATTTATTTTTTATTAAACTGAACTGATGAGTTGTGAAAACTTAATGCTTTATTCATTTGATTTGATGTTTAGAATTAGAAGTGATCCGAGATCATTAGATCAAACTGATCTAATGTTACCTTAAATACCAAAATAATGATTATCAAATTCAATGACAATCATTATAAATACACATTGTAGTAGTAGTAGATGCGAAGCCGAAACTTGGCAAGAAGAAACTCCTAAGAAACCCATCCCCTCATACCACATCAGATGCGTTTCCTCTAGCGCTCTGTGTTCGTTGTCGAATCTACCTATCTTCTTTGCAAATGTCAGGACAGAGATCCAATTTAGTTCTTTTACCTTAAATTCTCTCATGAGCCGAATGCTAGATACCTTATTCTGGCTCTGAAAGGACATTCTGCCAGGTTTTCCTCGGGGCATTGTAAATACGCAATACACAATACATATATTTACAGTGTCACAATTCTGCACCACAACAAATGTATGGTACGGAATGCTAAAATTAATTAGGCCATGCATAAAATCAATAAAATGATGATAATTTTTCAATTATTATTATTATTTTTTTTCAACTGTAATATTGTAATTTGCATAATTTGTGTATTTGAACAAACTCTTGTATTTTTTTTAGGCACAATTTTAAATAAATATCATAGAACAAACAAACAGGTAACCTCCCCCCCCCCCCCACACCCCTTTATCAATGCGTACTGCCACTAAAATTGTAAATGTGTAAACCAAAATCGTACGAGAAGCATACAAAATACAAATAGACCGTCCATTATCAACAATCATATTAATGTGTTGACTTTACAAAATATTTAATGTGTATGATGTTTAATGTGAATGAGAGAGAGAGAGAGAGAGTCTGGGAGAGCCTAAGAGCGCCTGAGAACCTGCCTGTACATCTGCAGTACATTGATGATGTATAGATAGTAATCATAGTTCTATAGTTCTATAGTTATAGTTGTGTATAGCCAAAGTGTTTCACATAATTTTTAAAGTGTTTACCAAATATGACAAAAATATTAAATAAATCTATTCTAATGGCTGTTTCACATGTTAAATAGATAGATAGATATATCTTGGGGTACAAAAAGTATTGCACTTCGATCTTATGGCCCATTGTGTTCCCCTTCTTCTGACGAGATTCGTTTCACCCATAACATGGCAATAGCCAGGAAGTTGCTTATCATGTTCTCCTCGTCGCAAAGTCTGCACATAATGGATCCATTGTAGAGTCCTATTGTGTACAGATCCGGTCACCTTTCGAAGTTATATCCAAGTTGAGTGCGAAAGACTACTGTCTCTTATATATTTTCCCAGTCTTATCACGGTCTTTAACATTCATTCACTCTGTTTTGGGGATTCCTAAAATAGGTTCTGGGTCTATGAAAGGTCTTGTTTTACATGTTACTCTAATTCTAAGCCATACTTAGTTCTGTCTATCAAAACTGACTGCTGTTTATCTTTGTGTTTAGAGTTTAGATCAAATGTTTTTTGTTTAAAATTGTTCCAACTAAAACAACCATTTGTTTAATTTGATTTTCAGAATTCCGTTTCAAATTTGAAACAACCACTTTAAAAATAGGTAAGTTTTTTAGTTCAAAACATTTTAAATGGAAAATGATTGAACACAGTTTAATTATATGAATAGTTACATGCTAATACGTATGTACACTCCCGTTCATAAAAATAGAACTCTAAGTGTCGTATATATTACTAAATGTATGAATATTACATACAGTACACTTAGAATGTTTCAATCGGTTCAATTTGTTATGAACGGGAGTGTATATATTACGTACACTCTTTAACTGTGACTCACTGCTTCTTCATTATTGAATTCGAATAACTTAAACTGGTTACAAAGGACCCCGCACATTTCTTATGGATACCCGCCCTCAATGAAATTCCTTTTATTCCTTTTGAGTTCCTGATCAAAAGTTATCATGGTCACACGGTCGGAAAATGGACAGTTTTCCAAATATAGGAGGTAGAAAGAATATGATTTTTCGGGATTTTTTAAGATTATGAAATTATGGTCCATTCAACGTCGTATTCTCTAGTTTTCTATTGCGATCGATGATTTCGAATCTGATGTCGAAAATAACATTTGACAGCTGTCAATAGCACTGTCAACTCGCTTTTATTTACCGAAACAGGAGTATCAGCATATAAACAAGGGGGTGTTTTTGGGTCACTGATTTCAAATCCAGTATCATAAATGCATGATAAATGCACTTCTGTTGTAGGTTTTAAAAAAACAAAAGTGTATAATAGATGTAGTGGTGTGAAAGTGGCTTTAGAAAACAGAAATAAAAATCAAAATATATAATAGAATATATAGTATTATATATGATGTTGGTGTTGGTGTTTGGTGTCATAGTTGTGTTGTGACATATTTGAACATCGAACATTGAAAACCGTTAAAAACGATGTAAATAATAAATATTTTATAACATCATATGGTTGGACCAAAAATACAATTATTGATTATTCGATCGAATACTTCAACACAATACGTTCAACTTTAACCTCAATTTATTATCGCTTACACTTCTTATACTTATACGAAAAATGAAATATTATCAACAACAACAAAAAAACAAGTGGAAAAGAACAACTAACTGAGTTAATTGTTTAAATACCCGGTATATATAATAAAGTCGATGTATCTGTGCACAGATACTTTCGTAGGTGATGAATCAAACATCAATGTCAAAAATACTTAATTTCGAATGGAT
This sequence comes from Nineta flava, assembly GCA_963920215.1. Classification (NCBI taxonomy): domain Eukaryota; kingdom Metazoa; phylum Arthropoda; class Insecta; order Neuroptera; family Chrysopidae; genus Nineta; species Nineta flava. The sequence goes on from OY986046.1 coordinate 1,346,631, forward strand.
ACTATTGATTTGGGCGTCTAAATAGTTTTGCGTCTACGTCCAAATCGTATAACGACTAATAACATTCACATATTTGAGATGAGTTTCATTCTGGATTAAATGCTTTCGATGTTATTTTCGACTTTCGAATAATCCTATGAAATGAAATACATACATGAATGACCAGTGGCGTAGCTTCACCTTTTGTTTCATGGACAACAATTATTAATGAAATTTGTCACTGATAACTCATAAATCGTTATCTGATATCGCAACAATCTGCTGCAATAGTTGATCAGGAAGTTTTGGGTCTCTAAGTTAGACGGCCCCGGTGATTGTTACTTGAAACACCCCCGATAGCTACGCCATTGCAAAGCATAGTGATGACAAAGCAATGTCATCACCATACCTAACCGAGTCATCGTACATGTATGAACCCACCACCATACAAACCAACCTTCTTCCATGCAACCCTCGTTATATCCCGTCAGACTGTATGCATACAAAGTTTAAAAAAAAAAAACAAGTCACTAATCACCATATAAAAAGCCACAGGGAACAGAGTTACAAAGCTACAGAGTTAGAAAGTTATAGACTGACGGACTAACACAGACAGACAGATAGACAGACAGACTGACTAAACAGTTGTTACCAAAATGTAATAAAATTCTCATAATTAATTCTGACATTTAAATAGGATCATTTTTTGTAGCTACTTTATGTTTTATGTACACTCCCGTTCATAAAAATTGAAACATTCGAAGTGTTACTTTATGTAATAGTATACATATATTTACGTTTAGAATGATACTTACTGGTTCAAATTTTATGAACAGGACTATACCTAGTGAATAAACAAACTATCGTGTCAAGCATGAAGACAAACGCACACGTTAGTTCCATCAAGGGAACCCAACGTTAGGGTCAGTATTTGATCAACCTACCACAATCATATCATTTTTCAGTTTATTCTCTCATTACTTTTTAGGTCATAATGAAGATTAACAAATGATACAAATTTTTGATTAAAAAAACCGGGGTATATTTAGGCGTCTGTTATTTTAACATTACAAACAGGAACTCCAATTTGATTTATTTTTATGAGGTTTTTTTGAAATTAAATTTCAAATTTTGCCTCAATTTCTAGAATAAATATTCTATTTGAACCTGAGCAATAAAATGTGTGCGGAAAGGTCATGTTGCTTAATCACTTTTGGTAGAGTTGCTACGGAACACTATGAACTGGATAAGGATAGATACTATAAACATTTTGGGGTCATAAGTGTCTCTTGTCTCATTAGTCATTTATAACACAAGTGGACTGTTTTCTCATCATGAAGTATTTGAAATTTGAATCAATATTAGTTATTTTAAATGTCAATATTTAATACGAGTATGGTTGAGCAGAGTCCGCCCGCCCGTCCGTCTGTTGGACTTAATTATTCAATTTTTTTAAATATTTAACATATATTCATACCCCCCCCCCCCGTAGAATATATACGACCATATATATATATATATATATATATATATATATATATATATATATATATATATATATATATATATGGTTATGTTATACCAACGGGGAAGTGATTACCGTTTACTTAATTTGACATTTAAGTAAAATGTCTTAACATTGATAACATTCTTTAGCATCAAATGCTTGTACTTATCGAAAATGGATATTTTTGATATAGGTACCTATTCAAACTGTCATCTGGGTAACAGAAACAGCCTTTCCACCATATACTACTAGTCAACACCAAATTTTAACAAGTAATATGTGTATGCGATTTTCGTACTGTCAACAATAAGAAACGAAAAGGGCTAGAGACAAAAGGGACACACACACGAAGACAAAGAGATGAATGAAACTCTTTAGTTTTGAAGTGTGAAGTGAAGTGTCTGACTAGCTAGTCACTAGTGAATGAGCACTTGACCAACGAATCGGACAGACCAACGAATATGACTAATAATAAGAGATGAATGGTCGGTCGATGGCTACTTAAAATACTTCAAACAAATAATAAATATATAAATATTAAGAATATACAATTAAAAATAATAATTGTAGTGATAGCAGCGATAACAAACTTTCTATTCGAATTGAATAATAATGTAATACTTAGTAATGCTAATGGCCAATTAAAAGTTAATATTAATTATGTAACTTATTTAGACAAATCAACCAACCCGGATCACATGCGATCATTCGAAACAGATCAAATCACTTTCAGTTTCAATTGCATTGCATAAGATTGAAGTGTGCATTATGTTGATAGTTGATTGTTCATATTTTATGTCTACATAAATATGATCAACGAGTACTTCATCAATAATAATAATAATAATTAGAAAGAAGGGTACCACAAGTGGGTCCATAACACCTAGATCAAGGGGTCCTCTGTGCCCTCCTTGAAAACAACCTGTCACTCGAAGGCGAGAAGTCTCCGGGTAAGTTTGTAGGTGGTAGTTAGTACTTCATCAAAAATGCATTGCTTTTTAAATACACCTACTAACTTGACAATTGCATTCCTATCGGAGTCTAGTAATAGTATAGTATAGTATCGTTAGTGATCATTCATCAGTCATCAATCATTACATGTGAGAACTTCAAACTTGTAATGTTCTAAGCATTTCAACAAAAACAATGTTTGTCAAGTACTCAAGTACTCAATACCACTTAATAAATGTATTATAATAAATGTATCTTGTATTATGTACATTACATTAGTGATGTTACCACTCAACCAAACAACGTCACGTCAATGGATTTCAACAACCCCTTACCCTTATTAGTTACAATTAAACCACTCAATTACTATTTGATGTGCTACACTACTACAGTCTACAAGAGTATTCGTTTGGGCACTTACATGCTTCCAACACTCACGCATAAAACTGCAAATGTTCGTTTTATAAGTTGGCACGATTTGGCGTTCACACTTTTACCGCGAGCGGGATGTCTATCGTTGAACTCAACCATTAGCGCGCTTTTTCAACATACACACCTTCAAGATGAACACACAAGGCTTAATGGCGCTGATAGCGTGTGTTGTAAGCGTCCAAAATGAAAACACCCAAATGTATTTACCACAAATCTCTCTAGATCAATTAAAAATTAAAATTGATAGTTGATTTTTGTGACGACTATTCGTACCACCACTAACTTTAATTATGTACATTAATATTAATTAATAATCTATAAAAATTAATGATAGTGTTTTTATGACTGACGCCAATTATTACAAATTACAAATCGTATCCAAAAGCTTCAAAATGTGCATCAATCTAGCAGCATAAATAAATGACAGACAGCCATTAGATTAGTGTAAATGTTATAAATATTGATTGTACGTTCAAAGGACACCCTGAACACCCGGAACAAGTTGTTAGGACATACAGAGATACACAAGTGCAGTCATACACAATATATGGCCATCAATATAGCTGCTAGAATGGGTTTAGAATAGGATGTTAAGGTGAACAGTGGTTTGGTGTTGGTGGTGCAATGTAAAGAGTTTCTGTAAAGTGTAAACAGAAGCATTCGATAGAATGCTTTAATGTTCGATTTTTAAATTTATATATTTCGAACAAAATGCGCTTCGGTTAAAACTTGTTCATTATAAAAGATAGTAACAACTTTAATTCGAAAACCGAATGCATAAGGCACAGTAATCAATTATACAAATTTTAAAAATTAACATCTACTTTTGACGCTTTTTGTACGTCTGTATAGTTCTATACATCTATACATCGTTGTTGTTATATAAATGTAGCTACATGTCTCACTGTTGTGCGCTGTGTATACTGTAGACTGTAAACTGTAGACACATACAAATGGTCGACACTCGACAGAGATGTAGATATGTGCACATAATAAATAACGATAGTCATATTTGAAATACATATAATTGTATTTCTTATATCGGATGCAAATCTAACAAACGTGTATGTTATATTCGATGCATCTCACCCCGAATATATAAACCTTCTGGAAAACCTGATAAGCAGCAAGATACTGGCCATTGCCAAGATATGGGAGAAGCGAATCTCGTCAGACTGAAATAGAAGAGGGAGCACAATTGTGGCACACTAGAGACAACACTCTGTCACTCATATCATTTATTCAGTATCAGATACCAACCGTCACTATTACATTTATTTTCTATATCTGGTGAGCGCTTTGGAGGGCCATGAAATCTCCTCCAAAAAAACTATGACATATCATATCATCAAATAAATTTTTGTATATTTTTTTTGGTCCAATTGATCTTATAATAAAATATTATTTTTGTTCCTGATTTGAATCAAATTAGAAAAGACACAAAAATGATGTACGGTTTATGAGAAATCGTCTGGATATCTCATGAATATGGTGGCATGCATATTTCGAACACAATCCGTCAAATTGTTAAGCCAGATGGGATTCAGGTGCATAAAGCACAAATCACAAAACACATAACACATACTATGATTGTGGTGCACTTCATATATGCTAGTATGTATGTATGTACACTCCCGTTCATTAAAATTGAATCACTCTAAGTCACATATTCTTAGTTCGTATATATTACTAAATATATGTATAATATTACATTCAGTAACACTTAGAGTGTTGCAACTGGTTCAATTTGTTATGAACAGGAGTGTACATATGTATGTATGTATAATAGGTAATATGTTATTGTAATGGGAGTGATTTCGTGTATGTTTGTTGGTTATCATGAGTGTAGAGTCACTGGTGCTGCTAGTCAATGTTGTTTTTCAAGTAACTAGGTAGTAGAGGTATACTAGGTAGTTAGGTACTTCTAGGTAGTGAGGTATTTCTAGGTAGTGAGGTACTGGATGGTTGCTATAGGTACTACTAGGTAGTACTAGGTACTATATATAACAATTCTTGCACATTCGATACAGCCAGCCAACACTACTGTTCAAAATTAAATTATACACACACACACACGCTATGCGGTATACAGGAGCTTTGGAAGCAAGGACTCAACTATCCACAGCACTTGATGACTTCCGTTTTAAGTATCAGCTTCAACTCAAGCCATCTGTAGACGACTAGAGACAGTACACATGAGGACAGTAACGGTTTACGAAAAAACAATAAACAAAGGGCTAATCCAGAAGTAAAATGTACAGCGGCAACGTTGACCATGTGTTGACTACTATACCGTGCGTTGTCAGATTTACTGCATTAATACAACTATTATTTAAAAAGTTATCTTTTCTCTTTTCTAAGATATCGCGCTCTCTTTCATTCCAATAGAAATACCTTAAGACACGTCCAGTAATGGTTGCCATCGGTCACGTGACCCTCTGAAGTTCGCTCAGCTCAAACTTGCTTGAGTGTGGTGTCCACTAGTAGCTGGACAGTAGCTAGTAGCCGAACGTTGAATCGGTAGTACTATCGGTAGTAATTACTGGCTAGTACAACTGGCCACCACTAGCCTCGTCTGCAAGGGGCTTCACTTATCACTGTATCATTACTCCACAGTTGATGAACATGCTTTTAGAAACTAAACATTATCATGTATTTAAATTTGGTTGTGTACATTTTCTCTGGAAAACCGAATGATAAAACCACGATGAATTCAAAAAGGACGATGAGTTCTGTGGCCCACAGTACCATATAAAGTTTAGGATATAAAAAGCTGGATGAATGATGGTATGATGATAAATAATTTTGTAAAGAACTGTAATTTATATAAAAGTACAGCTCACCGGTTAGGTTATAGAGAGTAGTACGAGTATAGTCTGTAGTCAGCCGATTTGTGTCCAGCCGCCACTCACACAGAATACAGAATACAGAACGTATACGTATTTACAATTTAGTATGATCTGTGCTGTTCAGCCGTTTAAGCGTTCAAACGTTCACCACTCATCACATTATAATAATCATTATAATCGTGATCATGTTGTATTCGTTCATACAACAATTCTCACAACATCTAGAGTTATTGCATTCAACGAATCTAAAAAAACAAATCACTTAAAAGAGCGAAAACATCATCCGACGAAACATCAGCAGCAACTAAATTCGAACTCTAAATCTAATTCTAAATCAAACCAAAAAGGCGACAATAATTTAATAAAAAAATAATAATAAATAAGAATTAATAAAAAAAATAACTTAAATGGTGCTTAATTAAAAGTTTAAAGGAATTTTACACCGACTTGTAATTATTAAAATTGTAATTGTATTTATCTTCTAAACCTAAACAGATATTTTTTTTTTTGGTGTTTTTTTTACACAGATCTCTGTCACTTGTATCAATCAGGTTGGTGGTCAGCTACAAATATTTGTTTTATTTATATATGTATGCAATATGTATTACATGAATGTTTTAATATTTGCATAACTATATAATATTTAGATATGCAATTGTTATGACATGAATGTATATCTGTGTTACATAAAAATATCTGCAGTTGTATTTAAAAATTAAAATGATGTTAAAACGAGTATAATAATTGTATTTAGATTGTGTTTGTGGGGGCAGGGGAGATTGATTGAATAAAACAATGATTCTACGCGCATAAACACACACATAGATCAATAGACCCCCCACTATCACCACTTCCACCATCACCATCGCCAAATAAATACCAACAAAATGAAACGTAAATGTGAACGCGAACGTTATCAAACTAAACAACTAGTTTAGTTTTTTTTAATATCTTGTTATCAACATGAACATGGAATTGAAATTGTTGGTGGTGATCCAAATCTGTATTTTTCGAAACTAATCATTATTTTAATTGTTTATAATTTTAATTGTAATTGTAGTGGTTTGAACTCGTAATGGTTGTGGTTATGGTTGTTACTATCCAAGACCCCCACCCCCGACTCTTAACTGAACTTATGTTAACGTAACGTTATGTTACTTACATGCATGCCATATCGTTTGCATATCTAAACAAAAATATGTTGTAGTGCATATTTTAACTCAAACTTGCGGACATACCGATATACGGATGGATATACAGAGTGTTCAATGTGAAACGTCAATGTTACATGCATTTGACAAAATTGAATTGTGAGTTTTTGATATTAAAGATACAAGAACTCAGAAACTGATTCAAAACTCCCATCACATTTTAACTCATTTATTATTCATTTTGTTGCTTTTGAAGTTCTACAACCAGCGTACTAGCTGACATAGGTCACGTATGGCTCAATCTATATACACTCCCGTTCATAAAAATTGAACCAGTATGTATAATTATATTATATTGTTGATCATGTCCATTTTAATACCCGGTGTATAATATATGCAAGGGTATATTAAGTTTAGTCTAGACTTTGTAACGGTTGAAAATATTGATCGTAGAAAAAAAATTTTTGTAACGTTATACATTGAATATTCGGTTGTTCGGTTATCTAGTTTTTAAATACAACTGGAATTCGATTGGAATGAAAATGATTTAAAAATAAAACTGATAAAAAATTTGTTTTGATTGTTAGTGATGATAGAAGTGAGTAGAATAAAAAAAAAGCAATTTGAAACAGAATCGACACTTAAATGAGGCCTAAAATGTTTTTCTACAAACTACTAAGAATAGAATTAAAAATTAATCAATAAACCAAAAAAGAAACGAAACAAATTTTCATAGATAATTTTTGTACAAAAAATGTGGAGTTGTACACACGCACACACAAACATCACGAATGGATCAATTTTTTGGTATTTGGAAACGTAATCGAGAGGGGAGCAGCCATGATAATACGCGCATAATGATAGCGCACACCTTCCTCTTAGCCTTTATAATTTTATGTGCCTATGGTCTGGTTTTTGTAGTCTCATGCTATGTCTTCCCAAAAGGTAAATCCACCAATAAATGGACCTTGCACACATCAATTGGAAAAACGTTTGTATTGGTTCTGGCTACTTAATTGAAATCCATCCATAATATGGAGATTCCACATATTACAGTATATCAAAAAATCCATGTTTCTATTTGATTTGTGCAGATTCCTTTGTAATCTTTAACGCTATGGATGTGGAATGAGGGGTAATGACTTAATTTTCGATGTCCAGGGCGACAAGTACAAATCGAAATTCAATATCTACGCTAATCACCAATCTATATTTGTGAGAACTCGAATCGTTATCCATGAACGATAACGATCCGTGTTTTTCGCTATCCAATAATTGATAAAGTTGGACAATTGAAAGTCAAGTTCAAATTTGTACATTATGAATGTTTGCCGCCCCGGAGATCGTATGATCGTTATAATTTTGCACATAACTTGATTTCTTCCAGAATTATCAGATCCGTGCCATGACAAAGTTTGTTCACATGGCGCTGAATGCATCATATCACCAGACGGACAAAATGCAACGTGCGAATGTCCAGAAAGTTGTCCACATGACAAATCACGACCCGTGTGTGGCACGAATGGACACGACTACAGAGACACCTGTGAACTACTCAAACATGCGTGCGAAACCAATTCTAATTATACTGTGCAATTTGAGGGATCGTGTGGTACGTATGTACACCTGCACCGAATACTCTGGTCTGATACGAGGTCTGTTGCTATTACAAGTCAAGTCAAGTGGATCCATATAACACACCCTATCCGTTACACTATCCATGTCGCATTATGGTTTTTGTTCTTGAGACCTGAATGAGACTTCCTCCAGAGCAATAAACAAAATTGGGACGTGGAAATACGGCCTGTTTTTTCAGGAAAGAGGGTGAATAGCGATAGATCCGCATAATCCGTCTCAGAATAAAGTATTCACGTCGCTTTTTTGCTTTTGTTTGTGGGAACATTTCGGGGCTCAGGCATAAGACTGAAACTGAGGACTGAAAGCTTCCTCCAGAGCAAACAGCAAAAAAACGACGTGGAAAAATTTTCTACTATTTGAGAAAACAAGACTAATATCGACGAATATCGAGTCACACTATCCTGCTAGAGTACTCATGTTACTTTTTCGCTTTTGGTTGTGGGAACATTTCGGGGCTCATGCATAAGACTGAATCTGAGGACTGAAAGCTTCCTCCAGAGCAAACAGCAAAAAAGTAACGTGAGAATACAGCCTGATATCAGGAAAGAGAGTGAATATCGATAGAGTTAAACTGCCCGTACCAGCATTGTATCCACGTCGCTTTTTGGCTTTTGCTTGTGGGAACATTCCATGTCTTTGTGGTCCAGCTTGAGGCATGGAAGCTTCCCCCAAAGCAATAAGCAAGAAGGCGACGTGGAGAACAATATATTATTTCAGCAAACAAGACGGATATCGACAGAGTTATACTATTCGCGTCAGCTAGAGTACTCACGTGACTTTTTTGCTTTGTTTGTGGGATGGCTCCATGGCTTTTAGCACGGCAAATACATGGTAGCTTTCTTCACTACAAAAGTAGAAAAGTGACGTGATGCGTACTCTAGCTGACGCGTACAACTTGTTTGATTTAGATCCATGCGCTGATGTGGAATGTGCCGAACCCGAGATATGCCAATTAGACAAACAACGCAATCCTGTATGCAAGTGTGGTGAAATATGTCCAATGGAGTTCGTACCCGTATGCGGATCGGACGGGAAAACTTATTCGAATGAGTGCACTCTGCGCCAAGAAGCCTGTCGTGCACGACGCAACGTTCGAATTATTTACCGTGGCAAATGCAATTCTGGTGTGAATCCATGTTTGGGAGTGCAATGTGCGTATGGCGAAGAATGTACAATCAATAAGTATGGTATTGCTGAATGCGAATGTCCGCCAGAATGTGAACCAATCATGCGACCAGTATGCTCAACAGACAAGCACACATTTCCATCGATGTGCGAATTGAAACGAACCGCTTGCAATACACGTTCGAAAATTGAAGTTGCCTACACTGGTGTATGCGGTAAGAAACATACTTACTAAATGGATATCTAGAATCCATCTGGACACACATTCTGGATTGAAATTTGTTGTGGCTAAATTTTAGATAAAATCGGGCCATGCAGTGACCATCAATGTCAATGGGGAGGACAGTGTGTGGAAATAAATGGTATCGCTCAATGTGAATGTCCAAAATGTTCAACAGAATTTGAACCAGTTTGTGGATCGGACAGTAATTCGTACACAAACGAGTGCGAGCTACGGCATGAAGCATGTGTACATCGGCGAACAATTCGGATACTGTACGATGGCCCATGCAATGGATGCAAGAACAAGAAATGTGATTTTTATTCAACTTGCGAACACAATGGACTCAGTGAAGCGAAATGTGTCTGTCCAAATGATTGCGCCGCAAAGGTAACGAAACTGAACAATCAATAATCGAAAATTTTAGACACAATCATCCATTTACGACGCTCTTGTTTTAGGAAATGGATTACGTGTGCGGAACAGATGGCGTGACTTACGACAATGAATGTTTCTTAAAGGAATCCTCCTGTCAAAATCGACAATTTATCACCATAGCCTACAAAGGTCATTGTGGTACGTACCCTCCAACAAGTACCCTCCAAATCCAAACCAAAAATAATTGCACTTTCATTACAGATATGTGCAAAAATGTTGAGTGCAAAAACGGTGCGCATTGCAAGGCAGGAGAATGTGTATGTCCTACGGATTGTTCGGAGAGTGGAATGGAACCAGTGTGTGCGTCGAATATGATTACGTATGCAAATGAATGTGAATTAAAAAAGGTATCATGTCTGTTGCCAGTGGGTGCTCAACCATTTAATGTGATTTTTTATGGCGACTGTCGTGAACGCTTTGCAGTCATTCCTCATCCAAATTCACAACAAAGTAAATATCAAACAAATTTTAGCCTCGAATCATACAAACGGAACTATCCATCAATACATTTCTGTTGAGGCAACCAACGTACGCCACTTTGTTGGGAATAATACAGTGGGTCTCATTGGTTTCGTTTAGTTTTTGGATAGTTCTCAAGCTGATTAACCAACTAACTATATTCGTCCAATTAATAATCAGAAGATCCACAAAAAGTTACGTCCAAATTTTAATTTTTCGTCAAAAATTTGAATTTAGTACGTCTACACATATCTTGAACAGATGGTCCCAACTCCCAAACCATTAAGGCAAGCTGAATACACAAAATTTTGGGGGGTATCATTAGTTTCTCTAGATATAATTAAGAAAATCTAAATCACAATTTTATCAAAAACAGGCTTTATAGGGGGCCATCCATAAATAACTTGGATAACTTGACAATGTTGTCAAAATAGGTTAGTTCTTGTTTTCTGGGCAGGTCTTAGGAATCTGTACTTGAACGTAATTATATTATTAAGAACGAAAAATACTCGAAAAAGTCGAATTGGCTGAAGCTTTTTTGTGTATGCCTTGCTCTAGATATGTTTAGAGTGATCGAATGAATCTTTTCGACCAAAAATCTAACTTGAACGCAACTGATTGTACGCGTGACGTCGTGACGATTATTAACTGGTTATTAACTGGTGTATATTAAGTATTAACTGATTAAATTTAGCTACAATAATACCAACTGATACCAAACCTGGTGGAGTAAAACATCAGCAAACGGCTGCCAAAGAACTGTTGTTACCAACCAGCCACGATACGGATTTATCATCAACGAAACGTGAAGCATGTCGTGATATTCACTGTGATTTTGAGGCAACATGTGAACTTGGACCAGATAAATTTCCAAGATGTACATGTCGCTTCGATTGTAACAGTCCCGAAGTTGTTGCGAGTAGCAAACCAGTATGCGCATCAGATATACGAACGTATCCATCGTTGTGCGCCATGAAAATGGAGGCTTGTCAACGTCAAGAAGAATTACGTCTCAGGCCATTAGAACTATGCCAAGGTTATTTGCTAATTTATTAACAATACTAATTCTCATTTCTAATTGCTAATTAAAATTCTATATTTAAAAAGTGCAGTATTGAATGCTATTTAAAATATCAGATGGATTCACATTCCTTGTCCAATTCGGGCTCATTCCAAGTCAGTTACAAACATGAGCTGACTTCTTAAGCCTATTTAAACCTTTTTCGACAGCTCAGTGCAATAACTAATGTAACATTTAGGCTACTCTATATTTCATAAAATTTGTATTGTCTAGGTATGGAAGTGAAGCCGTGTAACGGTGAAAATCCATTAGTAGATCCAAATACGGGTAAAGAGTTAGATTGTGGCAGTGGTCCAAGTCGTCAAGATTGTCCATCGGATAGTTATTGTCATCAAACTACACGATTTGCTAGGTGTTGTCGAAAAAGTATGCGAAAATCGAATAATTTGTTTGAATGCATTTGATTGAAGTGCTTGTTTTTGTAGCTCAAAATGTTTATCCAAAAAGTTGCCAAGACTCTTGGTACGGATGTTGTCCCGATAGCAAAACACCAGCTCAAGGGCCGGATCATGCTGGATGTCCGTCACAATGTGGTTGTCATCGATTAGGTTCATATGATGACACCTGTGATCCAGAATCGGGTCAATGTCATTGTCGGCCAGGAGTTGGTGGTTTAAAATGTGATCGATGTGAACCTGGCTATTGGGGTTTACCTAAAATTTCAGTGGGCCATCATGGCTGTTTACGTAAGCTTAATCGCTATACAGAATGTTCGGAAAGTAGCCAAAAAAAATTCTTTTTTCGTGAATAAAATTTGCCAAACCCTCTTCCGAACTATCTTCCAAAAACATTTTTGGACTCATTTTCGTTAATATGAACTCATTTTCGTGATTTCTGTTTGAATTTTTGTCACTATATTTTTGAACACTCTGTATAAATAGGCCAAAAAAACCTACATAAAATTCGACAGAATCCTTTTGGTTTGAGTAGCTTGTGGATGTTCAACATTTGGTTCAGTTCGAGATGATTGTGAACAAATGACCGGACGATGCGTATGTAAACCCGATATTCAAGGACAAAAATGTACAGTGTGTACAAGTCATGATAAGGTATTAGGACCAAATGGATGTGTTGCAGTAGATCGAACAACGCCGCCTCCATCATCTTGTAAAGAATTGAATTGCCATTTTGGTGCAATTTGTACGGATCGACGTGGACTTGCGATTTGTGAATGTCACTCCGAGTGTGACAATGAAACGCCTGGGGCGCAGCAAGTTGTTTGTGGAAGCGATGGTCAGACGTACGAGTCTGAATGTCAACTACGTTTGGTTGCATGTCGTCATCAACGGGACATTGTCGTTTATGCCTTTGGTCCATGTTCAGGTAAGAGTTGCTAGACATTAGCTTCACTTTTGGGCCAGTCTATATTCAAAAGTACATCATTTGTTGGCAGGTTCTGATTGGCCCATCGCTCACTATACTCAGATGCAGTACACGCAACCAGATGAGCCTCATTATCCGCTATCAAAATACACCCGACATTTGTTAACGCCTGAATCGAAATATTATTACGCAAGACATTCGCTAAGTACTGGACATTGGGGTACACCACGAGATACTCCAACGAATATCATAACGGGCATCAACTTTAACGCTCATGGTAATTCAATAAAGCTTTCTCAATCAATCTAGTTTTCAATGTCATTTAATTTTGTTATATTTTCATAATCGTCAGCAGCATATCGGCCAACACCGGCAACCGTTCGAGTGATAACCGCATTACTGGGTGATCTGTGTACGAATCACACAGATTGTTTGATCGTCAACAGTGTATGCATTGGTGGAGCTTGTACTTGTAAAGATGGATTCGTACAAACAGCTGATCGTCAAGAATGTCTAGGTAGCATCAACATCAATCACATCCATTCAATTGTCGTTCAGTCGTTTTGATTAGAGTTGCGAAAACACTATGATGCATTCAGAAATATCATCCTTATTGATGTTTTAAACTAATGATACTACACAGTATAATCAAGGGTGCATTCGTCTTGGACGCTTACACGCTTATAAGCACAAATTATTGGTGTTCATGTTGGCTTACGAACGCTTAGAATCGATCAGAAAATATCGTTCGTTTTGGACGTTGTGAGCGTTAGTTTGTATCAACATGGCGACGTTTAATTTTGTCGGAAGTAACAGAACTAGTATACGTTTTACCAGATCCTGAATCATTTAAATCGATCGAAAATAATCTGGGTAAATAGTTAGCCATTTTTACTGATTTGTCAACGATTTTAATTTTAAGTACTTTAATAAATATGACGTTTGGTTAGCTTACGCTCACGTAGCATTCGTTTTAATAAATAATAACATTTGGCGCTCACGCTTCTGCTGCCCTACTTCTGTGGAGTAAGCGGCTATGAGCGCGAGATCTATCTCATGAACTCAGCCGCAAGCATGATTTTTTGACACTCACAGCGCCAAGTCAAACGCTGAAAATGACGATTGAGCGCGCTGACAGCGTGTGAACGTCCAAGACAAATGCACCCCAAATATCCTTTTAGCTTGTTGCCACCCAATTATCTACGGTTTTAAATAAACAATCAACAAAAAAGATTAAAAGTCTGTCTTTTATTTTTATATTCGTGTATCCAGTTCTACGGTTTACGATTCAAGTCAAATATATAGAGTTTTCGGAGCTCCAACAAAAAACTTGTATGATTTTGAAGTAGAATGTTGAATATTGAATATGATTTCAGCAAATTCGATATCGTTAACAACAACTGAAGAGTTTCATGCATGCGTGTCATCGCCATGCCATGGTGACAGCACTTGTATTGATTTACCGTCCTCCACATTCACTTGTGTGTGTGGCGTGAACTTGACGGGAGCGCAATGCGACCAAGAGATGAACATACGACTGATCGAAACACCGTCCTTCGATGGGATGTCATACATCAAGTTGCGGACAATCAAAGCGTACCACAAAGTGAACATCGAAGTGCAGTTGAAAAGCTACACAGACGATGCGATCCTCTTGTACAATCAACAGAACACAGATGGCACTGGTGATTTTATATCGTTAGCGTTAATTCATGGCCATGTTGAATTTAGGTACATTTGAAAATCAACTACATTTAGGGTGTATTCGTTATGGGCACTTCCCTACCTCAATGGAGAATGCGTCTGTGAAAGTCATCCATTAACACGCTTTATCAGCATACAGCTTTAGAGTTTTAGACGCTGAAAGTGTGTAAGCGTCCACAACGAATATACCCTAAATAGCATGCAATGAACTTATTGAAGAATAAAACAATATCTTGAACCGTTAACATTTGTTATTTAGATACAATTTAGGTAACGGTATTGTTAAAATAACATCATTAAAGAAAATTGAAAAAGGACAGTTTCATCATGTGGTCGTTAAAACGTACCATCGCGATGGCATGCTCAAAATAGATGATAATGAAGAGGTCGCTGGCCACTCCACGGGGAAGTTACGTGCCCTGGATTTGAAGGACAATGCTTTCATTGGATTTATTCCAACAAATTATACACGAATTTATCAGAATATTGGCACCAACAATGGATTTATGGGCTGCATTCAACGCTTGAAGATCAATCATCGCACTATCGACGTCCATCCGACCAAAGACGAGTATGTGCTCGCAGTGTCTGGGATCACGGAATGTAGGGATAGTTATTGTTCGAAAATGCCATGTAAAAATGGAGGCACTTGTTTTTCCATACCAAATAATCATCGGTTAGTATTTATAACTACCTTAACTTATTTATTAATTGTTTAAATACCTTGTGTATACTGTACTGACCTTTTGTAGACATTACGTTTGTAATTGTTTGAGCAATTATACCGGAGAACACTGTGAGACACATGTGAGTCCATGCGCATCGAATCCATGTTTGAATGGTGGCATTTGTGAGGTCTTGCCCAACGATCAATACTACTGCAAATGTTTACCAGGTCACACAGGCGATAAATGCGATCAAGGTAAATGTCACAAGAAGTGCTGATTAAAAAGTGATTAATTAAATATTTATCAAATTACAGCGGATATCGAAGCAAAGTTTGCACTGATATCCGTACCAGAATTAAATGGTACCGCCTACATTCAATATCCAAGACTTGAAGGTGTTAAAAAATCATTATCAGCGGAAATTTGGATCCAACCATACACTCCAAACGGTCTAATCTTTTATACGGCTCAACATGGTAAAAGTAGTGGTGGGGATTTTGTAGCTTTAAATTTAGTACATGGACATGTACAGTTTCGTTTTAATTTAGGCAGTGGCATTTGTAATATCACGTAAGTTTACACATTACAATAATACTAACGAAATCGATACTCAAATTTGAATTCTGATTGAATCTCTGTGCAGATCAAAAGACAAACTCAAAATGTATCATTGGTATCGAATCAAAGTCCATCGATACAATCGTGATGGATATTTACAAATAGATAATGGTACGATTCTTCGTGGATCTTCAGGTCCTTTATTAGCTGAATTAAATTTAGATCTTCCATTTTATATTGGTGGTTTACCGTGCGTATTATTATTTGATTTGTTATCTATATTTAATTAAAAATCTAATCAATATTTATATGTTTACTCATCAGAAACTTCTCAGAAATGAATCGATTAGCAGGTGCCACAAAAGGTTTCCGTGGTGCCATTCAACGTATCTTGTTGAATGGCAAGGAGTTGAACATATTACAAGCCCAATACAAGTGTAAAACAAATTTAAAACATATCAACATGTCTGCTGCAATGACAACAACATGTAAACTATATCATATGAACTATTACGATGGACCCCCCTGCTCCAAAAAAGACTATCCATGTTTGCATGCTGGAATCTGTGTGCCTGTATTCAACGATTATGTTTGTCATTGTAAAGAAGGACGACTTGGACGGAATTGTGAAATTGGTAAGTGACAACTAACACTGAATAACACTTAATGGTCTACATGAATCAAGGGGTGGCTGTTACAGGCTCATCTCGATTACTGAGACTTTATGCAGGACATCCTGTCGCAAGTTGAGCATAAGCACAGCTAGGTCATTCGACTGTGCTCGGTGGAGGCTCAATAGAATGCAGTTGAGAAGGGTGGTGGGGCTCTTGACAGGGCACTGTCGATTGAACTACCCATCTTCATAACTTGGGGATCTCTAATGATCCCACTTGTAGGGCCTGTTTCCCCTACCCCTTTTTCTGATTATTATTATTAATGGTCCACATTTAATTAAATTTAATATATATAATTTTAGGTGCAGATATTATTAAAAAGTCTATAAAATTCAGTGGACACAACTTTTTACACTATCGAGGACGGAAAGCAAGGTGGGTATTCACTATTCAAATAACACACATCAACACACATACCATCATTTGAACAAGCTTTTGTTTTTTGTTTGGGGGGAATACAAATAAACAAACTACCTACCTTACCTACCACTAAAATGACTAATTTACAATTATTTATTTATATTTAATGCTTAACCAAAAAAAAAATAAAAATAAAACAAATAAAAGTGATCAATTTACTAACTACCATCACAATCACAACCATTCGATTCAAACTGATACCACTGATACCACCATTGATACTACTTTGGATCTGAACGGTCCAATCGATCCAAATGAGGATGATGATTTAGATGATGATTTCATCGACGATTACTTTGAAGAATATCAGATTGAAGAACATGAACATAACAACATTCTCGACCTCGACGAACATTCGAATTTGATCAATTTTGATCTCTTCACGGCAGGGTGAGATTATTTTACTAATACTAATAATAATAATAATAATAAACATAACAAACATTCATATTTTTATTATTTAATTTAAAATTTAATTAAACATTCATTCACTAATTCATGATATTTATAATTCATTAACTTATAACTCTAATTAATAATTATTTAATTAATTAATGACTGCAATTCATTATAGTATTTTAATATGCAGTACAGATTGTTCCAATCAATGTAATGCTCACTCACTCACTATTTAATTGTTTTTAGTTGTAGCTTGCTACCAAATGTAGGACATTCTGTATGAAGAATTTGAATCAAAACATGAGACTTATAGTCATTATCAGATACGTTTTCATTTTAATAATTAAGTATTCGTTTGATGTTCTGTGTCTTGGAGAAGTTCTTTGTGTACAAGCTGGGTACAATCAAAAGAAAACATGATACGTCATTCACCCCAATTAAAGCAGTGTTCAACTAGCCAAGGTACTAAGTTTCGCTTCACGACGTATGTATGTATTTCCCCTACACACATAACGTTTTAGTACCTTGGCTAGTTGAAATAAACATATATATTTAAACTACACTTCACTATTATCTAGATCTACATTATTTATAATGATTTGGTCATTTGATTTAGGCGAAAGGGCGAACGTGGTAATAAATTTGAAATTATTTTACGCACTTTTCATTCAGATGGTTTAGTATTATGGCGTAGTAAGAATCGAAATCCATATAACTATTTGGCAATAGCTATTGTGGATGGCTATCCAGAATTTAGTTATATTTTGGGTAAACAAACCGATTTTTGGTCGGTGAGGTATGTTGTTGCATCCCATATATAAATGTCAAACACAGTCAGTCACATGTTTTTGTGTTGTAGATCACAGACTCGGATCAACGATGGTGCTTGGCATACAATTACAGTACGCCGTCAAAAACGTGTTGGACATATCTCTGTAGATGGTTCGGTAGCCGAACGTGGTGTTTCATGGCCTGGACAAATATATTTTACAGCAAATCCGAAAGTTTGGCTAGGTATAAGATTCAAACAAAATGTATGTGTATTACTAGTTGCATAATAAATGTGTTTTTAGGTGGAGCACCAAATTTACCAAGTGGATTACCACAAGCATATCATGAAGGCTTTAAAGGGTGCATTCAAAGTGTCAAAGTGAACAATAATTATTTAAATTTAATGAAAACAACGAGTCCATTGCAGTATTGTCACGAGAATGAAGTCTAATTAATATATTCATTTCAATCCTTCATCACTTCACCATACCATAGACTTGGACAATGAACAACCTTCTCTAAGTCTATGGTTTCAACATACAAACACATACTTAATGTTAATAATATAATATGATGAGGGTTCTATCAAATGCCGCCGAGTACCTAGTAAGTTAGTTAACTAGTAACTACCAACTACCAATTCTATCAACAAGATCAGTCTTCATCAGTCCATTATTTAAGTTCAGAATCGATTGATATGATTCTAAATCCAGTATATAAAATAATGAGAGCCATCAAGATATGAAGAAGAGGACCATGAGTAGATCTGTACTCTTACAAGATGGTAATGTAGGTAGATGGCAGATACTAAACTTATACAAAACAAGACTTTCCTATGAAAAAAAACAGAAGACAAATATCAACAAATAGATTGAATTTATAAATTTTAAAATTGATAATTATTGATAATTATTAATGAATTGAATTGAATGCATGAAGATTGATAAATACTTGTATTTAATATTGTTATAGCGAACATAATGTTATTATTTAAAAAAACAAAACAAATAATATTAATTAATAAAAGTATATATAATTAATTTAATTCAATATTAAATTAGTTTTATTTATTTATTTACTACACCTATCTTAAATCATTGTGAAACCATCCATCAAATTAGCAACGAGTAACGATTGTTACGATTAGCTAATTCATACCTGATGATGATGATGACTTAGTTTATAATCGAAATACGTATTTATGAAAAGATACGTATTTATGAAAAGAACTATTTATTTATTTATTACTAACAATAAGATTCAACTTGATTTATTGTTTAGACTTTTAAATGTGATCATCAGTTTAGTCAATTAACCGCGACTTTATTTTCTTATTAATTGACAAACTGCCGATGTCGGGATTCGAACCCATAACCTCCCAATTTCCAAGTAGGCATACTGCGCAGACATAACGCCTTAGACCGCTCGGCTACTTGGACTGGTCCCTTTGATAGAAGTGAACACTCAGTTCACAGAATGGCTCCTTCCGGTCCTGTACTCCCGGATACCGATGGTCGTGGACTTCTTCGCTGTACCTCCCAACCCACATGACGTACAAACAATAGATACAGTTAGATTCTTTTGGTTTGGTTTGGACTATTGGTATTTGGAGGATGTGGTAGTAAAAAGACAATAATGAATCGATAAGACTATTGATTGATTTGATTTGTTATTTATTTATTATTTATTATCAAAGCACTACAATTGTTTTTTAAGTTGAACGTCACAAATTTTAATAACATTTCAAAATGTTTTGTTTGCTAAATGAAACTGATTTATGTTTTATTTGAATTGGAAATCAATTATTTAAAAAATTAATACAAAAATGTTTTTTTTTTTAAACAAACAGAATGTTTAATGTTCATGTTTTTATTTTTTATTAAAACCTAACAAATTTTGTGAGATCAATCATATGGATCAAAATTGTTTGTATTCATCATCAGTGCCGACTGACTCGAATTCAATATTCAATATCTAATGACAATTATTAGATGCCAATCACCATGCCATATCCATTCTTAGGTCTTAGGTTACTAATCTAGAGCAACTAATATACCGAAGATAGAACAAAAATCTTTTTTTTTAATTTTGATGGCCTTATCAGATACAAAACTCACCATTTGTTTGGAATGTATTTTTAATATATGCAAAATTTTATCCAAAAATCTTGAAATTTTTGTTTGTTTCTGATTTGAGTGAAACTCACTATACAAGGTAAATTTGACCCAAAAAACACGAAAATCGTATTCATTTAACGATTTGGTGAACGATTTACGAGATATCGCATAAAACAGGGAAAAAATCGTATAAAAGTGGGCATATCTCAGAAACTACACGTTTAATCGTCAAACCAACTGGATTTTTGTGTTTTTTGGGTCTTTTTTACCTAGTAAACTAATTTTTATTTAAATCTAAGACTAAAAATTTTTTGTGTTTTTATCGATTTTTTCTAAGGGAAGTATGCCTTAACAAATTTTTTGCAAAAAAATTTTTTGTGTCTGATTTCGATAAAACTCCGAATATAAGGTAATTTAGACCCAATAAATTCAAAAATCGCATTCATTAAACGATTAGATGTATCGTTTTCATACGATTTCCATCTCAAAAACGAATAGAGATGGATGGCCGGAGAAATCTGTATCTCAGAAACTAATCGAGCTATCTCAGTTTTTCTTAAAAAATTGAATTCCTTGACATAAATTTAGTGGGTTTGAAAAAAAATTTCATTAAAATCGGATTATTAATGTCCGAAATAAATCAGAAACCATTTTTTAGATTTCGGTGACGTCACTAGATTCAAAAAAACAATTTTTTTACTATCACAGCCATATTTTGTCCGATTTTAATGAAATTTTTTTTTGAAATCTACACTATTTGAGATAAATTTTCCATTTTTACAATATAGAATTCAATAGCGTCTCTGGATTTCGCAAAACAAGACCTTTGTTGAGACTATTTCTAAAACCAATAGAGATATCTAGATCTTTCTATCAAAATTGAATTCCTTGACTAAAATTTAGTAGTTTTGAAAAAAAAATGCAACAAAATCGGATCAAATATACCTGAGATAGACCAAAAACCAATTTTTGGAATTTGGCGACGTGACCAGATTAAAAAAATTAATTTTTTGACAATCACAGTTAAATTTGGTCCATAGATGAATTTAAGATATCTATTTGTCATAGTTAATTAATGCGCATGCTCAAATCAATTCCATGCTTATTCCAGATCTGTAACCAGACCACTTTCAGATAAAATAAAATAATTCTTAGGAATTTGATTTTCACAGAAATAGAAAGGACATGGCCCATGGCTCCTTCCTCGTGATTCGTATTCGGCACTGGTATTCATTCTGAAACGACATAGTCGTCCCATTTCCTAAATATTTTATGCACAATTAATTTTTAAGTACATCATAACTACATTAAATTTTAAATTATACCCAAAAGCATTTTCCTACAACAGCGAAAAAAAAGTTTTGTAGAAAAATATTTTCGTGTAGTTGAGAACTAAGAGAATAAACAAAGACAAACAAAATCATCGTATTCGCTCCATGCTTAGTTGTAGCGATTAGCGACAAAACGGTAAAAAATTGCACTAATTGGGGTAGATTTATGTCTCAACTCTCACGTTGTAATTTGTTACAGTCGTTATTTTGATGGCTGTATCTGTCAATCGTGTCAGTCGTGCATAGAACGGATAGATCTTCTAAACGTAAATCAAAATATGTTCTCTTGCATACATTTATATTTAATATGAGATTTAGTGCGCATGATTTGAATAAAACAATTATGTAATAGGAAGATAGCATACATCGTAGTCCATGCGCTGTTGCGATTCATCCATAGTTGATCCATAATAGCTACCGCATGGCCTAACAATAAATAGTATGTAAAGCATTCAAAATATTTGCTAAATAATACTAAATCAAGTTCAAGAACGACCCGATTCATCAAACAGACAGTTTATACAGTTTAGAGGATATAAACTGTAAACTAGAGCAGCCACTCACTAACTGAACTAAACTGGACCATAGACTTAAAAAGATCGTACATACTTGTATCTGTTCGTAATTGAATGCGTGAGTAAACTTATCTTCCTCAAATTATTCTCTTGCATATTCAAATGAAATAGTAAAAATAGAGATAAAAAACGGTGCTAATTCGAGAATTATTTCAGATTGAAATCACACCCATTTTGTAATTTGTAATAATAATTACAAAATACACTTTCGCGCGTCCGTCCGCTCGTATATCCATACAAACAAAGATGGGTCTCACAATACTGAACTGAATGATTAATATTCATAATAATAATTAAATTGAGAGCCATGTTTGTGGGTCTCGTTGTGAGTCATTTCGGACCTGTATACGAGCGAGTTGTCTAATTAAAAATAATATTTTATGAGTTAGTCATTCATTATTAGTCTTTCATTAATAATGGATTTAATAAACATATATCTTCAATAATACTTTTGAAATTTTTAAAAGAATCATTATGTCCCGACCCACCAAATAAGCTCTTAGCAAGGCTTCATTCAATTCATCGTTAAACAAAATCTCATTTTTTTAGAAATGTTATCTTATTGAATATCAAACGAACGAATCGATTAGAGTTTGGAGTTCGAACCCTTCGAGACATAATTAATTATAAATTATAGTAAATAATAAATAAAAAGTTTTTTTTTATTAAAATATTAAATAAAATATAAATAATAATAAAAGTCCAGACTAGAAATAAGTAACTTTCGTTTAAATATTCCAAAACATTCCCAAATGATATTCATCCATCAAGTTCTTGATTCATTAATCAAAGATACCTTCTTAGTTACCCCCTGCCTCCTTGAGGGAAATCATTCATCAAGTTTGATACCACCCTTCACAGGACTGTTTCTTTTTAAGATCAGAAATAAGAATCAAGAGTTCTAATGGTTCGTTTAGACTACGACTTAAGTTGCGACACAAATGTCAGACATAAATTTCTTGACTGTTGACACTTAAACAGATTTTTGGTGCCTGGAAACTATCCAGACACAAATGTACGGAACTTGTGCCCAACCTGTCCACACACAAAATAACAGATTGCTACTTATATTGTAATTAAACAACGACGTAAACACTATATTTAACTATATACTATGTATATGGAATGTATGAAGTGTATGAAAAAATGTCGAACCTGTTTGAAAACCTGAAAAGACACTTGGACACAAAGTGTTCACACAGCCGCTGATTCGATAATGTCGCAATAAATGTCACAATTAGAGACACCCGTGTACACACATAGACACTCGGTGTATACACTGAGTGTACGATGGTATAGTGTTGTAGTCTAAACGAACCTTTACACTATCATTGAGTTTGAAGTTGATTGATGAATGTGTCTATCTACTGAATGGAATGTATCTAAGATTTAAAAATCAACATCAGCTAATTGAATTGAATATCTTACATGAATTGAATTTAGTTTGTTTTTGGTTGAATCAGTAATCAGTAATCAATCAGTAATTAGTAATAGTTTTACTATTTGTTTTTGGTTAGTTTAAACATAATCCACGATGATTATATAATAATATTTATAATTAGCTTATTTGATTTATATTCTTTGTTGTTTAATATCTTTTAATAGTTTCTTTTTTAAATCTAAACAAATTAAAATATTGATTTAAAAAACAAAAACTATAAATGAATGTCTAAAATGTACGTACACTTAACTTATCAGTCAGCACTCATGACTCATCAGTTGAGTTAATAGAGACACGACCATCAATAGTTTGATTGATGATGAGTGACTGAGGATACATTGAAGACATTGCAACACAAGAAGTGATCAATGATCCATTGATCAGTGATCACTGATTATTTTAAAACATGAAGAATGGAATGAATTTGGAAGAAAGTAGAAAAGAATAAAATTTGTAATAGTACTATTGCTGTTCAAGCCAAGAAGGGAATGTTGAATTAGGCGTCTTCATTTTTATATTAAATTGCTTTAATGTTGTCTCCAATGCTGTTTGGTTGCCAGAGAAGTATGCAGACACGGCATTGTGGAACAGTAACAGCTGTTTATGCATCACTTTAATCTAAAACAAATACAACAACAACTATTAGGTATTTTTTACTAGCTATTAGGTCCTTTTGGTTAAGGAACTTATAGATACATCAATATACTGTCTGTTTTGGTCTGTAGTCTGTCTTCTGTAGTGTGTGTGTGCATATGTAATGAATAATAATATTATAAATTAAGTGGGCATCACTAAATCCCCACTCTTAAATGACATCAATCAAACATCATACCACAAGCAACCAGATGTTTGTAAGTATGTGTATGTATGTATGGTTTTATAGTAAATATTTTATTTATTTATTTAACATAGATTCCCTATTAGAAATGCTTTTGAAAACAGACTGTATATACTTATTGGGTATAATAAAACCCAACAAATACGATAAGTGATCTAATAATCCAGTCAAAAAATCAAAATAAAAACATCACAACTTTTCGGAAAAATTCGCATTGGTACAGATTTTAAATACCCTATTACTACTGAAATATTAAAAGTCACCACCAATCGTACTTGATTCAAAGTCAAAGATGAAAAATATCAGTTGTGCGCATACTTCTCTTAAACGGTAAGTGTTGTCGTTAAACTAGGTCAGACGAAAGTTATAGATCATGCAACAAAATGTCTAAGATACTTTTTTTGATTCAGCCACCAGTTTTTCAATCAATAAGATACTGTCTCTGACCAGAGATCAAACGTCCTTCATCACAATCAGATCAGATCGTGGAGTATATCCACTCGTTGTGGGGAAACCACGTTAAAAAAAATGCGGCAAGTACACTAACTCATGGGTGGAGCAGAAATGTGTACATATTATGGAATCGTGATATCTCAGGAATAGTGATTCGTAGAAAAACAAGTATCTGAACAATTTTTGTAGACAATTGCATGCTCTATAACTTTTATCTGATCTATTTTTACGATGACACTTATCGTCTAAGAGAAATATACGAAAAATTCGACATTTTTGACGTTTGACCTGGAATAAAATTTTTTGCAGAAATCGGATCGGTGAAGACTATTGATATTTAATTTGTAGTAGTGCAGCTCTATGCGATTTGAATATCTATTTTGACTGGGTCATAATGGAATGGACGTAAACTAATAAACTATCCATATTCCATATGAAACAACTCGATTTGAACTCGATTTTGAAGTATTTTTACAGTGGAGTCAACTGATCCAAATTCGAATCAGTTCAAATTTAAATTTGATAAAAGCTCGTCGAATATTAAAAATACTGTATTCAGTCAGAATGATATAAAATGGAATGTATGGATGGATTGAACTGAATCCGGTTGGGTTGAACTTACCCGATTTTCATCTAGAAACTTTAATTTGATTGAAACATCTGTCCGTAGTCGTTCATACTGCTCTTTATGTAAATTGAAGTCGTGATGGGCGTCTTCCAAACCAGAGGCATTCGTTTGTTTCAACAGCTCCAGATCGGTGCGATAGGCGTCGTACTTGATCCGGGCCAATTCGTATTGCCGTATTGTTTGTAAGGTGTCTTCTATTGTTTTATTGCAGAGTGTGCTCACTGATGATATAAAAAAATTCAATGCCCCTAATAAAGTTTCACCATTTTTTGTTAAATTTCGCTGTGTCTCCGAATTATATAGAAATTCCTCTTGTAATTCTGGTGATTTTTGTGCCAATTCAGAAAATGCATCACCCAATGCTTGCTACAACATAAAGTGTCACATGTCATGTTAATTATTACGAGTGAGGACTTAACAACTAGAGCAGAAAGATTTTTATCCAAACCATGTAGTTTGGTTTGGATACCTATCTATTATCAATTATCGGACACACGCGGATCTCTTGCGTGTTTTCAGCGTGAAGCGTTTAAAGCCATTATAATATATTTTTCATCGGTCATATCCCGAGTTGGTTGGGTTTGCGTGTTTTTGGGCCCCCGCACTAAAAGGCGTTCTATATATTTCCCATATTGTGGCAAAAACTAAAGTACTGGGTTGGAATAGTTACCTTATTTAATTTCAATAGTTTTTGCTACAATATCTGAACGTTAGTTTAATCTAACTTTGAACTCACGCTAGAGAGCCGCCTGTGTCCGAATATCACGGCCCTTATCAATTACTGACCTGTGTTTGAACTAAATGATAAAAATGACTAGTTAATGCTCGCGAATGTTGCAAAATATTCATATATTTTTGTTGAGTGTCCCTTAACTGCTCAATTTCTGTTTCCAATTCTACAAATTAAAAATAAATGATTTTTAAAGATGTCTCCGAATCAATGATCGAATGATATAAAACCTGAATCAATTGTCCTAGATGTGCGTCCTAACTTCTCGAACATCAGTTGTTTCGTACATTTGTAAGTGGAAATCGACCAATTTTTAATAGTCTCGATTCGCGATGAGCCCGCTTTCAACACAGTTGTCGATGATTCACTACCACTTCGATTATTTAACGAATTTGATATTTTTGTGTTGGACAGTTCATTCAGACCACCAGAAAACGATAGCGAATGATTAATTGGCGTTGCAATTGCACTAGAATTCGCATTATTCGTATCATTTGTGTTCGTATTCTTAAGCATTTCATGTATACTGTTACATTCACTGGTCGAACTCGACGTTCGAATTGAATTCTGTGTTACGGACGACATGTTTTATCAATTCGTTGATCACTCACAACACTGGACACCGATTCAATTGATTCAACAGATATTTACATTTCATTTCATTCACATACAACTCAATTCAACTTTTTATTTGACATCACACTTCACACGAAATGTCATTAGAGTCATGGCGATCGCTTCGAACTCTGATGCCAACAATTAGAACTAATTATTAAGAATCAACTTCTTTCAAATGATTATATCATTTATTTATTATTTTATTATTCAATAGTTAATAATCAATACATTCATTCAAATCAATTCTCTAATAATTACTTACTCTAATAATTCTTTTACATTACATACAATTACAAATTTAAAATTGGACGGTGAATCGAATGATGACGTCATGCATAGACGCCAGACGTCTTAATTACCACGTATACATTCAATTCGAAACTAACGATGTCGACAGGTGTCGGTATCGCTCCACCGATCAACAATTTTCATTTTATGTCTTCAACTTTCATTTTTATCCAAAATTATTTTCATTCTAAACAACTGAACTCCATACTTAACATTTCTTGAGTATTGAGTGTCTAAAGTGTTTAGGTCAGACTCGAGAATTTCAGGACAATATTGGATTTATGGATAGAAAAAAAAGGGTTTTTACAAGCTTTAAAAAATGATGTTTAAAAGCTTTTTTTTAAAGTATTTCGTATTTCTTTGGTTTTGAAAAACTCTGGTGGTGAGAATGTATACTACATAGCTATTTAAAAATTGATGACTATCATGACATCTGTTGGTGTCAGTGGTGTAGCTCATAATATCAACAATCAAGAATAGCCACTTGTTCGACAGACCTGATGAACTAACCTCTATATAACTGGCAATACAGCACTGTCTAAACGTCTCAAGAGATACTAAAACTTTATGTGTGTGTGGAAATATATGTGACAGTCACACATTCATTAATACTCATTCTTATCACACAATACAAAAGCCGTGAAGGCGTGCTGAAGTAAAACTCAGTTCCTTGGCTAATTGAGCAGCGCTTCAATTGGAGTAAATCGCGTAACATAGGATACTGTCCAGTTTACTGACCTCTATATAATGTTATTTAGAGGTCAGTGCTATTTATACTATTTCAAGTACAAATTGTGTAGTTTTTAAAAATGACAAGAAATTTCCATCATACTATGTTTTCCTAATGGAAATTCGTACAAATTTATGAATTTTGTCCAAAAATCATCAAAAATGTGCACAAAATTGTTTAAAAAAATTCACATTTCTACTAGAAGAAAAAAAAAACCCTTAAACTCGGCCTTACGCACTTCCGCGCTCTAGAAAATGACAACAAATTTCCATCATATCATGTGTTTTCCAATGTTTGAACGGTAATTATGGCAAATTTATAAATTTTTTGAAAAAAAGTTTCAAACAAAAGTAAAATCACAATTTTTTCTTTTTTTTAATAAACGAAGGACGATCAAAAAATAAAATTAGGCCATAATAGACCGTCAAAGGGCCATCAAACGATTGCGAAAAAAAAAATTGTAATAACTTAACATGGGGTGCTAAATATCTATAGGTTCGGTAGTCCAGTTATTTAAAGGTCAGTGACCGTATACTTCTGTTTATGACTAAATAATAAATGGCCTTCCATATTCTACTAATCCACATAACAGTGTTTGGTCATGAAGTGAGTAAATATGTAAATCTGTTTAGTTAGGACTTTTGAATTTAGGACTTAGATAAATTGAGGGTTGAAGGTTGAGTATCAACCACAAACAAAGTAACCAAATTCAGTAACAATATAAATAATATATTTAAATAACTTTGAACAATGAATTAACCTTGTTGAACAATTTTATAAATTTTTGCATATTTGTTTGTTGTTGCACCGAATAAATACATTTGATGGTTTTCCAAAAATGGTATTAATATGCGAACATTTTCTAATTCGCCCTCTGTTTCCAAACGAAAACCTTCCATGTAACCGTACTTGTACAGTGCAAATTTGGAATCGTTTGTGACAATTGTTAAAAATAAATCACTTTTCAATGTTTCTGTAATGAAAACAAAAATGACACATGAACAGAATAACAGAGTGTACAGCTATGTTCAAAAGTATTGAATCAATGAATATTGATTTTATAATTACAAGAACCTTCTTACATACCTCCTAAATAAAATAAATTTGCATGCAATGTTGCTGATTCTAAATGAATCAATTGATAAAAATAATAATTATCGAATTTTCTATTATATTTGTAAACAGCTAAACTCGATTCGCTCTGTGCAAATGTTATCACACTTTTGCCATTTTTTAAATTCGCACTAGATATTCCAGTAACGGCCTTCCGACTTGATACATTTCGAAGTAATTGAAACTAAAAATCATGAATCGTGTCTTCACAACAAACATTCAACAACAACTTTGATGGGGTCCGAAAACGAGCAGGGGTAGAGGTCTAGGGGATGTAGGATATACAAGTACAATGTGCACATGCGCCAGAGCACGTTTTATACGTTTTGAAGTGATCCAAACGGTATAGAACTGAACTACTTACTCCTGCGCAAATGGTATATACTATTTGCGCAGACGTAAGAGGTTCAGTTCAACATGGTTTGGATCACTTCAAACCGTAAAGAACGTAAATCTGAGGTGAGCTTTAGTGAACAGCTTTGCGAATGATGGTGCTCGTTCATGGAACACTTTAAATTCAATACCTGTTGCTCAATATCATGAAATCGATAAATACCACTGTCGATACGTTTCGAATAATCGTTAACATATTGGGAATTTCCAATAACTAGAATGATTCCTTGTTCTGTTACTAAAATATCCAAAGTTGAGGCACCATATGTTTCAATTGTTTGGATCAAAGTTGTCTTTTTAGTTTGCCTTGATAGTTTCAAAACCAGACAATCTATGGTATGTGTATTGTTGTATGGTTCATAAAAACGTGCCAACACAATGTACATTTCACCATGGCTTTCAAAATACTTGACATCACTTAGATAGCCAACTACGTGATCCGGATCAAATTCAAACACATTATCACCATGTGATTCACGACTTTGTGTTTCTGGATCAATAATTTCAAACCATACTATGTGCGACATTTCATTGTCGAGTGTATTCGAATTAGAACTGTGGACAAACGATACCATTTATAAATGCTAATTGTACAAAAATTTATTTTTAAATGTTTCATTTCAGAAAATTCGATTTCATTTTTGATCAAATATAATTTTAGCTATCTATGTTCAAGTATAAACATCTGTGTGTAAATAATGATAATATCGATTATCGATTCAAATAGTTTCGGAACTATGTATTTGTCAGTTTGTTAAATTAAATATTGACTTAAGAATTGGGACCACATTTAAAGATTTGTTTATTGATCTTACCGACATGATTCTTGATAACTGATTGTGTTTGTAATGACATTGATGATTAAATTTGGATTATCAGTAAATTGATAAATACGCTGAAAATCAGCACCATAAATGGGCTCGATTTGTCCAAAATGTTTGAATTGAAACGAGTACTGAGTGGCACACGTACAATTGATTGGTAAGTAGCAATGATTTCCATTCAGACGCTCTCCAAACAGATTGAATTGCGTTGTATTTTGAATGTAATCAACTGTACCGGATTCCATATCCATTTCTGGTAGATCAATAACACCAGCCATTTGTTCTAAATATAAATATCTGGACGCCATGTCTACAAAACAAAGATCATCACTATAGATCACTATAGATCCATAACTAGTGTTCATACTTTGTATCATCACATACTTTGTGTCAATTTGATACCATTATCGAGTTGTGTTTGAATCCTTGTTGCAAATTCTGGATGGATCATATCGATATGAATCTTATCCATCAGTTGGTTCCAAGTCAATCCATTCAGACTGTTCGCGTTGATCTTTGAATTCAATATTACTGGATTCTCAAACATCTGGAATAAACAAATAATTTATTATTTGTACTCGATAACTCGAATATCCAGGATCGATGTTTAGAGATCCAAAATCTTGTAACTTACAACATTTCCATGAATAAATGTACTTTCATCCGTGAAAATAGCATTTTGATAGACATCTTTGATTCGAACATTGTTGAGAACGTCAATATTGACTGCCGTTTGAATTTCAATTGATTTAGAAAATTGTTTGGCCGTTGCTATATTTTGTATACCACTATCAGTAATTATATTTGCCAATAGAACATCGTTAATTGATGCAAGGTCCGCTTCACCTGAATATAAACATTATTTAAAAAATACACCACTCGAAATTTGGACATTTCCATTAGGAATTTGGATCAAAATCCACCTAGGGACTCACTGTTCAGTCGGAATACATTTTAAGAGTTAACTGTTTACCTGATAAACTGATATTCTCAAACTGGTATGGCTGCCAAACATGTTGACATCTTTTTGAAGATAAGAGCATTCGAGAATCTAGAAACTTTGTAAAATTCTGTTGATTGATATTATGGGCATAGAAATTATTTGAAACAAATAAATTTTGGAACAGACTTGACGGAATGATTCGATTTCGTTTGTATGAAACCAAAACATCAGGGTCAATTCCATGGATTTGACCATCAATCTGTAATAGTTGAATGAATTGTTTTGTAATTGGAATACTTCTGGCCAGATTATTAAGATTACAGATTTTACATACTTGGAAATGTTTAGCATTGACACGATTTAAAAAGGTTTTGACACCACCGATGATAGGTCTGACATCCTCAATCCGTACGATTTGTTCATTGAACTTTGTTATATTCCAGTAGTTGACAAAAGGTATTCGCGAATCATTGAGTACTCGAATTGAATTCGCAAATAGATTATTTGTGAAGGTAATATTTCCATAAATTTTCTAAAATCAATTTATTTGGAAAAATCAACGAAATTTTGAATATCCAAAAATAGAAAATTATCGCATTCTTTTCAGCAGTGGATAATCTCCAAGAGCGGGGAAGACTAGATTCAGATTTAATTTATAAAAAATTGAATTCAATCTGAAAATAGCTCAATTTAGAACTATGTTTCCCGAATATT
The DNA here is from genome assembly GCA_963920215.1 of Nineta flava. NCBI lineage: Eukaryota > Metazoa > Arthropoda > Insecta > Neuroptera > Chrysopidae > Nineta > Nineta flava. The sequence continues at coordinate 1,378,714 of OY986046.1, forward strand.
TCAAAAATTTTAAATATTTGGCAACATGAATAATGAATGAATCGCCCCGCTAATGGTCACTTCGTTCGAATGCGAAAACTTTCCACTATTCCAATATTTACTTGATTTTGATGATCTCGAAATAGAGCATCCTTTTCAATCGATGACAAATTAATGTGATTAATATGACGGTTTGAGCGTAAATTTTTGGTGAGCAGACGACTTTTAAAATTGACTGGATTCGTTATGTTATAATCGTGATCCGATAGGATTGCATTATTCAACATGCTGTAAACTTTACTATGATCCGGCATCACAATGCTTCCATCCACAAACAACTGATTACAATGAATCGCTTGGATACTTTGTAAATCTTGGATTTGATCAGGTACTGCTAGTCCATGGATCAACTTTGGATGGAGTGAACCAAGCACATGCGCAGAACGTACTTTCAACAACGATGTATTCAAATATTGCATGTTAGAATTGGATGTAGATAGCAACAGATGTTCGGTTTGGATGCCATCAATCATTTGTGTGCGAATCGATGCTAAACAAATTGAAAATGATATAGGTAAGCGTGACGCAGCATGACCAATTTAATTGTGCATACTCACGTGCTTGAATATTTGTAAAATTATATTTGCCACGAATAGTTTGAGATCGTTTTCGCGAGAATACATTTGTAAACATATCATCGAATACAATTCCATTCAAATTGGTTGACTCCAAATTGATGATTTTAAGATTTTTAAATGTTTTATGTCCTGTCACAAAGACCGTTTTATTTTTTTGAACAATCTGTCCGTAATTGAACATCGAAAAGTTCTGTATCTGTTTCGCTATCAAATGATCGAAGACGGCGTTGCCATGAATCACGAGCTTCTTTAATGCTACCTCCTTGTTAAGTATTCTTAGTAAATTTTCTAGTGGTTGTCCATTTAAATTTTTAATTTGGATATGTTTACATTGAATTTGTTCCATATGTAAATGTTTTGGAATATTCGAAACATCATCAGATTTTGGATATGATATTTCATTGATATTTGCGGATGATGTATTGGTTAATATTAAGTCTCCCCTTATTTTAATACTTGGCACTGAAAACATTTACAAGTTTATTTTTAATCATCATAATACCCTTCATAGGCCCAGAGCCTATTTTGCTCTGGAAAAAAACTGCGGGAAATACGAATCCCGACATCGGTATTTTGTCAATTATTAAGAAAAAAAGGGGCGTTCCTGTCATAAGTCGGCTGCAGCCGTATATCCTACCAATTCCTAGTCTATACACATCCTCACATCCTTAGGCATCACAATGGACCTTATGGTCGAAGTGTAGCCCGTCCAGTAAAATCTATCTATCTATCTATCTGGATTCTTTAGATCTAAACCAACATGTCTGGAGAACAATGTGATCTTTTCTGATATCTCGGGAAATCCTAGGTGTGGTGGACTCTCATTATAGTAATTAAGGACTAAATGTTTTCCTATAATACAACAAAATAAATGTACCAGAAATGTTGTTGAAAGTGGTGAAAATGGGTTGATCGTTAATATATTGAACTTGTAAATTTTTAATGAATAGTTTTTCTTTAAATATTTTTGGTCCAGATATTTGATACCTAAAAGAAAAGAGAAGATCGTCGATCATTTGGTTGAAGATTTTGACAAGAGAATCTGAACTCACACTCCATTCAATTTGACGGCCTGTTTTGCCATAGCATGAACATCTGACTGATGGAACATATTTGTATAAAACAATGGGTACAGCGTTAGATTACCCAAAACTTGTAAACTCTTAAAGTAAAATTGGGTGGGTAACATGGGCCATATGTGTTCGTTGAACGTATCATTTACAAACAATTCGGTTGGAACACTGTTCATTTTATTCACTACCACGTATGGTACAGTTAAACCTCTTTCAAACACAACATTTTCTACAATTTCCTAAAATCATACAAGTTTATTTACAAAAATCAATTTAGGTCGCTGTAGTTTAGATATTATATGCCATGCCTGATTGATAGTTTTGAGCCAAAATTTTTCTCTAAAATTTGTATTCCAAACATTTCCATGAATATTTAAACGTGTTTTATTTGAATATTGTAAATTTTTGAGTAGTAAATTGCCACGAATTAGAACTGGTTCCGTATAAATCTGCAACAAATCAGACTCTTGCGTCCCAATTACATGATTTCCATTATCATTCATCCAATCTAGTGGCCCAAATTCACCATTTAAACTTGAGTTTCCAATTAATATTAGCTGTAGCGTACTAACTGGTCCTAAAAAATAAATAATAGCCGTGGGTATGCCGAATGTAAATGTTCATTAAACATTTACCAATAATTCGATTGTCTTCAGTTGTTTTAGCCGCATTTTCTCGTAATGATATTCCATTGACTGTTCCACAGTGAATGTTTGGTGTGTTGATCGATTTGAAAATAATATTTGTGGAAACATTTTGTAATGTATTTGTTGTCATGAAGTCAGCAACTCGAATATTCGATATTGAGTCGGTGTGTATGTGCGTAGCTGTAAATGGTACTGCGAAACTTAAATTACCAACAATTTCTTGATCAACATCTCGAAGAAACATCGATCTCATCAACTTGTTGAATGGTAGTCCATTGATGTTTGTAACTTCAATGTTGTTCGTCACTTTCAGATCGGACGATATAAATACCGTGTCGACATCCAATTTGTTCGGAGTGTCTTCGATGTTTAACTGTAAAAACAAAACGATTCAATTGCCTATAGCTGCTTTACTATAAATCAGTTCTAATTAATAACGATTGTCGTCAAACGAAGAATTTGATATCCTTCCCACTTCTAGCGTTTTCGATGATGATGACAAAAGTGGCACGTGGCCGATTGCATGGCCTATTCTGAGGCCCGGTGCGTCGAGCATAGAAATGTACCATAGAAATGTTAAAGGGAAAGGGGGCAATTTGGCAGCTGCCTAGAGCGACGAATTATCTTAGAATAACTGATTATATGATTGGTGAAGATTATGAATTGATTCGTGTGGACGCTTACCTTGTTCCAATTTACAATGGTCAATCGATTTGCATGTAAATTTTCAAAAAACTTAGTACCACTAATCAATAGATTCGTATTTTTGGATGTAACAATTTTATGAAATGGAACACCGTTGACGATCTGGACATTTGCATGGAATGCTTGTAAATTGTTGTTGAATTGCATCGACGCAGTCATTGTTTGATGTTGATGTTGAGGACCAGTCGTCTGCAGCAACAAGTTTTGGAACAAGTGATTCTGATTTGGCTCCAATTGTAAGTTATTGGTGTAGATTGTGTCGATTTTAGCAGTACACGAGATGTTTTGAGACGTTTCTTGAGACAACCATCGATGTGGATTCCATTCCACATTGTTGATCGATTTCAAGTTGATGTGATGTGTGTTCATGGTTCGTATCGTTACATCTCCATTGATTCTCATTTTCTGGTGGACCTATCGACAAATCGACAAACGCAACAAATAATATTAAACTTCGTACGAATAGATCTAACTGACCCTCAAGTGCGTGTTGTTTCCAAGATTCGTATTCGGATTCGTAAACATGTGTTTTGATTTGAAGTGATCTAATCTTGATTGGATTTCGATCAATTTAACGCGTATTTCTTGTTGGATTTCCATCGAATTTGTTTGAATTTGTTTCGTGACTCGTTTTAAATTTAGATAATTGTTTGTATTTCGATTTAAACACTCGTGCATTTTTCGTAAATTCATGTTTTGGATGTCGATTAAGTTTTCCATATGTGTTGTTACTTTGGCCATAACTTTCGGTTGTTCTACAAAATGAAAGATATCATTTCATTTATTCTGATGCCATTGACCTCTATAAAACTGGACAGATTATCCCATGTTACGCCATTCACTCGAATTGAAGCGCTCCTCAATTAGCCAAAGTACTAAGTTTTACTTCAGCACGCCTGCGCAGTATGTATGTGTGATAAGAATGTGTGCTAATGTATGTGTAGTTGTCACATTTCCACGAACATACAGTTTTAGTACTTTGGTTAGTTTAGGCGATTAGACAGTATTGGATCCATTCTTGGGTACACCAATCCAGTTATGTAGAGGTCAATGTTTGATACAATTACGAACCAATCAATTCGATACGGATTTCAAAAGGAATAACAACAATTTGATGTACTTCATTTATGAACACAGTTAATTGGCCTTGGCCAGTTCCAGTTCCATTTGTACTCTCTGTAATTACCATATTTTTAATTCGATTAAATTTTCCATTTAAATTGGCCACATGCGTGTATTGATCATTGCCAATTTGGTAAATACTTAAACCGTTCGATGTATGAACAATTGTTAACAGATTATTTGAATATGCAAAGTATATTACATTCGGATTTAGAATTTGTGGACGAAATTCGAAATGTTTGATCAAGACTAAACCTAAAATTGAAGAATGTAAATCAAAGTTCAGAAATAGGTCGTATGCGTGGTTCTTTCTGTACCTTTGACTAGATAAATAATATTTGATCCAAACCGATTCAGAATGAATACAAATTTTCGGTTCTGATATTCATATGGAACAACTGTTAAAGGTCCATTTGTATCCAAATGCTGTGTTAATTTTAATTTTTCTTTTTCAATAACAAAAACCATTGATCCAATTTTTGGAAAAATTAATGAATTCTGTAATAAAATCAGCATAGTCTTTCCTTGAGTTTTCAAACTGGTAACACCGTTACCAGAAATCATTAAAATTCGATCGATTTCATCAAAATACGTTTGAGTCCATTTATACAACCTACGAACACAAACTAGCTTTAATCTTAATTCACTTCCAAACTGTGATTCATCTTTTTGAATGAATGAGTCATGACTCATGCGCGAATTCAAGTGCCGAGGAAAGTATGGCATTCCATTTAGGGACAGACGAATTCTCCTTATAGAAGAGTACTTTAAAACAAATAACTGTGTTAATTGCTTAAATACCCGATATATATTGAGTTTATGACAAAAAGTTTTTAAACAAAAGTTGTTTATTTTTCAAAAAAGAACATTTTTTGTCGTTAAATTTTTATTCTATCTCTTACGGTTTCAAAGATAAACAGTTTTACCCATTTTGCCCAAACTTGGTCCGATCTAGAACACACATACGAGTGTTTTTGAGTTAACATGTTACGGACGGACGGATAACTTTGCGGAAATGAACACCTATACCAAAATATTTGTTCTGCGATCAATATTTTCAACCTTTAGTTACAAAGTCAGGACTAAACTCAATATACCGGGTATTCAGATTGTGTAACCAGTCTCGTTTTCTGAGCTCCCACATTCATAGCTCATTCATTCAGCACATCTTACATAGATGGCACTAAATTAGTTCCTTTTTGATTCACTATAAATAAATATAAAAAATTGTTTTCTTGAAAAAATTTTGCAATTTCTGGTACACCTGCACTTTGGATACCATGTCGAAATGACCAATTCCATAAGTTGTCACTGGTGTAAATGTTACAGAAACCTTCTTTCAATCCAATTATTAAAAATGTTGTATTTTGAAATGTTTCTGCCTAAAAATGCAATCATGTCAAGTGTCAAATTTGAGGCCAGGACTGCTAGGACTACTACTTGAATAATTACTATACACATTGTACTGACCTCGACAAATTGTACTTGACCCGTTACATTGAGCTTGGTTACATTTTCCAAATACAAATTTGTGTCAACCAACGATCGGCCAACTTTAAGAATCGTGTTTGAGTTTTCCAAAATAAATAGATGTTCGGCAATATTAAAAAATATCCAATCAGCAGTGATTTGATTGTCTTGTCTCAATGCATTGTTTTCATGAAATGTAATAATACTTGATCGTTCTTCAATTGATCGAAATTGTCGATCAAAACTCTCTTTCAAATCATTTTGTACTTGAGTTAATTTTCCATTTAAATATTGTTCATAATTTTCTGCAAACACTAAACGAAAAATAAAGACCTGTTGAATAAAAATTCAGAGTCAATTTAAAGATCTTTCACAAATATTTTGTAGAAAAAAACTTACCAATTTGAACAGTACAAGCATTTTAGATGGTTAAAACATTAAAATGGTCGATTTACCTAACACGATTATTAGGCTTTGACAAATTTGTTTATCACATATTTGGTACCAGGCTTCAACATGTTCCATTTCAAATGGTGACCGTTGGCCGCCAGGGCACAGGTTTGTACACGGTGTCCCATTTGAATACATTGACAGAAATATTTCAAACAAAAGTTGTAAGTTTATTATTTATTTTACTTGGCAAATAATTTCTAGATTTTAAAACACGTAATATAAAAGCTCGCCTATTGTTTGAGGACAAACTGACACAATGAGATTAGTGATGGCATTTGACCTCATATAGATCTGTATACTTTTTTAGACCAACATCAATATCAGTATTTGGACTTTCTTGATCAGATTTACTTGATTATTCGATTACGTATCATTTTAGATATTTGATTTCGAGAGTTTAATATTGGGAGACCATGTATAGACTATAGTGTGTACAAATAAATTATAAACAAGAGCTAGTAGATCGATGTTTCCTGTCCTAATCTCCGTGGCATACTTCGGCTTACAAGTTTCATGGTCGCAGTCTGGTCAACAACTTAGTAACTACTGCCAGTAGGTTGAAATATTAAGCTCCGTCCCTGCCAGAGATCCTAAAACGTAAGGCTGATGTTACCGCGGATACGTTAGATACCACGTAACTGGTCATTGATTTAAATGGAAGCATATCTCACTCCCACACGAATTACGATATCTGAAGAACGGAAAACCATGTCTGAACGCCTTGGAACAAACGCAGCGATTTAGAATTAATGAATATTCATTTATTTTGATACGATTTCTCAATTATAACAACGCTGAAAATTTAAATAGTTCGTGTTACACAACCTCTATCTACAGAAGGGTGGGAAGGAGGGGGGTTTAGGTTTTTTTTTTAAAATAATTTCAAATTTAAAGGTCCTCTTTATTTGTGTCCTATTACGTTCGAAAGTAGTATACATTTTTCAAATTTTTACAGTCGATTTGAGTCAAACTCGTTCGATTTACAAAAATATGTTTCGCATAAAAGTTGTTAGTATTGAACAACCGAATTGATTGATCGTTTTCAAAGCTATAAGAAGAATCTAATATAAATACATATCAAAGTTTAATAAATTTATTTTGAAGTATTCGTGTTAGTCAATGTCTTTAACAGTTATGTATAACAAGCTGCCTATACAAACAAACATAAAATGTATAATATCATCGACCAGACCAGACCAGACCAGACCAGAACTGAGCAGAACAGAACTGAATAGAATAGAACTTTTTTTTTTGGCCTACATAATAAATTTTGAAACAAACATGTGTGGTGCGAGTTGCGGGTGTATATACGTATATATTATATTCTATAAATAGATTGCATACAATTTTCACGTGGGTGTTTCATGGAAGACAGACCTCCATGTGCATTATACAGATTTGAGAGTTGAGAATACAACAACGCAGTAGGTTTCTGATTTAAGTATTTAATATTTAATGTGGAGGTTATGGAGTTTTGATCAATAGATGTTGTAAAAATCAGTTACGACCTACGAATACGTAAAATAGATTTTGTTCAGCCCTAATCCTAGAATAAAGTTTCTTGAAAATTTGAACTGAAGGGCATAACGTAACTATAGGGGTTCCTTCACCTTGTTTGATAAGAGAAGTCGTCAAACAACCATTCATCATACAACCTCTACTTCATAATACATACGACTATTGTTTGTATATGGAGATATGGAGGTTATGTGGCACGAACACAACTGTGGAACAAACCGCAACAGAATAACAGAATGGAAACTCGTACTTGAGTTTTATTGTTAGATAAAAAACCTGAAAATTTCAAAAATAATCTTTACTGTTACAAAGGAGGAAGGGAAGAGGACTACATTAGACATATTGGGTACAATGGGTACGACGATGTGGGTAGTGGGTACAATGATTCGTGATGGACTTGCTTTTTAATTTTGATTTGATTCAAACAAATACATTAAAATTCACAATTGATTATAAATTTGATGTCATTGCAATGACGTCAGAAAACATTGAGTATGACGTGAATGTATAGATGGTTGGGAATAAGGTCGCACCAATCACCGACTCCGTTGGTACGGGCGCTGTTTCATATTTCAAATCGATATGACGTCATATTGTATCCATAGACGACATAGCTTTCTTTCATCCATATGGAAAAGCATGAAAATATCTGTAATTGACTGTAAATTACAGAAGCATATATTTAGTTTACTACATACTGTAGAAATGTGTAAAATAAACCGTACACTATATTAAAGTCACAAAAGCAGCGTTCTCTTTTCTCAAAATTTTATAGTTGATTTGTGTGCCTTATTCATTCGGTTTTTGGGAAAATGTTTCGAATAAATATGGTTAGTATATTTAAAGGTCAAAAACTCCTTAAACTCGGCTTGTCGCACTACCGTGCTCTAAATAATGAACAACTTTTAATCGAAGCATTTTTTCTTGAACCGAATGAATTAGGCAAGTGTTCGTAGATCTTTCTTGTTTAGGATTTGTAATGTAGTATCTTGTGTGTAAATTCACCTAACAAATGAAATATTTAATGTCGGCAGTACACCACTCTCGAGTGGAGCTGTCTACAGTCTCGCCTTCTCGCGGAGAGTGTTCTGCCAGCAATACAGTTTTTGTTCCGTCAATGGATAAGATAGTTGTAGATAGTTATGTCGCGAGCGTAGACGAGAGTGTACACAGCGTTCTTGCACTCGCCGCTCACTTTCTTTGATTCGTGGTTAAAACACCAACTCGAAATGGAGCACTCCCAAGGTGGAGTGAGTCTACACGCAGAGCGTTGCGAGTACACTCTCGTGCTTCTTACGTCTTACCGTGCCTCGTCGAGAGTGTATTATAACAAAAATATTAGATGACACAAAATATAAAATTATATAAATTTTGGCATTCCAAATACCCAAATATTTCTATTGGATAATATGATTGAGTCGACTTTTAAAATTGATTTGATCTCTTTGATGGATGATTTTAAAACAAATTTTGAATAGATCTTTTCATTTCAAATCACGATTTGTGCTTGTTTCGAACAGATATCAAAATATTTAAAGTGAAGAAATGAATCATCTTATCGTAGACAGTACATAAAACCTTATGAAAAGGTGTATAGAATATAGATGATATTGGTATTCCCCATCCCATAGGAGTGAGTGTTATAAGGTCTATGGTTATGTGTTCGTTGTATAGTCCACCATTTTGGTGTTGTGAAGTTGACTATTGAAACAACAAACTGAACAAACTTCTACTTCTAGAATACAGTGTGTTCGTGTTGTGTATGTACTCTATGGTTGTAGATGTATAGAGGTACTATATGGTGCATGTACGATTGTATGATTGTATCTATTCTATTATCCATACCATACCATATCATACCATGTTCATGTTCACATAACAACATATTCAATATTCAGTTAGAGTCACAGCACAGTCAGTCAGTATTTAGTATTTAGTATTCACACGAATCAGTGAAGCATTGTCTGTTGGTGAGTGCACTTGTGTTGTTTGCCAGTGTACTTCAAATTAAATTTCAGTGATTTTATTAATTACTTCAGTTATTTTATTAGATTCAATGTGTATGGCTCTAGTGGTAAGTAATTAGTAATTACAAATCATTAACCACATTTATTCTTTTTGATCGAATCTCGATGCATTGCATTCTCTACTCTCTATACAAATGAATTCAACAATTATTATTATTGCAATACCATCATACCCCCCAATATGTGCTATCAATATCTAATTATCAAGACATGTTTTATGTTTGATATTTTCAAATAAATTTCAAGGCTGTACAAACTCAAATTTTATGAATTTTCTCTGCCAAAACAAAATATTTCCTTTGTGAAAGTTTTTCAATAATATAGAATCAAACCAGTTCCATTGCTATGGTAGAAATGTTGAACAGTTTAAGTGAATATTATTTAGGTCATTTCAACATTCCGTTTCAAATATGTATAACCTAGAAATTCTAGATGTGACACAATGCAAAAAGAAAAAAACAAAAATTTCACTTTACTACAGCTGTTTTTTTTTTGTTCGTTTGATTGCATTTTGTTTAACATCCCTTCCTTCCTTATTTAATAACACTTGTGCTTAAGAAACGACCTTAGAACTGGTTTGCATTCACAAGGATATTCAGATTCAGGTATATAGGTATTTATATAGAAACGCATCCCTATAATATCAAATCCATTGTGTCTGCTTACATACAAAAAGGGTTCAATAAACTCCCGAGAAAAAAAATCGTTCATCTTTCTTTTTAGGCATGGACGGACAATGGACATGGTATATTTAGATAGTAGATGGTATTATTTTGCTAAAAATAACTTTGAGATTTATTTATACGAATATCTCAACATTCATTCACTATCTTTGTGATTCGATTGTGACTTGTGAGAGTCGTCCTCGTTTTAGTCTCAAATTCGAATTCGAATACAAATTCTAGAATAATATTGAATAAATAATATTTCATAAGGTTATCAAATACATATATGAGTCACATCAGCTACGGAACTGTACTACAGGATGTTTAGTAAATTAGTGATATCTATTTTAAACATTCATTCAATTGACTCAAATAACAAATCAAAGTTTACCTAATGTTGCTGATTTTTAAATAAGAATGTGCGAATCCTTTATTTTCAACATATAGTTCTGAGAAATTGTTACTTCTAAGCTCTTTTTCTTGGAAATTTGTGTGAAAATATCTCTATTTGTCTTGACTATCTCGAATCAATCGATTTGAATATCCTTTTAATATAATATATTATTAGTTGCATATCCGGGTATTTAAGCAATTAGCTCAGTTAGTTGTTATTTGATATTTTGTAGTTTTGATAGTGAAATCATACCTCGAATTTTATAAATCTACGACTTAGTATGAAATAATTTGATTCTATAGATATTACAAGATGTTCAGGTTCAAAGTTTTTTTAAAAATTGAATAGATATTATCAGAAAGATTCATTTTATGAATATGGGTTCGTTTTAGACTCTACTATTTTATACGACGTCAAAAGTCGCGTTATCATTTCAAAATTTTCTAATTGATTTGTGTGTGGCTTATTTATTCGGATTATCGAACAAATGCTTCGGATTTGTTGTCAATATTGGCTTCATTTAACACGTTTATCGTTCACTGTTTACGGATAATATCAAGCGTTGTTTGATCAGAAACAAAGCATGCAACTGACATCTGTTGGTAACTAGCTAGTAGCTATTCTATTAACCCAAATCAGCATCCATTCACTGATGACTTGATTTCAGATTTATGTTTTTATTATTATTAAACGGTTCATCTGAAACTATGAAAAAGGAGTTCAGATTCAATTAAGACCGAATATTTGATTAACAACTATCCAAATTACAGAATAGAAAATAGACGCTAGCTCAGATTCAATTACTTAGTCCCTCAATGGAAAATCTAGATAGATATATCTTGGGGTATATAAATGAATTGTACTCCGACCTTATTCGCTTCTCCCATATCTTGGCAATAGCCAGGAGTTTGCTGATCAGGTCTTCCTGAAGGTGAGATGCACCTAATATCTTGTATCTGCTGTAACCTAGAGATTCGCAGTTAAAGATAATGTGGGTGGAGGTTTCTTCCTCCTCGCCACAAAGTCTGCACATAATGGATCCGTTATGGAGTCCCATTGTTTGTAGATACTTCCGGAGGGAATAATGCCCGGTAATGAGTCCGGTAACCTTCCGCAGTTGTATCCTTTTCAGGTTCAGTGCATTGAGGGACAGCCTCTTGGATACACTCCGAAGCAGTATTTTCCCGAGCTTTTTCTGCGGTATAATGGAAAATCTATCTATTCCTTGCAAATCATTTCATGTCAATCTCTGCTTTTATAGAGCTATGATAGTTCGGCTTCTCCAATTGCTTCTTGTACTCCATAAACATTGAACTGTTGTCTATTGATCAAACAACTTTTGTTTGAAAGTAGTTGATTGATGATAGCTGATTGTGAGTAAACTTTTAAAAATGATTTCTATTTGATACACAATTCACATCTACTAGACATGAGATGGTTTTGTGAGATCATTCATTTTGCATATTAACGAATTTCATTTATTATCTTGGACGTCCATACACAGACCCCATATAGAAGTGTTCTATAAATGTAATGATTTTAAAAAAACATTGTAGGATCTACCACGTGGATTTAGGTATTATAAGGGTATTGTAATACTGTATACTGTGTATATATATATGGAGGTTATTTATGATTTTAATTATTTTTGCAACAAGAAAACATTATTTCATCGATACTTGAATACTTGACTTACAGTTAATGTTAGTAATCTTATCAGAATTAGTAGAATTATGAATTAATTTTTGAAAATAAAAATCAAAAGTGAATTATTGAAAGGTGTTTATCAACAAATTGAACCAAGATCAAACAATACATGCATGTATCGTGCATTTTGTTTTAATTTTATTGTAATTCTCGCTAATTACTTACATGCTTACACAACCATTAATGTCTGCCTGCTTCACACTCAATCATGTCATGTGGGTATTTATCAGAGTTTATGATCAATAGCTACAAATTAATAATAATATTTTGAAATATGTGAAGTAATTTTGTGGCCCACAGTTTAATGTGTAGTATGGTCCGTCGTTAAGTAAAACTTAATATTAAACCAATTAATTATATTTCATATCAAATATTAAAATGTTATTAATATATGTATATAAATAACATTTATCATTGATCGATCGTTAACGTTGATTATTGATCCTATTACATCTGAATTAATAATTAGAGATAATAAATGAATATAAATTCCCATAAAGAAACATGAACTGTTTCACAATATTCGATTTCAATAGATAAGAATTGACTTGAATTCTGTAATGTTGTGGACTGGTGATGATAAGGTAAAAATGTTATTTATTGATGATTGAGTCACAGTGTAAGTTTCTATAATATATACATCTTGTTTGTTGTGATTCGATCCTGCGTTAAATAATAAATAAAGTTATTCTTGTGTCTTTGTTGATTATTAATTATATTTGTTGAATCAGCTACACTTAAAGGTATTATTTTATGTATCTTCTTTTGTCCTCTTATTCATTCAAGAATCTATTCCGGCTATCATCCATCTATCTATTTAAAACTACAAAGTACATTTCATTTTTTAGAAACATATGTTGTGTCCTCAGGTTGGCCACAAATCTGAAACAATCGGGAATTATCAGGGAATTTTTTGATAAGATTATTAAATTACACTGATAGATGTAGATGTAATTCCTTGCAGTAAGAAAAATTTGTTTAAACTAAGAATTTCTGACTCACATATATAAGGAAGATCATATATATTTGGTATCAGAAAATAAGTATCTTGGCATCTATAGTTTTGACTTGAGAAAATTATCTTAAGAACCTCGAAATTCTTAAACTGAAATGATTTCTTTGGACCAAGATGCTAAAATTTCGGATCAAAAGTTAAATATATATACTTCAGTTCCTATACTTCCATAACCTCCCAGTTCCAAGTACACACAACGCCTTTACAAGCGCGACTACTTGGCTGGTCTTTGATCTATCTGCATAAAGTTCCTATTGACCCATTCAAATAGTAAATAGTTCCACGAACGCCTTAAATCTAGAGGAAATAAATTCCTTTTATCAGTGTAGGTTTAAAATTCGAGGTATGCCAATGAAATAAAAAATAAATTATTAAAAAATAATGATAGTTGCACATCCGTCCGCTTAGTCTTTTTAAATTTGATAAAATTAAAACCCATAAACCCACTTTATAATATCAAAATAATTATAATTATTCTTGATAAATTATACATTGGTTAATCAATTCTTATTATTTATTGATTGTATAATTTCTGATAATTATTATGCATACAAAATTAAGTACACTCGGATGCTATTTATTTGAAACAATCACTTAGGTACCATTTATAATGTTTTTAATTTATGTAATTGAATTGTAGAATTTCATTAAAATGTACTATGGCAGGCACTGTGTCTTGAGACTGACCTTGATCATGTTTGTAATACAATAATAACATTTGAGTATCAATATCAGTATCAAAGTAAATGTGATTTAGAGATTTGTTGTATTATGATATCAATATCAATTATTTTGGGTAAATAAGTATCAAATATTGATACTTAAAATTAAAACGTTTGTATTTAAAATAAACATTGTTAACTAGTGACTCATCTGAAATGAATTATCGCTTTTAATTATCAAGGACTCTTAGAGACTCAGATATCATTGTTATTGAATTTTTTAAATTGCAATTAGATACCAGATACCCAAATACATGCATATATGACATAATGACGTCTTTTAAATCTATTTAAACGACATCTCTACCAACTAAATAGATATATATATATATATAGTACACACTGTATCTGATAATTCGATCAACTAATAACTTAACAATTTACATGTTACATCAATAGCATGCTGGATCTAATGTGTACACTTAAGGGAGAGGGGCGAGCCATCCAAATACTCAATTATATTCAAAGGTATGTCGTTATCGATGGTCGATATCGTTATTATAGTTACATTTATAATTAGTAGTTAATTGATATTAATTTTAATTGTAACAGTCAAACCTTATCTATTATCTTTTATCAGTTTGGAGAGTGAACTTGCCAATGCTAGTTAAGTGTCAAGTCAATATCAAGTTTAGCTTCAAGTTCACCACATCAATCCAATGGAATACAACTATATACTCCGTACGATATCCATATCGATTTAGTACAAACTTATGTATTCAATTAGAGATACGACCAAAAGTGAATGGATTGAACCAGAAATCAAATGTTAAGTAATTATATCTCGATATCTTGGAAGTTGATGCGTATCAACTCAGTATATATCGGGTATTTGAGCAACTAACTCAGTTTGTAGATAGGTTAGCTAGAGGTACTTGTAAAACTGGTACTGTTTTGTAGTTTGATATAAACTAAACTCGTATTTGTATTCATATAAGTATGAAAATTGAAAATCAATATTTGTTTTTTCATAGAATCCAATTAATTTATACTGCTGGTGAACAGAGTTCTGGGCTCTGAGCTTTATCCACATGTATATATTAGTTGTTGTGATATGCTATGTGGTAACGTTTATATACATGTGATCATATGATTCATATGAATTGTCAACAACTTTTATATCAAATATTTTTTATATAGGTATTCATAATTTTATCGACACTTCACTCCATCCCCGGTCGTACAACACCACAGATCATTAAATTTTTTAATATCTAAAAATCTAATTTTGAATCTAAGACGTGACCTCTAAATACTAGCTTACAAGCTTGAAAGTGAAACGTGAGTGTAATAAATAACTGGAAAGCAATAAAACTGTTACAGAATGTAACAACAACGTCTAAAAGTTAGGTTTAGACAAGATAGTGTTTGAATTTAAACAATAAAGTCATACTACGGTTTGTTCCACTGAACAGCACATATTATACCATGTTTCTCCATTCACCTGAATTGAAGCGCTCCTCAACCAGCCGATGTACAAATTTTTTGTATTAGTACGCCTGCGCGGCATGTATGTGTATTAAGAATGTGTGTTAATATATGTATGACTGTCACATGTATCTCTACATAAAGTTGTTAGTCACGCAAGCACACTGAAACAAAATTTAGTATCAGAATTTTGTTAACCTTGTTCAATTAGGAGAGAACTAGTTTAGTGCTGACTCTAGACGCAACTGATTACTAAAATCTAGACAATTACTAGACACACAGTTGAATTACTCATCTAGTCAGTTCAGTGAGTAGTGAATGAGTGAGTGAGTGAGTGTGTTTGTTAAGTTAATCATCAATGTTTGATCTACGGATCCATTCTTAATTCTACTAATCCATATTTGATATGTTATGTTCATATGTTTTGTTTGCAACATGAACGTGAGATTAGTGATAACACTACTAGTGATATTAATATGATTAGTGATTTAGTGGGCTTATAATCAAATCAAACACACTTCATCTATTTGTGTGTGGGTCAGTGTCAATTTATATTTGTATTTGTTATATTTAATTGTTATGTTTAAACTAGAGTTAAAAATAAAACAAATACTACAAACTGTTGTTAACTGTTAGGTCGCCGACAGTATACTCTAGGCGAGACATTCGTATGACGAGGAGCTATGTACATTCTCACTTTGTATTGCCGAGAGTGTTCTGTGGGTAATACAGTTTTCGTTCCGTCAATAGTTTCGACGTTTTTGATTAGTTAAAATCTACGTTATGTGACGAGAGTGTACTCGGCATGCTAGAGCACTTGCTGCTCACTTCCTTTAACTTATGATCAAAAAACTCGAAATGGAGCCCTCCCGAAGCGAATTGCGTTGACTTAAGATCTGCAAATAAGAGTGTACTATCGGCATTATTGCAGGCATAACTGCTAGCAATACAGAACTTATAGATTTATATTTCACTCAATTTTAGCGTATTTTCTTTCTTAAGAAAATTAAGCTATTAATTTGATGCTTCAATTTTGGCATGTTTGGTGGTTTTGGATAATTGAAAAAGATTCAAATGTGATAAAAGCCTTATTCTCGTTAGTCTCATTGCTTTGTTTTGAACGCATGCGTAATAATTAATATATGTTTGTACATGTAATCGCTGCTAAAATCAGAAAATTTAGCATTTATTTGGTTGCCACTCATATTGGATGCAAGTGCCGTGCATTAGAATGATTCATTTAAGCGCTGTAGCGCATGGACTAAGCAGTTATGTATTTAACTTTGTTTGATATATTTAAAAAATGTCTTATCTGTGCATTCTAATCCAATAAGACTGATTTCCGTCGAATATTTTCAATTTTCATGAATGCTTTAGGCAAGAATTACGATAAAAATGTGTTTATTTGAAGATCAGTGTTTTCAAAACTCTGTATTTTTAATATTTTCATCCGTAAACAAGTTTGAATATTGACTGACAATAGTCAATAGATCATTTCTTATCATGTAAATCCGTACTTCGTAGTAACACGATAGATAGTAGGATATTATAAATAAACCGTTAATAACACCATTTTACTTGAAGGTAGCAGTTGCAAAATTTCGTACAAAGTATATAGAATATGTCAGCGAATATACAAATGAACAAAGCTACTTACAAAAGAGGCGAGTCAAGGGTTAACGGTAGAATGGTAAACTGATAGATTGGTAGAATGGTAGAACGGTAGAATGCAATATTAAAAATGTTTATTTACTTCATATTTTTTGGATATTTGCCCAAATATTCAAAACTATCAGTCAAAATAAGTCCCGGGCAATGCAAACACTTTTAAATCTTTGAATGGAATGTATTTTTATTTGTGTATAACGTGTGCAAGTGCACGTTCGTTACTTACTACATCAAGTACATTCAATGTACATCAGCTCTCTTCAACGGTTTAGTAGCTAAGACCTAAGTTCACCATTCTACTATATCTTGCTCGTATCTGTTATCAACATCCAATCAAATTCACCTATCAGTCATAATCAAATCAAATTTGAATTGATTTCGATGAAAGTCAACTAAAAAGGATCCAAAAATGTACAGACTGTGAGCTTTATCTCTTTGAGTTGTGAGTGTTGGATATCTAAGTGATAACATCACTGATATCAGTCTAATTGTAGCACTAGTGACTGACTATAGCGAGACTGGTAATAGCTATCCAACACTCCAGAGTCACCCAGAGTCCAGACCATAACGATAAAGGTTCTCCGTAAACGTAGATAAATAAAATTTGGTAAAAGTGACGCATAACTAACGCATGACGCATGTTAAATAAAAAAAAAAACTAGTTAAATGTTTATAAATATAATACTTAATACAAAATACAATTCACGAATACAAGTTGGCACACAAATATTTATCTAAAAATAAGTGAAGTACTGAAGTGAATACAAATAGTTATTTGTTATTTTTACGTTTTACGTCTTAAAAACCTTTCAAAACAATAAAAAAACATTCCAAAAAGAATCCAATCCAACATCATACATACATATATAATTGAATAAGTATTTAAAAATGCGCGCGCATCATACAACTCACATGTCACACTGTGTTTTGTTTTTATTTGACATATGAGATGAGATGAGAATTGAGATGAACAGAATGAAGAGTGTGTACAACTGATGATAACTGTTTAATTATTATTTAAATATAATTAATTAATAATTCATTATTAATATGAGTTTAAAGTCTTTGAAGTGGTGAAACGTGACGTTCAAATGTTTTAAATTAAATTAAAGTTCAATCAAAATCATGTAAATGTTTATAATATGTAAGTGTTCAAGTTTCTTAAGTGTTCAGTGTTTAGTATTCATAGTTCACCCACATCATTATTATTCATCTATTATATGTATAATATATAATACTGCTACACAAGATCTTGTTTGTTCAATAAATGATTACTTTCAATCTTAATCTTTCATCATTTCAACTAAATTATTAAATTTTGAAGCGCACAATCGTACCGTCATGACTATGACTTTATTTTTTATCTGACCTGTTTTATGTACATTTTTTATGCATTGTTATCTCCGTCTGCGTCAAGTGAAAACAAAGAAAACTGAAAATTAAAGTTTTTAATATGTCTAATTAACTGTATAATATTAATAATTATTGAACGACTAATAATTTGTTACATGATTTTAGATTACAAGCAATCAAAATGTCTAAACTAAGAGATCATCTGTCTTTAATTGTTGTATATCGAAAAGCAGTAACATGTGATTTACAGCCTTTATACTCTGTAACACATCAATTACTGCTTTTTTCACTGTTTTTATTATTTATGTGTACGTAATACTTTGCCAAAGGTAAAACACAGTAATGCAGAATAATAATAAGTGAGGTTAGAAATATGTAAATATGTCGAAAGTTTACAAACTATGTTATGATCATTAAATGAATATTAATCATTCAAATTAATAAATTATATTGACCTTTCAAACATACAACAACTGACCTCTAATATTATTATTTGGACAAATTATAATCATAACAGGTAATAAAAAGTAAAAAAGCAGTACTTGTATTATAAAAGCAGTTCAGTTTGAAAACTACTGCTTTTTTACTTTAAATAATCTACTGCTTTGTAACCAATTTGAAATATTTGACAAGTTCAACAGTTATGATCTTGTTCTTTATACAAGGACATTCTTAATTCATCATTTTATAATTGATACTAAGAACATGTCACCCAAAATGTTTTGTTTTAGACTTGAAACGTACGGTACTAGCTGGGACCGTACCGATCCCAAACAAAACATTCCCACTCATTTACTTATACTGCACTATCTTCACCGAACTGAATTACACTGAACTGCACTGAATTATGTAAAAGTGAAAATTATTTATAAATTTGTAGTTTAGTGTACAGTGAAATAAAAAGTGTTGTGTTTGTTTGTTTAATGAGGTTGGATTGTAATTGTAATAAATATAATATTTATATAAACATAACGCTCGTTGGTGCTGCTGTTTGTTGGTCTTGGTTGTTGTTTACGATTACGAACAGATAGACGGCTGGACTGTACCTATAGTAAACAGTAAACAGATTTATACCATTCATTGGTGCCAACAAATTTTTGAATGTTTTGTCTTCTTTCAATTTGATTTAGTCGTCGATATTGACTGTTTCAAAAATAAAATTTCGTATTTTTTTTTAAATCGCGTCCAAGGTGAAATCATCATTTTGATTTATGATTATGTTTATCTCTACTTTGTTTATGTGATGTTCCAAATGTTTGGAACTTGGATTCAGTATTGGATCGATGATGCATATTTACATTTTATTTATGATTTGAAAAAAAAATCTATAAATATCACTTTCGACTTTCACCTTCAATTTTGGATGTGAACAAATTTGTTCGTTCGGAGTTTACACGAAATCAGTTAAATTTTAGCAATGTTTCAGAGGTTTTACTGTAAAGTAAAAAGTCAATTGATTTGCATATTGACTGACAGGTGACATCCAACTTTTTTTTAATTTGTCAAAAAAACAATTGAAACAAATAATTTAACTCCAAGTCGAACTCGACTCGTAACTCCAAGGTTGTTTTCATTACTTATTTATTAATTCATGTGAGAACTGAATACTCAAATACTGATGTAAATGTTATGTTCTCTGTTCATGTTTATGAATAGACAGACGCGACGCTCCTACCGACAGAGATCACACCACGTCCACCGTATCAAAGACTCAAACACACCAACACTCACATGGATACCAAATACAGAACTAACTCTCTGACGCACTTCATTTAAATATCAGTTATCCACGCACCAAACAAATATATAATTATTGTTGTTTGTCAATTGTAAATTATTAATCAATTAATAAACATTGTAACGGTACCAGTGAAACCAGTGACACACAACTGTCACACTGGATGGAGGGCATGGGTGGTCATGCTACAAATCAGTCGAAATGATTGACACTCAACAGTTAACATTACGAGCTACCAATGATTACAGATCGGACCATTGACCTTTCAACTTGGGAACAAAGCTTTGAAAGTGATCCAGTAATACGCGTAACTTCCTATACGTTACTGTGCCTCTGTTGGTCATATGGTGAAACTAATGCTTCGTTTAGACTACGACATAAGTTGCAACACAAATGTCAGACATAAATTTCTTGGCTGTTGACCCTTAAACAGATTTTTGGTATCTGGACACTATCTAGACACAAATGGCCGAAACTTGTGTCCGACCTGTCCACACACAAAAGATCTTATTGCTGTTTATATTGTTATTAAACAACGACGTAAACGCTATATTTATTACTATATAATATGTATATGGAATGAATGGAGTGTATGAAAAAATGTTCGAACCTGTTTGAAAACGTGTAGTGTGCACACCTTGACACCCGTGTGCACACATAGACACTTGGTGTATACACTGAGTGTACGATGTATAGTGTTGTAGTCTAAACAAACCTTAACAAGAAATAAATTCACATGACATTTATATAAATTTAATTTTATAAGCGTTTAAATATTATGATCTGTCAGTCCTGCTGTTGACAGTTGACACTGAGGACTGTGTCCATCTACTTACTGTTGTTATGTTGATATAAATCAAATACGTATCTGTTTGATCTACATTAATTCAATTATCTAATTATTAAAATTTTCCAGCAGCTAATTTTCCAATGAATAGAACTTCATTAGATTTTTTTTTAATATAAAATTCTATTACGTCGATTGTTTATGATTTGATTACAAAAATAATATCAGTTTATGTTGATTTAAACCTGTTGTATGCTTCATATATTGTATGTACACTCCCGTTCATTAAAATTGAACCACTCGTAAGTCACACATTCTTAGTTCGTATATATTACTAAATATATGTAAAATATTACATACAGTAGCATTTATAATGTTTCAATTGGTTCAAATTTTTATGGCCGCCTCTACTGTCCTCGTGTGCAGGAGTACTAGTGCTTCAACCTGTCTTACTGGCGGACACCAGACTCAAACAGGTTTGAGTTGAGTCGAACGTCAACAACAGGGTCTCGTGACCTAATATGGCAGGCATTATTGAGCGTGGCTTAAAAGACTGTTGAGAGAAGAACTACTTTTGTGGTTTAGTTATTTTAGTGATTTTTGTGATCGTATTTAATTTTGTTCGAAATGTGTTCAAAATCTGAAGAAGCGAAGACAACACTTCCACACAAACCTGGGACTACTGACAAGTCAAGTCATTACTATCCTCGTGTGTAATTATGTAAGCCTACTCTCTGGTCATTGCACTGGCCGCCATTACTGTCCTCGTCTGCGAGGGGCTTTTGCTAGACTGGAGACAGAGACACAGATATGCTGGCTGTCTCTATCTGTTGTATATTGGAGTGAATCCACCACTTTTATATCGAATGTATTTGTATTTAATTAATGTTTTTATTTATTTTTAGTTCCTTGGTGAGTCAGTCCTCACATTCATGGAGTTCCAATTGGACAGCGCAGAATATTGCCAAGCACAACACAAATAAATTTGGCCGAGTGGCAGAACACGCATTCGTGACATCGTTTAGCGTTTGATCAAAATCAAAACATTTAATAAAAAACAAAAATCAATTCAAATTGTAGCATTTTCATATCCATATCCATTCTGGCTTCGGCATACGCACGCATACCGTAACCTCCTTTGGCATTATTTATATTTGAATAATTAGTATTCGTCTCGTCTTCGTCTCTCATTATTGCGTCATTTGAATCCTTTTTTATATATATTTATCTCCATTTATCATCGTTCGCCAATGCTGTTCACCGATTGAACTATCCACGATCCATTGATCCAGTCACCTTGCGCCGGTGATCGCGATCCAGATTACAGAAACAGCGGGGTGTCGACTTAAAAATCAAATCAATGTAATATAAAAATCACCAAAACCAACTTCAACTTCCCCTGCAGGGTATTATCCATATTTTGGTTTTTTTTTTATCCAAATTTATTTTCATTTTTTGTGGACACTGGACCTGCAGTGCCAACAAATATTAGGTAAGTTTATTTTCATCAATTCTTTTCGATTGAGAAGTTTTTTGATGATCCCTTTCCAAAATGATTCTCAATAGAAAGGAGTAGTAATTGCCTGTCCATACTGTCCTGTTTTTAAAGCTCAAAGAGCAAAGTTGAATGAATTGATTCTCAAAGTGGGGATCAAATTAGATGCTATTTATTCCAGGAAAATAAATAGCGAACTCCTAAAGTTACAACAAACAGGACAGGTTAAATTTTGGTGGACAAGGCCATTGGAATAGTGAATTAAAAAAATATATATCAATAATTTGTGATCCTTTTTTTAGTTACGGATTGATTTTGAAGAAAACATCGATCGGTCAATGAAAAGACATCCAGAAAGGAAGAGAATATTGTGCGGGAATTTCTAATAAAAAAAATTATTAAGACTGAAAATTTCTCATAAAAACTAGTAAATAAAAATTTTTAAAAACATAAAAACTTAAAAAAAAAAAGAATTATTTTTACATAAAAACGAATTTGAGAAAGTGGTATTTTTTTTACTACAAACAACGCCACCACAAATATTAACTAAAGAAGCAAAAAAAAACTAACTAAAAACATTAGAAAACAACAGAAGAATCAAAGGAATTGGAAGCAGAAGCCGAATAGTTGTTTTTATAAGTGAAAACTCTCTCATATCAGTGTTTTAAGTGCATCCAAACTAATAAAACTGTCAACTGTCAACCGTCAACTGTCTACCGTCTACTGTTTGTATTAGTTCTTATTTATTTTATATACCATACCATACCATCAGTGGCTTCAACTTGATTTATTGAACGCCTAACGACTCAGCCGAAGAAACAAGAAATGACAACAGCTATCATAATGAGGTCCAAAGACATTCGACCAGCTCCTGCCTGCATCGAATACAAGGGGATGAAGTTTTTAATAACGGATCGACCATCAGATAATAACATCAGTGTATTCATTCAGGTTTGATTTGTATTTATTTATATTGATTTTAGATCAGATTCAATCAATCTGTTATCAATTAGGGTCTTACAACACTTGTTTTTGTACAGGAATTGAAAAGACATCGTGTCGTTGCCGTTGTGCGTGTGTGTGAACCCTCGTACAAAGTGGATTCACTTGTGGATCAAGGCATCAGTGTGTACGATCTAATGTTCGAAGATGGTACATTCCCGCCACCGGAAATCATCAACGAATGGTTTCAACTGTTGAAGAAGCATAGTCGCGAACATCCAGATGCTTGTATTGCGGTACACTGTGTGGCTGGACTAGGACGGGCACCTGTACTTGTTGCCGTTGCTCTCATGGAGTTGGGTCTACGCTACGAGGAGGCTGTTGAATTGATTCGAGAGTAATTATCTCTATTTATTATTATTTTTAACAATATCATAAGGAATCCTCTTCTCTAATCTCAATTGTTTACCAAATCAACATCATCTCATTTGAGGGGTTTTCAAAGTAGTAGTTCATAGTTCATACTCGACTTTGTGCTAATTCATACTTCATTCATACTTTGTTTACAAAGTTATGATGACTCAGGCGAAGAGATAAAAAGAGGAGAGGAGTCACTTGAGACACTTGGGGTAGTTTTTAAATATATTTTTATTTCAAATATAAAAATGTGAATTTGATGAATAACTACGAAATGATCACAAATATTCAACTATATAATTAAACAAAGAAAATGAAGGTCTATCGACCTTACGCACTTCCGTCCTCTAGATGCAATCCTAGCTAGTGATACAGTGATTGTGATTGGTGATTGCATTTCATCAATTGTATATTGACACATGGAAGAAAGAGATGGAAAATCAACTTCAGAAGTCTGTAATTTCTTTATTTGTTTAAGTGATTTACAAAATATTCAACAAAGTAGTCATCAACTACCTTCTTTTTTAGCTGCAAACATTACCATCGTCAAATGTCGAGTAACATCGAATTACTCGACATTAGTCCGTTAAAAGTCTG
Source organism: Nineta flava (assembly GCA_963920215.1). Classification (NCBI taxonomy): domain Eukaryota; kingdom Metazoa; phylum Arthropoda; class Insecta; order Neuroptera; family Chrysopidae; genus Nineta; species Nineta flava. Next base: position 1,403,274 of record OY986046.1, read on the forward strand.
TTCTTCGTCATGAAACAATCAATCAACTACACAGTTATCTAAGCTACACGTTCTCAATAGAGATTCAACAAGATCCAAACTGTAACACTGTACACTACAATTCAATAAAAATGAAGCAATTCAGTTGAATAGAATTAGCATCGTAGACTGAGACTCCTGGTTCATATTTATTTTTTTTGACTGGTATTGGTATAATCAAACTTGTAATATCTAGTAACATATTTTTTAATATTTATTTTTCAGAAAACGTCGAGGTGCAATCAATGCTAAGCAGCTATCATATTTGGAGCGGTACCGTCCGAAATCCCGCCTGAAATTCCGGAATAACAGAAGCGCCTGTTGCGTACAGTAAACAATAAAATCAGATATTCTCAATTGTCTACGTATACATATACATACATATATATATATATATATATATATATATATATATATGTATATATATATGTATTATGATATGATACATGTATCAAACATTATCGATTTATCGATGAAAAAAAACAAAAAAAAAAAACAAACAGATATATTTCTTAATAATGCCTAGCGTAATAAAAAAAAAAAAAACAATTTGTTTCTACCAATTTGCCACAAGAAACCTGTGTTCAAATTAGAAAGAAATCGATCGTTTAGTCATGATTCTGATTGTGATTTGAAGTTCGTCAACATGATGTATGATGTAGATAGAATGGATTTGATTCTGAATTCTGTATTCTACAATATTCTAATTCTGTATTTTGTATTCTTCTATATTCTTCTGTTGAAATATTCGTAGGGTAGGTAGAGGTTAGTCATTCAAGAATAAATTGCGGACAATTTCTATATTGTTTTTTTATACTGACATTTTAACTCTGTGGAATTTATATCTCAAACAAGAATAATAGATCTGAATAATTGTTTTATTTATTATTTGATTTTTATTGGACCGACCATACTGCTGTCAACAGTTGTCAGCTGTTTAATGCCAAAACACATCAAAAAACAACATAACAGTTACCAAAACACTGTTCTACACTGTACGCTGTCTTCACTGTTCAAAACTTCAATCAAATTCACTCAAAACTAAATCCAATTTATTTGCTTGTTCAAAAACATACTTTGAATTCGGTTTTCTTTTTTAATATTCGAATAATGATCGAAATTTTGTTAGCGTTTTCAAAATAAAATGTAATCAGTTCAAATAGATAATAATAATTAGAAAGATGGGTCCCTAGCACCTAGACCAAGGGGTCCTCTGTGCCCTCCTTGAGATCAACCTGTCACTCGAAGGCGAGACGTCTCCGGGTAAGAGTTGCTATTTTAAGCAGATGAAGCTATAGGATTTTGTCGAGGTTAGGCGCCACACAGAAGGTCCACAACTTCTCCGCCGGGAATGCTCCCAGGATTGATGGATCAAAGGTTTCGGACTCAAACATTCTATACCTGACACCCTGCAGGTACATATAACATGTATGGAGGTTTCATCGTCCTCCATACAGACCATACAAGTGGGATCATCAGAGATCCCCAAGTTATGAAGGTGGTAATTGAATCGATAGTGTCCTGTCAAGAGCCCCACCACCCTTCTCAACTGCATTCTATTGAGTTTCAACCGAGCACAGCCGAATGGCCTAGCTGTGCTTATACACAACTTGACCTGTCGCATGCCCTACGCATAGTCCCAGTAATCGAGATGAGCTTGTCGCAGCCACCCCTTGATTTGATAAATTACAGAGCATCTTGCTATGGGGCTGATAGGTTCAGTTCAAATAGATTCTTAGTTAAATAGATTGAATTGGTTTTGATGAAGTGATGAATGTTTTGATAGTTGGACTATTTAATTCTTGGATGGTGATTGACGACTGACGAGAGTTCACTGTATCTAACATTTGAGAAAGATAAGTATTCGATCGAATCCATCGACCATCATCGACTACTTCTAACATTATCGATCAAGTAATTATAATATATTTACTTGAAGGAGGTGCCTTAATAACAATCTAAGTCTTCAGTCACAAAGTTTGTACAGGTAGTTTAGGGTAGGATTGGCTTAAGCTACACAAAGCTATTCAAAGCTCTTCAAATCTGAATTGAGAAAGAAAGTTAAGTTTATTTTTAAAACATGTCCTAAATCATATTTTTTGATTTTTGATATAAAGAATATTTGAAAACATCGGAGGTCCTTCACATCAAGTGTGTGTGTGTATGTAAAAACACTCACATTCATAAAAATTGAACCAGTAAGTCACATTCTAAGCGTTATGTATACTATTACATATAGTAACACTTTACAATGTTTCAACTGGTTCCATTTTGATGAAAAAGAGTGTATGTCTATGGGTGTGTCTGTGATTTTAAAATTTTTTCGTGAGAGTTAACGATTCAAAAGCATTAGAAACAAAATCAAATGTAAATGTTTTTTTTAATTATTTAGTATCCATTGTTAGTATGCACGGTGTTATATGATACCAAACGGATGTGACTAGCGTTTACTTAATTTGACATTTAAGTAATATGTCTGAACATTTTTCATATCAAGCATTAAATGATGTCAAAGAATGTTTACAACCACAGTATTTATAGAAAACTTGTCGCTCTGTCAAAGAGCTATTGATAGCTAATTAATTACTGTGATCGATCGCTAGCACTATTTGATACTTAGCTAGTACATTCTATCTAGTAGATACTCAGCAACAAACAGACTATGACGTTCATATCAAATCTGTGTAAATGTGTGACTGAGAGACTAAAAGACTAAATTTTAAATATGAAGAATATATTTATGATGATCTTTAATTAAATCAAAAATAATTCGACTTGATACTTGTTGATTGACTTGGCGGTCCAGTATCCAGTGTCCAGTGTACACAACATGAACACCTTTTTGATCACATTTCAATTGTTTTAGTTGATGTGTGTTGGCATGCTTGCTGCCATCTGTAACTGTTAACTGTAATCAATAAAATGAAATAAAATTGTATTCTTCTTTCTTTTTTTTTGTATTTTAATTGAATTGAATAATGTTTTGTTGCAATATAATTATTCATTATATTTAATATTATTATTATTATATTTGTGTACTGAAACAATGAAAATATATTAATTTTTATTATATATCAAAGTAAAAAAATGTTAATGATCATCATCATCGATCATTTATTAATAAATGATCTATCGATCATGATCATTCATTCAAATGCTATTAATTAAGTCTGATCAAAATAACAATTCAATAAATTTAAAACAAACGAAATGTATTTGAAAAAATTTAAAATGTTTTTTTTATTATTATTATTAAATAAATAAAGCTATGGTTACACTTACGTTACGTTAGTTTGATGATACGTTATACCACCCACACATACGTTATACGTTATTCAAACGTTACGGCGTACATTTATATTCGTTTTTAGATATGGTTTTGAAGGTCAGTCATGTTGTTCAATGATATGGATGGGTATGTTCTTTATTGAGTCACGTCATCCATGTATGTACCTATGTACAGTAAAACCTCGTTTATCCGTCCATCGATCATCCGAGTTTTCGCTTTATCCGCGCACTCCGCATTAATCGAGTTGTATGCTCGGATACAACGGATGGAGCAAAGTATGAAACGATGGTGAGATATTGGAGCTAGAAAACGAATGAGCTGGTTGAAACAGTACTCTATTACGTACTTTTTGAAGCCGCGTTAGTGACAAGTTAAACGTTATGAAGTAACAATACTTTGTATCCCAAAGATTAATCTACATTCGTTAGATTTTCACTTTTTTATTGCATAAAAAATGATACAAAATTTGCGTAGTTTCGATTAAAAGTATCTTAAGAGTTTCGATATCGATGAAGCCGCGTGAAACATTCGTAAGTGTAGCCTTAGCTCTACTTATATTCATTAACAGACTGATATTAAAATCTAGTTCGAGTTCGAATTTTCTAAACAAAATTTACAATTAATAATTAAATTCGTTAAATTAAATTTTTGTACGTCAACCTTTCCAAGTGTCATTTTGAGCATTCTAAAACATTGTAAAGAAAGAATAGCTGTACCAATTTAGAATTTGTCTAAGGGGTCTTTGAAAATCCATAAATGCTTCCTAAACAAAATAAGTAATTTTTAAGTAAAACGTTTTTTATTATAGCTTCGTACGAATACGATTAAGATTATCGATGATCGATTTACGTTTAATATGAATCAACATATCTTGCATAAAATCATCAATGACTACCACTACAACTAATTGTTGTTGCACCGATATCATTTTATAACGATCATTTAAAATTCTTTGAATGTGCGCTCAAAACTAAAACTAACCATTGGGTGGCCATTTTGTATCCAACATACAACGCTCTTCACTTCTTCAATTCAATTCAAATCAACGAAAGATACTCAAAGACGTTCATCGATTGTTTTTGGTACCCAGATGATTTAAGGCGTTCGTGGAACTATGAACTATTTGAATGGGTCAACAGGAACTTTATACAGATAGAGACTCACTCATCTCTATTCTATAGACAGATGATACTTATTGAAGACAACGCCGTAATACTGAATTGAGAACTAAACGAAACATGACATGGGGACGCAAGCGCAATGGAGACTCATCCTGATAGTTACAGAGATATTTCTTATTTTGAGTTAATTTTGAATAAATATGAATCTATGTAAGGGGTTGGGTTGGGTATATTCGGTTCAATGCATTAAATGGGGTCCATTCACATGACCGCCCTTACTTAACGAATGGGATATGATGTGAACGTCGTAGTCTACATCATCTACCAACCAGGAAACAAACCAGTCCAGTACCAGGAAACAAACAGTATTTATTTAATTGTATTGATTCGGCTACTTTTGTTACGTCACTGACCTCCTAATGACTCATTAGCATTCTTTTTTAATATTGGGCATACGGCAATAATTAATTCACAGCTCATTTTGTTTGAGTATTCTCTCTGGTTTCTGAAGTCAGTCTCTATTTATTTGTTATGGTTTCAAGGCTACATACCAACCCCTTCAAAAACATAACCCTGAATAAAATCAAAGAATATTCGTATTCTAGACATGTTGGTCATCCTCAGTTCATATCTAGAGGATACGCTTTCTAGGAGAATGCTAGTTTTTGGAGTGGGATGGGTCTGTAGTTCCACGGCCATTTATTATTGATGGATGGTATAGTACACGTCATAGTTGTTCTACACTGTAAATTTAATTTATTTGAAACATGTAAGTATTTTGATATAGGTATCTCCGTCCAAATATCTAAATATCCATACGGAGGAGGGATTTGTTTTTGTAATTTTTAATTAAAACTATTGAACTGATTTAAGAGATGTGTAAGTAGTAGGTACTCGTTCGTATGTAAGTAGCACCCACTCGTAGGTAGTGGGTGGAATCTCTTCTGTACAATTGTTTATTCATATTCTAAAATAATATTTACATTTATATTTACAGCAAGAGTCAGTAGATAAACTCTCACTAATCGAATACGACCAACATCTATCTTTATCGATCGTAGAGTTGAGTTGAGATTCATTCAAATTAGAGGGAGTAATTGTTGGGTTTGGTGTATTCATTGATAAATATTCAATGAATCTGTGTCGATGGACATATAAATCTATGATCTTTTCAAAGGAGATCGATCGAGTTCGAAGGCCAAGTTCTTGGTTGACCTTGAAATGGCTTCATAGAATCAAATTCATTTGTATTGGACTTTATATGTGCGTAAGGGGAACTTATTTAGAAGTAGAAGAGCAATATTTAATACTTAGTATTAAATTTATATGTTTCCTCCCCTTCATTTTGAAAATAGACTGATCCACTCAAACTGTGACGATATTCGAGGATTCTTTACAAATGAACTGAACTCTTAACACTGATTTTTTAATTGTTTTGTTAAACTAATTACATTTTATTCACTTGATATGTTTGATTGTATCTTAACTTTCGAGTAACCGGATGGGGTACTTTTTGTACCCCACTACTTGCCATTAGCAGAAAATTATGAAGTTGAACACTCGAAGGTTAACGAAATACTAGAAAGTTAGAGAACTCGATCAGAAATAGTAACTTAATACTGTGTTTGTTCAAATAAAACGTGCTCAATTCAGTTAGAAAATAATTTTTTTTTAAATGTCCGGTCCAGATTAGATCAGGTCAACTCAGCTCAGTCCCCTTTTGTAAATGTTTATGTTAAATTAGTAAACATGAAGTACGATACGATACGAGTACCATAGATTTACATAATTTTTATAAAAATGTTTTCTTTTTGTCAAATCAAAATTAGCACTTTTATTAATTCTAAAAATCGTAAAGGATATTCGGAAGAATCGTTTTACAATTTCTTGCTCAGGGCATTCATTACTTGAAGACTATAAATTTTGTATATTCATTTTTTTTTTTGGATTAAGTTTCATAAAATATTCAATTTATGATGAGATTCTTCCATTGTCATCAACATATCAATTATCCAGCGAATTTCATTACTTTGAAATTGTATTTGTTTTTTTTTTAACGATTATCGATTACTTTAGAAATAATAAAAGTATTGTGTCCATTGATTTTGATTGATTCAGACTTTATTGAAAACGATTGGATTGTACTTGACAGGACAACGCTTTAAGCGATCGATTGATCTTTAAAAAGCTTTGTGGATTGATTCAAATAAAAACTATTGTGGCAATTTTTTTTAATTATATTTTCATTTTCCTTCACCCTACAAGTCCGATCCTATTCAAATGTATTGTGTAAGCGAATACAATTTTGGCATCAATTCGATCAGGGTTTCAACAAATATATATAGGGACTGTTGGAAATGGTTTTGGTTATCGAAATGGTCAATGTTACGACGTTATCGAACGTAAATAAAATGGTGTGTTCTCGTTAACATACAAAGGCTCTCAAAGAACGTGAACTTGTTAAAAATCGTTGTGAGTGAATAGAATAAAGTGTACCCAATCAGTGGCGTAGCTTCACCTTGCGGGGTGTAGGTGGAAACTTTTTGGAATTGTTAAAAATAACATTAAAGCAGTGCAAATATCTGGAAAACAGCTAACAAAACAGAATGTGCGTATTGCTTCACAGAATGAAGTTGTTTTTAAACGCTTTCTAGACGTACGGAGAGCCAATTCATGAAATATGTCACTGATATCTTCATCAAAACGTTCGACCAGCTTCTTAAAATTAGCTTTGCATAAATCGTTATTTGACATCGCTACAAGTTGTTGCTAATAGTTGACCCAGTGATTGCTGTATCTTCCCCCTGTAGCTACGCCCCTGTATCTAATAGGTATGTGAAGGTCAACCTCACACGTTAGATCATAAACAGATTCCATGTTAATTATTTGAAACCGCTGTAGGGAACACGGTATACGATATACCTATTTTTATATTTAAAAGAGCAAATATTTGGAATATTTCTTCAGCTTTAGAGTATTAATAATATTAATTGCGGTCAATAAGAATAAGAAGTAATTAGTTGGTTGATATGCTGCGTGTAAAGTGGTTAAAGTGTATGTCTGTTTGTCTATCTGCTTGTATCATTGATTACGACCACAAGTCGCATTGCTTTAGTTCTGGTTGCATGTGATTTTCAAATAAAATATCAAATGCATGACTCTCATTTGAATATTAATTAATTAAAGTAGTAGGTAAGGTATAAGATAGAAGACTCTAAGTCCATCTATCCACTATTATACTCTTACTATTGTCTTTGTCTTGATCATTATCTTTAGACGTTCAGAGTTGAAAGACAAAGATAAAGAGTCACATCATACATCTTATATAACATGTTGTTTAGAACAGGTTACCATTATATCCAATTACCTGTTTGGAAGCAGGTAACCATTGGCGTCCACACACATGCATCATTTATTTTAGTTTTTAAATCTGCATCCATTGTCTAAAATAATATATACAACCAACTCATCTATACAAAACTTAACCCATTTCTAGACATGCTAAAAGGTACGGGAAAAAATCGAAAAACATGTAAGTTTCCCCACGAAAATGGGAAAACCCCCCCCAAAATTATTATTTTCACTTCTATACAAGCTAGAAGGATGTGATTTTTTGTATTCGATGTAAAATACTTCGAACCTTACCGGAAAACTTAATTTTCCCAACGCAATCTCTTCCGAAAATGAATTAAAAACTCCAACTTAGTTCTCTATACATGCTAGAAGCTACGGGTTTTTTTCATTCGACTAAACTTACGGGAAATATCGGGATACTATAATTTTCTCAACGCAACTCTTCTCGCAAAAGGGAAAACCTCCAAAAATGACTTTTTTACTTCTATACAGGCTTTACCAAATTGACACTACGCAGGATATGTTTTTTTTCTAGAAAGCGGAGCCAAGGCTGCATGCCACACTGGAGGGGTGGAGCTCACTTGCGAGCATAGCGAGTTAACTGTTATATGCAGTTACATCACGTTCATGCACTATGGAATATAAATTTAAAATAAATAAAAACTTTAAATAGCTAAGGGTTGTTTATTACAAAACAATAACAATCAGCAAACAACTTGGGATACTGCACTTGAATCAAACAGAATGATAAACGAGTTGAACGGTACGGTGTTCAAATATTCTAATTCGATCGAGTTTATTAGATCAATTTTATAATAATAGTATACTATTAGGTTTAGTACTTTACAAGTTGTTATTGCTAGTCTCATACAGTGGCGTAGTTACCGGTAGTGATACAGGTAACTAACTCAGGGGTCCCCAGATCAACTATAACGATTCATCCAAAAACATTTGAATTGCCTAAAGTTGACTTAGACTAAACGTTGATTGATTTCGATACAGGTAAGATGCGGTAATCATATGTAGAATCCTATTTACATAGTCATTCAATGTTTTGGTAGGTAATTTAAAAGTGTTGCCGCCACTGATGTCTTCTCATCATACAAGACAGGACCTGGACAGCACAACATTGAAGTGACTTCGACTGCAAGTATTAGATTCTACATACTAGAACTAGACTCTAGTGTAGAGTATAGCTATAGACCAATCATTATTAGCAGTGGTAATGTTTGATTTAGTTTTGTAACTAATCAATTGTTTTCATTACTGGTGTGATTCGTTGGTAATGAATGTCGGACGTGCAGCTTGTGAGTTAACTTAGTGCTTTTAATGACAACTTTTAAGTGTACGGTGGTGTTACAGTTTTAATATCGAAAACAAAACATAAACACAGTTTTGTTATCGATAATGGCAATGAAATCAGTTGAAATATCATTAAATTTACAACATCGTCCAAATTCCGGTGTATCATTAACATGGAAAAATGTTTCGGTATGGGCAACCAAAAAGAAACCACAAGCTTTCTTTTCATTAGGAACGGCTCAACAATTTGAACATGTGCGAATTTTAAATAAAGGTCGGTTTTAAATTTAATCATAGAGCCATACTCAAATTTATTTGTTTGAATCATTTATATTTCTTTACTTTTGTTTGTAGTCAATGGATATGTTAAATCAGGGTCACTCATGGCAATTATGGGAGCCAGGTAAATCAGTACAGATACTCATTATGTTGTAATTATATTACTAATTATATAATCATTTATTTAATTATACAGGATGGCCCCCACTCTATCTACCCTCATATATACATATAGAAATAGATAATTTATTTTTGAACAACTTTTGTCTGTTGTTTCACAAAACTTAACTAACAAGGTATCTCAATGGCGTAGCCACCGGGGGTGTTACAGGTAGTAATCATCGAGACCCCATTACTCAGGGGCTTCTAAATTTCCGGAGCAATGATTGCAGCAGCTTTTAGCGATATCAGGTATCTAGTTTTGTGAAAATTCTAAGAAGCCGGTCGAACGTTTTAATCAAGATATCAGTGACAAATTTTTTGTAATAAATATATTGTTCCTATCAATGATTGTTGTATATATTGAAATTTTGTTAGGGTGGGGTGCTAAAAAAAGTTTCCACGTAGGTGAAGCTACACCACTAGCATTACTTGCTGTTGAAATGTGTTCAAAAACTTGTTAGATTTTTTTCTGCATACTAATAATGCAACTGTTGTGGGTGGTGGCCAGTTTATACGATACGTGATGTAAGATCACTGTAATTTATATATTTTTTTGTTAATAAACAAAGTGGTGCAGGAAAAACGACCTTAATGGCAACTATTAGTCAAAGAGTGAAAGCAAATGAAATGCATGGAGATATTCTGGTAAATGGTAAAATGATTGATCAAGATATGATGCGACGCTTGTCTGGATTCGTGCCCCAAGAGGAACTAGTTACTAAAGCCCTCACAGTTAATGAACACATGCAATTTATGGTATTTTGATTTTAAAATTGATACATATATAGGTCGTTCTTCAATGATCCATGACTTTTTTATTTCAGGCATATTTAATGATGGATTCACGTGTGAGTAAATCGCAACGTAATCGTCGTATTACGTCTCTATTGTCCGATTTAGGGTTGACTAAGTGTACATTCACCTATTTGAGCGCCCTCAGTGGTGGCGAATTAAAACGTGTGTCATTAGCTGTCCAACTGTTAACAGATCCCCCACTCTTGTTCTGCGATGAACCGTCCACTGGCTTGGACAGCTACAATGCCAGTATTGTCATTGAAAAGTTACGTAATTTTGCGTCACGTGGTAAAGCTGTCATTTGTACAATACATCAACCGGCTTCAGGTATATTTGAATTGTTCCATGAGGTCTTGTTGTTGGCTGGTGGCCGTGTTGCATTCCATGGTAGTGTCCCAGATGCGGCCAAACATTTCACCGATTTGGGTTTACAATGTCCAATTGGCTACAATCAAGCTGAATTTTATGTATCGGAATTGGCTGTGATTTCTGATCGGGAGGAAGAATGCCATAAGAAAATACAAGATTTATGTGATAAATTTGAACGATCCAAATATGGGGAAGTTCTTCGGCAATATGTGTGTGATGGCGCTGAAGATATCTTACCAAACTGTACACCGATAAATGCAAACGATGAAGATGTTATAAATGTAAGTAAAGTATTTTTATATTTGATATTTAAATATGTACGAATATGAATATTTATTTTTTAATTAAAACTTTCGTTTTAGGGGGACAAAGAGTTTCAAAAATATATGAACATGTAAGTAAATTGTAATCTAGTACCCCTAGATACCTAGAAAATCTCTAAATATAAAAAATGTTCATCTAATAAAAACAAACAACTTTTGTATGAAATATTTTTTCACACAACCAATAGTTTTGGCATAATTTCAGTACGAAGTCCGTGCTGGTCAATTATATCAATAAAGAAATACACGATTCAGCGGTTTTTCGAAAATGAACCCTTAAGGGAGTAAAATAGGGACTGAGAGTTTCGGTTTTTTTGAAGTTAGAGTTACTATCTAGTTCTTGAATATCATTTTGTTCTTTTATTTATTTATTGTTTGTACTTACAGAAAGAAGGTGAATTATTTCACACAGTTTTATTGGCTGATGTGGCGTGACTCGAAAGCTATCCAACGATCTAAACGACAAACTCTTATACGATTCTTATTATACATGGTAAGTTGACCATTCTACTTTTTGACTTAATCAAACAGATCCAATCAATCATTTAACCATTTGAATGTTGTCTTTGGTTTCTTTCAGTTTATAGCACTTCTGTTGGCCACACCCTATGCGAACATTGCTGGTGTTATTGGCCAGAAAAATATTCAAAATATCGAAGGTTTATTGTATTTAATAATCACCGAAACAATATTTACATTCTCATATTCGGTATTGCATACATTTCCATCCGAATTGCCACAAATGTTACGAGAAGCTGGTAATGGATTATACAAACCGGCTCCATTCTATCTATGCAAAATGTTTTTAGCCGTAAGTCGAAATCAAATTGATTCTAATTAATAATCAATAATGAAACAATAATTGGCATGTTTTAGATTCCTGGTGCAATATGCATGCCATTTGTGTACACAACGGTTATATTCTGGTTTGTCGGTTTGAATGGTGGATTCTTTGGGTACCTATGGTTCTGTATACCAGTGATTGTGAGTGCAATCGCATCCACAGCCTACGGCTTCGTCATGTCTGCATCATTTGAATCGGTGGAAACGGCATCTTTAGTTTCAGTACCTGTTGATTTCTTGAATATTGTTTTCGCTGGCATTTATCTGAATTTATCGAATTTACCGTTGTACATCGACTGGTTACGTTACACGTCCCCCTTCTATTATGGCACCGAAGCTGTTTCTATTTTACAATGGACAAATGTTCCTGATATCAGTGAGTATTCAATTCGAGTTGAGAGTCGAGCCGCAGTCTAATTTTATTTATCTGTATCCATTGTTTTCAGAATGTGACAATGACCCAGGTCTACCATGTATCCAAACTGGTCTCCAAGTACTCGACCGTTATGGTTTCGATCCAAATGATTTTTATTTAGATTTATTTGGACTATCAATGTATTTCATCATTTTACATTTGATTGCATATTGTAATTTTTGGAGACGTAGCCAAAAGCAATCAATTTATTAATCAATCTATAATTAAGGACTTATTCCAAATTGGTATCCATAAGGCAAGCCATCCCCCACCCTCCTCACGACTATCTCTATGACATTTACAACTTTGTTTTTCAAATGACCTTGGAAACGCTCTACAACTTTATGTTTCGTAGACAGACAAAATTATTACAGTAGGTATTCGATGCGATCGTTCCATAGTCCAATTTGGATGTGATGCGTCAAGATTCAAAGAGTAGCGTCGTTTATTTGTGGATGAGGATGAAAAACCCACCTTATGGATGATATTGGTCCATCCTATTCATTAAAAATTGACCAATTATTTAAAAAAAGGAAGTGCCATAGCAATAAAAAAAGTGCCATATAACAAACATAGATGTAGCTGCGGGTAATGAAGAGTGTGTTTGTGACAGTGACCTGAGTGTCCTCAGTGCCCTAAGTGCCCTGGCTACACTTTTCATCACAAATGTAAGAAAACTTTACAAAATATTTTGTATTGTAACCACATTTAATATATTTTTTTGTTACAAACCAAATAATCCTTTTTGTAGTTTTTACTTGTCACATACCTACACGAGTCCTCAGTCCAGTACTGGACCAAGACTTCCTTCGTTTTACATTTATATAAAACCATCATCGTATTGCTGATGAAGTCAATGCGACTTTGAAGTTCAATACCTCGAAAACTATTAAACTTTCAACTAGAAGAAGTAGGATCGACATTTTGTGGTAAAGGAAAGGGCTACCACTACCACTTAAGGACTGAATTAAAAAATTAAAACTGAACACATTTCCCGAATATCGATCTTCTTAGATCTTTTGATGTTCATCTTCATGTACTAATTCAGTGATCACTCTGTATGTATAGGATGGCCCCCACAATTAATCAACGTTTGGTTATAGTCTAGGTGGTACGTTACATTACATCTAGGAAACACAAATATGTCAAGTCCTTTTATGAACGTAACTAGATTCTAGGATATCATGTAGATTTAAATAAATGGATTTTAAGTTAAGTGCGATGAGTTTGAAATCATAAAAACAGAAGAAAGGCAAGGCAAGACTAGACCTAGAAACGGTAAGTAAGAGGTGCCTATAGTACTATTATCTTTTAAATTAGACCACTTTTATTTTAAATCAGACCTATTTGTAGCATGAGACTGAAAATAATAATAATTAGAAAGAGGGGTACTGCAAACGGGTCCTTAGCACCTAGATGAGAATGAAAATAGTGTGGAACTGAATGAAACATATATGAAAGCTGAACACACACCTGCTGCTCGACCTCGACCGTATCATACGACACCCATCTCTCTATAATCTTCTTCTGATCTTTTTGTAGATGAGATCGATGTTGATCTTCATGCACCATCAGGCACCAGGTGTACCAGATGAAGGTACTCATTGTATTCATATTATCTTAAATCTTATCTGTATTTTCAATAATATCTATTATTTGGTAGCTTCAACAGTTTCAACTTTCAAGTATACTTTATTTATTTATTACCTGTGTTTATTTGTAAACTAACGTCTATTTAGTATGATTGTCTGCACGGTTATATTATACTAAGGGAAGTGACTAGCGTTTTACTTAATTTGACATTTAAGTAATATTATCTGAACATTGATAACATTCTTTGACATCAAATGTTTGATATGAAACATCATACACATCTAGGATGTGGAATCGAATCCACGAGACCTTTGGCATTCTAGACCAATGCTCTGTCCGTTGAGCTACCTGAGATGTTATGATAGGAGAAGGCATATGATCGATCCTTCACTATCTTTGATGTCGATATATTATTAATTTGTTTATTTTCTATTTACATATTTATTTTTTTTATACGTCTATTTAGTATAATAATTGTCTGCACGGTTATATTATACTAACAGAAGTGACTAGCGTTTTACTTAATTTGATATTTAAGTATTATGTTGTGAACATTGATAACATCATGTGACATCAAATATGCTTGATATGAACCATCATACACTTACCTACTTGATGTAACTCACGTACAAGTTAAGTACAGAGTGTGTCCCCCCCCCCCTGCATATGAAATCTGTACTAATACTAATGATAGAGAATTGTTAAATGATGTTTTAAAATAATAAGTAGCATCATTTGTATCGATTTAGTAAACTAAAACTATGAGGCAACTAACTGATTGTAAATGTAATTGAGTGAAAGTTACGAATTTGATATCTGAATTATGAATGAATTTTCGATTAGGTTAGAAGATATCCAATAAATAACTCCATATAAAATGAATAGTTTTTATTTGATTTTAAATATAATAATTAATGAATTAATTAATAATAATAATGTTTGATTAGTTTTAAAACAAAACATAATAATAATAAAGTAAGTAAATATTGCAATCAATCATATAAATATATAAAAATCCATACACACATTACATCACATCACATCACATGATTAGTGTTCGTTATACGTTACGATACACATCATCAGTACTTCTTAGTAAGTACTCGCAGTACACTCAGTACACAACAGTTATCAATAATCAATGTTATACATTTTTATTAGTATTGAACCACTGTTTGTTATTTTATTATAAACGTGTATACTGATTTACACTTTGTATTATATTGGGTGTAAGCGTTTTGGATGGTGACACGCGTTCATGCTTATAAGTGTAATTTTTTGGGTTTTGAACGCTTACTCTTGAAAATATCGTTCGTTTTAGACATTAGTGTCAGTTCACATCAATATTCAATTATGGCTGTTGAAAACAGTTTAGCTGTTTTTGAACCGATAGGATGTTTGTTTATGACTTCAAAAGTCACTCAAAAATCAAACCAAAACTGACAAATGGGATGTTGACTGAAAATTTGTGTTCACTTCAATTGAAGCATGTTTACTTGACAAATATCAAGGTAAAATTACTTTTTAAATAACTTTAAAAATAAGCGAGATATGAATGATTTAAATTTCCGATTAGACAAAGAGGGTGATAGGCATTGTGACGTCATCATATACTATCACCATTTAAAATACACGTAAAACTCTGTTTTGCAAGAAAGCTTCTGTGAGCGTGGTATCTATCGTCTAGTGTCAAGAAAACAACACTTGATGGCGCTGAAAGCATGTAAGCACCCAAAACGCATACATCCATTGTATTGTATTAATACAAATTAATTAAATAAATAAATATTTATATAAATATTACACACACCCACACAATCATACCTACATACATACACACACACACACTACTACATAAAAACAATACAATTAAAATTGTATTGTTTTGTAAATTAAGTAAGTATTTAATAACAAATATTAAATGTACTAATTAATTAATTAACAAACAAACAAATAATTATTAATTACCAACAAATAATAGATATAGCTGCAACAAATTAAATTCAAAAGACTACACTAACTAACTAATCTGCACCACTATCTAGAGACCTCTAGAGTCTAGAGTTTAGTGGTGGTTCGTGGTTGGTGTTTCTTATATATTTATTTATATACTTGATACCTAAAGATTGAACATCATTTTGTTTTTATTCTAATTTTAATATAACTTATTTATATTATCAAGTATATAAATTTTAAATATATATATATAATTATAAAACAATAATAATTCAAATCAACAATCAACAACATAACATTTTTAATTTTTTATTAAATGCGTTCAATTATTATTTTACCAACACAACCACACATATACCAACTACAAACAGACAGACATACGGACCTAGTAACTATTAGTTACTTACTAAAGATTCGTTTAGACTACAAAACTGTACACCGTACACTCAGTGTATACACCGAGTGTCTATGTGTGTACACGGGTGTCTCTAGTGACATTATAATTAGTGTCGAATACTCGCATCAGCGGCTGTGTGAACACCTTGTGTCCAAGTGTCTCTTCTGGTTTAACATTTGTTAATACAATCCATATACATATTATATAGTAATAATAAATATAGCGTTTATGTCGTTGTTTAATTACAATATAAGCAGCAATCAGTTATTTTGTGTGTGAACAGTTCGGACACATTTGTGTCTGGATAATGTCCAGACACCAAAAATCTGTTTTAAGTGTGAACAGTAAAGAAATTTATGTCTGACATTTGTGTCGCAACTTATGTCGTAGTCGAAACGAAGCATTAGAGTAACAGTCTTTAATTCAAAACTTGTTGAACTCATTACATTTATATTGTTTTTTAATTTGTACCTATGTTCATTTTTCTATTTCTATATCTATAAACCACTAAGTAATATGATCAAATTTGGCCTAATGCACTGCCGTGCTATTTATATGTATTGTACTCAATATAAATTGTTTTTAAATTTGAGAGATAAAAGCGTGTCTTAATATTCCTACGAACTGCCATTTTGATTTAGTTTCATGTGTTTTGAATTGATTTATAAAATAGAAAAGAAGAGACTGTTAGATTGCAGTTAACAGTCAATTAATTAAAACAAATTCAAATGAAAACACACTGAATTGAATTGAAATTAGAATATTAACTGTATTTAGTCTTTGGTGTTGGTTGGTGTTGTGTTGGTGATGGGAGTTGGTCTCATTCAACACACAAATAATAATAGTAAATCTCAATTTGAATGAAAACACAGTAATTAATCTCTTGATAACATATCTTTGGTTAAAAGTTAAAATTAATATAATAAATATGAATAATTAAATATAATAAATAAAATAAACATATGGTGTGATGTGGTTGTGATATGATGTGATGTGATGTGGTATATAGTATGATGATGATATAGCTAGTGCTAGTCTTAATCAAAGTCAGCAAACAAAGCTACGATATTACTTGATTTACGTAAAATATTCAGACATAACATTAAACATTAGACATGATACTTTTATACTTTGATACTTTTTATTTAGTTTATTAAGCATTCCAATCAATAGCTTTTTTAATTTAAATTTGGATCAATCATATAATTAATTATAATCAATTGTTTGTTTTACTTTTATTTATGAATGAAAGCATTTATATTTGTTTAGGATGAACTTTTAAAACAAACAATTAGCGAATTCAATTCAATTCAATTGAACGGTTGTGGGGTTCAGTTTGATATAATTGATAATTGTATTCATGCTGTGTTGTAGTTAATACATATCTCTCTCTAAACAATGATATGTAACTAATCGATCGACAACTCAACTGTGATCAACACTAATCGATCGACCTTGAACATTGTTTTGTAACTAATTAAGTACTATGTTTTGTTATCAAATCAATACAACTATAATTGATTCTACATTTATTTACGTTTTAGATTTAGATGTTATGTCCATAAATTGTGTTATACACATGGGTGTCCATGAGTTGGATCGCTCAACTGTGACAGTATATAATGGAGGTTCATCATGACGTATGATGAACACTCACATACATTGATGGTCGAACATTATGTAGTCGAACGAATATGAATGGAATAATAATCTAATAATTAAATAAATCAATCAATTATTTATTTGATTGAGTGAATTTCAATTGAATTGAATTTGAATTGAGAAGTATAAAGACTGCTTTATTAAATTTAAATATGAATATAAATTTTGATCGTGTTTATATTATTAATATTATAAATACGTACAAACATTCGTATCGATTTGTGTTTGTTTTGGTGGGTGGTGTTTTCTATTACCAAAAGCCGCCAGAAGATTTACCACCTGGTGGATTTTTAACACGTATACAAGATCGACGGTCATCAGCATCTGGATCTTCTAAAAAGTAATACAATATATAATTACAAACTATGATAGTAATATTAGTATAGTTTTATTTTATAACTATTTCAAAAAGTCTACTGATTCATGATGATTGAATCTGGTGATTCAATGATTCTATTCTAAATATTGATGTGTTGAATAGTTAGTTCTCTTATTATTATTATTTAAATATAATCTCAAGTACTTTGGTCCTGTTCAATCGACCTACTCAAGTCAAATATCAATCAACTATACCGAGTACTATTCACTATTTCAAATAGTGGTCTCCATACTATTTCAAATGACATTTGGCGCTCTTTTCAAAATATACTTTTAGCATTCTGTCTATCCAATGTAATCAAAATAGCAAAATCAACTTACCACTACTGATTGAAAATGATGAACTTTGCAAATTTCTTTGACCCTCTTGTCTCGGTTGCTTGCCAATTGGTGTGCTTACAGATGAGTTTGGCAGAGTCGGCATATTGTACACCGTCTCGTCTGCTGCATTTGACCCATTTCCATTATTGATATTCAAATGTTCCAATGTCAATTCGTTTTCATAACTGTGCAAACGTTTCTTCTCAACAGCGGCAATATCATCATCCGTACCATAAACGTATGGTGCAAATGGTAATGTTGGTAAAAATCGACCATAACCCTGCACAGCTTTTAATTCGCCTTCATCGACACACACGCGACCATTAACAATCACGTACTCGGGGGCACCGTGACATACCAATCCTTCGAATATGTTAAAGTCAATCGCATGATGATGACTCTTGGCTGATATGGTTTTCGTTTGATTCGGATCCCAAACAATAATGTCAGCATCGGATCCAACGGCTATACATCCTTTTTGTGGGTACAAATTAAATAGTTTCGCTGCATTTGTACTGGTCACAGCCACAAATCTGGATGGATCCATGATGCCACTCACAACACCTTTTTCCCATACAACGTACAAGCGATCTTCAACACCATTCACACCATTTGGTATTTTTGAAAAGTCATCTTTACCCAGTGCTTTTTGTTCGGCCGTAAATGTACAGTTGTCACTTCCAGTTAAATGAAGTTTATCCCTAAACGTAAATATTATTATTATTGAATTGTAATGTTGAATCTTGACACATGAATCTGAATCTGTTATAGATTCAGACACAAACTTACATCTTTATTACTTAGACTTACCTCTACTTTGTTGTATATATTAATAAGGACACTTTACTTAAATACAATTTAGATAATCATGCTAATTAATGATCAGAATCATTGATTAGCATTTAATTGATTGATCTGAAATCAACACTATTGATTCAATCACAAACATAAGTAATGTATCTTTATCATATATATAAGTGAAAGGAACAGTGGACTAATGGAACAGTTGGAACAAACAAACACAAAAATCATGATATCCAAGCGTGGATCAGTTCATGATATATGATAGATAATAGTTAATAGTATGTGCTAAAAGCATAAAACTTAGTTATTAGAGCCAGGACACAATTGAAAACTGTAATCTACACTGATAGAAGGAATTTATTGAATCAAGTATAAATATGTTTTCTTCAAAATAATATACTTTGAGAAAGAAATCCTTGTTTTCATTCAAGAATTTGTTTACTTGAATAAGTATCTTCAAGTAAACAAATGATTAAATGAAAACAAGGATTTCTTTCTTAGAGTATATTATTTTGAAGAAAACATACAAACTTGGTTCAATAAATTCCATGTATCAAGTGTAGCTATTAATTAGTATTCTATTCAAATAATAATTAGAACATTAAAATTAAGATGAAAGTCTACTAAAGTCTTTCTAACATAATAAAATGAATTCATATTGTTATGTTCATGAATGTTCATCAAGGATCAAGGATGTTGTAGGATCACTTCATTGAAGCGCTTGGCTCTGTTGTCTGTTTCTCAAATCAAATCAAATTGAATTTGATTTACAAATGCAATTCAACAACAAACATCAGAGCCATGAATTCATGATTAGTGATTAGTAATTAGCAATTAGATATTAATGAATGTGCAATGTGCAGTATTAGTAACTTACGAACAACTGATGAAACTCATTAAATACTCTGGTGTTGTTGGATCAGATCGTATCGGAGGTACTGTTACACATCTAACATCGTTTTTATTTCCTACAAGTGCCAGGGAAGCGGGTAGCACTTCCCCATACACTGGATAACCATCTGTCAGATTATTGTCGCAATGTGTTGTCACCAGATCGGCACCACTTTTACTAGTCACATGGGCTATGTATAATGGGCTGTTTACCTAAATCACGACCAATATCACATACTTGTTGCGTTGTTTATATTCATTATTCGGGTGTATTCGTATTGGGTGCTTCCACGCTGTCAACGCTCACGTTTTTAATCGCGTTCGTGTTGACTTATGAACGCTTAATCTACTCTTAAAAACGCCGTTCGTTTTAGACATTCAAGTAGGCGTCAGTTCACATCAATATTCAATATGGCGGATGAAAACAGTTTACCTGTTGCTCAAGCAACAATATTATGTTTGTTTGAAAGACTTTAAAACCCCCGAAACTGACAATTTGATAAAATTTGTCGGTAATGTTAAATACACTTAAAAAATCCCCGGTGAACGGTGACAGATAAATACACGTTTTACAGTGTTCGTTTTGGAAATTAGTATGATTTGGCGTTCACGTTTTTGCTATCTTACCTCGATAGATAAAGGCGTCTTTGAGCTTGGTGTCTATCATGGAACTCAACCATTAGCGCGCTTTGTCAACATACACAGCGTCAAGATGAACACAAAAAACAACACTTGATAGCGCTGAAAGCATGTAAGCGCCCAAAACGAATACATCCATACAAATACAGATATAGATACAAAGTGTTTCTTCGACTTGGACGAATGGCCAACTAACTTTCATTCTTTTTAAATGAACGACAGTTAGTTTCACTGAAATCATGAATGCCAACACCAATCATACTTTGTAGTGTTGTAGGTAACACTTTGTATAAATATCTTAATTAACAATTAACTCCAATTTGACTAATAACATATCTAACGTTAAGTAAAGTTCAGAGTAGATCAAGATTAGAGTAGATTAGATTAGATAAGGTATTGTATTGTAATATGTATTGAATGGAGAGCCTCAAATATCAAATGTTTAATTTGTTGATTTGCAAAAGCACTCTAAAACAAATGAATGCAATGCAACAAGTAACTGTTCGGTATCAGTCTAAGTAAGTTGAGTTAGTAATTATCAAGTGATTAAAACCAAGTCATGTCATGTCATTGTCATTATTATTGTTGTGTTATTGTCATTAAATCAATTAATCTGTTCATATACAAATATAAGGGTTAGTTATTTGCAAAACAAAACAACAAAAACAAAACAATAAAAAACAAAATACAAAAAAAAAAATGCACAAAGAAGACAACAAAACGTACTCAGCTAAATAGTGCATAAGAATCTTGGGCGTTTCTTTGTTTGGACGTAGCGGTGGACTTAAAATGTGTCTGGCTGCATGATACCAATCAGCATTGTAGTAATGCGTCCCATCTGTACCCAAAGCAGCTGCCAAAGTCTCTCCAATGATCTTTGATTTCGATTGAGTATCATTCTGATATTGATTTAGCGCTTGCGCTGCACTCTGACTCATAACATGAACTACATACAACGGACTCTCCACCTATCATCCATCATCCATCCACAAACAAATTTTTTTAAATAAAACAAACAAAAAAAAGAAAATCAAAGAAAATAAGATAAATAAATAAATAATATTTTGATTTGAGATTCGTAATAATCTAAAAGAATAATAAAATAATGATCAGATATAGAATTTTAATGAAATTGAAATTAAAATGATTAACGAATGCTCACTAAATTTTAAGTACTACTAATTGAATATTAACATGTAACCATAAATAAACACACCCACCCACCCACCTGTTTAGCAATAACACACGCACGATTCACTGCTTCAGCTTCAACTTGTTCGTTGCGTGATAGTTCGTGTCCATGGGGTCCAGTTACCCCTTTGGCTAGTAGTTTTTTAGTATTTTCCGTGATGACATCACCATTCTCAGCATGCACCATTGGAAGTGCTCCAATTGATTTGCATGTATCCATTAGTTGGTAGATTTCAGCGTCACGTAGTGCAAAGCTGTACGCCATGAACAGTTTGAATGAATTGATGCCATGCTTCGCCGTCAACTCTTTGATTTCGTTCTTTTGACGGTCGCCCCAGGATGTGACACACACGTGCAATGCATAATCACAGCATACCTTTGGATCAGCTTTTTCACGGTAACGCATGTACGCTTCTAATAATGTTTCATCCGATCGTGGAATTGCAAAATCGACTAAAACATTAACATTCAAATAAATATCAATTCAATCTGAATTGATCCTGATCCTCCTGTTGCTACTTACTAATTGTTGTTGTTCCACCTGCAATGGCAGCCTTTGTACCCTGATAAAAATCATCAGCTCCCACAGTACCCATAAATTCCATTTCAAAGTGTGTATGTGGATCAATGCCACCAGGCATTATTAATTTACCGCGTGCATCAATCACTCGTGTTCCCCCTGGTATTATTAAATTCCTACCTAATTGTTTAATAACGCCTTCCTCAATATAGAGGTCACCATCAGCAATTCCATCTTCGTTAACGATACGTCCATTTTTTATTAATAATCGATTTTGAGCACTCTAATAAATAAACGAAGGACACAATTATAACTGGTGCTATTATCAATCTGTTTACTCTAACACTCTGTACCTGCCTAATTGACTACTAAACTGTACTAGTAAATAAATACATAAGTTTTGTTGATTTTTAAATTTGAATCAGTAATTAGTAATAATACTAATTAATAATAATTATTATCTATCACTATCATTGTAATCGCGCCTTTTTTTTTAAATTTTAATTATTATCTACTGTGTACGTGATTATATTTCAATGTATTTATATTATATATATAAAAGGGAGTAAATTGGTCTTCGGGGGTACTTTTACCAAACCTTACAACATTTTATTGATCTATATTCTTTGAATTTGTTCAAACTAATGTTTAACATGCTCTGCTCTGAAACTGTGATCGAAAATGTCAATTCTACAACTCTCATTCATTTCATACAAATTGAACCAGTTGAAACAGTCTAAATGTTACTGTATGTAAATATTATACATTTATTTAGTAATATATATACTTAGAAATGGTTCAACTTTTATGAGTGGTAGTGTACTTGTACAGTTCAAAGCAATAAAAGTGAACTACTAGTAGGTATCACTTTGTTGGGGGTATTGTTGTGTTGAAAAATGATTATGAGGTGAATAATGTATTCAATATATAAAACTGTTACAATTAATTTAAATTAATTAATTAAGAGAATGAATTGTGAAGCTAGCTGTGCCCCCTCTCATAATTAATAATGTACATAAAGTACTTATTTGGATTATATACAATCAAACACAAATATTATAAATTAAAAAGATCTGTAAAACTTAATTTCTAGTTAAATACAGTAATTAAAATAATCTATCGCTAATTAAAATTAAAAGTTTTGAATATAATGGTTTGAAATTGAACATGTTCATATTCAGATGGTGATGAGATAACATCTTCACACTGTCGCGTTCGTTAAGTTATAGACCGACCGGCTTTTTATTACAGTAGGAGGTACATATTATAGAACTAAAGTGAGTGGATCGATAATATACGAACTAAAAGTGAACTAACCTAACTAAATAAATGATATTTAATATTAAATAAATATTTATTTATTTATTTACATTTATAAAACTATTATATAAAGCTCTGTCTGCTGTATGTATTGAATGAAGTTGATCAGCACTTACTTGTAAATGGATTGGTACTTTTTTGACATGTGATGTGGTAGTCATTTTATTTGATTTCAATTCACTGATATTTAATATTCAATCACTGATTTAAGATATTTAATTTATATTTAATTGATTGGGTCCCTCGTATTTACCACCTTTATTACCTTTCTTTAAATTGTGATGTGTTTCGTTTACGTTCAAGTTTTATCAAACACTGGCACTCAACTATTATTTGTTACTTGTACTTCTACTTCTACTTCCTGCTTTTATGCTAATAGAATATAGAATATACACTACTGACTACACTCACTCGCTAGCTGCTAGCTGCTACACCACAGTAGTATTCAGTATACAGAATGTACAATATACCGTATACAATGTAAGCATACTGATCACTGATCTCCATATATATATGGAGTGATTGTGTACTCACGATCCTATTCGTATACGTATACCTTTACAAATGCAGATACACGAGCGCCAAGCGGAAGACAACTCTCTATTTTTCTTTTAAGCTTTGTTTAGACTACGACACTAGACACCGAGTGTCTATGTGTGTACACGGGTGTATCTAATTGTGACATTTATTGCGACACTATAATTAATGTCGAATTAGCGACTGTGCGAACACCTTGTGTTCAAGTGTCTCTTCAGGTTTTCAAACAGGTTTAATTTCATACAGTAACCACACGGACAGCCAGTAATAAATAATATTTAACATTGATTCTCTATTGGAAAAGCTTGCCAACACACACGGTATAGTGTATTGGTATTACTTTAGTGAGTCTGGTCTGGACTTGGCTCTTATGTAACGATATACTACAATTTAGTACACCTACATTTGTTTCCCTTTGATAGCACACACCACACATAGTCCATATATATATAGAGGTCAGAGACACAACAGTATAGTACAATATAGTACACTACTACATGCAAACACACACACACACACACTACTGATACTGATACACACCTATACCGACTGACTGACTAACTAACTGACTGTAATTGTAATTGTAACTGTTTGGTAATGCAAATGATGTGATTTGATAATAAAATTAAATGAATACAATATTATTTAATAGATAATAGAATGATAATATTATCAAAACTATGATTAGTTAATTAGTTAGTACTATAATAGTATTGATGATCATGAAACAACACTGAACTCAACTAAAATGATAATAATAGAATTAAAATTTAAAAATAAGATGAACATGTAACATGTATGTACGTAGGTCGTCACAGTCAATAAAATAGAATGAATGCATGTTCATAACCAGAACAAACAAATTCAAACAATACACTAACAAACAACTAACTTTTAACTATCTACCTACTGAATACTAACATTCACTTTACATTCAACAATCAACAGTAAACACTGTTCATTGTTTACTAGTATATATACACAATCTGTTACTACTAACTACAGCACTGTTATACTTGTACTAAAGTACTGGCTACTGTTAGTTGTTACCTACTGCATCAATCAGTCTACTAGACTAACTAGACTATTCAATAATGAGTACGTTATTTATCTATAACTATTTACTGTTAACAGTGTCAGGGTGGCGTTTGCCACTTGGGACCTAGTCTGGTCTGCGTGGACCTTCGACGCTAAACCTACAAATAGTTAATAAACGGAGAAGGAAGGAAAAAAGCTGGAATAAATCAGCTAAATTATACAGCAAAGATCGCTATTTGTTTGCCTCGAAGAGATTCGGATGCCTGCTGAAGTTGCATACCTTGGACATGTTAACTTTTATCTCAAAAACGATTTTCCGCGCTGAAACACATTAAGACGATGGATGCTTCGTTCTTTACTGGACTCATTGATTATCATGAAACATAGAATCGTATCTTATCAATGATAACGAGGATAACAGCTTTTACAAACGATTTAGATGAAATTGCCCCTTTATTAAAAAACAATGTTAATAGGCTAGGATTGATTATTATTACTATTTGGTTTGGCGGGTGGCAGACTCTTAATGCTATAACGCCATCCAGGCCCTCTTAGATTCTTTACAGTCAGTTGACTCAACTGTTAGTGTCCCATGATTATAGATGATATGACGTAATCGATTGATTAATTAATACCATCTATAGTAAATATAATGTATCAAAGAGCATGCGCAATGTAAGTAACGAGTAACAGATGTAGTACTAACACTAATATAAGTAAATACTAGTAATTAGTATAAGTAAATACTAATATAGGTACCAACTAGAGTATTACCAATTAGCATGCCATGTCCACCCATCTCATTTGAATAACTATTTCTACTTTTGGATGAAATGTATTCTAAAATCCAAACGTAGATGTAAATATAATGAATTTGATATGTGATTTCCGCTTACGTTTGTTTATTTGTTTGTCAATAAATGATCAATTACAATTATTAACTTTACTTATAAAACAAACAAGTCATGTATTTGTAGTTTTAGATAGGTGGCCACAAAAATCACTTACATCAATATTCCAGGTTATCCATGACAAACAAACTAATTTTCAGGACTATAAAATTCAATAACATATGACGGACATGCTACTTTTGAAGGCTCTATATGGTAATTCATATACTATGGGTCACAGAAGTCTTGGTTCTTTTTTCAAAATTTTCAAACCATTTTGTACCATATTCATTCGGTTTTTGGTAAAATGTTTCGAATAAAATTTGTTAGTATATTTATAATGAACAACTTTTATTCGAAACATTTTCCCAAAGACCGAATGAATATGGCACAAAATGATTGTAGAATTTTGACAAAAAGGACCAAGACTTCTGTGGCCCATAGTATATGAATTGAACGAACGTTTCGAGTACCTAATTATTAACTTTTACTTGAATACTACTGATACAGTACAAGTAGTTTTGTATATAGGTCTGGTCTATATATGACATTATAAATGTCTTGAACTGTAAATGTGTAAATAATTGAATGTAACATAAGTTTGTAAGTAGATACATGGTTAGTTGTAAATAGGTGTAGTAACTGCACCTGTAATTAGTAAGCGGCTCTGCTGTATATAGATAGAACTAGTAGACACACCAGAGTATGTACTTTTCTTTTTAATTTCACTCTTAACCAGTCTAAATCTGTAAAAATGTTGTTGTTTTGATGAAAACAAATCAATATACAAATGAAAGTCATATAAATATATAAATGAAAGTAATTATTATTATGAAGAAGTAACGTTCTTAGTTAACTTACTCGGACAGGTCACTGGTCAGACACCAGACTAAGAGTAACACCCTGGTCCTCCAGATTGGGTGTAAGGCTTCTCCCTTACCCCGTAAAACAACCTTCAGTTCAGAAATCCCCTAGACGCAAAAGCTGGATTGGTCCAAACATCATTAAAATCATCAAAGTCTATCGTATGAGATGGCTTGGACATTTACAAAGATAAGAAACCCAGCAAAAAAGCTCAGGTGCTCGTCGGCCACCCACTAGATGGTGTGACAATGTTGAAAAAGACCTCAGCATGCTCTGGGTATTAGAAATTGGAGAATAATTTTTTCAAAATTTCATAGCATAAATTGTTTTATATACTAACATCTATTTATATCGATTGTTACTATGATTGCCTTTCGGCTATATTATACCAACGGAAGTGACTAGCGTTTGACATTTAATTAATATTATCTGAACATTGATAACATTCTTTGACATCAAATGTTTGATATGAAACATCATACACATCTAGGATGTGGAATCGAATCCACGACCTTGGACATTCTAGACCAATGCTCTGTCCGTTGAGCTACCTGAGATGTTATGATAGTAGGATGCATATGATCAATCCTTTATTATCTTTGATGTCGATATATTTTTAATTTGTTTATTTTCTTTTTACATATTTATTTTATTTTTTTAAACGTCTATTTAGTATCCATTGTTAGTATGATTGTCTGCACGGTTATATTATACTAACGGCAGTGACTATCTATCGTTTACTTAATTTAACATTTAAGTAATATATTGTGAACATTGATAACATCCTCGTTGACATAAAATAATAATAAATCTATATACATAGTATAAATGGAAGTCGCCCTCCGCGTCTGTTTATCCTCAAACTCCTTCTAAACCACGCAACGGATTTTAAAAACGGTTTTCACCATCATGTAGATATTTTTTTTCGGAAGGTCTATATAAAGATTGATTCAATTCATCTGCTGTGATTTTTACTTTGTAAATCTAAATTACACCCGTACAAAGCCTATCGGACTCGGAATCGGATCGGGTCGTTAGTAATACATAAAAAAAACAAGAGAGAGTTGAATTATAGTATGACTGTTTATTATTTCCACATAAAAAGATTATATTTCACAATAATACATCCGTACTTACTTTACTTATTTATTTAGTTACTTAACTTAGTTACTTCATTACTAAACTATTCTCTTTAAAATATGACTTGAATAACGTTTTAAATTAAATTAAATAATAATTAATAATGGAGGATCCATCACAATTAATTATTTCAATTGATTGCTGATCATCCATC
Source organism: Nineta flava (assembly GCA_963920215.1). NCBI lineage: Eukaryota > Metazoa > Arthropoda > Insecta > Neuroptera > Chrysopidae > Nineta > Nineta flava. The sequence continues at coordinate 1,431,839 of OY986046.1, forward strand.
CATCGTCATTAATAAAAATGTTATTGTAATTGTTATTTATATTATTCAATCAACATTTACAATTGATAAAGTGACTGACTATTTGACTACTGATTGATTCACTCAGTACTCAGTACTTAGTAATTAGTACTGACCGTTGTCACTACTAATTCATATTATAATTTATAACAATTCCATTTCATTCATTTATTGTTCGTTCCAATTCAAATTAGATTGTTAAATAACAAATAACTAACTGAACTACGAGCTACGAACTACTGTCAAAATCATAATCAGATTGGATTGATTGTTGATCATTGAATCATTGTATATCATTTATTTGAATTGATTGAACGTGTAGAATGGATCTCTGTTGAGTTGTTAATCAATAACAACTGTGATGATTTGTAGCCAGCCAGTGTTTGTTTGTTTGTTAGTTATTTGTTATCAATAATCATTGATTACAACAAAATTAACTCAAGTATACTTACATACAAAACACAACACAAGTAAATCAAACATTTTATAAAATATCAAAATGATCGTCAATTTATTTAAAACAACAATTGAATCACACACTTAACAATATATAATTCAAAATGATATATATATATATACATATATATATATATATTGCTTAAGTGAACGTTTAAAAAAATAATTCGTTGTGCAGGAGCTGCTTCAACCCAGCGAATTTCCTTAGAATACATAAATCACTTTTTAGCGATCACAATTTTAGTCTGATCAAAATGAAATGTCGTATATGATTTTAGTATTTGCATGGCCAATTTTATTAATAAATGACACACGTTCAAGGGGAAAGGGGCCATAAAGAAAGAAGAAAACACAAAATATCTCTCTTAATATTAAAACAATCGAAAAATACGTAAGGAATAAAGTTGTAGGAAATCGTATTTGCTACAATTCATCACCTTATCATTTTTGCTCAAACTCTAATGTGTACAGAGATATTGAGGAATTTAATTTTCAATCTTAAACCGTCAATATTTCTGTAAATATTTGGGTAACAGAAAAAATGATAAGAAACAAAATTACAGTAAAACTTAGTACCTACAACTTAACTTCTTATAAATTTTTCGAATATTAAGGGAGGTATGTCAAATTTTGTGCTTCCCCCGCTCTCGAAACCCCCTTTTCCTTTTGTTCGATTTTACCCATTAACGAACTTGACCTTTTGAATACTAAAAGGGCCTCAAATACCAAATTTCATTCCAATCAGATTAAAACTGTGACTACTAGAGCGATTACAGACACACATATATATATATACGTCCATGTATGTGTTTCGACATCTACTAGGTAGGATCGATGGACATTTGAAGAAATTTTTACAAAATTTTGAAGTCGATACGAGACCAATAGCTCTATTTCCTTTCAGGAAATTCGCTAACAGATTGAGACAAATGAAAATTTTAAAATACAACAAACGCAATGAATGTAATGAGGTATTGCTTAAGTGTGGATGAACTTAAATTAAAACAGATATAAATAGATTAAAATATAGCATCAATTGTAAGCATGATGTTCCTTGCTGGCAGCAGCAACAACAAACAAACAATCACAATGATAGAATGTTTTAAAAAAAAAACTATCTAAATAAAAATAACAAAACCATTAATTAAAGAAGTTGTTGATTGTTGTGAACTAAATAAACAAATAATTACATTTGATTTGAGTCAATGTTATAAATATCAAACAATTGAATTGTTTATATAAGTTAATAGTAATAGTAATAAAATATATAATCAAATGTGATTCCAATAGAAACAAAATACTTTAAAATAAATAAAAACATTGCTGCTGCTGATGATGCTCTTCAATATATCATTATAAATAGTTTCGTAATCGTAGTCTTGTTCTGTGTCTCTGAACCGTACCAGTAGAACACTACATACAATTCTACATCACCATTCCAATAATAACAACGTTGTCACTTTTATAAAATATACAATTCAATTACAAATTGCTGCTGCAATTAATAATAATAATAATAGTATTGTAGCCGTAACTGTAGCCGAAGTCGTACGTAGTCTAGCTGTTAACTGTAACACTACCATTCTGCATCACCAGTGATCTTCTGGAATATGAAATCTTTGCCATCTAAATTCATGATGCCATCTTTCAAGTAAAATTTCCATTTGTTACGACTTCGATTAATCTGAATAATAAAAAAAAAATGAACACATTTTAGAGAGTTTTAAATGTAAATTCAATAATAGTTTTTTGACCTTAAAATGCATTTCAAATTTTGCCCCAATTCCTAGAACATTTGTCATCATCAGTAAGAATTTGCTATCTCACGGGGCAAAATTTGAAATGAAATTTCAAAAAAACAAAACCTAGACTTCTTTTAGATTATTTTAATAATCTTTATTTGTTTACCTTGTCATATTGACACACAACTACATTCTCTGTGTCAAATAAATCAGTTGGATCTTCTTCAGAGACATCATCTTCAGAGTTTAATGGTTCCTCCTCCATACCGCCACCATCAATGTCCAATTCTTCGTCTTCTTTGTCCTCATCTAGTTCCTCATCTTCAGACACATCATCAGATACATCGTCTTCATCTTCAGATGAATCCTCTAATAGACCATGTTCAAAGTTTTGGCCATCTACTTGTGTTAGTTTGTTGATCATTGTATCTGTATCCGGTTCTGTTGTTGTATCTTTTTGTGTATCTGATGTTTTCCGACGTGTTTTTCGTTTTCGTTTGATTTGTTGCTTCTTACTTTGAGTTAGCATCACTTTATTACAACTATTTAGAGCGCGTGCCAATGCAAATATATCTGGGAATTCAATAGACACACCATTATCATTATCACTATCATTATCTTTGTTTACGTCTAAATCATGATGAACGTCTACTATTAAATCGTGATGTTCCTCCACATTCAAGCTGCCATCGACTTGTGGTATCGCTTTCGCTAGTAACGGTGAATTCTGTCCTTGTAAAGCCGCATTCACATGCTGTTGTAATAGATTGGACGCTTGTTGTTGTGGTAATCGCATTGTTGCAGATATCACTGGACCAGTCAATACTTGTTGTAATTGATTACCAATTAAAGCTGTTGCTGGTACTTGAATAGTCAGTACACGACCTGTTGTCTCTTGCATACCACTTTGGGGTGGTATTGTTATTTGTATTGGTACAACTTTGGTTGGATCCAGCATACTGGTGAACATTGATTGTTGTGTTGGCAAATGTTGTTGCTGCTGCTGTTGTTGTTGTTGCTGCTGCTGTTGTTGTACTGGCATTTGTTGTATTTGTTGTTGAGCACCACCCCCAACAGTATGAATAGTATTAGTTCCAGTGCCAACAATACCAGATCCAACAATACTATTACCATTTGTAGCAACATTCTAAAATACACAACAATACACAAATTAACAATAATAATAATATTAACAATGAGATGTAATGTTACCTGTTGAGATGGTCCTGGTCCAGAACTAGATACAACTTGTTGGACAACTTGTTGTGCTTGTGAATTATGTGCAAATACATTATTTGGTGGGACTGGTTGTGTTGCTGGTGGTTCCACATTATTTCTTTTAACTGGTTCTATAAATCAATGATCAATTCAATTGATTAAAACTGAATTTGAATAATCAAAACTAAATGTGAATTACAATTAATGTATATAATTGATAATTGATAATCATTGATCGATCAGTGATCAATTGTATACAAATTGATTAAAAAAGTATTCAAACAAACAACAACTAATATAATAATGTTTAGAGAAGTGGACTGACGGTTCAAAGTCTATTTCAAGCTTGCAATCGCGTTTTTATCTTGATCGAAACACTGGATGATCAAGAAATCACAGAACGTGTCGAGTCACAGTTGATTCTGTCTCGTCTCCTCTACTTAGCAAGCGTTCACTTTACTTATGAACGACGGAGTTCGAACGGACTAGTTCGTATCTACACTTTACGAAATGGAAATGTTCGGCCGAATATCCGACACATAGGGTGGCCGTGATAACCGGTATCTGGCAAACAAGCTATCCATTTCATCACTAAGTTTAAAGTACTGAACTCGAATCAAATTGAATTACAACACAAAATGAATTATTTTGTGGTCACTTCATTAATTATTATTATTAGCTTGGTTTTGTTTCAATTATTTAAAACATACGACTTTTTCGTGATGTCGCTGCGGCTGATGTTGATGCTGATGCTGTTGAACCAGAGCCTGTTTGATCTGTTTGTTCTGATAGTGGTGTTATTTGAACAGCTTTGTTACTGGTCACTTTACTTTCCCACAATGTTTTCAATTCAATCAAAACTTGTTCATCAACCCCTTCATCTAAGAATGCTTCACGGCTTGATGCAATCGTATCATCGATCACACTTTTATACAATCGAATCTAATAAATTCACAATTCAATTCAATTTAATATAAACAAATCAATAAATATTTAATTTTAATATACTTACAACAGATGATTGACTTAAAAATGCCATTTTACTTGACTAATAACCAATGACCCAACACCAAATAGACTAATTGAAATAAACAAACGTATTGTATCGTGAGTTTGATTTTTATTTCAATTGAATTGACTGAATTAATATTTATTATTATTATTAATATATAATTAGAATTGATAATGATAATATGTTAATATTTAAAAAGAACATAAACATTATTTAAAACATTCTACATAACATGAATTCAATACTATTGCATTACATGATTTATTAGTATCCATATCATTGTAATTAGTAATTATTATTGGTGTAATTTAATATTTAAATTATTATTTAAAAACTAAACTTTAAACATAGTATACAGTGCAAACAGTAGAATTCAGTAAAGTGAAGTCAATCACTTCTTGATATTACTTATTTTAGTTAGTGAATACAATACGTACGTAGTGCATTAGTATTCATTTAAAATATTTTAAATCATCACACTTGTAGTTAATTAAATATGTTAAATAATAACCACTATAAGTATTTATTGCTTATCAATTAATAACTGCATACATATATTTAAATATATCAATTCAATGTATATATTATAAAAGTTACTATTTTATATCATATCATATCATTTTATATATTATTTATTTGAAATTCAATCAATACACTTCTAAAACTGCATTCAATTCAATTCAAAACATTATAATCACATTCAATATTTAAAATTATTAATATTAATATCAATAGACCAACAAGACTTTAACACCATTCCAATTCAATTCAAACACTAAAACCACACTAAATAGTGAATAAGTTTTACTAGTTGTACTTGATATAGATTATATTCTACATGTGATATGCGATGTGAATATAGTCACACACCATCAATGAACGCTCACCATCGGAGTGTGTAACACAATGTACACACTGTGTGCACCTTAATATACAGATAGTATTTCAGTTTATTAGTCTATGGTGGTGTGTATGATACATGGACTTAAATTAGTTCTTCACATAATGTATAGATGGTGTTCCCTTCCCTTCAAACCCCAATAACTCCATTACTCGAAATCTCAATTATATATAGGTCGAAATAATCAGTGAGTCCATTTCGGTACATATTTTTCCTCTATAACTCGAAAAAATAAATTGAATCTCTGTATCTCAAACAAAGAAATGTTTGATTTTACAAAATTAATTAGAACGAATCTTAACCTCTACAAGTCGAATATTTCCTTACAAAATCCGCCTAAGTCGAAAACTGTATAACTCAAATTTTTTGCGTTTCCCTTGAAGTTCGACTTACAGAAGTTCTCCTGTATATTGAAATTATTTTCAATTATCACTGTTGTTTACACACGCACTACACACTATACACAAGTGTTTTCATGTGTCTGTTTGTGCAGTTGACAATGGAACACACGGTGCTTGTAAGCGCCCAAATGAATACACCCTAGATTGAACTGACGTTTATTTAGCAAAACTTCAAACCTCTGAAGCTTATTTTAAACAAGCAATATTTTTCAATAATAATCTTATTTGAGCAAAATTGATATTCTTGATTTGTTGTTGATCCACTAGATAAATTTAATTACTAGATCGAGTAAAGGTTGGTTTGATGAAAAGTGAAAGTGTTTTATATGAATGGGTGAACGCGAACAGTGGCATCTGTTAATAAAATGAATGATATACTGTATGATAGTAGATTGAAGTGTAAATAAGTGAGTAGTGTAGTGTAGATAATGTCTACTAGATAGTGATGATGCTGCTGCCAAATGATCAAATCAGTAAAAACCACATCATCTTTGAGTTGTAATGGTAAGTACACTTGCATTACTTTCAAAAATGATTAGTGTGACATATAATGTAAATCGGTTTACGGTCGGGTACACGGGTTACGGGACACAACCACAACAAGAATACAACCATCAACAATAAATAAAAACGTAAACATGTCATATTATTTGTGATTAGTTAAATGAAAGATAACATATGAAGAATCTTAAAGAATTAATAATGATGAAGATGAGGTAATTAATATATTATATATCTATTTATATATATAATATATAATGCGATACATATTAACGACATTAATAATATTAATAACAGTAAGTGTAATTGTTTGGATATCATTACAATTGTTTGATAGCAACGTTAACAACACAATCATATGTACATTTAAATATCAAGTAGCGGCAGTACTACCACTAGTATTGTACGATATCTTCAATTTAAATGTAACAAAAACATCATCATTTATTACTAAATGTTATCAACATGAACATCAATTACAATTACAACATACAGCGATAACATCATCATCATCATTTAATCAGATTCAATCTGAATCTGATTCTGAATTGTTATGTAGTGTTGTTACTGATAATAAGAATCATTTAAAAAAAGTGAATCAAAACAATCAATTTGAAGAAGCAGAAGCATTAGGTTCATTAAATGTAGCCTTAGAAATGAAACGGATTGGTAAAATGAACAAAGCATTGAAACTATTTAAACATGCGGTGGCGTTGGCTCCACAACATCCTGACATCCTTAACTATTATGGTGAATTTATGGAAGGCATCAATGACATTGTTCTAGCTGATCAATTGTACTTTAAGGTCTGTCTGACTTTGATCTGATCCGATCATAATAATATTCAATGTTTAATTAATTGTTATTTAATTAGGCATTAACATACGCTCCAGATCATCAAAAAGCGTTACAAAATCGTCAGCGTACAGCAACCATTGTTGAAGATATTGATGGTACAGCTTTAATTGACATCGACAAGAAACGTGACATGTTATCAGCCATTCCCGATTCGAATTCAGCACTGCGTCGAACCAAAAAAGAAGCATACGTTTTAAATATATTTCATACGGTACGGGGTATTGAATTATTTAAATACATGATTAGGTACCTAATAGTTAATTATTAACTGCAGGTTGGTATTGAAGGTAACACAATGACATTAGCTGAAACAAGATCGGTATTAGAAACGCGAATGGCCATCTCAGGTCACAGCATTGACGAACACAATGAAATCATTGGCATGGATCTAGCAATGAAGTATTTGAATTCAACATTAGTGAATCGAATTGGACGCATTACAATGGATGACATTCTGGAGTTGCACAAACGTGTGATGGGTGCTGTGGACATTGTGGAAGGTGGACGATTCAGACGGACACAAGTCTATGTTGGCAATCACATACCACCCAAACCGGATCAATTAACAATATTAATGAATCAATTTACTGATTGGTTGAATTCAGAGTCAGCACTAGAATTACATCCAATAAGGTGGGTTGGTTGGTGGTATTATTAAATAATTGTAATTAGTATTTTAATTAATTTTATAGATATGCTGCTATTTCACATTATAAATTAGTATACATTCATCCATTTGTGGATGGTAATGGACGTACCAGTCGATTACTTATGAATATGATCTTAATGCAAGCAGGCTTTCCACCAGTGATCATACCAAAACAACACAGGTTCGTATCTAATTAATATTTTATTAATTCAATTAAATCAAATTGATTTTGTTTTGTTTTAGACATAAATATTATGAAACATTAGAAATGGCGAATGAAGGTGATATTAGACCATTCATACGTTTTATCGCTCAATGTACCGAACACACGCTAGACATGTACTTGTGGACGACCCATGAATACAAGGATCAAGTGCCTGCCCTAGATGATCAAACTGATACGGATGATGATGATGATGACCATCATAATATGATCAATAGTTATAACATCATTAATAATATTTTATTAAATTAATTAATCAAATGATGATAAAACTACACTAAGTACTAAGTACCTACTATGACACTGTGATAATATCAATAATCAATAAATATAATTATTATTATTATATTAATTAATTTAAAATAAAAGTAACCAAAGTTTATAAATACATAAATAATAAAACAATTATCTATATATTTAATTTAATTACATGAATGACGTGTATACTTTATTTTGTTTGCCTCAAAGCATCATCATCGTATCTTTGGAGACATGTGCTGAAACTCACATTCAAGACCAATATGCGGGTACACATCTGCAATCCAAACCATTTTGTGCAGAGTGTGCGGCGAGGAGTAGGAAACATCCAGCGACATCATCTTTTACTGCGAATCTCTCGACTACAGCAGATACAAGATATTCGGTACATCTTACCCCGAATAAGCAAGCTCCTGGAAGTAGTAGGAGGAGCACAATAGGCCATAAGATTGAAGTGCAATACTTTTTTATACCCCAATATCTATTTATTCACCGATAGAATAAATAATTCAGAAAGTTCTCCCACAAATTGTCACCAATTTAAAAAAATCACCAATAGCTTTGCGAACGTGCTATTTTGGCAGCAAAAAAACACCGACGTCAATGCAATCAATTACGCAATGCACGAACAAATTGCGAGCGAATCTGTCACCTACAAATTGTTGGACACAATTGTGCAATGAAACCAGAGTCTCGTTGTCAAAAAAATTGAAGCCGAACGTCATCGAAGTGACAATTCTGAATGGCAAGTCCTAAGGAGATGTGCAGTCACTCCAGCGACTGCAGTTCGCCTCATTGCATTCTTGATGATCCTCAACAAGGCACAAGGTCAATCACTTCAAGTGTATGGATTCAATCTGGAAAATCCATGCTTTTCACATGATCAATTATATGGTGTTTTTGCAAAAGACGGAAAAACAAAAAATATTGAATAACACATTATATTTGTGTATACTAATGTCAATTGCCATTAAGGTTACGTAAAACATAGTATGAAAGAACTATCGTGTACTATATAGACAAACATGTCATTGAATGAACTTATTAAAATTTATAATGAATGCACAAAAAATCATTGTCCTTCATTTATTTTGAAAAATTTAAATGTGCTTGCTTTGAATGTGTGTGTTATAGTGTGTACTTATTTAAAGAGGTGCCATAGAGCAACGCTGCCAACGCGGCACCGCTAGTTTAATAATAAAAATGATCCAAAGTTTATAATAAATAATAAAACAATTATTTATTAATTAATATCATTTATTATACTTTCAATTTAAATGTTTTTAAATAACATAACAAAACAATATATTTAATTTAATAACATGACCATGACAATGACCATGATGTACAGTACTACCAACATACTTTAATTTGATTTTAGTTTATTTGGGGTGCATTCGTCTTGGACGCTCACACGCTTTCAGCACGCTCAAACGTCTCGCGCTCACAGCCGCTTACTCCACAGAGGTAGGGCAGCAAAAGCGTGAGCGCCAAATGTTACTATTTATTAAAATGAATGCTACGTGAGCGTAAGCTAATCAAACTTGTCATATTTATTAAAGTACTTAAAATTAAAATCATTGAAAAATCAATAAAAATGGCTAACTATTTACCCAGATTATTTTTGATCGATTTAAATGATTCAGAATCTGGTAAAACGTATACTAGTTCTGTTACTTCCGACAAAATTAAACGTCGCCATGTTGATACAAACTAACACTCACAACTGATCGATTCTAAGCGTTCGTAGGCCAACATGAACACCAATAATTTGTGCTTACAAGCGTGAGCGTCCAAGACGAATGCACCCTTGATTTATTTAGTTATTGTCTGCAACATCATCTACAGTAGAAGATGTTAAACCTACAACTACTTGTTGTTGTTGTTGTTGGTACTGCTGCTGCTGCTGTTGTTGTTGTTGTTGTGAATTTAAAAGAGTGACTGAAGACAACATCAATGAGATCTGATCAGCAGTAGGACAACTAATTGTTAACAATTCGTTCCATTCGTAATAGCATTCAGATAATAGTTGTTCTAATTGAACAAATGCACCAATTATATTGTTCTAAAACAATTTTACAATTACAAATCAATATTCATTATTATTATTATTGAAATGATCAATTACCTTTATCGGACGAAATAGTATCGATTCTGTTTCACGATTGTGAATATACAAAGTCATTGAATTCTGTATCGGTGTGATACGTGTTTTCATATTACGTTTCACGTTATTCACAATCGATGCTAAATTTTCAGGCTCAGTCCATTTTTCAGCACGGAATTTTTGTATATTAAATTCATGACCACATAGTTTACGATAATCTTGTATCTAAAATAATAAAATACGATACGAGTTTGAAATCGTTTTGAACAAATCAACATTTCAATTAGTTATATATTTATATCGATATTGATGATCGTCCAATTGACGCTTACACGTACTTATAATACCAAAAGTAATAATTAACTGATTGACTAGTCACCTTTTGATTGAGTTGTTGCAGTGGATCAATTAATAGATTTGTGACATGCGATATCAAATGTTGACATGTCTTCTTCAATTGTAGATCAGCATCCTTTTTCGAATCGAGTAGATGTTCTTTAACTTGTGGCGTCCCTTCTAATAAAAACTTTAAAATAGCATTGTTCGAATCCATTTTAAATAAGTTTTTACGATGGATCAGATCAGAAGCGGCCTCTTTCACTTTTGTAAAATCTAATGTTGTTTCACGTGCCGTAAAGTCCACTTGAAAGGCTGCGATCTGTTCACGTAATATTAACAAGTGTTTGATTTGAAAGAGATCTGCATCTAATGGGGTCTGAAATCAATTAAAACAATTCAAAATCGATACATAATTACAGTTGAAACTGGATAAGTGAGAGCTCAAGGGACCGCTATCTCTTTTTCGCTTATGGAGCCTAGCTGATAAAGGTACAGGAGTGGCCTTTCTCACTCATAGAGATTAATAAACGATATACTTATCTGGAACTCTATAAGAGACAGTCGAGCATGTATGAACACCTGCAGCTGCTATTTATGACTCATTGTTAAGGTCAAAGGAATTTAACAATGAGTCATAAATAACAGCTGCAGGTGTTCATACATGCTCGACTGTCTCTTATAAAGTTACAAATAAGTAACAGTCTCAATTATAGAGGTTCACGCACAGATATCTGAGGGTCCACGACTCTCTTATAGAGGCTTCTATTTTTCACTCATACAAGTTTTAGAGACTTAAAATGACGGGATCCGGCAATTACTGAGTTTTCTCTCTTACCCAGTTCTCACTTACTCAGACTTGACTGTATTTAATAACTTACTTTACGTTGTGTTATCAATGCTCCAGCATTATGAATACTGATCACACAGAATGAGATCGCTTCCTGTGACAGTCCTTGGAATGTCTGGACATCAACACACCGATACAGTCTGGATAGACATTGTAAGGTGCGTCGTATCGTTGGATACCACATGCCTTGCAGATCAGTGATGGTCATTGGTTTGTGTTGAGATGACACAACACTTGTCACACTTTGTGTTGAATCAGTGCGTCGCAGTGGTGCACCAGATGTATTATCTCTTTTGTTTGTTGATGGTTGTTGTTGTTGTTGTTGTTCATTTTGTTGTGTTACAATATTCATCATCATTTGTAATTTATCTGGATAAGCTAGATCCCCAGCACTCGGTTGGTATTGCAGGATGTCAATTCGAAAGTAGATATGTGATCTGAACACCAGACGTTCTTGTATATCACGCAACAATTCTGACACCACTGAATTGAATGCTTGTAATGCTTCATTACTACTACTATTATATTGGTCACGTGATGATGCTGATGATGACGTGTACTCATATTGATTGAATGATGATTGAAGGACATCATATTTTAAGATTGAACACAACTCACATAGAATCTCAATGTGTTCGATGTGAACAATGCATGGACGTAATGTATCGTATAGATGTTCACAGATCGATAGCAGATACTCTTGTAGTTTGTGTGTTTTGGTGGTGAAGAAGACGTAGTACAGTTGATGTTCATCTTGACACAACAGCATGAACAATGAACACGATGTACGAAACAGTAGACTACGATCGGTTTGATTCTTTTTGGCTAAGGCACGTATTGAGTTTGTTATGGAATCATTCATCAGTTCGTAACGTTTATCCATATAGATTTGTTGGATTTCATTTAATAAATGTTCATATCTAGAAAATATTTATTTATTATTATTACTCTTGGACGGAAGAAACAATGAGCTTCCCGCAAGACTCTCTGTATTATGCTACACGTTGGATGATTTCATGGTAGAAGAGGGTCAATCGGGGCTGGAGTATACGTGAAAAACAGAAATGTTAGAGGCAGCTTTGCACTAGGACGATACGTTACTGGTTTTCAAACAGAGATTTATGGCATACTTTCAGTAACAAATATTTCAGTGGCTCGGATATTCAGGATGCGCTCAAAGCAACCTACTCCGCTATGAATCTGCTTAAATGCTCACTGAAGAGCCTAAGGACAAAAGAGGTCACTTTCATGTAGATGCCAGGATACTGCGGAATTAAAAGCAATGAAACGGTCGACGTATTCGTCCGTGGAGGGGCCACATTCTTATGCCAGGGACCGGAAACATATCTAGGAATAGTTAGGAGATAGACTATCTCTGCTCTAAACGAACGGGTGGATAAATATATGGAGAGGAAAATGAAACGACACAGCAGGCTGCAGACAAAGTCAAATAAACTGATAGCTGGGTACAACGCTGCGAGGTCAAGCTGGCTTATTGGTAAAAACCAGATAACCTTCTGGTTGGGATGCTTACCGATTACTGCAGACTTAAGAGGCAAAGAAGATGAATAAATCATTCACAAAGAAGATGGGTAGGTTCGAAAATGAACACAGAGTTAGAGGAAATGAACAAGGCGTGGTGGAGTATAGAAATGGCTGAGGAGTTGGGTTAGTTACTTACTCTTTATTCTTGTGACATCTAGCTTCAATTTGTTGTATAATTGGTTGAATTTTATATGAAACAGCTTGAAATTTACCATAATAATATGATATAGCTGGATCCAGTTCACTATTATTTACATTTAAATTAGCATTGATTACTTCTTGATCTGGATCTGGTTGATCTTGATCTTGTTTACTATTATCATTTGTAGTATTGGTGTCTACTACTATAGCAGCACTAGTAGTAGTACTATTATTGATTGCCTCACTGGTTGCTTGTTCAAACACATTCGTGATATAGGTCTTAATCAATGATATGATGATAGACAATGAACTTTTATATTGTGTTTGATATAATTCTGATTGTTTATGTGATGGCTAATTAAATAAAATAAAACTAATGAATCAAACAATATTATTAATTAATAAATAACTTACATGAGATAACATATATTCAATACCATCATCAATTTGATCTAATATTTGACTAATCACTGCTAGCTGTTGTTGAGTACTAGTACTAGTATTGCTAGTACTTGTTATAGTAATTGTTTGATTTGTGATCCGTTGTGAGACTGTACGTGCTGTTAAATAATAACCCAATTCATTCGATAGCATGCCATTCATCTGTTTAAGTTGGGTCTGTATTGAGACCAGTTGACGACTTGTTACATCCAAAACGGTTGTTTTATCACTCACTTTAACGTATTTATTTAATAGTTGTGTCAATTCATCAACTGTATTTGATATCTAAAGTTCAAACAAACATCATTTAAATATTTTATAATCATTATTTATTCATTAATTACCTGCTCACATAACTTTAAATATCGATCATAATATGTTTGCATATGTAAACAATATCGTTTCAATACAAGTTCGTTCTCTTCAACAATTTCATTCTCAACACAATCAACTTCTAGTTGTTGATGTTTTTTTAAGAATGCACCAATATCAACCGATCCAGAACCAGATAATGGTTGTTGATTCTTTATTACATTGATGTTTAGTGTATTCGTAGCGTCATTACTATTATCAACATCGGTGTTTATTAACTAAAATACAATCAATTAAATGTTATTAATTTTTTGATTCATAAAAAGGGTATATTTGGACCTTTGGATCAATTAAAACCGGGGAGAGAACGACCGACTTTTTCAATTGTTTATTTATAAAATAGGTGAAAAATTGTTCAAAAAAAATTCGATATTATTATTATATTATGGTCGATGACTAATTCAACCGAGTACTACAATCTGTCACTTCATCGGTCATACCACCCAGAGTTGGTCGGGATTGCGTGTTTTGGGGCCCCCACACTAAAAGACGTTCTATATATTTCAGAATATTGTGGAAAAGACTATAACACTCAGTTGGAATAGTTTTACCTTATTGAATTTTAATAGTTTTTGCCACAATCCCAATCAACTACGGGTGATGTGAAAGATTGTGATATTGAACCCCCAGAAACCCAAATATACCCTTTTTTTGTAACAATTTTTGTCAGCTCTCAAATTTGCGTGAGCCGCTAAACTGTCAATTTCCATACATTTTGATTGTATTGTTCAATTTGTTGTAATGATTTGATAAATAAATCGTGTAATGGTGCGATTGAATTCACTGAATTCCATATTTCACTGTTATGCTTAGCACTCAAATCATGATCGATTTCAATTTGTTGAGTGTTGATTACATTCTCTGATAATGCTGACACTGATTGTATTGTGGTGTTTGTGTCCATTATTATTTATATTTATTTAATTAAAACAACAACCATAACATAACATAAACATAAAATAACCTGCAATCTACAATCTACATCATTTCATTTGATTTTGACACATCAACAATCAACATCATATCAAATCAAACATTTAGTTTTGTTATTTATTTTAAATTTATAAATGTAGATGTCACTAATAACAAACAGCACTAATAAAATGTTATATAGAGGTCAGTGAAAAAACACTGGACATAAATGAGTACCTCACTGACCTCTATATAACTAGATAGATTTATGTTTATGGGTATAAAGTATAAACGTAAAATAACGAACCCAATGCAGCGCTGTCTAATCGCCTCAACTCGCCAAAGTACTAAAATTTTATGTGTGTATAGTGGGAATATATGTGACAGTCACTCATTCATTAACACACATTCTTATCTCACACACAAGCCACGCAGGGCGCACTGAAGCAAAACTTAGTTCCAAGGCTAGTTGAGAAGCGCTTCAATTGGTATTAATGGCGTAACATGGGATAATCTGTTCAGTTATTTAGAGATTGACCTTCACTATTCTATAAAAGTAATGGAGGCACTGACCTCTAAATAACTGGACAAATTAACCCATGTTACGCCAATAACCCCAATTGAAGCGCTCCTCAATTAGTAAGGGGTTAATTTTTGCTACAACACGCCTTCGTGGCATGTATGTGTGATAAAAATGTGTTTTAATGTATGTGTGGCTGTCACATTTATGTCCACTATACACAGATAAAGTTTTTGCGCTGTTATTTATTATTCTAGGATCTGTTATTTCACGTTTAAATCCACGAAGTATAGATATTGATATTATATATAGATATTATAAACGCTTCGTGTTTATACCCATAAGCATACTCTGTCTAGATATAGAGGTCAATGGATGGAGGTCAGTGAATTTGACCAAAATAATGAGCAATACCGTCTAGTATTTATCACTACTGTCATAATACAAATACAACGTGGATATTTCAAACGAAAAAAAAAAATTAGTAAAGAAAATTAAATTCGAAGTGACAAGTAAATTAATATAAATAGTTAAAGTCAGAATACTTACATATATATTAATTGACAAATTCAATACAAAATAATGGCATTCAAGTAATTAATAAGTTAATTTTGTTTATAGAAATTATGTTCTAACAAAAATGTTTCGAAAAATTTTCGATAAACTACCATCTCGAACCATTGATCTATTATATTTTCGATGTGTTCATTTTTCCAATCATATGTAAGTAAAATTAACATAAATTTTGTTTGAAATCAATTATTAATAATTGTTTGCGAATATTTCGATGAAGTTCGATTCGTTCTTCGAAAAAACATATGCGATTTAGGTGTACACGTACACCGGTCTAAATGATTCAGAAAAGTGTGTCAAGGCGAATATTCTATATCGAATCTTTTGAAATATCTTTCGAAAGTTGTAAACCGGTGCTAAATGTCGTTTTTCTTACATACAAGGTGTCATAAACGTAGTGTTAATATTTTAAAATAATTGTTACAGAATATTAAGTGAAACATAATTAACAGTGGAAAGTATTTGATTTAAAAAAATATGGAAGAAGATCAACAAACTTCATCGCCATCGTGGGAACCAACTGGTGATCGTTTAGCACCAATTGGTGAATCATCTTCGGATGAATCGTCCCAAGATGAATTTAATATAAATCCAACGTTACTGCAAAAAAACCGTAACGATTTACTAACAAAATATTTAACAAAATACAAAGACCGTTCGTTAAAATTTAGCGATCGCATGTGTCTAGTCTCATCTTATATACAGGTAAGACACAACCCCCCGTCCCCTCTCCAACCAAATATTACAAGGAGTTTGATACAGTTCTCTGCGGATTATTTTCGGGAGTAAAAGTTTATCGCTATTATTGTTGGTAACAAAATCAAAGAGTTTTTAATTTTGAAGGTCGTCTACGATAATCGGGGCGCTTCAATTTGATCACGGATTTTGGATATCTCGCTTAGTTTTCGAGATATCAAATTTCGAAGTTGAACAAAAATTTTAATTTAAAAAAAAATACAGAGTGGCGCTCGGGTGTCTGTATCAAATTTCTCGACTATATATATAATACTTATTTTTTTATGGTTCAAAACCAATTTCTGTTGTTGTATTAAGGGTGCCAATCATAAAAATCCAACAACAAATTTATATACTCAATTACCAAGTCATGATTATCATATGACGTCATCACTAAATACAACACCAAGTATAGCCAGTGGGGATGGGGGAGTACATCGACAATTGTCGATACAAGAGGTGACAACACGACCGCTGAATGGATCACCGGACGGTGGGGAAACGGAAGGAGCCATCGCATTTTTGGTACAATTTATGATACCATTCTTAATGGCTGGCATTGGACAATTGATGGCTGGCCTAATATTGGATGAGATACAACATTGGACCGCCATACAAAACATACCAAATATTTATATTTTAATACCGGCATTGTTGGGTCTCAAGGGCAATTGTGAGATGTGTTTAGCGGCACGCTTGTCCACGCAAGCGAATGTACATAGTCATGAATCTACACACAAATTTTTAGGTTTTGTTCTGTCAAATTTAGGGATTGTTCAGGTAAATCATAATTAACAATCAGTGACGGATAGTCTGTATATGGAAGTTTTGTGTATGTTTACACCAAAGTTTTTATTGGGATTTCTGGCAAGTGCAAGAGTTCTCAATAACAATTTTTTCAATGTATGAACATTCTGTTCCAAATTTTTGAATAGATCCAAAGCAGTACGGATTCCGTCACTGACAATAATACGGAACCTTACGTAAATTTAAGCTTATATACGAGGTAAATTAAATCATAAATTTGTAATGCATTGGAGCGGAGCCTCTAGGAGGTTAAATTTACAGTAAGGTTCCCGATTGTCCAATATTTGATAATATTTGACAGGTATGTTTGTTAATGAACAGGTGCACAGTATATGCATTGGATTTTTGGCAGCCACTGGTGCAAATACATTAGGTTGGATTCCGCAAGGTATATTCAATGTAAACAATGCCTTACTGCTGACAGCCAGTTGCTTGTTCACAGCATCCATGACCAGTCTGGTACTTGGATCTGTCATGATTTGTGTCTTCTTCTTATCAAAATTGTGTCACATCAATCCGGATAACATAGCGACACCAATCGCTGCTAGTTTAGGCGATTTAACAACCGTATTTATACTAGCTAATACGACTGCTTTGTTGGTTGATATTCAAAGTAAGTATATACTCTATACTCTATTGTTATACAGAGTGTCTCTCATTATTTAACCTTTCGAGTGCATACTTCCTTCCTTCCGTATACAAAAATATATTTTAACGCGTTTATTTTGAAATGTCTTGTCCTCTTTTCGGAAGTTGGGTCAGTCGAAATGAAATATTAGACAACATTGAGGTTAGATCGATTATACGTCTTTGATCGTTGACTAAAAATAAGGTTGAGTTATTAGTTCGTGGGAAATGTCTCGGTTTCTGAAGCTTGGAACAAAATTTTGGGTGTTGATTCGGATAACATATGCGCTCCAAAGGTTAATGCGAAGGTCTTATTGAATTTTTGCCACATATTATTCATACACAGTATCTTTTAGAGGACTTTAAATGGATATCACTGGTTGTGATTGCGCTATGTTTTCTTGTCGTACCATTTTGGTGGAAATTAGCACATCGTAACGTAATGGCAAGGGAATCCTTGTTAACTGGATGGCAACCGGTTGTCGTTGCAATGGTTATCAGTAGGTTTGTGTCTTCTCCATACCCGTTCTATGTTTTTGTCACTGTTCATTAGAACACTTTTCAAGGACACTCCCCTCATATTACAACCTTTGTTGGTTGCAATCTAAATCCATTCAAAGAAATCGATTTGGAGTGCTTTATCTGAGGTTTAACTGAACAGGGATAAAAACATTGAACGTCTATGGACACCTTAAAGTGGATTAAAAATGAACTTTAAATAAATGTTGTCTGTCTCTCTCTCTCGCATACAGTGTGGGAGGATTAATTATGGAATATTCCATAATAAATTTTCGTGGAATTGCTGTATATCAATTAATTGTGAATGGTGTGGCTGGTAATTTAGTTGCTGTTCAAGCGAGTAAACTGTCAACGTACTTACATAAAAATTACACTCTTGGTGAACATGTTCCTTTCTCCTATAGTATTCGTAAAGTGTTCTTTGGATCAGGTTTGTGTTCCATACAAAACAACGTTATTCCAACAAGAATCGAATCGTATTCAACTTATCTTTACAGAACCATGATCTAGATAGCCAAGGTATAATATGCGCTCTTTGTGCTCTGACATACCTATTTATTTATATCATGGTCTGAATATTATTTTCTTTTTACAGTCGATTTATGCCGAATTCATTCGGTTATCGAACAAAATATTTCAAACAAAAGTTGTTCCTTACAAAAGAACTAACAACTTTTGTTTGAATCATACTCCATATATTTATAAAACGATTCGAAATACTTGTTGGAAATTTTTACTTTGTTAACATAAAATTAACACAATTTTTGAAACAATTTTTAGATGCAAATTCACATACAGCTCGAATATTATTGGCGATGACAATACCCGGTCATTTAATATTCAATTACGCTGTGGCATCTTTAAATGCTGGTCACACATCATCGACGCCCATTTTTATGACCATATATCTATTAACGTCGTTGATACAAGTGTCAATATTATTGTATATTTGCCACATAATGATCCATAAAATGTGGCGAAACGAAGTCAATCCAGATAATTCTGCAATACCGTACTTAACGGCCATAGCGGACTTTTTAGGTATGGCCTTTTTGAGTGCGGCATTTGAATTTTTATACTTAATTGGTGATCGTGATGACGATATTGGTGATTAGAAAACCGAATCAATCGCCGTACTTAAGAGATTATTTAGATCGTTGCAATCCAATGTAACAAATATTCGATCCAAACTTCCTAGATTCGTTACTTTTCCAAGGTGAACAAATGTTTTCTATCAAAATTTGTGTTATTTTCAGGTGGGGCTAAATTTTTAAGATCCAAGTATTTTTTATTTTGTAAAAATTTTTCCAGAATATTTAGACAATCTCATTTTTGCAAAATAGATAATTTCGAAAAAATTATATTTCTGAAGAGTTAATTTTGGATCTAGCAATAAAAAATGGGTGTTCCAAAAGGGGACCACCGTGTAGCAACGATTTGACTTATGAACTTAATTTCTCGAATACGAATCAAAATCGGTTCGTAGCTTTAAACTTACTTCAATTCCTACTTAAAATGCATTTCATGAAACCATTTTGAATTGTGAATGGTTTTTCCTTAAAAAAAATATTCATTTAGGTGCAATTAGTTTTTAAAACTATTTTCCAATTGTTTTTAGATCTAACCCACTCCAAATATCACCACCACAAAGATGGATCTCTTTTAGGAGGAAAGGGAAATCTTAAATATAATTAATATACAGTAAACTCAAACTAGACAGTACATCCATATAAACAAACGAAATCGCGTGATCATAGTACATGGTCTATTATGATTGGTTCGTATGATAACTTCCACCTTTAAATCTGAATGATCCCATCCATTTTCTTAAATATTTATTTTTAGTTTTTATTGTTATATTTGTTCTTGTTCTTGTTATTATTTTTATTGTTTTCATTCATTATATTCATATTTATAACAAAATAATATGAATAAAATAATAAGAAAACGATAGAACGAAGCCGGCTCAAGGGTGTTCTTGTTTTGACATATGTTCACGTGGAATGTATTTGTTATTGTCGATGTACTCTGTAGGTTGAGTTTATTACAGAAATATATTTCGTTCCACCTTCGAATAAAAAAGATTGATCTGATCGTTGTTGGTATTTGCTTTAAGAGATCTGAACGCTTTATTCTTTGTAAAATAGTATTTATGGGCTGTGTTTTTTATTTTAAATAATTATCCCTCCAAAAACTCTCACACAGTGCTTCCTTTTTATTTTTTATTCAAATGAAACACTGTGTATTCTATACTAGGTGTTCCAAAAGTTAGTAGGTGATTTAAAAGGCCAATCACTTATAGGAGTTAAGTTATGGAAAATTGATAATATTTTATTTGAATTTCTCCATAACAAAACTTTCCAATTAATTACTAACTTTTTAAGCCACCTAATAATTTTTAGAAACCCTCTGTATAATTATTTGGTAAATATTTGCAAAAGTTTTGCCAAAATATTCGATTTTCAATTATTTTAAATATTTACCAAAAACAAAATGGTCTGTTTTTTTTTAAGCGTGGTAGAATTTAGGATCAATATGAATAGATTTAGGCCTAAACAACGTTGCCAAATCGTTCATACTTTGACTCGAATCGAGGACTCATTTTCAAAGTAACTTTGGTAGATAGTGTATTCGGCTTTCTTATTTTTGGAACCTAAAACTTCCACGCTTCAAAAAAAACCACCCCTATAGTAAAATTTTATTATATTTTAAGTTGTTTTTTTTCGAAATAAAATGTTTTCCATTTGTTTTGTATGAAATGAAACGGAATTCTAGATAGTTTTTAATTGGCCAGTATTTTTGATAATATTTAAATATGTAAAACAAACAAATTTTCACCGTTTCATTTCTACAAAACCAATAAAAAAATTTGTTGAAACATTTTCATTATGAAAATTTCACTTGAACAAAATTGTATAAAGTATGAAACAAAATTTTTTATAAGGATTTGATCATTTTCTATTTTTATAAAGATGTTGTTTCTTTAATTCAAAATAAAATTACAAAAAACAAACGATTTGTTTTAAATGAAAATGTTTTATTTTTCTTTAATTTTCTCATAGATTACCAACATTATTAATCTTTTCTGTAAGTTAAGAAGATCGTAGAACGTAGTCTGTATCAAAGTTAAAAGAGTCTGGAATCAAAGTTTTTTTCTGGTATCTTCTGAAAATTCTCTGTGAGAAACTTCATCAACAACCGTAATTTTCTTTTGGGGGAGCTTATGCCTGTTTTGAATCATTTAGGCCGAAGTTCTCGAGAAGCTCTGAAAATTGATTCTTCCTCGTGAGCTCACAACAATAGAAATGATCTCCTAAGCTCCACAGGAAGGCTGCACAAGTGGCGTTAAAGCCAGCATCATCTCCGATTATAGGATCAAACACAAAACATCGAAATCTTAGACACGGTAGAAATTCACCATAAATCATAGCATAAATATTTTTCGAATTAATTGACCTTCTCTGGTTAGTCATTAGCCTTCACTGACAAGCCGAACGGTGAAAAACAAATTACCATCAGTTTTCAACATCGAAACTCACAAGGATGATATTATTTCACAAGGATAACGATCGCGTTATCCAGAGAATATTATAGATCAATACATTATTCAAAATTTTCCAATCGATTGGTGTCAAATTCATTCGTTTTGGAAGATATTACGATTTGGCGCTCATTAGCGCGATTTGTCTGCGTACACAGCGTCCAGATGAACAAGTAAAAACAACGCTTGGTGGCGCTGAAAGCGCCCAAAAGAACGAGATACACATTTAAAATCTTAAAAACATTTAAGCTATTAAATTTTTGATAAAAGTCGATTCATTAAAA
The DNA here is from genome assembly GCA_963920215.1 of Nineta flava. Lineage (NCBI taxonomy): Eukaryota > Metazoa > Arthropoda > Insecta > Neuroptera > Chrysopidae > Nineta > Nineta flava. The sequence goes on from OY986046.1 coordinate 1,454,386, forward strand.
TATCAAATATATTGATAAATAATTTTGAATAAAAGATATTTTATAAAATATTTACAGTGCGTATTCGAACTATTAAAATTCATACAAAAACAAAAGTTGATTCTAAATAATATTTAGTAAGTCAATGATATAATATTTTGTAAGTCGATGATATCTGTCAATAAAAACACAGTTGGTAATAAACAAATGAATAGCACTAACAAGTGCAGTGATGTAGTGTAATGTGTGATGTAAGTGAGATGAGATTGGTAGTACTGTACATATATTCGACAATCGACATACTTTTTAATAACTAGTGTCAAAATAATTCTATTAAAATAATTACAAATTAATTCAATAAAGATCAATAAAATGTAATCAGTTCAATTCATATTTAAATCAAATCAATTCATACAAGATCGTAAATAACTTCGATTTATAATTCTAAATAAATGTAGTGAACGAATGTGATGACCATCATGTGAACGAATTCATGGTGATTTGTAACAAATATTTACAACACAAATTCATCAAATCAATCACTTATCAATAATCATGTGAATTCCATCTCAATTACATATCGATTATTCATTGATTCATGTGAGTGTACTCATCGATTTTATAAACTCTTTCCAAAATTTTTTCCACATAAAATTCATTACTAGTCGATTCAATTAGTTAAAAAAAAAAAACAAGTAAAATTTCTGTGATATTTGATTGAACCAAGTGAAAATTTTAATTTTCTTAGCCATACAACAAAATTTTCTTTTTGAAGGATCCGATATATTAGTGAATGACTTTACAATTTGTTAAGATCTAATAATGTTTTGAACATAAAAACAGCTATAAAGTACATCACCAAATTGATACATAATTGATGCAAAATGATTAGTGGAAAAAATTCATTAAATAACAATGAATTTACACAAATCAAACATTGTCCATTGGCGAAATTAGGTAGACGTTCACCACCTAGCACACACTGTACCAGCAACAATAATAACAATGATTCATCGGATCAACAATTGGAAGAATCGAATTTAATATTCAAATCGTTGTCGTTGACATCAACGAATTCGAGTAGCGAATACACGAATCAACGACATCGATGTTGTGCTCGAGGTGTTTGTGATACCAGTTCGATCATCAATGATGATTTTAATCAACCACATCATCAAAGTCATCATCAACAACAACAACAACACCAGCAACAACAACAGTTTGAACGATTTAATTGTTCGAGTAATCAGTCGAGTCATCGACGTAGATTCCATCATTCAGCCAATAAATATTTACAACAGCAATCTCAACAACAATGCCATAGTCCTAGTTTTGATCAAGGATATCATACGTTGATCTCACAGTCACCAAGTGTCAGTCTGTTGGTGTCACAATCACCAACGTCTACATCATCTTCAACTGTTCACCACCAGCAACAGCAACAACAGTACCATCACCAACGGTTGAATCAACAGCAACAGCAGCACGTGTACTTATTAAATAGTAAAAAACGTACGTATCTCATTTTTAATAAGGGTTTACTGTATTTAGGGGTGTCAGGGGTGTCGTGAACCGAACATATTCGATTGAGTCTGCTTCTATTGAGCTTTTGATGAATTCAAATTAATTTTTAAGAGCACTTGGTAGTATTTTTTTAAATTTTGATTTTAAGTAATAACTCCAAGTTACATTTTGACCTAAGTCAAATAATAGTTTGACCTCCTAATAAATACCAGTGGAGATTTTCCAACGGAGTTATCTTTGTTTTGGCAGACATAGTTCATAACGAAATCGTGCTTGCAAAAAATGTTATTGAATGCATCGTTACGCCAAACGTATTTTCTCAACCGTATATATCGAAATCTATTGGCTTTGCGTAAATTTTGTACAGGACCTTTTTTTATCTAGAATTAGCTAAGGAATATATTTAATTGTAATGTAAAACCTTTCGCGACCTTTGACCTTCAATTTTTGCTGTTTTCATAGTGCCAGAACGTAGACTGAGCTATGTATAGTTTTAGATGCGTCTCAACGCACCCTCTGTCGACTTCCCTGTTTCTACTATCAAATTTTTCGACTAAATTTCTTCATAATATTAACGGCGTAACAACCATCACGTGGATTTTAAAATGCGAAAACAAATTTTTTTCTACGTATTTCCATTAGTTAAGTGTCCATAGTTTTAGAAAGTGCTCGAAACGGTTACATCACAATAAACACATTTTATATTCAGTATATACAGAGTATTTAACATTGTTTTGTTATTGATTTGGTTATAGAATCAACATCATCATCAACAACAGCGTCGTATCATCAACAACAACAACAACATTATCATCAACAACACTATCAACAACAATCACAACACTATCACAACAACAATAGCTATTATTATAATTATTACAACAATACAACACTGTTGGATGGCGTCTCACCAACAACAATAACACGATCATCATCACCGCTAACAATCACCATGTTAACGGATTCATTGTTACTAAAGATATTCAAATGGTTGAGTACCATCGATCTGTACGAATGTTCAAATGTTTGTAAACGTTTTGAATATGTTATTTGTAAATCAACAACAACAATTACACAACAACAACAACAACAATCACATAACAATCATCATACTACTACTACTAATTCATTATGGCGGATGATTCAGATCAAAGGATCCAACATGAATGCTGATTATGTTTTACATAATATATTATGTAAATTATATAAATTTAACAACAATCATATTGTTTATGAGAATATGCAACAACAGACAACAATACAACAACAACAACAATCACAATCACAACATACATCAACAATCATTCATAATAATAATAATAATAGTAGTTGTAGTAGTGGTGGGAGTGGTGGTAATAATAGTAATTGTTATATATGTAAAAATAATAGATGTTATTTAAATAGACGTAGTGTTGGTACTACAGGTACAGGTGGTTTAATACATATTGAACGTATATTTATATCAGATGGTGCTAAATTAACAGATGCGGGTCTATATATGTTAACAACGAGTGTGGGTCCACAGACGTTGACACATCTACAAGTACAGGGATGTTCGGCAATTACCAATCACATTCTATATGACTTCATTCATAAGTGTGTACATTTACAACATTTAGATATATCTGGTAAGTACTAACTAAACACCCTGTATTTTATTAATTATTATTAAAATATTGATTTTATTTTACAGGATGTACAAAAATCTCAACATTTACAACATTAACAGCAGCAACGCAACAACAACAAGGTCATCAGGCAGTTCATCAACAGGCGCAAACATCAACAACAGTTTTGGAATCAACAACATCATCCAGCGACTTGAACCGATGTGCTTCGTTAACTTACGATAATAGTACAAATGATCATAACCATAGTAGCAGTTGTGGTATTGGTGGTGGGGGTGGACCGAATAGTGGTGATAGTATGGTGGCTTCGTTAACATTCACTGCATTCAATACGAAAAAATTTCAATTGCAATATTTGGATCTAACGGATTGTTCGTCAATTGATGATTATGGATTACGAACGATTGTCATACATTGTCCACAACTCATCTACTTGTATTTACGACGATGTCTTCAAATTACAGGTCATTGATCATTCAATCGATAAACAGAACTCCATATATACAGAGTATCTAATTGTTTTTTTTTATTTACAGATGCTGGTATCAAATGTGTGCCGAGTTTCTGTTCAGCGTTACGTGAGCTAAGCGTCAGTGATTGTACAAATCTAACCGACTTCGGTTTATACGAATTAGCAAAATTAGGTGCAACACTACGATACTTATCGGTGGCTAAATGTGATCGAGTCAGCGATCCAGGTCTCAAAGTGATTGTGCGTCGTTGTTACAAGTTACGCTATTTGAATTGTCGTGGCTGTGAAGCCGTGTCAGATGATGCCATCACAATCCTGGCCCGCTCCTGTTCACGCTTACGTGCCTTAGATATTGGTAAGTGTGACGTGACCGACAATGGACTGCGTCAATTGGCTGAATCATGTCCGAATCTGAAGAAGCTCAGTTTACGCAACTGTGAACTGATTACGGATAAAGGTATACAATATATTGCGTACTATTGCCGCGGTCTGCAGCTGCTCAACATACAGGATTGTCAGATTACAATCGATGGCTATCGGGCTGTTAAAAAGTTTTGTAAGCGTTGTGTCATCGAACATACAAATCCTGGCTTCTTTTAATTTGATCTATCAAGCAGTACAGTGCTCCACCAAAAATTATGTACTTAGTTCCAAATTTGTCCCATGGCTTGAAATATTGCGACAATTTCAGCATTTTTATTTGTCATGATTTTATGTGTATCATTTTTGGTGGGACATCCTGTATACTTGAGTGTCAGTGGCTTATATACAATCTCTCCTAAGTCAAATGGGAAAGGACTCATTGGTTTTTTTTATTAGGATGACCGTAGAAAAAAAACCAGATCCATTTTCACAAAATATATTCAAACTTCTTTTTCATTTGATTTGCGAGAGGGAGGTTCTTTGGAGGAATTTTTTTAAAGGGCTTTTTACAGGATGTCTCGATAAATAGTGTACAAAATTTTTTATTGAAATTCATTAATTCTAGATTAATTTACAAATGAACTATTTTTTTTTTTTTTTGTTAAATTCTATTTTTTGCACTATTTTTTCCGAACACCTTGTAAACATTTTTTTTTTAAAATTCGTATGATATATGAAATTCGATTAATTCGAGGTCAAGAAATTCATTGGCAGCCATATTTTTCAATTTAAACTTAAAACTTAGAAACTAACAAATCGAATTTCGATCTTTAAATAATTATTAGCCTTCGTCCGTCCCCCTCCACTGATAGTTACGCCACTGACTATTGTGTTACTGTCATTTCTAGAGTCTTCCAATTAACATAATATATATATATATATATATATAAATTTAATATGTATTAAATAATGACCGTATATTTTGGGCCAAAAATACAAATTTGGAATATGTCTAAATTGAATAATTGAAAAATAATTTTGATTACAAATTAAAATTTTATATTTTGTTGATGTAATTTAGTAATCGGATTTGGGTTGTGTGGGTATGCGGCCTAAAATAATCGTCCGTAATATACGGTCATTTAACGAATATAGTTAAGTGATATTATATATAAATAATGTTTGTTTCTTCCTAAATATTTATTATAACATTTGAAAACAGAGAGCCGCAGAGTGGAAGCTTTTTGGAATATTATATTTGAATATATTAAAGGGTGTCTAGTCGATCGGAAATTGTAGGGAAAATATATAATTATACGGCAATTTTGTAGGGATCTTAAATGTATCGATCGATATCTATTCAAATCCAGAGTGTTCCGATTTGGAGAGAATCAGGGTAATTCGATAGACTCCTAGTAATCGGGGATAGTTATGAATTTTGGAATATTTAAATAAATGTTTTAAGGGAAGTTGCAATAAATTCTTGGGCAATGTTGTTCATAGGATGTTTAGTGATCGGGATTACAGGGAGCTATGCGAGATTTTTAAAGAGACGTTTTCATTATGTTTGTCCTCTTTTTTTTCGGAAAATTTTTGGATAATTCGGAAATTTATATTTAATGACGAGATTTGAGACAAACAATATTCGGTTTGGAAATTATATTACGAATGTCTGGGAATTTCAACGGACTGACCAAGAAAATTTCGGATATTTCCAAGTGGGATTCTGCTAGACACCCACAATATGCTTTGTTAGGGGATAATTCTCAGCCATATATTCCTTCTATATTTTACCCAAAAATTTTAAAATTTTTCTCGGTTTTTTTTTTTTTTTTTTTGTTAATTTTCATTTAAATTTAGGCTAGATGTTAACAAGGGTGCCACTCTGTATTCTCTCTGATTATTAAAATAAAAAGTGATTCGTTTATTTTGTATTGAATTGATGTTTTATGAAAAGACTAGTCGATCGTACAGTAGAACCTCGCTAACAAATATAATCAAATCCAGTGTTGTTCCAATGGTATTGGTCTACATTGGATTAACTTTCGAAAATGGGCTGTTTCCCCATTTAGGGTATTTTTATGTTGAAATCACATTTAGTTTGTGCGGGTTCCTTTCGTACCCGAATTTTACATACCACGAATCAGTTATGGTTTTAATTGATTCGATTGAACGAGGTTCTACTGTACCTACTGTGGTTTTAAAATTTAAAAGAGACTTAATTCAATAAAGAGGGGAAGTGGAAAACTTTCATATACAAAGTTCTTCTTTATATAAATACTAACAACTTTTTGTTCGAAATATTTGTTTCGAATGGATTCGGCTGAAACCTAATAGTATTCAGAATGTTTTTACAATCGATTTGTGCGGAATCCATTCGGTTTTTGAATAAAATAACTTTGCTGTTTAAAGTTTTACTCTTTCTCTTACTTTTTTCGAAATAAAATTTACACTTTCGTGAGGGAAGGATTAGCACAGTTAGGCTGAAAAACCTAAGTTTTGGGAACTTTAGGAGTTGTTTTAAATTGACAATTTTTAAGGCTTCCATGTACTTGTTAGGGGATCCTCTAAGCGAAACCTGTATAGTTCCTGGCCTTTGTAGAATGGTAAGGTGGTCTTATTAGTCTTTTTAGCCGATCTGTACAGTTTAGCTATATAGATAGGGGCAATTTAAAGGTCAGAAACATACAGTTATTCCGCAAACAGCTTCCAGATAGTGTAAGGCGAAGAGAGTTATCAGGCCAAATCAATGAATCCTTTGAAAAGTAACTGTACAGTTTTTCTACAAGTGTATTGATGCCTTTAGACTATATTTTCGTTGATCCTAAACGGTTACGTGTGAATGATTAGACAATTATCAATCCATATTGATTGATTATTGATAATTTGTATTAAAGAGATGTAAATGAAATTACCTCATCGAAGAATTTTTTATCAAATAACCATTTTGATATTTTTTTAACATATTTTTGTACATATACAAATTTTTATAAATAAAAAATAATTTTTTTATCAACAACGTCTGTTCTTACTCAATATCGTCCTTATCCCTTCCTTTTACACCCACTTTCAGGATAACACAGAGCTTTAAGCGATATTTAAAGGTAAGTAAATCCTTACAGGTAAGCATAGTATTCATAAGTCGAATTGTTTCCCCTCATACGACTTTAAATAAGAAATTGTGTAGTTTTTAAAAATGAAAACAAATTTCCATCATATCATGTTCTCCTAATCAAAATACAATCAAATTTATGAATTTTACCCATATCATCAAAAATGTTAATAAATTATTTCAAAAAACTTGTTCGTAATTTATCATGTTCTCCTAGTAGAAATGTTAATTTTTTTAACAATTTTTTTCACATTTTTTATGTGTTTTGGACAAAATTCATAAATTTGTTCGTATTTTCACTAGGAAAACATGGTTTGATGGAAATTTTTTATCATTTTCAAAAACTACACAACTTATACATGAAAATAAGAAAAAAAAATTTACAGCTATCATGTTCTCCTAGTAGAAATGTGAATTTTTTTAACAATTTTTTTCACATTTTTTATGATTTTTGGACAAAATTCATAAATTTGTTCGTATTTTCACTAGGAAAACATGGTTTGATGGAAATTTTTTGTCATTTTCAAAAACTACACAACTTATACATGAAAATAAGAAAAAAAAATTTACAGCTATCATGTTCTCCTAGTAGAAATGTGAATTTTTTTAACAATTTTTTTCACATTTTTTATGATTTTTGGACAAAATTCATAAATTTGTTCGTATTTTCACTAGGAAAACATGGTTTGATGGAAATTTTTTGTCATTTTCAAAAACTACACAACTTATACATGAAAATAAGAAAAAAAAATTTACAGCTATCATGTTCTCCTAGTAGAAATGTGAATTTTTTTAACAATTTTTTTCACATTTTTTATGATTTTTGGACAAAATTCATAAATTTGTTCGTATTTTCACTAGGAAAACATGGTTTGATGGAAATTTTTTGTCATTTTCAAAAACTACACAACTTATACATGAAAATAAGAAAAAAAAATTTACAGCTATCATGTTCTCCTAGTAGAAATGTGAATTTTTTTAACAATTTTTTTCACATTTTTTATGATTTTTGGACAAAATTCATAAATTTGTTCGTATTTTCACTAGGAAAACATGGTTTGATGGAAATTTTTTGTCATTTTCAAAAACTACACAACTTATACATGAAAATAAGAAAAAAAAATTTACAGCTATCATGTTCTCCTAGTAGAAATGTGAATTTTTTTAACAATTTTTTTCACATTTTTTATGTGTTTTGGACAAAATTCATAAATTTGTTCGTATTTTCACTAGGAAAACATGGTTTGATGGAAATTTTTTATCATTTTCAAAAACTACACAACTTATACATGAAAATAAGAAAAAAAAATTTACAGCTATCATGTTCTCCTAGTAGAAATGTGAATTTTTTTAACAATTTTTTTCACATTTTTTATGATTTTTGGACAAAATTCATAAATTTGTTCGTATTTTCACTAGGAAAACATGGTTTGATGGAAATTTTTTGTCATTTTCAAAAACTACACAACTTATACATGAAAATAAGAAAAAAAAATTTACAGCTATCATGTTCTCCTAGTAGAAATGTGAATTTTTTTAACAATTTTTTTCACATTTTTTATGATTTTTGGACAAAATTCATAAATTTGTTCGTATTTTCACTAGGAAAACATGGTTTGATGGAAATTTTTTGTCATTTTCAAAAACTACACAACTTATACATGAAAATAAGAAAAAAAAATTTACAGCTATCATGTTCTCCTAGTAGAAATGTGAATTTTTTTAACAATTTTTTTCACATTTTTTATGATTTTTGGACAAAATTCATAAATTTGTTCGTATTTTCACTAGGAAAACATGGTTTGATGGAAATTTTTTGTCATTTTCAAAAACTACACAACTTATACATGAAAATAAGAAAAAAAAATTTACAGCTATCATGTTCTCCTAGTAGAAATGTTAATTTTTTTAACAATTTTTTTCACATTTTTTATGTGTTTTGGACAAAATTCATAAATTTGTTCGTATTTTCACTAGGAAAACATGGTTTGATGGAAATTTTTTATCATTTTCAAAAACTACACAACTTATACATGAAAATAAGAAAAAAAAATTTACAGCTATCATGTTCTCCTAGTAGAAATGTGAATTTTTTTAACAAATTTTTTCACATTTTTTATGATTTTTGGACAAAATTCATAAATTTGTTCGTATTTTCACTAGGAAAACATGGTTTGATGGAAATTTTTTGTCATTTTCAAAAACTACACAACTTATACATGAAAATAAGAAAAAAAAATTTACAGCTATCATGTTCTCCTAGTAGAAATGTGAATTTTTTTAACAATTTTTTTCACATTTTTTATGATTTTTGGACAAAATTCATAAATTTGTTCGTATTTTTACTAGGAAAACATGGTTTGATGGAAATTTTTTGTCATTTTCAAAAACTACACAACTTATACATGAAAATAAGAAAAAAAAATTTACAGCTATCATGTTCTCCTAGTAGAAATGTGAATTTTTTTAACAATTTTTTTCACATTTTTTATGATTTTTGGACAAAATTCATAAATTTGTTCGTATTTTCACTAGGAAAACATGGTTTGATGGAAATTTTTTGTCATTTTCAAAAACTACACAACTTATACATGAAAATAAGAAAAAAAAATTTACAGCTATCATGTTCTCCTAGTAGAAATGTGAATTTTTTTAACAATTTTTTTCACATTTTTTATGATTTTTGGACAAAATTCATAAATTTGTTCGTATTTTCACTAGGAAAACATGGTTTGATGGAAATTTTTTGTCATTTTCAAAAACTACACAACTTATACATGAAAATAAGAAAAAAAAATTTACAGCTATCATGTTCTCCTAGTAGAAATGTTAATTTTTTTAACAATTTTTTTCACATTTTTTATGATTTTTGGACAAAATTCATAAATTTGTTCGTATTTTCACTAGGAAAACATGGTTTGATGGAAATTTTTTGTCATTTTCAAAAACTACACAACTTATACATGAAAATAAGAAAAAAAAATTTACAGCTATCATGTTCTCCTAGTAGAAATGTGAATTTTTTTAACAATTTTTTTCACATTTTTTATGATTTTTGGACAAAATTCATAAATTTGTTCGTATTTTCACTAGGAAAACATGGTTTGATGGAAATTTTTTGTCATTTTCAAAAACTACACAACTTATACATGAAAATAAGAAAAAAAAATTTACAGCTATCATGTTCTCCTAGTAGAAATGTGAATTTTTTTAACAATTTTTTTCACATTTTTTATGATTTTTGGACAAAATTCATAAATTTGTTCGTATTTTCACTAGGAAAACATGGTTTGATGGAAATTTTTTGTCATTTTCAAAAACTACACAACTTATACATGAAAATAAGAAAAAAAAATTTACAGCTATCATGTTCTCCTAGTAGAAATGTGAATTTTTTTAACAATTTTTTTCACAATTTTTATGATTTTTGGACAAAATTCATAAATTTGTTCGTATTTTCACTAGGAAAACATGGTTTGATGGAAATTTTTTGTCATTTTCAAAAACTACACAACTTATACATGAAAATAAGAAAAAAAAATTTACAGCTATCATGTTCTCCTAGTAGAAATGTGAATTTTTTTAACAATTTTTTTCACATTTTTTATGATTTTTGGACAAAATTCATAAATTTGTTCGTATTTTCACTAGGAAAACATGGTTTGATGGAAATTTTTTGTCATTTTCAAAAACTACACAACTTATACATGAAAATAAGAAAAAAAAATTTACAGCTATCATGTTCTCCTAGTAGAAATGTGAATTTTTTTAACAATTTTTTTCACATTTTTTATGATTTTTGGACAAAATTCATAAATTTGTTCGTATTTTCACTAGGAAAACATGGTTTGATGGAAATTTTTTGTCATTTTCAAAAACTACACAACTTATACATGAAAATAAGAAAAAAAAATTTACAGCTATCATGTTCTCCTAGTAGAAATGTGAATTTTTTTAACAATTTTTTTCACATTTTTTATGATTTTTGGACAAAATTCATAAATTTGTTCGTATTTTCACTAGGAAAACATGGTTTGATGGAAATTTTTTGTCATTTTCAAAAACTACACAACTTATACATGAAAATAAGAAAAAAAAATTTACAGCTATCATGTTCTCCTAGTAGAAATGTGAATTTTTTTAACAATTTTTTTCACATTTTTTATGTGTTTTGGACAAAATTCATAAATTTGTTCGTATTTTCACTAGGAAAACATGGTTTGATGGAAATTTTTTATCATTTTCAAAAACTACACAACTTATACATGAAAATAAGAAAAAAAAATTTACAGCTATCATGTTCTCCTAGTAGAAATGTGAATTTTTTTAACAATTTTTTTCACATTTTTTATGATTTTTGGACAAAATTCATAAATTTGTTCGTATTTTCACTAGGAAAACATGGTTTGATGGAAATTTTTTGTCATTTTCAAAAACTACACAACTTATACATGAAAATAAGAAAAAAAAATTTACAGCTATCATGTTCTCCTAGTAGAAATGTGAATTTTTTTAACAATTTTTTTCACATTTTTTATGATTTTTGGACAAAATTCATAAATTTGTTCGTATTTTCACTAGGAAAACATGGTTTGATGGAAATTTTTTGTCATTTTCAAAAACTACACAACTTATACATGAAAATAAGAAAAAAAAATTTACAGCTATCATGTTCTCCTAGTAGAAATGTTAATTTTTTTAACAATTTTTTTCACATTTTTTATGTGTTTTGGACAAAATTCATAAATTTGTTCGTATTTTCACTAGGAAAACATGGTTTGATGGAAATTTTTTATCATTTTCAAAAACTACACAACTTATACATGAAAATAAGAAAAAAAAATTTACAGCTATCATGTTCTCCTAGTAGAAATGTGAATTTTTTTAACAATTTTTTTCACATTTTTTATGATTTTTGGACAAAATTCATAAATTTGTTCGTATTTTTACTAGGAAAACATGGTTTGATGGAAATTTTTTGTCATTTTCAAAAACTACACAACTTATACATGAAAATAAGAAAAAAAAATTTACAGCTATCATGTTCTCCTAGTAGAAATGTGAATTTTTTTAACAATTTTTTTCACATTTTTTATGATTTTTGGACAAAATTCATAAATTTGTTCGTATTTTCACTAGGAAAACATGGTTTGATGGAAATTTTTTGTCATTTTCAAAAACTACACAACTTATACATGAAAATAAGAAAAAAAAATTTACAGCTATCATGTTCTCCTAGTAGAAATGTGAATTTTTTTAACAATTTTTTTCACATTTTTTATGATTTTTGGACAAAATTCATAAATTTGTTCGTATTTTCACTAGGAAAACATGGTTTGATGGAAATTTTTTGTCATTTTCAAAAACTACACAACTTATACATGAAAATAAGAAAAAAAAATTTACAGCTATCATGTTCTCCTAGTAGAAATGTGAATTTTTTTAACAATTTTTTTCACATTTTTTATGATTTTTGGACAAAATTCATAAATTTGTTCGTATTTTCACTAGGAAAACATGGTTTGATGGAAATTTTTTGTCATTTTCAAAAACTACACAACTTATACATGAAAATAAGAAAAAAAAATTTACAGCTATCATGTTCTCCTAGTAGAAATGTGAATTTTTTTAACAATTTTTTTCACATTTTTTATGTGTTTTGGACAAAATTCATAAATTTGTTCGTATTTTCACTAGGAAAACATGGTTTGATGGAAATTTTTTATCATTTTCAAAAACTACACAACTTATACATGAAAATAAGAAAAAAAAATTTACAGCTATCATGTTCTCCTAGTAGAAATGTGAATTTTTTTAACAATTTTTTTCACATTTTTTATGATTTTTGGACAAAATTCATAAATTTGTTCGTATTTTCACTAGGAAAACATGGTTTGATGGAAATTTTTTGTCATTTTCAAAAACTACACAACTTATACATGAAAATAAGAAAAAAAAATTTACAGCTATCATGTTCTCCTAGTAGAAATGTGAATTTTTTTAACAATTTTTTTCACATTTTTTATGATTTTTGGACAAAATTCATAAATTTGTTCGTATTTTCACTAGGAAAACATGGTTTGATGGAAATTTTTTGTCATTTTCAAAAACTACACAACTTATACATGAAAATAAGAAAAAAAAATTTACAGCTATCATGTTCTCCTAGTAGAAATGTGAATTTTTTTAACAATTTTTTTCACATTTTTTATGATTTTTGGACAAAATTCATAAATTTGTTCGTATTTTCACTAGGAAAACATGGTTTGATGGAAATTTTTTGTCATTTTCAAAAACTACACAACTTATACATGAAAATAAGAAAAAAAAATTTACAGCTATCATGTTCTCCTAGTAGAAATGTTAATTTTTTTAACAATTTTTTTCACATTTTTTATGTGTTTTGGACAAAATTCATAAATTTGTTCGTATTTTCACTAGGAAAACATGGTTTGATGGAAATTTTTTATCATTTTCAAAAACTACACAACTTATACATGAAAATAAGAAAAAAAAATTTACAGCTATCATGTTCTCCTAGTAGAAATGTGAATTTTTTTAACAAATTTTTTCACATTTTTTATGATTTTTGGACAAAATTCATAAATTTGTTCGTATTTTCACTAGGAAAACATGGTTTGATGGAAATTTTTTGTCATTTTCAAAAACTACACAACTTATACATGAAAATAAGAAAAAAAAATTTACAGCTATCATGTTCTCCTAGTAGAAATGTGAATTTTTTTAACAATTTTTTTCACATTTTTTATGATTTTTGGACAAAATTCATAAATTTGTTCGTATTTTTACTAGGAAAACATGGTTTGATGGAAATTTTTTGTCATTTTCAAAAACTACACAACTTATACATGAAAATAAGAAAAAAAAATTTACAGCTATCATGTTCTCCTAGTAGAAATGTGAATTTTTTTAACAATTTTTTTCACATTTTTTATGATTTTTGGACAAAATTCATAAATTTGTTCGTATTTTCACTAGGAAAACATGGTTTGATGGAAATTTTTTGTCATTTTCAAAAACTACACAACTTATACATGAAAATAAGAAAAAAAAATTTACAGCTATCATGTTCTCCTAGTAGAAATGTGAATTTTTTTAACAATTTTTTTCACATTTTTTATGATTTTTGGACAAAATTCATAAATTTGTTCGTATTTTCACTAGGAAAACATGGTTTGATGGAAATTTTTTGTCATTTTCAAAAACTACACAACTTATACATGAAAATAAGAAAAAAAAATTTACAGCTATCATGTTCTCCTAGTAGAAATGTTAATTTTTTTAACAATTTTTTTCACATTTTTTATGATTTTTGGACAAAATTCATAAATTTGTTCGTATTTTCACTAGGAAAACATGGTTTGATGGAAATTTTTTGTCATTTTCAAAAACTACACAACTTATACATGAAAATAAGAAAAAAAAATTTACAGCTATCATGTTCTCCTAGTAGAAATGTGAATTTTTTTAACAATTTTTTTCACATTTTTTATGATTTTTGGACAAAATTCATAAATTTGTTCGTATTTTCACTAGGAAAACATGGTTTGATGGAAATTTTTTGTCATTTTCAAAAACTACACAACTTATACATGAAAATAAGAAAAAAAAATTTACAGCTATCATGTTCTCCTAGTAGAAATGTGAATTTTTTTAACAATTTTTTTCACATTTTTTATGATTTTTGGACAAAATTCATAAATTTGTTCGTATTTTCACTAGGAAAACATGGTTTGATGGAAATTTTTTGTCATTTTCAAAAACTACACAACTTATACATGAAAATAAGAAAAAAAAATTTACAGCTATCATGTTCTCCTAGTAGAAATGTGAATTTTTTTAACAATTTTTTTCACATTTTTTATGATTTTTGGACAAAATTCATAAATTTGTTCGTATTTTCACTAGGAAAACATGGTTTGATGGAAATTTTTTGTCATTTTCAAAAACTACACAACTTATACATGAAAATAAGAAAAAAAAATTTACAGCTATCATGTTCTCCTAGTAGAAATGTGAATTTTTTTAACAATTTTTTTCACATTTTTTATGATTTTTGGACAAAATTCATAAATTTGTTCGTATTTTCACTAGGAAAACATGGTTTGATGGAAATTTTTTGTCATTTTCAAAAACTACACAACTTATACATGAAAATAAGAAAAAAAAATTTACAGCTATCATGTTCTCCTAGTAGAAATGTGAATTTTTTTAACAATTTTTTTCACATTTTTTATGATTTTTGGACAAAATTCATAAATTTGTTCGTATTTTCACTAGGAAAACATGGTTTGATGGAAATTTTTTGTCATTTTCAAAAACTACACAACTTATACATGAAAATAAGAAAAAAAAATTTACAGCTATCATGTTCTCCTAGTAGAAATGTGAATTTTTTTAACAATTTTTTTCACATTTTTTTATGATTTTTGGACAAAATTCATAAATTTGTTCGTATTTTCACTAGGAAAACATGGTTTGATGGAAATTTTTTGTCATTTTCAAAAACTACACAACTTATACATGAAAATAAGAAAAAAAAATTTACAGCTATCATGTTCTCCTAGTAGAAATGTGAATTTTTTTAACAATTTTTTTCACATTTTTTATGATTTTTGGACAAAATTCATAAATTTGTTCGTATTTTCACTAGGAAAACATGGTTTGATGGAAATTTTTTGTCATTTTCAAAAACTACACAACTTATACATGAAAATAAGAAAAAAAAATTTACAGCTATCATGTTCTCCTAGTAGAAATGTGAATTTTTTTAACAATTTTTTTCACATTTTTTATGATTTTTGGACAAAATTCATAAATTTGTTCGTATTTTCACTAGGAAAACATGGTTTGATGGAAATTTTTTGTCATTTTCAAAAACTACACAACTTATACATGAAAATAAGAAAAAAAAATTTACAGCTATCATGTTCTCCTAGTAGAAATGTGAATTTTTTTAACAATTTTTTTCACATTTTTTATGATTTTTGGACAAAATTCATAAATTTGTTCGTATTTTCACTAGGAAAACATGGTTTGATGGAAATTTTTTGTCATTTTCAAAAACTACACAACTTATACATGAAAATAAGAAAAAAAAAATTTACAGCTATCATGTTCTCCTAGTAGAAATGTGAATTTTTTTAACAATTTTTTTCACATTTTTTATGATTTTTGGACAAAATTCATAAATTTGTTCGTATTTTCACTAGGAAAACATGGTTTGATGGAAATTTTTTGTCATTTTCAAAAACTACACAACTTATACATGAAAATAAGAAAAAAAAATTTACAGCTATCATGTTCTCCTAGTAGAAATGTGAATTTTTTTAACAATTTTTTTCACATTTTTTATGATTTTTGGACAAAATTCATAAATTTGTTCGTATTTTCACTAGGAAAACATGGTTTGATGGAAATTTTTTGTCATTTTCAAAAACTACACAACTTATACATGAAAATAAGAAAAAAAAATTTACAGCTATCATGTTCTCCTAGTAGAAATGTGAATTTTTTTAACAATTTTTTTCACATTTTTTATGATTTTTGGACAAAATTCATAAATTTGTTCGTATTTTCACTAGGAAAACATGGTTTGATGGAAATTTTTTGTCATTTTCAAAAACTACACAACTTATACATGAAAATAAGAAAAAAAAATTTACAGCTATCATGTTCTCCTAGTAGAAATGTGAATTTTTTTAACAATTTTTTTCACATTTTTTATGATTTTTGGACAAAATTCATAAATTTGTTCGTATTTTCACTAGGAAAACATGGTTTGATGGAAATTTTTTGTCATTTTCAAAAACTACACAACTTATACATGAAAATAAGAAAAAAAAATTTACAGCTATCATGTTCTCCTAGTAGAAATGTGAATTTTTTTAACAATTTTTTTCACATTTTTTATGATTTTTGGACAAAATTCATAAATTTGTTCGTATTTTCACTAGGAAAACATGGTTTGATGGAAATTTTTTGTCATTTTCAAAAACTACACAACTTATACATGAAAATAAGAAAAAAAAATTTACAGCTATCATGTTCTCCTAGTAGAAATGTGAATTTTTTTAACAATTTTTTTCACATTTTTTATGATTTTTGGACAAAATTCATAAATTTGTTCGTATTTTCACTAGGAAAACATGGTTTGATGGAAATTTTTTGTCATTTTCAAAAACTACACAACTTATACATGAAAATAAGAAAAAAAAATTTACAGCTATCATGTTCTCCTAGTAGAAATGTGAATTTTTTTAACAATTTTTTTCACATTTTTTATGATTTTTGGACAAAATTCATAAATTTGTTCGTATTTTCACTAGGAAAACATGGTTTGATGGAAATTTTTTGTCATTTTCAAAAACTACACAACTTATACATGAAAATAAGAAAAAAAAATTTACAGCTATCATGTTCTCCTAGTAGAAATGTGAATTTTTTTAACAATTTTTTTCACATTTTTTATGATTTTTGGACAAAATTCATAAATTTGTTCGTATTTTCACTAGGAAAACATGGTTTGATGGAAATTTTTTGTCATTTTCAAAAACTACACAACTTATACATGAAAATAAGAAAAAAAAATTTACAGCTATCATGTTCTCCTAGTAGAAATGTGAATTTTTTTAACAATTTTTTCACATTTTTTATGATTTTTGGACAAAATTCATAAATTTGTTCGTATTTTCACTAGGAAAACATGGTTTGATGGAAATTTTTTGTCATTTTCAAAAACTACACAACTTATACATGAAAATAAGAAAAAAAAATTTACAGCTATCATGTTCTCCTAGTAGAAATGTGAATTTTTTTAACAATTTTTTTCACATTTTTTATGATTTTTGGACAAAATTCATAAATTTGTTCGTATTTTCACTAGGAAAACATGGTTTGATGGAAATTTTTTGTCATTTTCAAAAACTACACAACTTATACATGAAAATAAGAAAAAAAAATTTACAGCTATCATGTTCTCCTAGTAGAAATGTGAATTTTTTTAACAATTTTTTCACATTTTTTATGATTTTTGGACAAAATTCATAAATTTGTTCGTATTTTCACTAGGAAAACATGGTTTGATGGAAATTTTTTGTCATTTTCAAAAACTACACAACTTATACATGAAAATAAGAAAAAAAAATTTACAGCTATCATGTTCTCCTAGTAGAAATGTGAATTTTTTTAACAATTTTTTTCACATTTTTTATGATTTTTGGACAAAATTCATAAATTTGTTCGTATTTTCACTAGGAAAACATGGTTTGATGGAAATTTTTTGTCATTTTCAAAAACTACACAACTTATACATGAAAATAAGAAAAAAAAATTTACAGCTATCATGTTCTCCTAGTAGAAATGTGAATTTTTTTAACAATTTTTTTCACATTTTTTATGATTTTTGGACAAAATTCATAAATTTGTTCGTATTTTCACTAGGAAAACATGGTTTGATGGAAATTTTTTGTCATTTTCAAAAACTACACAACTTATACATGAAAATAAGAAAAAAAAATTTACAGCTATCATGTTCTCCTAGTAGAAATGTGAATTTTTTTAACAATTTTTTTCACATTTTTTATGATTTTTGGACAAAATTCATAAATTTGTTCGTATTTTCACTAGGAAAACATGGTTTGATGGAAATTTTTTGTCATTTTCAAAAACTACACAACTTATACATGAAAATAAGAAAAAAAAATTTACAGCTATCATGTTCTCCTAGTAGAAATGTGAATTTTTTTAACAATTTTTTTCACATTTTTTATGATTTTTGGACAAAATTCATAAATTTGTTCGTATTTTCACTAGGAAAACATGGTTTGATGGAAATTTTTTGTCATTTTCAAAAACTACACAACTTATACATGAAAATAAGAAAAAAAAATTTACAGCTATCATGTTCTCCTAGTAGAAATGTGAATTTTTTTAACAATTTTTTTCACATTTTTTATGATTTTTGGACAAAATTCATAAATTTGTTCGTATTTTCACTAGGAAAACATGGTTTGATGGAAATTTTTTGTCATTTTCAAAAACTACACAACTTATACATGAAAATAAGAAAAAAAAATTTACAGCTATCATGTTCTCCTAGTAGAAATGTGAATTTTTTTAACAATTTTTTTCACATTTTTTATGATTTTTGGACAAAATTCATAAATTTGTTCGTATTTTCACTAGGAAAACATGGTTTGATGGAAATTTTTTGTCATTTTCAAAAACTACACAACTTATACATGAAAATAAGAAAAAAAAATTTACAGCTATCATGTTCTCCTAGTAGAAATGTGAATTTTTTTAACAATTTTTTTCACATTTTTTATGATTTTTGGACAAAATTCATAAATTTGTTCGTATTTTCACTAGGAAAACATGGTTTGATGGAAATTTTTTGTCATTTTCAAAAACTACACAACTTATACATGAAAATAAGAAAAAAAAATTTACAGCTATCATGTTCTCCTAGTAGAAATGTGAATTTTTTTAACAATTTTTTTCACATTTTTTATGATTTTTGGACAAAATTCATAAATTTGTTCGTATTTTCACTAGGAAAACATGGTTTGATGGAAATTTTTTGTCATTTTCAAAAACTACACAACTTATACATGAAAATAAGAAAAAAAAATTTACAGCTATCATGTTCTCCTAGTAGAAATGTGAATTTTTTTAACAATTTTTTTCACATTTTTTATGATTTTTGGACAAAATTCATAAATTTGTTCGTATTTTCACTAGGAAAACATGGTTTGATGGAAATTTTTTGTCATTTTCAAAAACTACACAACTTATACATGAAAATAAGAAAAAAAAATTTACAGCTATCATGTTCTCCTAGTAGAAATGTGAATTTTTTTAACAATTTTTTTCACATTTTTTATGATTTTTGGACAAAATTCATAAATTTGTTCGTATTTTCACTAGGAAAACATGGTTTGATGGAAATTTTTTGTCATTTTCAAAAACTACACAACTTATACATGAAAATAAGAAAAAAAAATTTACAGCTATCATGTTCTCCTAGTAGAAATGTGAATTTTTTTAACAATTTTTTTCACATTTTTTATGATTTTTGGACAAAATTCATAAATTTGTTCGTATTTTCACTAGGAAAACATGGTTTGATGGAAATTTTTTGTCATTTTCAAAAACTACACAACTTATACATGAAAATAAGAAAAAAAAATTTACAGCTATCATGTTCTCCTAGTAGAAATGTGAATTTTTTTAACAATTTTTTTCACATTTTTTATGATTTTTGGACAAAATTCATAAATTTGTTCGTATTTTCACTAGGAAAACATGGTTTGATGGAAATTTTTTGTCATTTTCAAAAACTACACAACTTATACATGAAAATAAGAAAAAAAAATTTACAGCTATCATGTTCTCCTAGTAGAAATGTGAATTTTTTTTAACATTTTTTTCACATTTTTTATGATTTTTGGACAAAATTCATAAATTTGTTCGTATTTTCACTAGGAAAACATGGTTTGATGGAAATTTTTTGTCATTTTCAAAAACTACACAACTTATACATGAAAATAAGAAAAAAAAATTTACAGCTATCATGTTCTCCTAGTAGAAATGTGAATTTTTTTAACAATTTTTTTCACATTTTTTATGATTTTTGGACAAAATTCATAAATTTGTTCGTATTTTCACTAGGAAAACATGGTTTGATGGAAATTTTTTGTCATTTTCAAAAACTACACAACTTATACATGAAAATAAGAAAAAAAAATTTACAGCTATCATGTTCTCCTAGTAGAAATGTGAATTTTTTTAACAATTTTTTTCACATTTTTTATGATTTTTGGACAAAATTCATAAATTTGTTCGTATTTTCACTAGGAAAACATGGTTTGATGGAAATTTTTTGTCATTTTCAAAAACTACACAACTTATACATGAAAATAAGAAAAAAAAATTTACAGCTATCATGTTCTCCTAGTAGAAATGTGAATTTTTTTAACAATTTTTTTCACATTTTTTATGATTTTTGGACAAAATTCATAAATTTGTTCGTATTTTCACTAGGAAAACATGGTTTGATGGAAATTTTTTGTCATTTTCAAAAACTACACAACTTATACATGAAAATAAGAAAAAAAAATTTACAGCTATCATGTTCTCCTAGTAGAAATGTGAATTTTTTTAACAATTTTTTTCACATTTTTTATGATTTTTGGACAAAATTCATAAATTTGTTCGTATTTTCACTAGGAAAACATGGTTTGATGGAAATTTTTTGTCATTTTCAAAAACTACACAACTTATACATGAAAATAAGAAAAAAAAATTTACAGCTATCATGTTCTCCTAGTAGAAATGTGAATTTTTTTAACAATTTTTTTCACATTTTTTATGATTTTTGGACAAAATTCATAAATTTGTTCGTATTTTCACTAGGAAAACATGGTTTGATGGAAATTTTTTGTCATTTTCAAAAACTACACAACTTATACATGAAAATAAGAAAAAAAAATTTACAGCTATCATGTTCTCCTAGTAGAAATGTGAATTTTTTTAACAATTTTTTTCACATTTTTTATGATTTTTGGACAAAATTCATAAATTTGTTCGTATTTTCACTAGGAAAACATGGTTTGATGGAAATTTTTTGTCATTTTCAAAAACTACACAACTTATACATGAAAATAAGAAAAAAAAATTTACAGCTATCATGTTCTCCTAGTAGAAATGTGAATTTTTTTAACAATTTTTTTCACATTTTTTATGATTTTTGGACAAAATTCATAAATTTGTTCGTATTTTCACTAGGAAAACATGGTTTGATGGAAATTTTTTGTCATTTTCAAAAACTACACAACTTATACATGAAAATAAGAAAAAAAAATTTACAGCTATCATGTTCTCCTAGTAGAAATGTGAATTTTTTTAACAATTTTTTTCACATTTTTTATGATTTTTGGACAAAATTCATAAATTTGTTCGTATTTTCACTAGGAAAACATGGTTTGATGGAAATTTTTTGTCATTTTCAAAAACTACACAACTTATACATGAAAATAAGAAAAAAAAATTTACAGCTATCATGTTCTCCTAGTAGAAATGTGAATTTTTTTAACAATTTTTTTCACATTTTTTATGATTTTTGGACAAAATTCATAAATTTGTTCGTATTTTCACTAGGAAAACATGGTTTGATGGAAATTTTTTGTCATTTTCAAAAACTACACAACTTATACATGAAAATAAGAAAAAAAAATTTACAGCTATCATGTTCTCCTAGTAGAAATGTGAATTTTTTTAACAATTTTTTTCACATTTTTTATGATTTTTGGACAAAATTCATAAATTTGTTCGTATTTTCACTAGGAAAACATGGTTTGATGGAAATTTTTTGTCATTTTCAAAAACTACACAACTTATACATGAAAATAAGAAAAAAAAATTTACAGCTATCATGTTCTCCTAGTAGAAATGTGAATTTTTTTAACAATTTTTTTCACATTTTTTATGATTTTTGGACAAAATTCATAAATTTGTTCGTATTTTCACTAGGAAAACATGGTTTGATGGAAATTTTTTGTCATTTTCAAAAACTACACAACTTATACATGAAAATAAGAAAAAAAAATTTACAGCTATCATGTTCTCCTAGTAGAAATGTGAATTTTTTTAACAATTTTTTTCACATTTTTTATGATTTTTGGACAAAATTCATAAATTTGTTCGTATTTTCACTAGGAAAACATGGTTTGATGGAAATTTTTTGTCATTTTCAAAAACTACACAACTTATACATGAAAATAAGAAAAAAAAATTTACAGCTATCATGTTCTCCTAGTAGAAATGTGAATTTTTTTAACAATTTTTTTCACATTTTTTATGATTTTTGGACAAAATTCATAAATTTGTTCGTATTTTCACTAGGAAAACATGGTTTGATGGAAATTTTTTGTCATTTTCAAAAACTACACAACTTATACATGAAAATAAGAAAAAAAAATTTACAGCTATCATGTTCTCCTAGTAGAAATGTGAATTTTTTTAACAATTTTTTTCACATTTTTTATGATTTTTGGACAAAATTCATAAATTTGTTCGTATTTTCACTAGGAAAACATGGTTTGATGGAAATTTTTTGTCATTTTCAAAAACTACACAACTTATACATGAAAATAAGAAAAAAAAATTTACAGCTATCATGTTCTCCTAGTAGAAATGTGAATTTTTTTAACAATTTTTTTCACATTTTTTATGATTTTTGGACAAAATTCATAAATTTGTTCGTATTTTCACTAGGAAAACATGGTTTGATGGAAATTTTTTGTCATTTTCAAAAACTACACAACTTATACATGAAAATAAGAAAAAAAAATTTACAGCTATCATGTTCTCCTAGTAGAAATGTGAATTTTTTTAACAATTTTTTTCACATTTTTTATGATTTTTGGACAAAATTCATAAATTTGTTCGTATTTTCACTAGGAAAACATGGTTTGATGGAAATTTTTTGTCATTTTCAAAAACTACACAACTTATACATGAAAATAAGAAAAAAAAATTTACAGCTATCATGTTCTCCTAGTAGAAATGTGAATTTTTTTAACAATTTTTTTCACATTTTTTATGATTTTTGGACAAAATTCATAAATTTGTTCGTATTTTCACTAGGAAAACATGGTTTGATGGAAATTTTTTGTCATTTTCAAAAACTACACAACTTATACATGAAAATAAGAAAAAAAAATTTACAGCTATCATGTTCTCCTAGTAGAAATGTGAATTTTTTTAACAATTTTTTTCACATTTTTTATGATTTTTGGACAAAATTCATAAAATTGTTCGTATTTTCACTAGGAAAACATGGTTTGATGGAAATTTTTTGTCATTTTCAAAAACTACACAACTTATACATGAAAATAAGAAAAAAAAATTTGCAGCTATCATGTTCTCCTAGTAGAAATGTGAATTTTTTTAACAATTTTTTTCACATTTTTTATGATTTTTGGACAAAATTCATAAATTTGTTCGTATTTTCACTAGGAAAACATGGTTTGATGGAAATTTTTTGTCATTTTCAAAAACTACACAATTTATACAACTTATAAAAAATTTCCATCAAACCATGTTTTCCTAGTGAAAATACGAACAAATTTATGAATTTTGTCCAAAAATCATAAAAAATGTGAAAAAAATTGTTAAAAAAATTCACATTTCTACTAGGAGAACATGATAGCTGTAAATTTTTTTTTCTTATTTTCATGTATAAGTTGTGTAGTTTTTGAAAATGACAAAAAATTTCCATCAAACCATGTTTTCCTAGTGAAAATACGAACAAATTTATGAATTTTGTCCAAAAATCATAAAAAATGTGAAAAAAATTGTTAAAAAAATTCACATTTCTACTAGGAGAACATGATAGCTGTAAATTTTTTTTTCTTATTTTCATGTATAAGTTGTGTAGTTTTTGAAAATGACAAAAATTTTCCATCAAACCATGTTTTCCTAGTGAAAATACGAACAAATTTATGAATTTTGTCCAAAAATCATAAAAAATGTGAAAAAAATTGTTAAAAAAATTCACATTTCTACTAGGAGAACATGATAGCTGTAAATTTTTTTTTCTTATTTTCATGTATAAGTTGTGTAGTTTTTGAAAATGACAAAAAATTTCCATCAAACCATGTTTTCCTAGTGAAAATACGAACAAATTTATGAATTTTGTCCAAAAATCATAAAAAATGTGAAAAAAATTGTTAAAAAAATTCACATTTCTACTAGGAGAACATGATAGCTGTAAATTTTTTTTTCTTATTTTCATGTA
Organism: Nineta flava; assembly: GCA_963920215.1. NCBI lineage: Eukaryota > Metazoa > Arthropoda > Insecta > Neuroptera > Chrysopidae > Nineta > Nineta flava. Next base: position 1,479,288 of record OY986046.1, read on the forward strand.
TAAGTTGTGTAGTTTTTGAAAATGACAAAAAATTTCCATCAAACCATGTTTTCCTAGTGAAAATACGAACAAATTTATGAATTTTGTCCAAAAATCATAAAAAATGTGAAAAAAATTGTTAAAAAAATTCACATTTCTACTAGGAGAACATGATAGCTGTAAATTTTTTTTTCTTATTTTCATGTATAAGTTGTGTAGTTTTTGAAAATGACAAAAAATTTCCATCAAACCATGTTTTCCTAGTGAAAATACGAACAAATTTATGAATTTTGTCCAAAAATCATAAAAAATGTGAAAAAAATTGTTAAAAAAATTCACATTTCTACTAGGAGAACATGATAGCTGTAAATTTTTTTTTCTTATTTTCATGTATAAGTTGTGTAGTTTTTGAAAATGACAAAAAATTTCCATCAAACCATGTTTTCCTAGTGAAAATACGAACAAATTTATGAATTTTGTCCAAAAATCATAAAAAATGTGAAAAAAATTGTTAAAAAAATTCACATTTCTACTAGGAGAACATGATAGCTGTAAATTTTTTTTTCTTATTTTCATGTTTAAGTTGTGTAGTTTTTGAAAATGACAAAAAATTTCCATCAAACCATGTTTTCCTAGTGAAAATACGAACAAATTTATGAATTTTGTCCAAAAATCATAAAAAATGTGAAAAAAATTGTTAAAAAAATTCACATTTCTACTAGGAGAACATGATAGCTGTAAATTTTTTTTTCTTATTTTCATGTATAAGTTGTGTAGTTTTTGAAAATGACAAAAAATTTCCATCAAACCATGTTTTCCTAGTGAAAATACGAACAAATTTATGAATTTTGTCCAAAAATCATAAAAAATGTGAAAAAAATTGTTAAAAAAATTCACATTTCTACTAGGAGAACATGATAGCTGTAAATTTTTTTTTCTTATTTTCATGTATAAGTTGTGTAGTTTTTGAAAATGACAAAAAATTTCCATCAAACCATGTTTTCCTAGTGAAAATACGAACAAATTTATGAATTTTGTCCAAAAATCATAAAAAATGTGAAAAAAATTGTTAAAAAAATTCACATTTCTACTAGGAGAACATGATAGCTGTAAATTTTTTTTTCTTATTTTCATGTATAAGTTGTGTAGTTTTTGAAAATGACAAAAATTTTCCATCAAACCATGTTTTCCTAGTGAAAATACGAACAAATTTATGAATTTTGTCCAAAAATCATAAAAAATGTGAAAAAAATTGTTAAAAAAATTCACATTTCTACTAGGAGAACATGATAGCTGTAAATTTTTTTTCTTATTTTCATGTATAAGTTGTGTAGTTTTTGAAAATGACAAAAAATTTCCATCAAACCATGTTTTCCTAGTGAAAATACGAACAAATTTATGAATTTTGTCCAAAAATCATAAAAAATGTGAAAAAAATTGTTAAAAAAATTCACATTTCTACTAGGAGAACATGATAGCTGTAAATTTTTTTTTCTTATTTTCATGTATAAGTTGTGTAGTTTTTGAAAATGACAAAAAATTTCCATCAAACCATGTTTTCCTAGTGAAAATACGAACAAATTTATGAATTTTGTCCAAAAATCATAAAAAATGTGAAAAAAATTGTTAAAAAAATTCACATTTCTACTAGGAGAACATGATAGCTGTAAATTTTTTTTTCTTATTTTCATGTATAAGTTGTGTAGTTTTTGAAAATGACAAAAAATTTCCATCAAACCATGTTTTCCTAGTGAAAATACGAACAAATTTATGAATTTTGTCCAAAAATCATAAAAAATGTGAAAAAAATTGTTAAAAAAATTCACATTTCTACTAGGAGAACATGATAGCTGTAAATTTTTTTTTCTTATTTTCATGTATAAGTTGTGTAGTTTTTGAAAATGACAAAAAATTTCCATCAAACCATGTTTTCCTAGTGAAAATACGAACAAATTTATGAATTTTGTCCAAAAATCATAAAAAATGTGAAAAAAATTGTTAAAAAAATTCACATTTCTACTAGGAGAACATGATAGCTGTAAATTTTTTTTTCTTATTTTCATGTATAAGTTGTGTAGTTTTTGAAAATGACAAAAAATTTCCATCAAACCATGTTTTCCTAGTGAAAATACGAACAAATTTATGAATTTTGTCCAAAAATCATAAAAAATGTGAAAAAAATTGTTAAAAAAATTCACATTTCTACTAGGAGAACATGATAGCTGTAAATTTTTTTTTCTTATTTTCATGTATAAGTTGTGTAGTTTTTGAAAATGACTAAAAATTTCCATCAAACCATGTTTTCCTAGTGAAAATACGAACAAATTTATGAATTTTGTCCAAAAATCATAAAAAATGTGAAAAAATTGTTAAAAAAATTCACATTTCTACTAGGAGAACATGATAGCTGTAAATTTTTTTTTCTTATTTTCATGTATAAGTTGTGTAGTTTTTGAAAATGACAAAAAATTTCCATCAAACCATGTTTTCCTAGTGAAAATACGAACAAATTTATGAATTTTGTCCAAAAATCATAAAAAAATGTGAAAAAAATTGTTAAAAAATTCACATTTCTACTAGGAGAACATGAGAGCTGTAAATTTTTTTTTCTTATTTTCATGTATAAGTTGTGTAGTTTTTGAAAATGACAAAAAATTTCCATCAAACCATGTTTTCCTAGTGAAAATACGAACAAATTTATGAATTTTGTCCAAAAATCATAAAAAATGTGAAAAAAATTGTTAAAAAAATTCACATTTCTACTAGGAGAACATGATAGCTGTAAATTTTTTTTTCTTATTTTCATGTATAAGTTGTGTAGTTTTTGAAAATGACAAAAAATTTCCATCAAACCATGTTTTCCTAGTGAAAATACGAACAAATTATGAATTTTGTCCAAAAATCATAAAAAATGTGAAAAAAATTGTTAAAAAATTCACATTTCTACTAGGAGAACATGATAGCTGTAAATTTTTTTTTCTTATTTTCATGTATAAGTTGTGTAGTTTTTGAAAATGACAAAAAATTTCCATCAAACCATGTTTTCCTAGTGAAAATACGAACAAATTTATGAATTTTGTCCAAAAATCATAAAAAATGTGAAAAAAATTGTTAAAAAAATTCACATTTCTACTAGGAGAACATGATAGCTGTAAATTTTTTTTTCTTATTTTCATGTATAAGTTGTGTAGTTTTTGAAAATGACAAAAAATTTCCATCAAACCATGTTTTCCTAGTGAAAATACGAACAAATTTATGAATTTTGTCCAAAAATCATAAAAAATGTGAAAAAAATTGTTAAAAAAATTCACATTTCTACTAGGAGAACATGATAGCTGTAAATTTTTTTTTTCTTATTTTCATGTATAAGTTGTGTAGTTTTTGAAAATGACAAAAAATTTCCATCAAACCATGTTTTCCTAGTGAAAATACGAACAAATTTATGAATTTTGTCCAAAAATCATAAAAATGTGAAAAAAATTGTTAAAAAAATTCACATTTCTACTAGGAGAACATGATAGCTGTAAATTTTTTTTTCTTATTTTCATGTATAAGTTGTGTAGTTTTTGAAAATGACAAAAAATTTCCATCAAACCATGTTTTCCTAGTGAAAATACGAACAAATTTATGAATTTTGTCCAAAAATCATAAAAAATGTGAAAAAAATTGTTAAAAAAATTCACATTTCTACTAGGAGAACATGATAGCTGTAAATTTTTTTTTCTTATTTTCATGTATAAGTTGTGTAGTTTTTGAAAATGACAAAAAATTTCCATCAAACCATGTTTTCCTAGTGAAAATACGAACAAATTTATGAATTTTGTCCAAAAATCATAAAAAATGTGAAAAAAATTGTTAAAAAAATTCACATTTCTACTAGGAGAACATGATAGCTGTAAATTTTTTTTCTTATTTTCATGTATAAGTTGTGTAGTTTTTGAAAATGACTAAAAATTTCCATCAAACCATGTTTTCCTAGTGAAAATACGAACAAATTTATGAATTTTGTCCAAAAATCATAAAAAAAGTGAAAAAAATTGTTAAAAAATTCACATTTCTACTAGGAGAACATGATAGCTGTAAATTTTTTTTTCTTATTTTCATGTATAAGTTGTGTAGTTTTTGAAAATGACTAAAAATTTCCATCAAACCATGTTTTCCTAGTGAAAATACGAACAAATTTATGAATTTTGTCCAAAAATCATAAAAAATGTGAAAAAAATTGTTAAAAAAATTCACATTTCTACTAGGAGAACATGATAGCTGTAAATTTTTTTTTCTTATTTTCATGTATAAGTTGTGTAGTTTTTGAAAATGACAAAAAATTTCCATCAAACCATGTTTTCCTAGTGAAAATACGAACAAATTTATGAATTTTGTCCAAAAATCATAAAAAATGTGAAAAAAATTGTTAAAAAAATTCACATTTCTACTAGGAGAACATGATAGCTGTAAATTTTTTTTTCTTATTTTCATGTATAAGTTGTGTAGTTTTTGAAAATGACAAAAAATTTCCATCAAACCATGTTTTCCTAGTGAAAATACGAACAAATTTATGAATTTTGTCCAAAAATCATAAAAAATGTGAAAAAAATTGTTAAAAAAATTCACATTTCTACTAGGAGAACATGATAGCTGTAAATTTTTTTTTCTTATTTTCATGTATAAGTTGTGTAGTTTTTGAAAATGACAAAAAATTTCCATCAACCATGTTTTCCTAGTGAAAATACGAACAAATTTATGAATTTTGTCCAAAAATCATAAAAAATGTGAAAAAAATTGTTAAAAAAATTCACATTTCTACTAGGAGAACATGATAGCTGTAAATTTTTTTTTCTTATTTTCATGTATAAGTTGTGTAGTTTTTGAAAATGACAAAAAATTTCCATCAAACCATGTTTTCCTAGTGAAAATACGAACAAATTTATGAATTTTGTCCAAAAATCATAAAAAATGTGAAAAAAATTGTTAAAAAAATTCACATTTCTACTAGGAGAACATGATAGCTGTAAATTTTTTTTTCTTATTTTCATGTATAAGTTGTGTAGTTTTTGAAAATGACAAAAAATTTCCATCAAACCATGTTTTCCTAGTGAAAATACGAACAAATTTATGAATTTTGTCCAAAAATCATAAAAAATGTGAAAAAAATTGTTAAAAAAATTCACATTTCTACTAGGAGAACATGATAGCTGTAAATTTTTTTTTCTTATTTTCATGTATAAGTTGTGTAGTTTTTGAAAATGACAAAAAATTTCCATCAAACCATGTTTTCCTAGTGAAAATACGAACAAATTTATGAATTTTGTCCAAAAATCATAAAAAATGTGAAAAAAATTGTTAAAAAAATTCATATTTCTACTAGGAGAACATGATAGCTGTAAATTTTTTTTTCTTATTTTCATGTATAAGTTGTGTAGTTTTTGAAAATGACAAAAAATTTCCATCAAACCATGTTTTCCTAGTGAAAATACGAACAAATTTATGAATTTTGTCCAAAAATCATAAAAAATGTGAAAGAAATTGATAAAAAAATTCACATTTCTACTAGGAGAACATGATAGCTGTAAATTTTTTTTTCTTATTTTCATGTATAAGTTGTGTAGTTTTTGAAAATGACAAAAAATTTCCATCAAACCATGTTTTCCTAGTGAAAATACGAACAAATTTATGAATTTTGTCCAAAAATCATAAAAAATGTGAAAAAAATTGTTAAAAAAATTCACATTTCTACTAGGAGAACATGATAGCTGTAAATTTTTTTTTCTTATTTTCATGTATATGTTGTGTAGTTTTTGAAAATGACAAAAAATTTCCATCAAACCATGTTTTCCTAGTGAAAATACGAACAAATTTATGAATTTTGTCCAAAAATCATAAAAAATGTGAAAAAAATTGTTAAAAAAATTCACATTTCTACTAGAAGAACATGATAGCTGTAAATTTTTTTTCTTATTTTCATGTATAAGTTGTGTTGTTTTTGAAAATGACAAAAAATTTCCATCAAACCATGTTTTCCTAGTGAAAATACGAACAAATTTATGAATTTTGTCCAAAAACCATAAAAAATGTGAAAAAAATTGTTAAAAAAATTCACATTTCTACTAGGAGAACATGATAGCTGTAAATTTTTTTTTCTTATTTTCATGTATAAGTTGTGTAGTTTTTGAAAATGACAAAAAATTTCCATCAAACCATATCTTCCTAGTGAAAATACGAACAAACTTATGAATTTTGTCCAAAAATCATAAAAAATGTGAAAAAAATTGTTAAAAAAATTCACATTTCGACTAGGAGAACATGATAGCTGTAAATTTTTTTTTCTTATTTTCATATATAAGTTGTGTAGTTTTTGAAAATGACAAAAAATTTCCATCTAACCATGTTTTCCTAGTGAAAATACGAACAAATTTATGAATTTTGTCCAAAAATCATAAAAAATGTGAAAAAAATTGTTAAAAAAATTCACATTTCTACTAGGAGAACATGATAGCTGTAAATTTTGTTTTCTTATTTTCATGTATAAGTTGTGTAGTTTTTGAAAATGACAAAAAATTTCCATCAAACCATGTTTTCCTAGTGAAAATACGAACAAATTTATGAATTTTGTCCAAAAATCATAAAAAATGTGAAAAAAATTGTTAAAAAAATTCACATTTCTACTAGGAGAACATGATAGCTGTAAATTTTTTTTCTTATTTTCATGTATAAGTTGTGTTGTTTTTGAAAATGACAAAAAATTTCCATCAAACCATGTTTTCCTAGTGAAAATACGAACAAATTTATGAATTTTGTCCAAAAATCATAAAAAATGTGAAAAAAATTGTTAAAAAAATTCACATTTCTACTAGGAGAACATGATAGCTGTAAATTTTTTTTTCTTATTTTCATGTATAAGTTGTGTAGTTTTTGAAAATGACAAAAAATTTCCATCAAACCATGTTTTCCTAGTGAAAATACGAACAAACTTATGAATTTTGTCCAAAAATCATAAAAAATGTGAAAAAAATTGTTAAAAAAATTCACATTTCTACTAGGAGAACATGATAGCTGTAAATTTTTTTTTCTTATTTTCATGTATAAGTTGTGTAGTTTTTGAAAATGACAAAAAATTTCCATCTAACCATGTTTTCCTAGTGAAAATACGAACAAATTTATGAATTTTGTCCAAAAATCATAAAAAATGTGAAAAAAATTGTTAAAAAAATTCACATTTCTACTAGGAGAACATAGCTGTAAATTTTTTTTTCTTATTTTCATGTATAAGTTGTGTAGTTTTTGAAAATGACAAAAAATTTCCATCAAACCATGTTTTCCTAGTGAAAATACGAACAAACTTATGAATTTTGTCCAAAAATCATAAAAAATGTGAAAAAAATTGTTAAAAAAATTCACATTTCTACTAGGAGAACATGATAGCTGTAAATTTTTTTTTCTTATTTTCATGTATAAGTTGTGTAGTTTTTGAAAATGACAAAAAAATTCCATCTAACCATGTTTTCCTAGTGAAAATACGAACAAATTTATGAATTTTGTCCAAAAATCATAAAAAATGTGAAAAAAATTGTTAAAAAAATTCACATTTCTACTAGGAGAACATGATAGCTGTAAATTTTTTTTTCTTATTTTCATGTATAAGTTGTGTAGTTTTTGAAAATGACAAAAAATTTCCATCAAACCATGTTTTCCTAGTGAAAATACGAACAAATTTATGAATTTTGTCCAAAAATCATAAAAAATGTGAAAAAAATTGTTAAAAAAATTCACATTTCTACTAGGAGAACATGATAGCTGTAAATTTTTTTTTCTTATTTTCATGTATAAGTTGTGTAGTTTTTGAAAATGACAAAAAATTTCCATCAAACCATGTTTTCCTAGTGAAAATACGAACAAATTTATGAATTTTGTCCAAAAATCATAAAAAATGTGAAAAAAATTGTTAAAAAAATTCACATTTCTACTAGGAGAACATGATAGCTGTAAATTTTTTTTTCTTATTTTCATGTATAAGTTGTGTAGTTTTTGAAAATGACAAAAAAATTCCATCTAACCATGTTTTCCTAGTGAAAATACGAACAAATTTATGAATTTTGTCCAAAAATCATAAAAAATGTGAAAAAAATTGTTAAAAAAATTCACATTTCTACTAGGAGAACATGATAGCTGTAAATTTTTTTTTCTTATTTTCATGTATAAGTTGTGTAGTTATTGAAAATGACAAAAAATTTCCATCAAACCATGTTTTCCTAGTGAAAATACGAACAAATTTATGAATTTTGTCCAAAAATCATAAAAAATGTGAAAAAAATTGTTAAAAAAATTCACATTTCTACTAGGAGAACATGATAGCTGTAAATTTTTTTTTCTTATTTTCATGTATAAGTTGTGTAGTTTTTGAAAATGACAAAAAATTTCCATCAAACCATGTTTTCCTAGTGAAAATACGAACAAATTTATGAATTTTGTCCAAAAATCATAAAAAATGTGAAAAAAATTGTTAAAAAAATTCACATTTCTACTAGGAGAACATGATAGCTGTAAATTTTTTTTTCTTATTTTCATGTATAAGTTGTGTAGTTTTTGAAAATGACAAAAAATTTTCATCAAACCATGTTTTCCTAGTGAAAATACGAACAAATTTATGAATTTTGTCCAAAAATCATAAAAAATGTGAAAAAAATTGTTAAAAAAATTCACATTTCTACTAGGAGAACATGATAGCTGTAAATTTTTTTTTCTTATTTTCATGTATAAGTTGTGTAGTTTTTGAAAATGACAAAAAATTTCCATCAAACCATGTTTTCCTAGTGAAAATACGAACAAATTTATGAATTTTGTCCAAAAATCATAAAAAATGTGAAAAAAATTGTTAAAAAAATTCACATTTCTACTAGGAGAACATGATAGCTGTAAATTTTTTTTCTTATTTTCATGTATAAGTTGTGTTGTTTTTGAAAATGACAAAAAATTTCCATCAAACCATGTTTTCCTAGTGAAAATACGAACAAATTTATGAATTTTGTCCAAAAATCATAAAAAATGTGAAAAAAATTGTTAAAAAAATTCACATTTCTACTAGGAGAACATGATAGCTGTAAATTTTTTTTTCTTATTTTCATGTATAAGTTGTGTAGTTTTTGAAAATGACAAAAAATTTCCATCAAACCATGTTTTCCTAGTGAAAATACGAACAAATTTATGAATTTTGTCCAAAAATCATAAAAAATGTGAAAAAAATTGTTAAAAAAATTCACATTTCTACTAGGAGAACATGATAGCTGTAAATTTTTTTTTCTTATTTTCATGTATAAGTTGTGTAGTTTTTGAAAATGACAAAAAATTTTCATCAAACCATGTTTTCCTAGTGAAAATACGAACAAATTTATGAATTTTGTCCAAAAATCATAAAAAATGTGAAAAAAATTGTTAAAAAAATTCACATTTCTACTAGGAGAACATGATAGCTGTAAATTTTTTTTTCTTATTTTCATGTATAAGTTGTGTAGTTTTTGAAAATGACAAAAAATTTCCATCAAACCATGTTTTCCTAGTGAAAATACGAACAAATTTATGAATTTTGTCCAAAAATCATAAAAAATGTGAAAAAAATTGTTAAAAAAATTCACATTTCTACTAGGAGAACATGATAGCTGTAAATTTTTTTTCTTATTTTCATGTATAAGTTGTGTTGTTTTTGAAAATGACAAAAAATTTCCATCAAACCATGTTTTCCTAGTGAAAATACGAACAAATTTATGAATTTTGTCCAAAAATCATAAAAAATGTGAAAAAAATTGTTAAAAAAATTCACATTTCTACTAGGAGAACATGATAGCTGTAAATTTTTTTTTCTTATTTTCATGTATAAGTTGTGTAGTTTTTGAAAATGACAAAAAATTTCCATCAAACCATGTTTTCCTAGTGAAAATACGAACAAATTTATGAATTTTGTCCAAAAATCATAAAAAATGTGAAAAAAATTGTTAAAAAAATTCACATTTCTACTAGGAGAACATGATAGCTGTAAATTTTTTTTTCTTATTTTCATGTATAAATTGTGTAGTTTTTGAAAATGACAAAAAATTTCCATCAAACCATGTTTTCCTAGTGAAAATACGAACAAATTTATGAATTTTGTCCAAAAATCATAAAAAATGTGAAAAAAATTGTTAAAAAAATTCACATTTCTACTAGGAGAACATGATAGCTGTAAATTTTTTTTTCTTATTTTCATGTATAAGTTGTGTAGTTTTTGAAAATGACAAAAAATTTCCATCAAACCATGTTTTCCTAGTGAAAATACGAACAAATTTATGAATTTTGTCCAAAAATCATAAAAAATGTGAAAAAAATTGTTAAAAAAATTCACATTTCTACTAGGAGAACATGATAGCTGTAAATTTTTTTTTCTTATTTTCATGTATAAGTTGTGTAGTTTTTGAAAATGACAAAAAATTTCCATCAAACCATGTTTTCCTAGTGAAAATACGAACAAATTTATGAATTTTGTCCAAAAATCATAAAAAATGTGAAAAAAATTGTTAAAAAAATTCACATTTCTACTAGGAGAACATGATAGCTGTAAATTTTTTTTCTTATTTTCATGTATAAGTTGTGTTGTTTTTGAAAATGACAAAAAATTTCCATCAAACCATGTTTTCCTAGTGAAAATACGAACAAATTTATGAATTTTGTCCAAAAATCATAAAAAATGTGAAAAAAATTGTTAAAAAAATTCACATTTCTACTAGGAGAACATGATAGCTGTAAATTTTTTTTTCTTATTTTCATGTATAAGTTGTGTAGTTTTTGAAAATGACAAAAAATTTCCATCAAACCATGTTTTCCTAGTGAAAATACGAACAAATTTATGAATTTTGTC